>CM035420.1:76673887-77283887 GCA_020310875.1 Ceratopteris richardii | reverse complement strand
TGGAATCTCTTATGTCATTTGAGGGACACATATTCTATCAACCTCTACACATGCACTTGCAAGACACATTGATCATACACACATGCCAACAACCTAGAAACATGCATTAGCAAGACACATTATGCACACACACATATCCACACCTATCAAAGATTTACACATGCATATATCTACACCTTCATATACACTTGGAAGACATTAAACTTGGAATAACTAGAAAATAATAAAATTAAAAAAAAGATAGAATCCAATGCATATACCATAACGGATAGAGGAAAACCCCGAATTCACCCTCAAATGAAAGTGAAACTATAAGCTCATTGTATTCAGCCACAAAACTATATAGCCAATCAACTCCACTACACATAATTTTGACTCAATACTATGAAATCTCACTAAACAGATCCCAACCCAATAGGCAGTATAGAAACTATACATGAAAGCATGCACACACATACACCACATAGTCTACACACACCACAAGCATGAACTCACAAGAAGATCTACAAAATTAGTTTATATCGTTCCAAACATGATGGGAGAAATCAATCATAATGAAGTTGGTTTAGAGGCATTAAGACAAACAGAAAAAAAAGAAGTAAAGAAAAGAGGGCCCCATTTTTTTTCTATTTTTTGTGATTTTCTTTTTCAAAAAGTTGTTGTAAAAGTTCAAGACTATGTAAAGTCTTTTTGCCACTGTGAGGAATGGCAACATAGAATCTCAAATTTTCTTCCTCTTGATTGTGTATCATCTTTTCCATGAGCTTGTATGTGTGTTTGATCCATGAAATGTGTACCTAGAGTTGTCTAACCCTCCTCCTACTCTCTTTTTCATTGTAGTCTGTGTGTGAAGCTTGGGAAGAGGTGGAGCGAGAGTTTGTGTTTCTTGGCACTCTCTATTTTGCCCATAACTTGAATCACACTAGTCATATTGAGCTGAAAATATAGATGTTGGATGTGTCTCCTCAAGAGCTCCATAAGAAAACTAGTATTGGCTATTTTCAACTATTGGAGTTGAAAGATATGGTTTTATTTGTGCTTGCTACTACAACAAGTATTGTGATACATATGTTCAGTGATAAAGGTGACCTACGAGGTAGATATCCATATTATGCATGCATTGTTTGGCCAATCATGTCATTAGCTACCATGAGAGCATTTCTTCATACACTTGAATCATTTTAAGTCCATGGATTGATAATTTAATGAGCATATGAGTCCACCACTATATGTACTTGTTAATGATTGAGGTATAGTCTCTTTTGTCACAAGTCCATAAGACATTGTGAGCAAGGTACACATGTTTTTGGAATCATTTTTTGGAGTGGATTTTAATCAAGGTGCCTTTGTTATTGTTATAGCATTGGTGTGAAGGTATTGAGTGTGAAGAAGTGAATTTAATCACGTGGCAAGTCCCATTTCTCTTGCACTTCTTACTTCATACGTGTTTTGTATTGATAAGTTTTTAGGTTTAGTTTTGAGAGTGAAGGAGTTAGGGTTAGGAAGTAGGAAGGATTGTGTGGAAGTAGAGTAGATCTTTCATTTCCTAAAAATTCTCAAAATACCTTAGAAATCTGTGCATAGTGCGTGCTGAGTTTGTAGGACTTAGAAGAAAACCTTTGAGGTGAGCACGTCATTATGCAAAACAAAAAAAAAAGTTTTGATCACTCACAAGGGGTGAAATGATACTTTTAGTGTACCTTAAGTGTCATATCATGGAATACACAGGGGTGACAAGGAGAGCATAAGGAGCACATACGCATAGAAAAATTCAAATTTGGACTTCAAAAGTCCAAGTATCATCATGAATCGAGTTGGGTATCGTGATTCTAAACTCCCATATGTCATGATACTTTGCAAGTATCGTGTATTGCTGATACCTTATACTCTTTGTGTATCTCAATACATAGATATCATGTATTTCCAGGTTACGTATCGTGATTATCCACTATCCTATGTCCTCAATACTTCACAAGTATCGTGTATCATGAAGGGGCTAGATACACCTTACAAGTGAAATCATTCGTTTTGAACTTTCTAAACTACATTGCAGGAATAATGCTTAGAATAAACAATTAGGTCATTTGATGCATGTAGACAAAATTTTGGGATGATAAATTCTATATTCTCTCTCGAGATCTTATTTGGACTATGTTTTCTGGTTGAAAATTGAATGTGAAGATGAAAGAATCAAAAGAAATGTTGTGTGAGAAAAATGTAGAGCACGCATAAGAGAATAAAATTGTCTCTACGAAATTTTTGTAAATCATGGTTTAAGTACCTCTTTTAGGGCTCTACATTTAGTTCATTGTAAGGTATTGCATTGATTTTATTCTCTTTTTAGAATTTTTAAACTTGTAGGGCTCAAAAGTGATACTTGGAGGCAGATTTTGACCTAGGTCATCTCTATCACTATTGTGCAGATAAACAAAGATGAATAAAAGTTTCTCTCACAAGGTTACGCTAATTCCTTATTGTTTTTGAGATTCATGGCTTGGAGAAGTGTTGTTTTTTTTGTACTTAACAAAAGATGGCGTCTTTATTTCTATTAAAGTCTTTGATTTTAAAGCACATGTGTTGTCATGCCTAATTATGGATGTCCTTAGATATGTCTTTTTGAGGATTTTATTCTATTTATGGAGAGATGCCGCTAAAGAAAACACTACTACAAAGTGCATTATTTTTTCAAAGGTTTTGTGGAGAATTAGCTTTTTTGAAATTTGGGGTCTCATACATTTCTTTGGGTAGCGATCAACTCAATTCTCCCTTATCTTATGCAAGTTCTATTTTTCTCTCTTCCACTATTCTTGATTGATCAGAAGCTCGTGATTGAGGAAATTATACAAGTGGTATCAGAGAAAAATTGATCGTCAAGAACAATGGAAGGTTTGAAACAAAAGGTCCATGAGCAAGAGGAGCTTATTCAGAAGCTTCTTGGAGAATTATGCAAAGAACGAGGTGGAAAGCAACCAGAAAGTACAACAATTTTTTTTTTTGTGGAGCTCAACAATGGAGTAGATGAAGGTGGGGGAATATCTAGTATGCCTAAAGAAGGATAGAAATGCAATTATGAAGATACGAATCCACATGAGTTTTCCCTTAATCAAGTCTTCAAGAAGGCAAAATTGAATGAAGTTTATGGTTAGAAGAAGAGTGGCAAAGATCTAGAGGTATGAATTGAAGAGCTCGAGGATGTTTTTGATCCTCCACAATTAAGTGTGGACTCCAAGGCAAAAGATGGAATCCTGCACCTGCATGGCATTGCAAAGCTATATTGGAAGTTCTATATGTATAATTTGATGCATTTTGGTCTAGTTCCATGGAAGGAATTTGGAGAGCAAGAAAAAAAAAAAATTATTCTCCACATTACCATATGCAAAAGAAGATGGAGTTCTACAATTTTTGATAACACGAAAATGACAAGCATAGCTTGTCTATCGATGAATACAAAGAGAAGTTCTTATGTCTGTAAAAATATGCATTGGAGGTTTGTGGTGATGCTCTATGTTGTTGCAATGGCTGATAATTTTGAGAAGATGGAGGACGTTAATTTCAAGAAGGAGAATAGAATAAGATTCATTGTGATGAGACATAGGCCACATAGACTCGTTGCAATAAACTAGAACATTTCAAATAAGAATCCATCTTCTAATAACCTAGGTAAGAATCATGCTCAAGTGGAAAATCAATAGAGGCATCAAGCATTCCATTGGCAACAAGACATTGATTTTATTCAGTTCGGAAAAAGACTTGGTGTGTGTTTTCATTGCGGGTAGCAAAGGTATCAGACATACTAGTGCCCAAACAAGGAAATCTTTCGACCTACACAATGGAAGGCAATAAGCATCATCAAGGAAGGTACACCAATTTACAAAGAAGATGATGGAGGTAAATGACCTAACTCTACTTTACATTGTGTGATGGATATTTCCTTCCCAAAGGCCTCATTACTTATAATTTTAGGTACAATTTCTATGCATAGAATTAGATCTTGAATCCATTCAGGTAGTACACATTGTTTTCTATCTTTCAAATTTGTAGAAAACTTAGAGATACCCCACTATACAAAAGGATATACTGAATGTTGAGATATGAAGCTCAACATGTGATGATCCAGGATAACTCGTATCACTCTTTCATTTCTATGATATGTATAGTGGTCACGCTGGTATATGCCACGAACACTTCATTGAGCTTCATTAGATTTATCTATTAAGAGTGATGGCACATTTGTTTCTTGCAAGCTCACTCATTCGTGGACATTAGATTTTCCTTTATGTACTGATCTTTATATATAGCACTTGTTGTATTCTTGTTTTTTAGTTCATTTTGCACATTCCTTTTATGTCATAGAAGAAGAAGAAGATCATTCTTCCTTGCCTCAATATCTATGTGTTTGCTCCTCTTTGATTGTGAGGGTGTGTGTGTATGAGATATCTTCCTTATCTCCTTCCTCATGACATGGTAGCAAAGCCAGTGTGGCTATAGAGAGCTCATGGAGAAGGCTGACAGTGAAGAGTATGGGAGAAGGTGTGGAGAAAGCACGATTCATAAATGACCTCAGACCGCAATGAAAATTGGTGTGAAGGTAGAAGACCTCAAAATATTTTCCATGTTGACCTCTGTTTTGAGCACACAAGGTGAAGGCCACAAAAAAACCAAGTCAGATTGCAAAATTGTAACTTGCATCTTGTTCGGCAAACTCATATATTCTAGATCCAGAATTTCAAGCAATTCAGTGTACTTTTGACCCACAAAAATTGTGTCTTTTTGAGATTGAACTATCGCATCATAGTGTGACAATGTTCAAATAGAAGTGCTACTTGTCGTGTTATGAATTGCTGCAAAAATCGCAAATGTAGATGGAATGAGTGAGCTTATGAGCGATAAGATGGATAACGAAAACTTCCATGCTTGGAGATTTAGAGTGATGAATTTCATTATGGGAAAAGGCTAATGGAAGTACATTGAAGGAGAGAACAAAAAATGCCATGCAGTTACCAGAGAGGAATCAGACTGCGCACTAGGTAAGAGCATATGAGGAATGGAATCAAGGAGCATGAAAGGTAATGTATTGGATATGTATTAGTAGACAAGATAGAATGATTGGGTACATACAAGATGCCACGACTCCAAAAGAGGCTTGGAACAGTTTGTTCACATTGTATGAGACCCAAAGGCATGGAAACTGCAACTCAAGAATGAGTTGCATATAGTGGAGAAGAAGGGCATGTCGGTAAGTGACTAAACCATGAGAATCAAAATCATATATGAGTCACTTGCATTTATTGGCATGAATGTAGATGGTGATAATAAGGTGGATGCTGATTATTGAAGAAAAGAATCTTGCTCAGGATTCAAACTCCCAAGGAAATCCCAGTTCTAGGTAGGTATTGTAATCTAGCAGAGGAAGAGGCAGAGGTAGAGATTTCAGAAGTGGAAGAGGAAACACTTACCAAGAACAAGGTCAACAACAAAATCATGTAGGAGGAAGAGGACATGTTTGAGGGAGGGGGAGCCAAAGAGGTCGTAGAAATTTCCAAAGAAATGATTCAGATAATGACAATAAAGGATGCTACAATTGTGGTAAACCTGTACACTTTGAATTTGATTGTAGGTTGTAGAATCAAAATTACAGAAGGCAACAAAAGAACTATGCATCCACAAGTGCAAATGATTCTGAGAAGCTATTGATGGTTCCACATCACATGATGAATATGATGTTTGTTGATGTTTCAAAATCAAATGATAAGGTCTAGTATGTTGATTCAGGTGCTTCAAATCACATGAATAGATATGTGGAATGGTATAGTACTTTGTAGACATTGCCAATTCTTGGATATGCTGAAAGAATTGATGACACATCGCTCCCTATGGAGCATACAAGAAACATAGCATTGTCTATGGAGGACGAGATGGTAAAACACTTTGTTGATGTGCTGCATGTTCCAAGTACAACAAAGAATCTAGGTTTTGTTGGAAAAATGGTTGATGAGGGAATACAAGTGAGGTTCAATGTTGATGGGTTTTATATAGAAGAATACAAATAGGATGGAAGATTAATTGCCAAAGGAAACAAAGTGGGTAGGATGTTCACCTTAAATGTGAAAATTCTTGAAGTGAGTGCTGCCATGTTTGCAAATGGTGTAGGAGTTATAACTATTATAGAGATCTAGCACAAACCAACTAGACATGCGAATCTGCAAAGGCTAAAATTGATGCATTCAAAGGAGATTGTCCATGGACTACCAATTTTCAAGGTTGTAGAGATGCAAAAGGCATGTGCAGCATGTCAATTCGGTAAACAATCAAGATCATCGTTTCCACATGACAAGCATGTTAGTAAGAAGGTGCTAGAAATAGTATATATAGATCTTTGGGCTTATCCAAAGACCACATCTATGGGCAGTTGCAAGTTTTGTGTTACTTTCATTAACGACCATACACATAAAGCATGGGTATAGGTGAATGAGTCTTATTTTCACACTACCTCGTCTTATAGATTATGCTTGCAAAATATTTGGATAATTGTGTCATATCATTGTACTAATGCACAATAAGCATATGTTTTATTTTTGTGTGTATCATATACACACACACATATTACGAGTACACACACACATACACACACACACACACACACACACATATATATATATATATATATATATATATATATATATATATATATATATATATATATATGTATGTATGTATGTATGTATGTATGTATATATATATATATATATATATATATATATATATATATATACATATATACATACATACATACATACATATATATATATATATATATATATATATATATATATATATATATATATATATATATATATATATATATATATATATGTGTGTGTGTGTGTGTGTGTGTGTGTGTGTGTGTATATATATATATATATATATATATATATATATATATATATATATATATATATATATATATATATATATACATACATACATACATACACACATACATACATACATACATACATACATAGCGAGAGAGAGAGAGGGAGATATGGAGAAACACATGCCAACAAACACATAAATACAAAAAGATAATCACATACACACACATGCATGTACACGTATATATACATAAGACATAAGCATATTCAACATGCACACACTTTGATGCATTCATACACACAAAGATGCAATAGATAAACATACGCATACAAATACACATACACATACTGATATGGAGACACATACGCATAAAAGCATATGCATATGCAAACACACACACACACACACACAGAAGTGGAGAATGACATGCATAGGACTCACCTCCCAGCGTATTTATAGCCCTTGCCTAGTCACCATCTAGAGTTCTCTCTAAGGTTCCTCTACTCATTTGGCCATCATGAGTAGGTACCTCATATGAACTCTTTGGCTTTTGCCATTGGCTATCCCCCTAGCAAGGAACTTCTCGTTCATCCAAGCATGTACATCTCTTGAATATAACACTCTCTCCCCCTTCTAAAGATGATTCGCAAAAAAATAGTATGCTCAACCAAAAGAATTTGGTTGTGTCCAATTCTCTATGGAAGAATACTAAAAAGAAATGGAAATCTTTTCTAGGTAGTGTTTTATCTCTAAGCTCAAGTAAATCTACTTGATTTACTAACTGTAATGAAACAAAACACATAAAATCTCATCATGATCAAAACTTATGAATCCAAGATGACGATCTATCAACGATCAAGACTATGGACCAAGATATTAATATGTTAATCTATCAACTATGGACCAAAATATCAATATGTCAATGATCCAAACAATGGACCAAGATCTCAATCTGTCACATCCAAACTATTGACTACGATCTCAATCAGTCATATCCAAACCATGGATCCACATCTCGATCCATCATATATAATAATCCAAACTATGGAGCAAAATATTTCCCATACAAAGTAAATCCTTTCTGTGGAACTAAGTCCATCGTGCCAAGTGAAGACATGCTAAGAAAGTATAAGAACTAGTGGAACTACAACCGCCTTCTCAATAATAACATGCAAGATGTTCCAAGTGGATGAAACTTGCTTTATCCATGACCACCATTTCATCATCACTATGATCAAATCATTCCTAACTAGGAATAAGGTGTCTCAAGTAGAGTACTCTAATAATTTGGCACTCTCAGATATAATGAGGACCATAATGTGAGTCCACTAGATACAATGAAAAATGGTAAGTAGATGTGTGCACACTCATAGCCCACTGGTCTAAACATCTAGCTCACCTCATACATAGTATGTAGGTTATGCATATCAAATAAAGTAGTACATTCTCTATGGATTTCTTCTCAATACAATTGCCTATTCACAGTTCTTATTTGCAAACCTTGCCTTTCCGCTTTTAGGCCACTTGCCTGCAGACTTGCCTTGTTTGCAATCATATACAAAGTGGTTGCCTCAATTGCCCCTCTCTTGTCTAATAATAAGAAGATCATATGAATGAACTCCAAACCATAAAAAACATACAATCTCTAAGACTTCTCTCCCATACCCTCTTTCCTACACCTAGGTAGAATACAAAGTTTGATGTCCCATACCACCAAAATTTATACCCCACATAGATGTGTGTATGAGATTAAAGTCGAACACTTCTCTCAAGACTGCTCTTGCGTTATATTGCATAACTATTGGCATACATGGTATCACAGCCGTAAGGTTTGCATAGCTTGCGAAGTATCACTATTTTATCCTACTAGCAGACTAGAATATCAGTAGATTATTTGAGTGATTACATGATGGCTTCATCGTCGAACATTGGTCTTCGTGCTTCAACTAATGTTAATGCTGCACCTATTCAAATTCGGCCACTTGCATTCACAGAAGGGAAGCTGGATGGAACCAACTATACACTTTGGAAGTTCAAAATTTCTGCAATTTTGAACTCCTATGAATTACTTGACACTGTCATGGGACTGATGGGATTGGATCCAGAGCCTATACCTGTTGAAGATCCAAGAACTTCAAGATTGATGATTCAGCCAGATCCAGATCTTCTATGAGCTTGGAAGAGGCAGAATGCTCATGCATTATGTGCAATTGTCACTAGTGTAAGTGATTCTCTACTTACTTTAGTTCAACATAGACTAAAGCACATGAAGCTTGGGGCATATTGGCTCATCAATATGAGACCAAGAACCACACTAGGATACAAAATTCAGAAAATCAATTGGAAAATGAAAAGCATTCTGATTCTAAAAAGGCTGAAGATTTTATCAAAGAGATAAAACATCTTCAAGATCAATTGGCTGCAGTTGGTGTTGTTATAACAGTAGAAGCGCTCGCTCAAAGATTTGTACGTGTTCTTCTAGCAAAGTATGATGGATTAGTAACAACCCGTCAAGTAAGACCAACTCCCCTTACATTTGAAGAGTTTTTTGCTATGCTTTTAGAAGAAGAGATGCGGCTGAAAAATCGACAAAGTACAAGTGATGCTGCATTCTCAGCAAATGCAAAAGGTAAGGGCTCTTCTAATGGATCAAAGAAGAAGCCAAAGAAGAAAACGTTCACAGGAAGTTTCTTCTATTGTGAAAAGAAAGGCCATGCCATCAAGGATTACAGAAAGAAGCAAGCTAATGAATGGAATGGGACTGTAAAATCATCGTGGAAGAACAAAGAGTCTGCAAACAACATAGAGCTCAAACCATGGGTAGCTATTGAAGAGGTATGCTCATCTGCTCAAGCTCTTGTTGATGAATGATGGATTTTAGATAGTGGAGCTTCTTGCTATATGACGAGTAAAAAGGATTGGTATAGTTCCCTAGGGCCTCTATGGGAATCCATCAATGTAGTGGTGGGAAATGACTCCAAGTGTCCAACAAAAGGAACTAGAACCATCTCTTTCATCACTTCTCTAGGTGTTGAGAAAAAGTTATCGGATGTTCTCTATGTACCTACACTTAAAAGAAATTTGTTGTCAGTTTCTGCAATAACAGATCGTGGACTGGAAGTTCACTTCAATAAGAGTGGTGTAGAAATCATGGATTCATCAGGTAATGTAGTAGCTAAAAGCATAAGACATGATAACATGTATGATTTAAGTGCCCTAGTTGCTACAGAGGATAATGATGTAAGCAGGTTATGACACCAACGCTTTGGGCATCTCGGATTCGCAGTTTTGAAGGAGATGCAAAGAACAAGGATCTTTGCTCATTTGCATGCATTTTCAGAGTTGTAGGAACCTTGTGAAGCTTGTATGATGGGCAAGCAACAACAAAAGGCATTTCCAAGAGTGACCAGCAATCGATCTCAAGCTCCTCTAGAGTTGGTGCATGCTGATCTCTGTGATAAAATATCTACACCTGCTTTAGGAGGATCTTTCTACTTTTTGCTGTTAGTCGATGATTATAGTAGAAAGATATGGGTTTATTTCATTCGAGAGAAGCCTGATGCTTTTGAAAAAATTAAAACGTGGCATAAGTATGTGGAACATGAATCAGGAAGGAAACTGAAGAAATTCAGAACATATAGAGGAGGTGAATTCTTGTCAATAAAATTCAATAATTACTGTAAGGAGCATGGTGTGAAAAATCAAACTTACCACACCTCATACCCCTCAACAAAATGGCGTTGTTGAGTGCAAGAACAGGACAATAGTTGAACTGGCTCGTTGTATGTTAAAGGCTCAAGACATGCCTGATTCATTCTGGGTAGAAGCAGTCAATACAACAGTCTACATTCTCAATCAAAGCTACACAAAAGCACTGAAGGGGATGACTCCTCAAGAATCATATTTTGGTAAAAAGCCTTCAGTTTTGCATTTTAGAATTTTTGGTTGTTTCTGTTATGCACATATTCTTGATTCAACAAGATCAAAGTTGGATTCAAAAAGCAAAAAGTGTGTCTTCCTAGGATATAGTGAAGAGTCTAAAGCATATAGGTTGTGGGATCCTGAGGAAAGAAAGATTTTTGTCAGCCAAGATGTGTTGTTTGATGAACCACCACACTTAGTAGAAGATAAAGGTAAATCTACTATCTCATCAATCCGAGAGATATCTCACCTTGTGCCTATCAAAAGACAGGTTAAATTTGAGGAGGAGGAAACATCTGATGGAGAAATTCCTCAAGAAAAAGCCAACTAGTTGTAGCTGCACAATGTAAGCCACTACCGAAGTGGGCACAACAACTCTTTGATGATCACAATCCATATATGGATGTACTAGAGTCATCCTCGGATGGATTACAAAGATCAAAGAGAATAGAGGAGCAAAGAAGAGCCTCATAACACATTTTTAACATGACTCTAAGGGTAGATAACATGGGCTCGATAAAGGAACCTACCACCATTGAAGAAGCCCTTGATGATCCACGTTGGAGAGCGGCAATGCAATCTGAGTATGATAGTATACTAAAAAATGATACATGGGATCTAGTCGACTTGCTGCCAAAGAAGAAGGTAATAGGTACTAAATGGATTTGGAAACCTAAGTATAAAGCAGATGGAACATTAGAAAAGTATAAGGCAAGATTAGTTGCACAGGGCTTTTCACAGATCGAAGGATTTCATGTTCAAGAAACTTTTGCATCAACAGCTTGCATGACAACTATTCAAACGGTACTTGCAGTAGCTGCACAAAAGGCTTGGCCTACTTTCCAGATGGATGTCAAATCTGCATTTTCGAATGGTCACCTCAAGGAGGATGTATATGTATCTCAACCACCAGGTTTTGAGGTGCCCAATTTAGAAAATAAAGTTGCAAGTTGAAGAAAGCTTTGTATGGACTTAAGCAAGCTCCACGGGCTTGGTACCAATGGATAGATAATTTTTTCAAAAATATGGGTTCTGAAAGAAGTACTTCTGATGCTAACTTGTATGTAAAGAAAAGGGACAGAGAGCTAGATGTTGTCATTGTATATGTAGATGATTTGATCATTATAGGAGATCATCAGGAACTCATCAATCAAAATCAGATCAACTTGGGAACTGAGTTTGGAATGAAATTAGGTCTACTCCATTTTTGTCTGGGAACTGAAGTATGGAAAAGGAAGGATGGCATTTTCCTCTCACAACAGAAATATGCCAAGAAATTCTCAAGGCATTTGGAATGATGGACTGCAAACCAAATAGTACACCTATGGAGGTAAATCATAAGCTGTCTATGGATGAGAACATGCCTGATGTAGATGCTAAGAAGTATAGGAAGCTCGTTGGAAGTCTTATTTTTTTGTGCAACACTAGACCAGACATTTGCTATGCTATTGGAGTGTTAAGCAGGTTTTCCAACAAACCTAAGGAGAGTCACTGGAATGTTGGAATGTGAATTCTAAGGTACATTGCAGGAACCTTGAATATTGGTATTTTTTATACCACATGTGATACACTTCAAGGATATTGTGATTAAGATTGGGATGGAGACTGTGATTCTAGAAATTCGGTTTCTGGTTATTGTTTCTCACTTGGTTCAGGAAATATTTTCTTGGGTAAGTAGGAAGCAACCAACTCTCGCACTCTCCTCCACTGAATTAGAGTACAAATCAGCTTGTTTTGCTTCTTGTGAGGCAATCTGGTTAAGAAGAATTCTTGCAGATCTAGGCTTTCCATCAAATATGGAGATTGTACTCAAGTGTGATAATCAAAGTTGTATGGCTACTGCAAAGAAACCAGTATTTCATGCTCGCACCAAGCACATAGAAGTACAGTACCATTACATTCGTGAGCTAATTGAAGATGAAATTGTGGAGCTAGAATATTTCCCAAGAGAGGCAAATTATGTCGACATATTCAATAAAGCACTTGGAAAAAAGCAGCTCAATAGGCATCTTCAACAGATGGGCATATGACCGACAACTACTTAATTTATCATCGATAAACATTGAGGGGGGGTGTTAGTATATGATCAATGTCTACCTCTCATGATTGTATGCATATTTTGTATGGCCCCCATTATGAGGAGAAGCCAAGCATGCATTACCCAATTGATGGGAATCCCAACTTGTATGTTGGATGAAGGTCATATTGGACCATGTAAGGTATTGTAGGGAAAGGGAGTTACCAGTGTCCCCAATTGTGGGGTCCAAGGGCAGCATCGCCGGCACGATGGTGAAGGGAATATTCCATGGAATAGGTGAAACTGATCGACCTGTGCTAGCACCTCTTTTAATACATATAACTTAGCATAGCATGATAGAGTTCATACCCTAAACATCAGTGCTAGAGACCTGAAATTTTCTTTTTCGGCTCCATATTGGAGATCCTTAACCCGACGCAAGGCCCATATTGAAATAGATATTAAGAATGATGAGTGTTAATGTTCATATGTTAACTACAAGATCAGAAAAATTATGCACTAAAACATTCATCTTAGTTTAATTGTGAAAATTGCCTGCTAACTCTTTTCCTTGATGACCATTGAAAGGTTCAATATTTGCTGTTAGCGCCATTCCCATTTCATGAATCTAACTTGCGTGAGTTTGACAAGTGAATTAGTTCACTAAGTAGAATAGGGTTGGGCAAAGATTTCCAATTTGCTACTCTTCAGTTATAGTAACCCCATCACCGTAATCAATAAGAGAAGCAACACATAATAGAGAAAACGTATGCGTTGTATGAAACGATGAATTTCTGTGAGGTAATAGCTGTTGGAAAACTGCCACAGCTTAAGACAACACTAAGAATGTATGTTTGAGCAGCTAAGATTGGATCTTTGAAATGGTAAGTAAAATTTGCTTTGCTCATATTCTATATTGACTGTTAGAACCCATCCGTGAGCACGATGCCTAGAAGTTTCCAAACTTCAATGCGCTAACGAGAGTTAAGAGGCATGGTAGTTTAAAAAGAAATCGTTCACACTGCAATTCGGTCGACTAATGTTACAATTGAATTGTACGCACATTTTTATTATAATAAGATCGAGATCAAATGCTGTGTATAACTATATTGTTCAACTTGTTGGGAGAATAGTCCACAAGGTGAAACTGATCGACGTGTGCTAGCACCTCTTTTAATATATATAGCTTAGCATAGCATGACAGATTTCGTGCCTTAAACATCAGCGCTGGAGACCTGAAATTTTCTTTTTCGGCTCCATACTGGAGATCCTTAACCCGACCCGAGGCCGATATTGAAACAGAGATTAAGAATGATGAGTTTAATGTTCATATGTTAACTACGAGATCAGAAAATTATGCGCTAAAACATTCATCTTAGTTTAATTGTGAAAATTGCTTGCCAACTCTTTTCCTTGACGACCGTTGAAAGGTTAAATATTCGCTGTTAGCGCCATTCCCATTTAATGACTCTAACTTGGGAAGTCTCTTATGGTTACAAGGAGTCACTTCAGTAACGTTGAAAGTTTAGCTTAACTCCTTGTTTCCATCTGTGCTCATGACAAAACCATTCCAGATAAGTGTTGTCCCGCATCATAGTGAGTATCTTATGCATGAGTTTGACAAGTGAATTAGTTCACTAAGTAGAATAGGGTTGGGCAAAGATTTCCAATTTGCTACTCTTCAGTTATAGTAACCCATCACCGTAATCAATAAGAGAAATAACACACAATAGAGAAAACGTATGTGTTGTATGAAAAGATGAATTTCTGTGAGGTAATAGCTATTGGAAAAGTGTGACAGCTTAAGAAAACACTAAGAATGTCTTCATTTAGAATGTATGTTTGAGCATCTAAGGTTGGATCTTTGAAATGGTAAGTAAAATTTGCGTTCTTCATATTCTATATCTGTTAGAATCCATACGTGAGCATGATGCCTAGAAGTTTCCACACTTCTTCTAGATCTTCCTCCTATCCACGATCAACGCGACATACTTGGTCAACCGGACGTGAAGGAGGAGAGTGTAGGGATTGTGATCCTAGTTAAGTTAGTACTGCAGTTGAGAGAGCTCAGTGTGCTTGATCATTTATGGGTGACACTACGATGGATGTTATAACCCAACTCCTACGCTTCCAGTAGGACAAAAAAAGACAAAGTGCCATCCAGGCATTCCATGAGCGAGTGATCAAAAGGAGGGAGTATTTCAATGGAAAAGATGTTACTCGTTTTTGTAAGGAGTACGAATTAGAGGCACGATATCTTGGCACGGGCTTTCTGCCATTAAGTGACCAAGAGCTTATAGATAATTTTGTATACGTCTCAGAATTGCATCTGCGTGATCGACTAGTTGTGGATGCACATTGGCTAGCTGTAGAAGGGCAATCAAGATGGTCACAGCATAATACAATATTCACGAGAATGTTTGCACTTGACGATGATGATAAAGTGACTAGGTCAACATTTATAAAATGGATACATAAAGCTAAAGACCAATCCATTTTAGACATAAAAAGAGAATTTGATTAGCAATTTGGGGACATATTTGAATATGATAGGAGGACTATAGCTCAAGAAAAGGTATCCTTGTTTCTTCGTGCTATCGATGCAAAAGCCCGAGAAGAACTTTTTCCACAACTACAACATGTAGGAACTGAGACTGGTCTTACTAAAGACTCGGATATTGTGGATGAAGCTCTTAGGGAATATGTTGAAAAACAAAGAACTTTGTCTAAGTTTATGTAGAGCTGGCATGAAGATATGCAGGAAGAACAAGCCGAAACTATTTAGCAACCTGTAGAACCCTCAGGTGATCCCACCAATGCCAAAGGGTGTTGTGCCCACTAATACAATGGAAGATATGTTTAAGAAATTTAGTGATCTTACGATCCAAAGTGTAAAACAAATGATTGAATCTCAAGCTTTATAAGCACTAGCGACTGAAAACCCAAAAGCTCCTGAAATTGAAAGATGCATCTAGTGTGAATCTTTAGAGCTCAATAGATACTCGTGTGAGAGCTCCGGATGGATTACAAAGATCAAAGAGAATAGAGGAGCAAAGAAGAGCCTCAGAACACATTGTTAACATGGCTCTAATGGTAGATATCATGGGTTCGATAAAGGAACCTACCACCATTGAAGAAGCCATTGATGATCCAGGTTGGAGAGCGGCAATGCAGTCTGAGTATGATAGTATACTCAAAAATGATACATGGGATCTAGTCGACTTGCCGCCAAAGAAGAAGGTAATAGATACTAAATGGATTTGGAAAGCTAAGTATAAAGCTGATGGAACATTAGAAAAATATAAGGCACGATTAGTTGCACAGGGTTTTTCATAGATTGAAGGATTTGATGTTCAAGAAACTTTTGCACCAACAACACGCATGACAACTATTCGGACGGTACTTGCAGTAGCTGCACAAAAGTCCTGGCCTATTTTCCAGATGGATGTCAAATCTGCATTTTTGAATGGTCACCTCAAGGAGGAGGTATATGTATCTCAACCACCAGGTTTTGAGGTGCCCAATTCAGAAGATAAAGTTTGCAGGTTGAAGAAAGCTTTGTATGGACTTAAACAAGCTCCACGGGCTTGGTACCAACGGATAGATAATTTTTTCAAAAACATGGGTTTTGAAAGAAGTACTTCCGATGCTAACTTGTATGTAACAAAAAGGGATAGCAAGCTAGTTGTCTTCATTGTATATGTAGATGATTTGATCATTACAGGAGATCACCAGGAACTCATCAATCAAACTCGGATCAGCTTGGGAACTGAGTTTGAAATGATAGACTTAGGTCTACTCCATTTTTGTCTGGGAATTGAAGTATGGCAAAGGAAGGATGGCATTTTCATCTCACAACAAAAATATTCCCAAGAAATTCTCAAGGCATTTGGAATGATGGAGTGCAAACCAACTAGCACACCTATGGAGGTAAATCATAAGCTATCTATGGATGATAACATGCCTGATGTAGATGCTAAGAAGTATAGGAAGCTCGTTGGAAGTCTTATTTTTCTATGCAACACTAGACTAGACATTTGCTATGCTGTTGGAGTGTTAAGCAGGTTTTCCAACAAACCTAAGGAGAGTCACTAGAATGGATTTCATGCTCGCACCAAGCACATAGAAGTACAGTACCATTACATTCGTGAGCTAATTGAAGATGAAATTGTGGAGCTAGAATATTGCCGAACAGAGGCAAATTGTGCTGACATATTCACTAACGCACTTGGAAGAGAGCAGCTCAACAGGCATCTTCAACAGATGGGCATAGGACCGAGACCTACTTGATTTATCATCGGTAAACATTGAGGGGGGGTGTTAGTATATGATCAATGTCTACCCCTCATGATTGTATGCACATTTTGTAAGGCCCCGTTTATGAGGAGAAGCCGAGTGTGCATTACCCAATTGATGGGAATCCCAACTTGCATGTTGGATGAAGGTCATATTGGACGATGTAAGGTATCATAAGGAAAGGGCGTTACCAGGGTCCCCAATTGTGGGGTCCGGGGCAGTGTGAGCAGCCCCGGCTGGGGGGTCCAAGGGGGCCAGCGGGCCCCCTGGCTGGGGGGTGGGGGTCCAGGGGCAGCGCCCTCGGCGCGACGATAAAGGGAATATTCCATGGAATATTCCCTGTCGGAGTCAGAAATCATTTATATTTGTTAGGTCGGTTCAACTAGTCTAAGCCATGTATGGCAATTACGCGGGCGGTGGCCGCCCACGCTGTACCGCCCATGTATAGCCATCCATGGCACGCCACCCATGATCCTATATATACATGACTTCTGCACTACCTGAGACACTGAGTTGAGCCACCATACCTCTACCTTGTATCTCCCGTTCTAGAGTTGTCTAGATCACCATTTAAGCTCTACCTTGAGAGCTCACGGGTGGACAACGCCATCATCTTTGTACTTGGTGCTAGTAGAAAATTATTGAGATTCTCCTATATCTGTTATCTTCTCTGCTATTGCTCCTGTGTTATATTGCGTAACTTTTGTCTTACATGGTCTTCCCTGGCTCATCTAGAAATGTTGCTTCAACATTGTATACATATGCATGTCAAGTAATTGAAGAAAATAATGATATAGAACCGTGGTCTAAAGTGATAAAGTCCCTAGATCAGGGAAAGATGCATCATGAAATCTTAAAATGAGCAACCAATGAGATTTGAGGGGTAAGTGGATGGAATGACCCTGTAGATACTCTCTCGATTGTTACTTATATATGCTCTTCGGTAGAGCATGAGGTGATAGTGAAAGAGAAACGGAGGAGAACCAATGAGGGTGAAGAAGAGAAAAGAAGAACTAGGCATCAAGTAGAAGCTTCACAAGAACAATCTTAAATACCAAATCAAAATCAACCAATACAAATAAACCAACCCACTCAAGTAACTCCATCATCACAACTGAGAATAATCCAACCAAATTAGATTCCGACTCAAGTTCAAAACCCTACTTCTGCTAAGATGCCAGTTCCTACCCAAGTTAATATACCTCCTCAGGATCAAGAGATGAATCCTGTAAAGAAAAGTCAAGGAGGAGTGAAAAACCCATCATACATGCTAAAATCACATATTGAGCAAGCCACGGATTTGAAAAAAGTTCTTGAGAAAAGAGTGTTTGATAGTGTAATCAAATTTACACTAGGTGAGTTACTAGGAATAGCAAAAAGGGAATTTCTAGAAGTAATAATCGACCTCTTAAGAAAAAAATGGCAAGCAATAGCTCACATGCAAGAGACTAAGAAGATGGATAAAGAGACATGTGTCCATGTTGTGCAAGCGCAAGTACAAGAGTTGAAGAATGTACTTTGACAAACTGAAACTAATGCACAGCCATGCACACGTGAGGAAATATTCTTTGAGCAGAATTCTTTAGAAATAACTGCTTTGAGTCATTATACTAGAGATCATTAGGCCCTAGCCATGACTTAGACATTGGTGGGATTAGATAAAATCAGTACACCAGTCGTCGCTCTTATCTATCACACATATGAAGTTAACTTAATGTCCAAATATCTCTACATGAAGGGGAAATGGCCAATAGAGATGCAGTCGGGACGGAGAATCAGGGCTATGAAGATTTTTTTGGTGCATGCCTGCAGGTACCAGTTACAATATCTGATGTTAGTGATTATCAAAATTTCTTCGTGCAAGATCATTCCAACTACTCGTTGATTTTAGAGCAGCCATACATTACTGCCTTAAGAATGGAAACAAGAGTCTTGGAGGATGGATCGGCCTATGTGCAAATCCGAAGTAAGGATGGAAAGAAGGCGGTCCAGTTTATGATGGTTTGTGTAGAGCGTGTCAGGAATAGAACTTCTCTTCGGACAAGACCTATTCATGAATAATTTGAGCACCAAAGTTTTTAAATGAAGCTTTCCTAAATCGGGACTATGGAAGCTTGGAAACTGAAAAGATCTCGAATGTAAATAGTAACAAACTTATGGATGGTGCAAAAACCTAGCCACCTCTTAGAGATAAAAGAAAAATAGGCCACGGATTCACTAAAGAGACTCTTGAGCAAATTCAATTAGGAAAATATGGTTTCCTCAGTGCAAAAAAGAAGAGTGTATTCTCTCGCATAATATTCAAGCATGGAAAGGCTTTCTCTTTTAATGCCTAGGAAATTGGATGCGTAGATTTGTCTATGATGACACCTATGATAATTTTCCTGATACCACATGTTCCTTGGAATCTTCGACCGATTCTGGTACCAAAAGCTCACATTTCAAAGCTAATTGACATGTTCAATGAAAAGATTAGAATAAGGATTCTTGAGCCATGAAGTGCTCCCTATTCTAACCGTTGGTTCACTGTACCGATGAAAATAGGTCATGGAGATTTATTCAGGATCTACGACCGATGAATAAGATGACAATTAGTAATATGGGAGTTGGGCCTATCGTAGATGAGTATGCAAAGGCCTTTGTAGGAAGATCTATTTACTCAATGGGAGATTTGCACTTTGGGTATGACCAATTCCAGCTAGCTCTCGAGAGTCCTAACTTGACGACTATGAGGACTACACTTGGGCTCGTGCGCATGTGCACTTTACCACAAGGCACCACAAACTCGGTGGCACATATGATGAATTGTATGCATAAGGTGCTTAGGGATTTCATTCTGCATCTGACCATGCCATTCATTGATGATGTCCCTATTAAAGATTGCTAGGAGAAAGATAAGGATGAGACTCTTCACAAGGATGGACGTAGGAAATTTATTAAAAAGCACATAAAGGATTGTGCATCCATTCTCAGTTAGCTGGAAGAGGTTCATTTGACATTGTCTGCAGAAAAATCAGTATTTAGAGTGCAAGAGGTATTGATTGTAGGAATTTTGTGTGGACCTAAAGAAAGAAAGCCATGCCCAAAGAAAGTAGATGCCATTCAACACATGAAAGAGGTCTACTCCTCAATCACTGAGGTGAGGAGATTTCATGGGGCATGCGTTTTCATAGGTTACAATGAAAGGAGAGATAAGATTATGTGTGAAATGCATAGCTCACTATGGGAGGGGCATAAGGGCTTTCAAGGAACTTATGAAAAGATAATGGAAAGATACTGGTGGCCTCGGATGTATGTAGATGTCCAAAAATATGTAGCCACTTGTTAACCCTGCAAGATGTACTCTAATGATAGACATAGAGATGGGTTGCATCTGACATATCCTCTTAATATCCACTATAAGTGGGTTGTCAATATGTTTACAATGCCATTAGGGGTGCAATAGATGAGGTATATTGTGCTGGCAAGAGAGGATCTAACAAATCATGTTGAAGGAAGAGCTCTGAGGACGAAAACTATGAGCAATGTATGCAAGTTTCTACTAGAAGATGTGTTTAGTAGATTTGGCTATGTCAAGAAAATATTCACTGACAGAGGTGAGTGTAATAAAGTAAGTCTATGATCTAGGGATCCGATGGCTTCAGACAGATCTGAAATCGGATACCGTTTGGTCACTCGTCTGTAGGACCAAAGATCTCAAGAGTAGACTCAAGCATAAGTCATGTGCTCTCATATTCAAGTAATCCACTTAGCCTAGTGGTTAAGTCTCATGGTTGTGAAGGAAGAGGTCTTGGGTTCAACTCCCATGGGGAGCATGGGAAGAGGGACAATCTATAGTAAACCATTGTATAAACATCTATAGTTAGATGTATGGGACAATCAAACTTCAAGTTCTCCAAAACAAATTCAAGTGAATCAAGAGTTCTCAAAGTCTTGCGAGGGATAAGAAACCCACCTTCATTACTAAGCCCATGCACTAGTTATGCCTCGAAATGGACTAGTAATTTGAATCCACCTAGTTCACATGTTTGTGCCTAGATCGCACATCCAGAAATTGTGAATTAGCCAGGGATGTCATTAGATCCACCCTCATTATTCTTCACTAGTTTGTACTTTGTCCCGTTCAACAAAGTACATAACCAGATAGTGTTTTGAATCATTTGGGCAAGGATGCCACCACAGAGATGAGACGTGTTCTTCCAGTTCTAGAACATGACTATGTTCTTCCAGTTTTAGAACATGAGGCTCGGGGGTTGCCTACAGTTATATATATAGCTTTATTTTCGAGGAAGAAAATCTTTCCCAAGGGGGGAAGAATGTAATAAAGTAAGTCTATGATCTAGGGATCCGATGGCTTCAGACAGATCTGAAATCGGATACCGTTTGGTCACTCGTCTGTAGGACCAAAGATCTCAAGAGTAGACTCAAGCATAAGTCATGTGCTCTCATATTCAAGTAATCCACTTAGCCTAGTGGTTAAGTCTCATGGTTGTGAAGGAAGAGGTCTTGGGTTCAACTCCCATGGGGAGCATGGGAAGAGGGTTTTGCCCAAAGAGCTGTAGAGCCTTCTAACTCAAGTTAACGTGAGTTAACTTGAGTCCAGTGGACTTAACTCAAGAGGTGAGTACAACAACCACTAGTGGACTCTAGTGGAAGGTACTAAAGTAGTGGTCGAGATCACTCCAGCCACTAATAGACTCTAGTGGTGGATATGAAAGGAGTGGAGGAGATTGCACATGCACTTGTGGACTCTAGTTACATTTGTGGTCCTCATTAGTTCAAGCAGCT
Source organism: Ceratopteris richardii (assembly GCA_020310875.1). Classification (NCBI taxonomy): domain Eukaryota; kingdom Viridiplantae; phylum Streptophyta; class Polypodiopsida; order Polypodiales; family Pteridaceae; genus Ceratopteris; species Ceratopteris richardii. The sequence continues at coordinate 77,261,989 of CM035420.1, read as the reverse complement.
ATATATACAGGCATAAGGTTGGGAGGAGAGTTATCTCTCAAGCATGTGGTGGTCATAATCTTCATTCTCTTGCAGTGAGCTTGATGCTCAGGAAGCCAAAGACTTCTTTGAAAAATATGGAATTTGACTATCGCTCACCAGTGCTTACAATCTTGAAGCCAACAGGAAAATTGAGCACGGACATCCTCTGATTATTAAAGCTTTGGCTAAGGCTTGTGAGGGAAAGATAAACTTGCATGAAGGAATGTGAGGGATACTGAAAATTTTGGTAGAAAAAGTTGGCAAGGCAAATGCCTAAAAGTCGTTTCCATCCTAATGAAATTCGTGTACAACAAGTGCAACTCGAATTGGAACACAAACATGAATTTGAAGATCATCATATTCAATGCAATCTACATCAGCTTCCTTCAACTTATCCTCAACAACCAACATACAAAATACATTATTGTTTTCAACTATGGCTAATGACCTAAAACCTTGATGCAAATTTTGTGTTTTTTTATAAAGGAAGTTCTGCCTTAGCCTACTCTCCGGGACTTGAATTAATTGAAATAAAAGTACAAGTGAAGGGGACTAGTGCCCACGGGATCCCACGAATCCCACACAGTAGGGCTAGCGTTTACAAAGTTTAGATGTCATTACAAACAAGTTTAATCACCCTCTCATCACCCTCGTGTGCATCCCACTTGGGTTTAACCTTGTTGTTGATCAAAAAGAGCACTTGATGATGCTTGAAGGGGGGGATTTCTTACTATTAGTGACTCTTTTGTCGAGGAGCAACAACAATTTCTCAATTGATCACTCCTTGGGGGATTCCCCAAAGTTAATAGCATATCTTTAGCGCTAGATCTTTGATAAGACCTCCTTTTGATGGTGCTCCAGAAGATCGTGAAGTAGTTGAGCGCTTCTCTCAGTAGAGCTTCTTTCCAATTGATATGTTTTTGAAGTCTAATTTTCTTTCCAACAATCTGTCACAGCCTATTAGAGTTGGGAGAAGTAAAGAAGATGTGAGAAACATCTTTGATGGACCAATAACAGTGTTTGCACCAAGGAATCATCCCCAAAGGCTAAATTAGGTTATAGGCATACATTAATTCTAATGCCATATACCTACTCATTGTTCTAAATGTCATTGTATGTTCCCAAAGCACAAATGGAAGAATATTTTGACATTCTCCAATCTTTCCATTGTAGGCTTTGGAGTAGTTTGTTAATATTGGAGGATGTCCTCACTCGATCTTGTTGTTAGCCTTAGGGTTGTAGTGTACGGTGATAAACAAGCGATTCCCATATTTATTGAAGATTTCTTTTCTTCTTGTTCATCAAGCTCACCTTAATTAGCTACCAATTTCGCAACATACATGATGGTTGTAAACACGTCTTCCAACCAAAATTGACCTAGATTTTTTGTTGGTTTCATCCTTAACACTCTTGCCTCCACATGACTGATTTGATAGATACCATGTAAAAACTATAAATCACATTTTATGAATGCCTATGGGCATTGTAATGAAATCAATTACTCAATTATAATCAATAATTTGAGCATAATTCGGGTGCATTGCATCTCTTTGTTTTAGGTTTAAATGCACTTCAAGAAATTTACAAGTGCACACAAAGTTTTGAATATTGACATATAAATTCCCACCTATACTCTTATTTTATCTTGTCATATGTTCCCCCATATCCTTCATATCTAGCCCAAAGCATATCATGAATCAGACACATTACTACCTCTCTTATATGTTTATTTTGTAACAGTGGATGAGGTACTTAATGTTTCCTTTTGCATGTCTCAATTGTAGTATTTCCTCAATCACAATCTATCTCCAATCAAAATCTTTTAGCCACTCATGAACAATAGAGGAGAGAAAAATGCAAAGATAGCACAAGATAAGAGGAAATTTGATAGAGGAAGAGTAGAAAGGATATGACTCAGAGAAAGAGGAATTCTGATATTATAGATGTGAATCAATGGTTACAATAGCTTTGGAAAATAGGTTCTTGAAGAAGCCTCTACCTGCCAACAACCCCCGAGCTATCACAATCTCATTCATACTTGCACTCCCAATCACACTCTCACTCTCACTATTACTCTCAATCACAAGGTAATTCTCTGATTTGTGTGTGTTCGCTTCATTTATGCACAGGTCTTCCTATAGCAGAGTTTGATTGTCGCCCCAAGGAAGTGTGTGATCCACCAAATTTAGAAAAAGCCAAGTATCTCCAAAACATTCACAAAACTCCATGCAATTGTAGTGTGCTTTCTTTAGCATACCTATCAAAAATAGGAAAAAAAAAACCTAAAAGACATATAAAAAAATGTCCATAATTAGACATGATGACATGCAAGCATTAGAATCATGGATCGGAATAGGATTAGAGAGGCTTTCTTTTGGAAGCCTTGTAACTCAAAAATGATGAGAATTATCTTAAGCTTATAAGGGACAATTTTATTCAATTTTTTGATCTGCACGATAGTGTTAAAGATGACCTAAGTCTAGATCTCCCTCCAAATCCCACTTTTGAGCCTTGCAAGATTCAAAATTCTATAGAGAGTAAAATAAAGGAATTTTCTAACAATGAACTAAATGTAGAGCCCTCAACGAAAACTTCACACAGACACTTTTATTCTCTTATACTTTCTCCACCTTTCTCTCATATATAATTTTATTAACTCTTTGATCCTCACCTTCAAATTTCAAGTGGGAAACATGATTCGAATAAGGTCTAGAGAGAGAATCTGAAACCTATCATCGGAAAAGTTATCCTACATGCATAAAATGAGCTAATTATTCATTCTAACAATTATCCCACAATGTAATTCACAAAGTTCAAAATGAATTATTTCACTAGAAAAGAAGCCTCTTACATCAATATTAGAACATGTTTCAAAAATAAATTATGATTTTTCTTTTGAATATTCCGATACGTTATCCTTGACCTAGTGATATACGAAGACATGGTACTCAAGTACGTTTTAATCTCTCAATTAATCTCTATTTTAACTCTCATGAAAATCATGATTATGAACTATCATCACGTCTTGACTACACTTAGCTTTTCTATCTCGTACTTCATCATTATCATTTAGATTATCATACCTTGCTCTAGACAAAATTCCTCGAATGGAAATAGACTTTTTTGATATATGTAAAACCACAAGTTTAATTGACTTCATATGTGTTATGCATCCCAACATATCTATATCATGAGTAGATCCATTACGAATCTTCTGTTAGAGTGATAGGCAATTCATCTCTACCATTATCTTGGCCCCAATAAAGTATTCTCTGTTGCATTAACGGTTTCTAGTGCATCGCGTAGATTTTTTTTATTGTCCGCGAATACTTGCACTACTTCTGATGGAATCATATACATTTGCTCTAGAAATTACAATGCTTAATGCATCTACGATCCAGATAGTGGACTTCCCATTAGAAAAATCGTCTCGTATTAGAACATATGCCTCAAGAAACATCTTTTCAAAATTTTGCATTATATGTTTATGTCTTTGTGTCCGAACCTGGTTCTTCTTTTCTGCAACAACTGATATAAACCATTAGCAACATGTCCAAAATGTGGTATTAGTATCCAGTAGAAAACACGTATGTTGAGAAATATTGGCACATTGTTCACATATTTACGCAGTTTAGAAAGTTCCAAATGATTTCCACTTTGGCTGCATATGACTCCTACCATAATGAGCACATAAATGCTAAGCTGTTAACACTTCATTAACTCGGGTTAATATAAAATCAACTTCGTCCTATTTTTGTAAAATCTGATCAATATTCTTAATATGATCACTTCGAAAATTCCTACAACCGTGTGGCTTAATTCTATCATCTTTCCCGATTTGAGTTCTTCCTATTTTTTCCTTCTTTAATTTGACTATAGAAATTCTCTCTTAGGATTAGGTGTTTTCCTCAAATTCCATGGAATATGAGGAGTATAAGGTATTAGCATGGGAGCCACGATTTTTGGTGAACACAAATTATTACCTTTGGTTCAAACAAAAATGACTTCCTATGCTTTCTAATCACGAACTTAAGCAATATTTCTTTCCTTTTGGTAAAAGGAAATTATTAGTAATAATATTATATTTTTAATCATACCATCAAAAACTTTATGCCCTATAGGATGTTCCACTCTGAGTATGGGTTCTCCACTCACTTCCTTGAATTTCTCTTCATTACATAGGTAGCTCTTGTGGAACATGTAATCTTTCCGTCAGGAGTCGTACATCTTGTCTCAACGACTCACTCATAAGCATTTTTCCTTACTCAAATCATATACAGATTCTTTAGTATTTAAAAACATATCCAACGATTTTCCTATTATAAAGTGCGCAAAGAATCCTTTGTGCACATGAATAAACCAATCTCAATTATTTCTTCGTGCAAGATATACTTTGTATTCCATCAATTTTTTTTTTACAAATTCGTTCTGTTTGTTCTTCTCAAAGAACTGAGATGCATATATACATGTATGAGGGGGATATCCATTCAGAAAGTTTTAGCAACATATTTCTTGTCCGTGAAAGTCACGAGAAAACGTGTTCTATGTGATAAAGCGGATGCTCCCTCAATGTCGATGGATTCCTTGATTGGTTTATGCCAACATTCATAACTATTTAAACTTTATTCTGTCTTTGACGTGATACATACAAATGTGCTTGCATCCTGCATCACCTTCGTCTCCATCAACATTACACTGATGAAAGATTGCCTCAAAACAATGGTATAAGCAGGATGATGATGTACAAAATATCGTGCTTTTGTCTTGTAACTCCAATGGAAATTTGACACAAGCACATTGGCACAAGCACATTGGCACAAGCACCATGATTACTCTCATCTTCCAACCATGATCTTTATTTATGCACCAACTTTATAATTGGTACAATATCCTTGAAACAACATTAGCTTATATTTCAAAGTCAGTAAGTTGCACACAAAGCTTACCATCCTCAACAACCGCAATCATGGTTTCGATTACTTCTTCTTGGCCAAAAATTTTAACGGTAGCGGAATTTTGGCTTATCATCATTTCTATTTATTTACCTTGTGATTGTATCGAAACAACATCTACTTTAATATGTATTCATTTGTTTAATATTTTCTTCTTTCTTACTTTTACTATACAATTTAGATATTTTGAATACATTTACTTCAGTATCAATTCTTACAATGTGTTGTGGGCATGATTCACCAAACACGCAAATGAGGGAAGCGATGCAGTACAAATGCATGATGGTTGCATGTAGTAGTAGCTCATTCAAGCTTCCTGAAGAGTAATGTAGGTGGAGTACAACTATAATTCACAAATACTTTGGAATACATTGAGGGTGTAGAACAACTACCTTCTATAGATGTCACATGACTGCAACTGTATACATATGCACTTTGCAGGACCATTGATAACACGTGTATTCGAGCCCACTACGAGTGCAACAAGGGTGCACACTCAAAACAATATATCATAGATTACAATATTATCGGTGTCTGAGCTTGCTAAAAGTGCAACATGGTTGCACTCTACAAGGGCTATATCATGGGTCAAATGATGTACATAGGTGAAGGCGCATGCTATGGGGGCATTCCTTAGGTGTTATATCATGGTCTATCGGATGCACTACAAGTGCATAGAGACTACACTCCTTTGCATACAGAGATTAAGTATTAGTTAGCTATGGAGGTATTAGGTCATTAGGAAAATGGGAGGATCAAATTTAGCTCAAAAATTTTGAAGGATGGAAACAATAATTTTAAAGGATGTGCGGAAAAAAATCCTCCATCCAGTGTAGGTTTCTATTCTTACTTTAGCTAAGGTAAGAACAAGAACTTGCATTGAATGGACACTTTTTGTCCACCCATCCTTTAAAACTATTCATGTATCTTTCAAAATCTTCAAGATAAATTTGATCCTCCTATTTTCCAAATGACATAATACCTTCATAGCTAATTGATACTTTATGATTGTAAACAAATATGTAAGCCTTAATTAGCAAGAGAGGTAATAGATTGACTATAAAATGGGAGACATTCAATGGTCTAGATATCTATATGAAAGTCTATAAACCACAATAAACAAAAACAACATTAGAAATGAAATCAAATATACATAGCTACACATGCATACATACACATACATACATACATACACACATATATACACATAAACATACACATACACATGTTATGAGTGTAAAGTCAAATTATACATACCTGTATCGAATGACACTATTTTGTCCATCTAAGCTTTAGAATTGTCCACCCAACCTTTATAATCTTCCTGACACATCTACTTCTCCTATTCTAGTCGACCTAATACCTGGGCTCCTAACTCTTTTATGAACATTGCATACAAATATTAAACATGAGTTAGCTATGGAGGTAATAACTCATTTGAAAAATGGGAGAAGTAAATTAACCTGAAAGAATTTGAAGGATGGAAGAATAAATTTAAAGGATCAGTGGACACTGTTGGAGTTGGACGTCTGCGGAAGCACGCGAACAGCACAAGGAAGAAGAAGAAGCTTGGAGCACAACACACAAGACTGAATGTATTACTAGAGAATGTACAAAGATAAGTAGCCCATTAGGGCAAATAGGCGTATATACAAGCCGGGGGAAAAAAACCTCCTAAAGAGGGAAAAAAGTGCCCCGGCGGTCCTAGAGTGTTCACACACATCACTACCTAAATATATCAACAAATCCCCCCTGGGAGTGATGCGGTGAACAAGGAGCTGGCACTCATGTATAAGGAAGTGCCAAGCTATGTGGAAATCACTCCACAAAAGGAAGTAAGCCCAAAGCTTTGCGGAAAGCTTCAAACTTCTCCCTAGGCAGAGCCTTCGTGAAAAGGTCTGCAATGTTCTCCTGCGTGGGCACATATGCCAAGCTGATCTCCCCAGCAGAGAACCTCTCCCTGACATAGTGATAATGCACCTCAATGTGCTTAGTGCGAGCATGGAACACTGGGTTCCTCGCAACTGCCAATGCGCTCTGACTGTCAGTGAAGATGGTGGTGGCAGAAGACTGTCCAACACCCAAATCAGCCATAAGGCGTCTGAGCCACACACACTCAACAGTAGCTGTGAAAGCTGCCCTATACTCAGCCTCACAACTGGAAGTGGCCACAGTAGGCTGCTTCTTGCTCAACCAAGATATACATGAGCTACCAAGCATGAAGCAAAAACCACTGGTGGACACACGAGTGTCATAGCAACCAGCCCAATCTGAGTCAGAAAAAGCATGCAAATCTGGCGGTAGTGATCCCCCCTTGGGATAAAACAACCCAAGTAGCCGAGTACCACTCAAGTAGCGAAAGATGCGCTTAACCGCTTTCCAATGCGTGACTCCTGGGCAATGCATAAACCTGCTCATCTGTGAGACAGCAAACTGAATATCTGGCCGAGTAATGCATAAGTAAATCAAGCATCCAACAGCCTGCTGATAGAGAACAGCATCAAATGCATCTCCAGCATCACCCATACTGGCGCTTTCTTTCCGACGCCTATACCGACTGTAACACCGACGTCATGAAAAAAATCACGCCCATTCATTTGCCTCGGTAGCAGCCTCGGTATACCCTTGATATGTTGTAGTGAATAGGATTTTTGAATAAGAATATTTATAATAGGGTTTTTGAATTAGGATATGTATATATATATATATATATATATATATATATATATATATATATATATATATATATATATATATATATATATATATATATATATATATCAGTATGCATGTGTGTGTATGTATGTGTATCTATATGTGCATATGCATGTGTGTGTATGTATGTGTATATATTTGTGCATATGCATGTGTTGTGTGTGTGTATGCATGTATATATGTATATATGCATATAAATATGATTATGTGAGTCTATGCATGTGTACATATGATTATGTATGTGTATTTGTATGTGAGTATGTGTATGTGTCTATGTATTCATTATATGTGTGTAACTGCATGCATGTGTATGTGTGTGTTAAAATGTGCATGTATGTGTGCGTATGTATAAATGTGCATGTATGTGTATATGTGTGTAAATGTGCATGTATAATGTATACATGTGTGTATGCGTGTATTTGTACCTCTAGTCTCACTCTTTTCTCTCTCTCTCTCTCTCTCTCTTTTATACATACATACATACACAAACACACATATTCATATCCACGTATATATATACATAAAACAAATGCGTAAAGTGCATTATCGCCAATGAGCCATAAGTGTCCGCATCTCTTTTAGACACCACTTATGCGACCATCCTGTCCCAATCTCCATCTCAAGTGAACTAAGTACGTATTTTTTATCCCTATCATCATGCTCACTACGAAAATAAAAAAAATCATGTAAATAAAACATAAGATATTTAGTTCAATTTATATGTAAAATTTATACTTACTTTCACTCTAAGTGGACAAGGTGCAGGTAAGAGTCGCATAATGCTCGCATTCTTCTCTTGAACTCCAATCCATTCCCTATGTATACAATGTTCCCCTCTAGCTCTATATGGCATTATAGCCCTAAGGTCTCTATGCATGTCCTCATAGGCACTTGTGCTATGCTATCATAATTTGCAAGTGGTATAGGTGTCCTGAAAATAGATAAATAAAAATAAATAAAAATATGTGTTATAATATCATTAAAAAAATTTATGAACAAAAACATGGCTATGAGCAAATAGCTGCCTTCTTGCATGTGGAGCCGTAGAAGAGCCCTCCTATGATCGTTGGGTACGCATCTAGATCATATAATCCAGCTCATCATCAGCCATCTCTCAATACTCATGCATGATGATCCCTAGAGTATCAGGCGAAACTTTTCCTCTCATAAGACCTTTTATGAGAGTGAGTTTCGCATTTCTCTCTCTACTAGGAACAGCGAGTCATAACAAACGAGAACTATGTCGTAAAAAGAGAACACTCTCGTCAAAAATTACATGTTTTCACCTCATTTTTGGAATTCCTTTACACCAGTATACATATATTACAAAAATGAGGTGAAAACAAGTAATTTTTGACATTTTTTGTCATTTTCTCAAAAAAAAAAGAGCTCAAATGTAGTCAAAATTTCACTATATTAGGCATTGACGTGTCCCAAAATGTATATGACAAGACATTGACATCTCCAAAATCTATATGATAAGACATTGACATGTCTAAAATATATATAAGAATGTAGAAATCAATAGTTTTTACACAAAAATAACATTTTAGACATATCTTTAATGGGTGGATATCTGATTGTTATTCAAAATTGCTACAAAACATGGTTTCATTAACCAAACTACTTTGAGGCATTTACATAAGCACTAAAAATGTCTGAGAGCTTCAATGCAACTCACAACTTTGTCGATCTATGTCTACACCCTCATCATCTGATGCACTTGATTCAGTCTCATACTGTTGAGAGCTCTCTTCTTCTTCTTCAATATCCACAAGAGCTCTATCTTCATCCACGTACATACCAAATTCTGCAGGATCATGCACAACTCTTCTTGTTTTCCTATGATTTCCTGTACCACATACATCTGGAAGCTTTTGTTTTATCATGTTGATGGTTGCTTTCCTCAAGTGACCAGTTTTTGTCAAGGAAAAATCATAAACAAGAATATCTACATCATCCATTTTAAGAGTGGATGTGCTTCGAATATTCTTTTTCCTTTTTGAACCTATTCGTTTAGTATCACACACCATTTCTAAGTTATATTTACCTGTGAATGCATTGCTACTTTTAGTGTAATACCAATGCACCATCATAGCCTCTATTCTTCTCTGATCAAGTTGCAAATATAGAGTTGGTGGCAAAAGACCCTTCCATGATTGCAAAACACGATGAATGACAGTAACTGTAAGGTTTGGATCATTATGCACATTCGGATATGTGAAGAAAACCTCGGACACTACAGTTCCATTGTATACCAAAGCACCAACCAAATGCATTTGCACAAGGACTTCATCTCCAATGTCCTTAGGGATGCGATAAAAATGTGGCAAACAAGTTTTTTTTTTATCCATACCATCGATCAACAAACACATATAACGCTCCAGATTTCTGAGTGCCTTACTTCGATGATGAATTGCTTTCTTTCTCTCTAATGCTTGACTGTCACGATGGTTGTTAAGAAGGTTTTTAAAATTATGCTTTTCCTGTGGTGTTGTAGCCCCTTTTGCCATGTTTTTCAAAGTGGCGCAAACTGAACATTCACCCATTCTAACTTTACGAGGAATAGAAACATTGTTAAACTGTTCCTTCCATAATCGAGTAAAGTGACGATACAACACATACTTCTCATTTCTATTTTCCATGTCTTCTCTATATATTTGAAATACCTCTCGATGAGTAAAGTTATCTGACAAGTGCAACCTTCCAGTTGTAGGCATAACTTCACAATGCAAGCTAAAATAGTTCATCATCCAATTCATTGCATGACGTCCAACAGATCCTTTGGTCCCAACATGGAACGTATCCAAAATGAGATCCCCATTCAAAAACCCTTGTTGAACCCTATGTATTCTAAAATTTCCTACACCCATTGCAATTTTAAATGCAGCCCTACAGCATGGCATCCCTTGAGTAAAGAAATATTCAAAACCAACACGCGTTACTGACATGTTATCCTCAATCATTTGCATGCAAGAAACAAGGTATATATCTTGCCTTTCACTATCTAAATGGAGGAATTTTTCTCTTATGTGCTTTAGTTTCTTCATTCCTAAATTGTACAAACATTTCAAGCCACAACAATTCTTCACAATATCCAATGCAATCTGTCTATCTGAAGTAAGAAATTTAAATCTTTTTCGACTTACTTCACGAGACCTTCTTTTAAATCGTAGATTGAGCTTGCTTTGCTTTTTCGTTGCTCTACATGCACTTGAGTCAGAAGGGAGATCAATGGTTGGATCAGATGGGAGATCAAGAGGTGCATTTGGTTGAGCAGCATTGCACTGTGAATTGCATAACTTAAATGACTCAACAGAAAACATGGAATCATCAGCACGTTCTAAATCATAGGGATCATCACTTCTCTGGAGAGGCTCAACTGAGAACAATGAATCAATATGAGTAGAGGAAGCTGATGCCCAAGCATCCACTGAAAAGATTGAGCTCATCTTCACTGAGTTCACAGAAGACTGAAGATGAATGTCCTTTTTAAATAAGTAGAAATCCGAGATCAACTGAAGATGTCACATCAAATGTCACATCAAGAAGATATGAAATCAAAAGCTTATTAAAGTACATTAAATAACATTAAACATCAAATTACATCAAATCACTTAATTACTCAAATATACACTAATAAGGGAACCAAAGATTTGATTCACTTTTGATTCAAATGAGAAACACAGTTGATTTCTAACTACATATGAGTCATTGAGTCTAAGCATTGTGAATGAATCAAAACATATCGAAGTTGAGTTCCAACAGGAATATATAATAAAATTGTTTGGAGAAATTTTACAAGAAGAGATTTTACAACTGGAATATATCCAAGTTGAGTTCCAACTGGAATATGCTATGCCATTGAACCCTATACAAGAAGAAATTTTACATTCCTTTAAGATTTCAAGGATTAGGTTTTATTGTGGTCTTGGCTAGATATCAAAGAGGTAGATGAAAGTATATTAAAAAAGAATTATGTGTAAAAGAGGTACACAGAATGTTTATTTCAACATTGTGTTACAAGATAAATGTGAATATGAACTAAAGTGTGTGGAGGATAACACTATAAAGATGTCATTAATCTCACAACTTAGACCTGATTTTCTCCCAAGCAACGGACTCGAAGAAAGAACTTCTACATGAGATTAGAAATCCTCATGTACATACCATACTGTTGCCATTGAAGCTTAATTTCCATGCAAATGTATATAAATAGTTGCAAGGTTCTGTACTTGAATGTTTATTCATACATTGATTTTCCATTTCAACAGTGAGTTACAAGATAAATGTGAGTTACAAGGTAATACTATAAAGATGTCATTAGTCTCCCACAGTCAACACAACTATGACTTCATTTTCTCCCAAGAAAGAGATTCTAAGAAACAAATCTCTACAAGAGTTTAGACATCCTCATGGACATACCATACTCTTGCCATTGAAATGTAATTTCTATGCAAATGTATATAAATAGTTGCAAGGTCTATGAATATTTCATAAAAGTGGCTCTGAAACAGCCTATTACTGTGGGTGATATTCCCTGGTTAGATAAGTTGACAGATTTAGTTAGCAACTGGACTCATTCAGTTAGATCCAGTTAGTCTGTGGTTCAAGTTACCCAATTGCCTATAAATACGAGAGGAGGAGATCATTCGCATTTTCAAAATCCACGAGCAAGAGAGAGCAGCAGAGCACAGACAGCCATGGAGCACAGAGCTCAGCATACCAGCAAGCCAAGTCAAATGGAGAAGAAGAATGTTGGCAAAAGTACCAAGAGGTAAACAAAATAATACCATAAATAAAGATTCCAAAAAGATTCCCTATGTATGTCTGTGTAACAAGTCTGATTTCTAGGTATTTATTTTTCTGACCTCTAGAAATATGGACCCAAAGAATGTACAGCTGGATGCCTGGCATCGACTTGCAGGCTCAAGTCGATGCCAGGCATCGACTTGGGGCTCCAAGTCGATGCCAGGCATCGACTTACACCTGAAAGTCGATGCCTGGCATCGACTTCCACCTGCAAGTCGATGCCAGGCATCGACTTGCAGCCTCAAGTCGATGCCACGCATCGACCTGGGGCTCCAAGTCGATGCCTGGCATCGACTTGCACCGACAAGTCGATGCCAGGCATCGACTTACACCTGAAAGTCGATGCCAGGCATCGACTTGGGCTCAAAAGTCGATGCCAAGCATCGACTTGCCGGCATCAACATGCACTGAAAAGTCGATGCCAGGCATCGACTTTAGGGTGCAAAGTCGCTGCTTGGCATCACTTTTGGGCCAAAGTCAATGCTTGGCATCGAGTTTTGGGCCCAAGTCGATGCCAGGCATCGACTTTGTGTGCAAGTCGATGCTAGGCATCGACTTGAGGGTAAAAGTCGATGCCAGGCATTGACTTGGCCCAAAAGTCGATGCCAAGCATCGAGTTGGGCCCAAAAGTCGATGCCAAGCATCGACCCTTGCACCCCAAGTTGATGCCTGGCATCGACTTTCACCCTCAAGTCGATGCCTGGCATCGACTTGCACACAAAGTCGATGCCTGGCATCGACATTCACTTAAACATCGATGCCTGGCATCGACCTAAAGCTCAAAATCGATGCCTGGCATGGACTTCGGCCTTTGAAAACCACATCTACGTTTGATCTGATATTTCCAAGTGCCTTCAGGGATGCGGAGTACAAGGATGAAAGGCCCATCAAGAAGCTCAGAGTCACCATGGGCTCTGTTGACCAGCAACGTGACAAAGGAGTTGGTCACCAAGCAAAAGCAAAGAAAATTATTGCACCATTATCCTCTGAGAAGGCCAGCAACCCACTAGGAATATCCTCAGGTGGACAGAGTAGCATAAAAATTCCTGTGGAAGATCCAAATATGAGGGAAAGGTCTAGGGAGACGGAGGTAATGAGGACAGATCGTCCACTTCGTGACATGACAAATCTAGAGTGGTGCCTCCAGTACGTTGAAGAGATCACGACAACACAAGGTTTTCAATATGGCCTTGTTTACAAACTAGATTATGAAGATGAAGATTCTGACAACCTGCTTTTCTTGGTGGAGACATCAAAAGGATTAAGAAATGTCATATGCAAGATGGATTTCTTGTGCCCAGAGTGCTGTGTTCCAGAAGGGCTAGCTCAGATATGCAGAGACTCAGTGAATTTCATGAAAGACCTCATGCCATGGATCCAGGGCAATATCATGCCAACACAACAGAAGAAGACGACCCCTGTAAAGGCAAGGGGTAAGCAGAGCGTGCAGAAAAAGCTTCAAAAGAAAAAGAAGAGAATTTCAGAAGAGGAGTCTTCTGACTCAAGCTCTAGCTCTGAGGATATAATTGTTGCACCCGGTGGAGAGCTTGCCTCGGGTGTTCTTGGTACTGAGCAGAACAAGATGAGGGAGGATATAGCTAAAAGAAAAATTGTGAAGAAGGGGCAGTTGTTCCACCTTCCAATCAATATCATCCACAGGCCACCTATAGATCCAGTCACAGGGAGGAGGCCCCTTGAGATCAGGGAGCCACACAATTTGCATGTGCAAAATCTTAAGAAGAAAATGAGAATAAATCCTCATGCTACTGTTGTGCCATTCCTTGTTATGGTGGATCCGAATGAGTGCAGCTCTGTTGAAGAGTTCAATGAGGGTTCATTTGAGGAGTATACTTATTATGTGATTGGAGGTTCACACTTTGCAGAGGCCCGTAGACAGCTCGTGAAGGAGCACCCTACCACATTTTTCTTTAGGTATGCAGAGTGTAAGATATATGCTGGTCTTACAACTGAGGAAGCCATGCTTCTTGCTTGGGATCACAACAATGACAATGACTACAGGCAAAAAATGTCCTCCATAGAGAGAATTCGGTTCTTCCACCATGAATATGAAGATTGTCTTGTTAAGGAAGCTGGAAGAATACATCCCAATCTACGAAAGCAATGCCTTATTGAGGTTGGAAATGCACTGGATGAGAATACAAAGTCTGATGCCTTGAGGAAATATGATCCATGGTTTCAACTGGCATTCAGAACAGGTGAGATCTGGGATCTACAGGATAGAATTTTCACAATGTGGGAGAACAGGGAAGTCAAGGGCCAGAAGCAACGAAAGTCGAGGCCAGACCCACAGGTTGATCTGAAGGGAAAGGGAAAGAAAGCTGACCTCTCAATTGAAGAGGCTCCCGAGGACATGAAGCTCACACCATGGAGGGCCCTTCAAGGAATCAAGGATGATACATTGATCATATCAACTTTGTCGAGGGTAATCTCCAAGGACTTAAGCCTGGAGGAGATGGTGACTGAGCTCAATAAGTATGTATGTTATTCTCAGATCCTTTTTCCCTCCTCCCATGTTTCTGTTCTCACCTAGTCTCTTTTTAATTTCTGTGACTGTAGTCATAAAGTTTACATGAAGATTCAGGAGGTCATGATGAAGAGGCTGGGTTGCGTTTCTTGGACAGAGGTCCAAAGAGACTATCCAACCACATCATCCTACAAAGCTTTATCAGAATATTTCATCCTTTTCCGTGATTGGGTAGGTTCTCTTTCTGAGGTTGTGCCTGGTTTGCCATTATGTTAGATGCCTTGATTCACCAAACAAATTTAATGCCAGGCTTTTAGTATGAACTCGATGCCTGGCATCGACTTACGGCTAAAGTCGATGCCTGGCATCGACCTGCAGCCAAAAGTCGATGCCTGGCATCGACCTGCAGCCAAAAGTCGATGCGTGGCATCGACTTGGGGGCATAAGTCGATGCCCGGCATCGACCTGCAGCATAAGTCGATGCCTGGCATCGACCTCGTGGCATATGTCGATGCCAGGCATCGACTAATGTCCTAAAGTCGATGCCAGGCATCGACTTCCAGTAGAAAGTCGATGCCTGGCATCTACCCCCACATGAAATCGATGCCATTCATCGCTTTCTTATGTTCTGCTTGCTGTTTTGAAGAGCTCATTTAGTTGTCTTTCCACTTTTTTCTGTAGAAACCAAAGAAAAGTAAGTCGCGGAGC
Organism: Ceratopteris richardii; assembly: GCA_020310875.1. Taxonomy (NCBI): domain Eukaryota; kingdom Viridiplantae; phylum Streptophyta; class Polypodiopsida; order Polypodiales; family Pteridaceae; genus Ceratopteris; species Ceratopteris richardii. Next base: position 77,246,296 of record CM035420.1, on the reverse strand, counting down.
TAGTAGATGATTGCCCCCCTGCATTCCTGGCTCACATTCAAAGAGCAAGGCATGAGAAATCTAGGCTGAAAGCCAAGGAGATGGATTTTGATGATGAACCTGATCTTAAATGCTTCTCCAATCCCCTAGACCCCCTTAGGCCTGTATATTACAATGTATACTGTAGTGATGTAAATAATATTTGTTCTGTTGTGCCTAGGAAACATTTCTCCCTTCTCATAGCAGACATACCCTATGGATTTAGGATGTTGGGATCAGTTAATGATGATGAACCCTTCAAACACCCTCAGATTCGGAAGATGGTCACTGATTTTGCAGAGTTGACTATGTCTCCTCTTTGGAGGATAGTAATTTTCCATAGCAGAGACCAGTCCTTCTCTGTTTCAACTGCTCTGAAGGCAAGATGTCATGCCGTGGAGTGCCTCACATGGTAAGTAATGCTCTTTCTATCTCCGTGGCTTTAATGATGCTCTCTGTGACTCATAGTTCTTGTTTGCAGGGTGAAGACAAATGTGAATCACACTCCTTTGCATAGGTTTGTGAGCGCCACTGAATGCATTACAGTTGGCTATTATGATGAAGTAAGCAAAAGGAGAGTCAGGGAGCATTGCAATGAGAATGGGATCTCAAATGTGCTCATGTTCCCAGCCGTTACCAAGAAACTTCGTCATGTAGCTGGGGACATGACATTGGTTAACCCCTATCAGAAGCCACAAAAACTCATAATGAGATTGCTTCAGCTATTCTCCAATGATGATGACTGGGTCCTAGACCTTTTTTCGGGCACAGGTAATTTCAATTTTCACAATTTTCATTAGTCATAGTTGATTGGCACCTCTAAGTGGTTTTCTGCTGTTTCAGGAACGACTCTGGCTTGCTCTTTAAAGATGTTCAGGCACTGCATAGCTGTGGAGAAGGATGATGCTCAAGTGAGCTTTATTAAAATGAGAATCAATGGGCTGAATGAATGCCCAGATGAAGACCAAGAGGTTGGAAGGAAGCACATTGCAGACACGGAGAGATTCCAAGTGGCTTCAAGGGAGCCTGTTCCCCCACTTGCAGATGAACCGGGGGACATGGCTGACCTTGAAGAGCCAATTTTGGAGCAAGAGAGGCAGGTTATGGGTTCTAATGTTCCAGAGGATCCCAATATCCTTGAGCCTGAGGAAAGCTATGATCAGCTTCTATTGTAGATTCACATTACACTTGTACTTACACAGGAAATGTAAAAGATCATTTTAATGGAAATATTATTTGGAGTTCTTCTTCCACTTTGTGTTCAGCTTGATTTATCTTGAGCATTTCTCTGATAATGTGTGAATGTTTTTTAGTATAATTTTGTTGAATATTATCTTCTCGTGGGAATGCTTTTGTGAAATGTATTTCATATTCTGTTAATATGGCTAGGCATTCAATGGGGATCTTAACCATACAAAGGGGATGATCTTAATTGCCTTGTTAAAATGCTCTGATTTTTGCAACCATGTACTCTAATTTTCGAGTAACTTTTAATTAGCTATTATCTGTGCTTGTTGAGGTTATAGATGTAATGAAGGAGCTTCGCGAATTCTTACTTGTACCTTTTCAACTCTAATCTATTGTGCAAGATCATGATGTGGGATTCTTGGTCATGCTCAACAACTAGTTTTCATGGCAGCAAGAATTTTAGTATATCTATCTTGACTACTTGGAATATGAGATCAAGCTTCTAGTGACAATATTTACAAGCAAGACTCATGATGCTTTCTAGATATTGTAAAATGCCCACTTTTTTGCTTCATATAATGGACTTTAGGTAAAAAGAAAAAGAGAACATGTCTTTGTTCTCCTTTGTTGTGACTCAGTGTTTAGGATCCATAATACTTGTACATATAAAACAAAATTGGTTAGAAATCAATATATATATGTGTACATATGTATGTGTGTATATGTGTATGTAGGTATGTGAGTGTGTATATACATGTAAGCATGTATTTATGCATATGCATGTGCATTATGTATGCAAATATACGCATGTGTGTGTATGTATGTGTGTGTATGCATGTAAGTCTGTATGTATGCATATGCATATGCATTATGTATGCATATGTATGCATGCATGTGTATGTGTGTGTGTATGTGTCTTTATGTGTGTGTATGCATATACATATGTGTGTATGTCTCTATGTGTCTACCTACGCATATATGTGTGTGTATGTGTCCATGTGTGTGTGTGTGTCTATGTGTGTATATACGTGTGTATGCATGTATATGTATGTATGCATATGCATTATGTGTGTATGTGTGTATGTGTGTATGTGTCTATGTGTGTATGTGTATGTGTATGTGTATGTGTATGTGTATGTGTATGTGTATGTGTATGTGTATGTGTGTGTGTGTCTATCTATGTATGTGTGTGTATGCATGTGTATGTGTGTGTAAATCTGTGAGTATATGTGTGTGTATGTGTGTGTATATGTCTATGTGTGTGTATGTGTATGCATGTATCTATGCATATGCATGTGCATTATGTATGCATATGTATGCATATATGTGTGTATGTGTGTGTATGCATGTAAGTATGTATGTATGAATATGCATGCGCATTATGTATGCATATGTATGCATGTATTTGTATGTGTGTGTATGTCTCTCTCTATGTGTGAGTATGCATATATGTGTTTGTATGTGTGTGTGCCTATGTGTTTGTATATGCATGTGTATGTGTGTGTATGCATGTAAGCATATATGTATGCATATGCATGTGCATTATGTATGCATATGCATGTATGTGTGTGTATGTGTGTATGTGTGTGTATCTATATATATATATATATAGATATATATATCTATATATGTGTGTGTATGTATGCATGTGTATGTGTGTGTGTAAATGTGTGTGGATGTGTGTGTGTATGTTTGTGTGTCTATGTGTGTGCATATGTGTGTGTATATGTGTGTGTGTTTGTGACTATGTGTGTCTATGTCTATGTGTGTGTATGTGTCGATGCATGCATATGTGTGTGTATGCATGTATGCATATACATATGCATTATGTATGCACATGTATGCATGCATGTGTATGTGTGTCTATGTCTCTCTATGTCTGTGTGTATGCATATACGTGTGTGTATGTGTGTGTCTATGTTTGTATGTGTATATGTTTGTATGTGTATGTGTGTGTATAGATGTAAGCATGTGTGATTCGGTATGATATTATACTACTCGCTGGTATGCACGATGCAGTCGCGACTTTCAAACGAAGTATGTATCTGTCCGCGTACATATATTTATGTGTATGTATCCGCGTACATACATTTATGCGTTTATGTATGTATGGATATATAAGTACGTAAGTTCGTATGCATGCAGAGATGTGTATGCGTATGTACGTATGCATGCATGTTTGCATGTATGCATGCGTAAGGACTCTACATATGAAATAGATTCAAAAGACTATATTATATCAACCACTATTCCTAAGACGAAAATAAGTATAAAACGCGTGCGTTCAGACTGTCTATTATGTTAACTCCTATTCCTAAGAACGAAAAATAGTTATAAAACATGTGCATTAAGAATTTTATAAAACATGTGCATTAAGAATTTTATAAAACATGTGCATTAACACTTAAAATGGGAAGGTTGATATTCGATGTTGTAGAGGAAGTACTGGGATATCCACTTCCAACAATATCAAATGGTATACATTTTCAGTATTCCGTCTACCAAAGGGGGGTTCTCCTTAGGGAAGTATACCTTGTGACATTCCTCTGTGCAGGTACCTTTATTGACAACAGAGAAACCAATAGAAGTGAAAATGTACGGTTGTAGAGAAAGGATCAATAAAAAGTGCTCCTGAGAGAGGAAATCACTTCGTAACTTTGAAAATGATTACAAAGAGCTACAATACTACAAAAGGGTATAACAGTGGGCGATGCATGCCAATGACTAGATCTAAGGCACTCAATCACCCTGCAATGCTAATCATCAACTCCACCGGGACGCCCACGCTCTATATACTCATCACAGGGTGACCTCCAACAGTGTGCTTGTAGCAACAGAGTGCAGAGAGTAGACCAGAAAATAGCCTAAACTAGCATCAACAAATGATGGTAGTGATGATACGCAATAGTTCACATGAACGAAATAACACACCCCTCCTTTGAATGAGTGCCAAACATCTGTTTATATAGACTCCCAAAACGGGAGAAGGTCCTTTGATTCCACAACCCATAATACACCTACTGGTTTCTATTTCGCCTACCAAGATGGATGTCACCCGTAGTTTTGCCTGCCAAGATGGGCGTCACCCATAGTTTCACCTATGGGAAGGATTCGCCTAAAATATCTATTCAATATATCCATTAAGGTGGTTCGATTGGCCGTGGGAGTGCATATGACAATGAGTACAGTTGGAATGTCCATAGATTTTGTAATTGTCACGTTGTGATGCCTTGTGCATGCTTAGGGGTTTCTGTCATCCACGGGAGTTTATTTAGTAATTCTGGTTCCGGTGATTTCGGTCAACATAAAGTGCTCACCATAAAGTTACCGTAATTCTGCCGAAAAGGTGCCAAATTTGCGAACTTCTTCCGAATTCTGAGTTTCTTTCAGTAATTCCGATTCCAGTGATTTTGATCAACCAGTTGACCAAAATCTGCCCCATCACCATAGCGTTTGTCGTAAAGTTATCGAAATTCTACTAGAAAAAAGGTGTCAAATTTGCAAACTTCTTCCGAGTTATTTTAGAATGCTCTTTTCTTAATTTTGCTTCAGCTGATTGAACCCTCGACCTCCTTCACAATCGTGAGTACTCCTTCAGAAAAAAGAGAGCCCGAACTTCTTTTTAAATTGGGGTCGTGTTCCAGTACAAAACTGAACTATTTTCCTCCGAAAAAGCGTGATCTTCTGTCTCTTATCAGAGATAGGATTCTGCTGGATTACAGTCCCCCGCATCAAGACTTTACACCGTCCCGGTGCAATAACTCATTTATTTGCTCATTTTATCAAACAAAATGATATGCTAGAAATAAAAAAGAACTATGGTATGTACAGTGAGTGAATTCCATCTGCTTGTATTAATTCAAATAAGTTTTCGCCCTACAAATGTTAACCAGGGGTATCCTTTCACCCTGCAAGTCCTCTAAATAAACTGCTCCTTGAGGTAGTACCTTTATCTTGTAGGGTCCTATCCACTTAGGTGCCAAGTTGGTGGATGTCAATGGAATCTGATGCACCAGGACCAAAGATCCTTCTTGTAGCTCATTAGTCTTTAAATACCTGTCATGCAGCCATTTGCATTCCTCTTGCTTTACTTGTAGTTTCCTCATGGATGCTTCCCTATATTCTTCCAATGCCACAAGTCTTCTAATGCACGGCTCAATTCCACTAATTCTAGCTCCAATTTCCTTCCCAATAATAAATTCAAATGGGGCCAATGCCTCCTTACCATATACTAAATGAAACGGAATTTCACCAGTGGTCCCCCTTCTAGTAGTTTGGAAAGCCCAAACTGCACCGATTAATGCTTGTGGCCACGAACTTTGATGATCAAAGGATAATTTGCGTAGGAGCCCGATCAAAATCTTATTGGAGCTCTCTGCTTGACCATTTTCCCTTGGATAGTAGGCACAAGATTTTTTATGGAAAACCTTGTACTTATCAAATATAAATTGGAGCAAATGATTTACAAAATGTGTGCGCCTATCACTAGTGATTTCCAGTGGGCAACCGAATCTTGAAAAAATACGTTTATACAAAAACTTAGCTACTGTTAAAGCTGTGCAATTTACAGTAGCTTTAGCCTCAATCCATTTAGTTGCATAGCATGTGGCCATCAAAATATATTTCTTACCCCTAGCTTGACCAATTGGAGTGATCGGACCAATAAAATCAAGACCCCATCGTTCAAAAGGCAGCCATCCTATGGAGATCTTTAATCGTTGAAAATTCAACTTGGTTGGCTTAGGGGCACATCTCTGGCAGATGTCGCATTCCTTAGCAAAGTTTATTGCATCCTTGTATACCCCAGGCCACCATAGTCCTTTGTGGATGATTCTGTGAGATAATTCTTCCCCCTTTAGATGTCCTTCAGTGTGTGCAGCCTTTAGCAAAAGATTTAGCTCCTCTGGATAAACACACTTTCTCAAGATTTCATCCTGACCATATCTATATAGATTCCCATTTATAAGCGAATATGCTTTGGCTTTGAGGAGCAATCTTCTCTTTTCTATGGGTGTCAAGTGTTCTCGAAGTTTTCCAGAAGTGAGAAAATGGAGAATTCCATCATACAAATCAGTCTGAATTGCCACTAGGAAGAGATTACTATCCACCAGTTCTTTATTAATACCTATTGTCTTCTCGCTCATTGCGGTCCTCGACACTTGATCTGCCATGTAGTGCTCTCTTCCTGGCTTAATATGAATATCGTAATTAAATTCTTGAAATAGGAGTAACCATCTCCAAACCCTTCCAGCCACTCTAGGCTTGTTTATCAAGTACTTCAAGGGCTGATGGTCTGATATGACTATAAAATGTACACCAAGAAGATAATGCCGAAACTTCTGAAGAGCAAATACAATAGCCAAACCTTCCCTTTCTATTGTACTATAATTCCTTTCAGCTTGGTTGAGTAGTCTGCTGACATAAGAGATAGGTTTATCAACCTTCTGTGATGATGGTTGAGCTAGAACTGCACCAATAGCATGAAGACTAGCATCTATATGCACATGAAACTCCAATGACCAGTTAGGAACACTTAAAAGTGGAGCAGTACATAACCTCATTTTCAGTTCACAAAATGCTTGCTCAGCTTCATCACTCCATGAGAAAGGAACCTTTTTACTGGTAAGCCTTGATAAGGGCTTAGCTATTTCTGAATACATTCGTATGAATCTTCTATGGTATCCTGCATGACCCAAAAAACTTTGTACTTCTTTTGGGCTTTGTGGAATAGGCATGGATAAAATAGTAGTAACCTTTGCAAGTTCAACCGTTATTCCTTCAGCAGATACTATGTGACCAAGAAGAGCACCCTTGGTGACCAAAAAGTGACATTTATCACGATTTAATTTCAAACCTCTTTTAAGACATTGCTCAAAAATTTCTTTTAGATTTTCCAAATGATCATGGAAATCTTGAACTGCTGTTCTTCTATCTGTGTCTGAAAATACTAAAAAATCATCCATAAAAATGCGTAAAAAGGTTGTCAACCATTTTCCCAATATGAGATACACTGTTCTATTAAATGAAGCCGGTGCATTCTTCAAACCAAAAGCCATGCGAGTATAAACATAAGTGCCCCATGGAGTTACAAAGGCTGTTTTGTCCCTCTCCTCAGGATGAATCACTATCTCATTGTAGCCGCTGAAACCGTCCAGGAAGCTATACAAAGTGTGATGAGCTACTTCCTCAAGTACTTGCTCTGTGAAGGGCTGAGGAAATCCATCTTGAACAGTCACTTTATTCAAGGCTCGAAAATCAACACAGACTCTTATTTTTCAACTACTTTTCTTGGGCACAATAACCATAGAAGAAAGCCACCTGGAATGTTCTACTGGAACAATTATGCCTCCTTCTTCTACTTTTGTAATTTCCACTTTTACTTCCTCTGCATACTTCGGATTGAGTTGATATGGCCTACTTCTTGCAGGCGAGGCTCCCTCAACTAAGGGTATCCGATGTAATCCGAGCTCCTCTGGTATCCTTGTTAGATCTTTGTAGGACCATGCAAAGACATTTTTGTAAGCAAAAAGCAAGGAAGTTACCTTCGGTAGTAAAGGAGGATAATGTCATAGCCAAGAGGCTAATTGGACTACTTGAGGGTTCTCTTCATTCCCCAGATTTACTTCTTGTATTAGTGTTTTAGGACTAATCTTGTTTGATAAATCATCTCCACTATATGCAGGAGTGGAGTTTAACTTATATTCTGCAATATGCTCTCTGGTCCACCCTGGAGGTATGTCCGAAAAGGGGAAATCTTCTCTGTATTCCGGCTCATTAGCTTCGTGATTTGAAACCTCTATAGTTGTTTCCCCTTTAACATTTGTAATCTCCTGCAAGTTCTCGTTCTTCAATTCCTTACGAACCTCATGGTTTCTTCTTGCAACTCCTTCATCTGGAACTTTTTCCTCTATTTCATTGATTTCCACGGTGCAACATTCTGCACTTTCCATCATCCAATTCAATAATGTATTTTCTTCTTGGGGTAGAGAGGGCATTACCTAAGTATCCATAGTATATCCAGCAGTTTACCCTGAGTCAAATCCTTCTTCCAAATGTAGCTGCAGTTGACTATGAATGCTAGTTGAAATCCATAGTTTGTTTTTCCCCCAATCTTGCAAAGCTTTTGCTTGCCTCAGCCAAGGTCTCCCTAGAAGTAAAGGGTAGGAAGTCTCCTGTGGAAGTGCAACAACAACAAAATCCAACACAAAGTGGCAACCCTGTACTATCATCCGTATCTTTTCGATAAAACCAAGAGGCGCAACCCAATGTTGATATGCTAGTGTAACTGTGAATGGTGCCATCTTGGTGGGGTTCAAATTCAGTTTCTTCATTGTAAAATCAGGCATCAAATCGATACCTGAGCCTCCATCTATGATCACACCTATGAGAGCTTCATCCTTTATACAAACATATAATCTTGATCTTTGGTAGTCCGCTAAGGGTGAAGGTGGAAAATCAACCATGAAACCATCTATACTAGGTGATTGGATCAAGTGGGCAGAGTGTATAATCTTCAATATGTCACTTCTTATTTTTGAATCCATCCTTATAAGTTCGTACAGACTAATCTTGTGATGAATGCCCTTCAAAACCTGCTCAATGTTTATCTCATGTGTGTCTGCTTGCAGATCTGTTGGTTGGTCCCTTAATGAAGTAGCCATCCTTTCATAAGCTCCTTCAATTTTTTATCCTTCCATCCACCCTTCTTTTCCTCCTCTTTATCCCGGAAACTTTGTTGTTCCTCTCTATCGATTGTTGCTGCTTGTCTGGCTCTAGTCATCATGGGCATTACAGAGGATGAAACAACATAAGTCTGAATGGTCATACCTTCTTCTTGTGGTGAGACTGTAATCATGTGGATTGGAGTTGGACGACTTCTTGGGCAGTCTTTGGTATAGTGATCCTTGGCCTCTAGATAATGTTGACAAGGAGATGCCTCCTCTGGTAGGGAACACCTATTTTGCGTATGGCCATACTCACCACAGCGATAACACATCAATGGTCTATTATATCTAGGTTTTGTCATACAATTTTCCTCTCTACCAGGTGCATTTGAAGTACTAGCATAATATGAATCCAAACCCTGAGGGTTACCTCGTTGCTATGTACCCTTCAGGTAGTAATAGTCTCTAGCTTCATGACCACCTTTCCCAAAAAATTGACAGCTTACCTTGTTAGGGCAATTGGCATTGGAATGTCCACTGTTGTTACATTTTGTACACCAAATCTGCCTTCTTATATCCTGAGTGGTCCGCAAATCCTCTAACTCACGGCAAAGTTGGGTTACTTCATCATCAGTGCGATGTAGTGGTGGCAAGACCTTCTCTTCTTGTCGATTTTGTTGCATTCTTAATGCCTCTAGCTCCTTCCTTAGTTGCTCAATAGGTTCTAGTTCTACAGCATAATTTGTTTGTGTGTCCCCTTCAAAATGTTATTGAGCTTCTTCAATGCGCGATGCTGCTGCAACAAAATCATTGAGGGTGGCATCCAATCTAAGAGACTCACGTAACTTCTGTTGAGATGACCTGGGCGAAGCTTTTTCTATCCATTTTCTAACCAAGAAATCACCTGGAGCATGTGGAAGACGTGCTACAAGTGCTTTTGTCCTAGTGTGAAGTTCATGGAAGGATTCACCTTCTCTCAGCCTTAAATTCTCTAGCTGATCCAAAGCTCTTTCCGAGGAGTCACTCGGCCAAAATTTCTGTGAGAACGTCATCTTTAAAGCCTCCCATGTGGCGAAATGGCCATCCATATATTGACTGTACCATTTGTCTGCAAGACCTTCTAGTGTGGATGGGAAGAGTGCTAGCATTGCATCTTCTCTATTCTGCAGACCTCGTCCACAACATAAGGAGACGAATCTCCTCACATGATCATCAGCATCCTCATATGCTTGTCCCTTGAAGGTAGGGAACTTGATGTTGAGTCTGGAGAGTAAATGAGATAGGTCCTCCATTTGTACTGGTGTTTCTTCTGACGTATCTGAGGAGAAGTCTAGGATTCTCTTATGCTTCTCATTTGATAATGGTGTCGCACCCAAATTAATAGATAAATTCAAAGAGGGTAGAGGGGAGGTAGACTCACGAGTCGAGGTTATAGCTAACTTTTTTAAGGCTCCTTCGTACCCGAAGAGGCTCCTTATCTGCTCGCATATGGGTCATGTACCTACTTGCGAATGCAATAGGGAAAAAATACCGAACAAGGGACTATTTACTATCCTCAGGGCCTCTAATAGAAATGCAAGGTCCCACCGTGCATGCCAAACTATAGAGGAGGTACTGGGATATACACTTCCAACAATATCAAATTGTATACATTTCCAGTACTCCGTCTACCAAAGGGGGGTTCTCCTTAGGGAAGTATACCCTCTGACATTCCTGTGTGCAGGTACCTTTACTGACAACAGAGAAAACAATGGAAGTGAAAATGTACGGTTGTAGAGAAAGGATCAATAACAAGTGCTCTTGAGAGAGGAAATCACTTCGTAACTTTGAAAATGATTACAGAGAGCTACAATACTACAAAAGGATATGACAGTGGGTGATGCACGCCAATGACTAGATCTAAGCCACTCAATCACCCTGCAATGCTAATCATCAACTCCACCGGGACACTCACGCTCTGTATACTCATCACAGGGTGACCTCCAACAGTGTGCCTGTAGCAACAGAGTGCAGAGAGTAGACCAGAAAATAGCCTAAACTAGCATCAAGAAATGATGGTAGTGATGATACGCAATAGTTCACATGAACAAAATTACACACCCCTCCTTTGAATGAGTGCCAAACATCTATTTATATAGACTCCCGGAACGGGAGAAGGTCCTTTGATTCCCCAACCGATAATACACCTACTGCCGTCTATTTCCCCTGCCAAGATGGGCGTCACCCATAGTTTCACCTATGAAGATGGGCGTCACCCGTAGTTTCGTTCTATGGGAAGGATTCGCCTAAAATATATGTTCAATATATCCATAAAGGTGGTTCGATTGGCCCTGGGAGTGCATATGACAATGATTACAGTTGGAATGTCCATAGATTATGTAATTGTCACGTCGCGATGCCTTGTGCATGCTTAGGGGTGTCTTTCATCCACCGGAGTTTATTTAGTAATTCTGGTTCCGGTGATTTCGGTCAACCAATTGACCGAAACCTGCCCTATCGTTGAAGTGCTCACCGTAAAGTTACCAAAATTCTACCGAAAAGGTGCCGAATTTGCGAACTTCTTCCGAATTCTGAGTTTCTTCCAGTAATTCCAATTCCAATGATTTTGGTCAACCAGTTGACCGAAATTTGCCCCATCACCGTAGCGTTTGCCGTAAAGTTATCAAAATTCTGGCAAAAGAAAGGTGTCGAATTTGCAAACTTCTTCCGAGTTATTTCAGAATGCTCTTCTCTTGTTTTTGCTTCAGCTGATTGAACCCTCGACCTCCTTCACAATCCTGAATACTCCTTCAGAAGAAAGAGAGCCCGGAATTCTTTTTAAATTCGGGTCGTGTTCTAGTACTCAATTGAACTATTTTCCTCCGAAAAAGCGCGATCTTCTATCTCTTATCAGAGATAGGATTCTGCTGGATTACAGATATGGTGGAATATATGGAAAGCTAATACGAGTGTAAATTAAAAGAAGTCCAAATCTCTGGAGCCCTGGGATTTTCCCAAAAATATCTAAACTTTTTACTGGCCTATCACGCATTGATTATTGAACGAGAAATTGATTCTTTTTTTGTGGCAGATAGCTTAGAGAACAGATTAAATTAGCATTTTGATTTGGCAATAAAAAGTAGACTTTTCAAGAAAATCTTTTTATTATTTTTAATATACAGGTATGTAAGTACATATGCATATAGGACCTCGTGAGTGCATCCTTCGAACACCAATTCGAAAGTCCTTCCACTTCTTCACTTCAGAATGCGTATTTAATCTGTTCTTTGGGCTATTTGCCACAAGAAAAGAAGCAGCTTTTGTTTCAATAATCAATGCATGATAGGTCAGAAAAAAAATATGATATTCTTGGGAAAATCCTATTCCTCTAAAGATTTGAACTTCTTTCAATTTACACTCGTATTAACTTTCCATAAATTCCACCATGTCGAATGTCAGCTTTCCCAGTCTAAGTCTTAACGAACATGTTCTATAATTAATTTTCGTTCTTAGGAATAGGAGTTAACATTATAGAAAGTCTTTTGAATAGTCTTAACAGAAGCATTATACTTATTTTCGCTATTAGAAATAGTCTTTTAAATCTGCTTCATATGTTCCATATTTCAATATGGAGTGTAGAGTCCTCACGCATGCAAACATGCTTGCATACATACATACATTCGTACATGCTTGCATAGATACATACATTCGTACATGCGCACACCCATCTCTGCATGCATACGAACTTACGTACATATATATCCATATATACACATACACACATATATATCCATATATACCCGCATATATACATAAATGCATATATACCCGCATGCATACATAAATGCATATGCATATAAATAGATACATATTTGTTTGAAAGTCGTGACTGCATCGTGCGTTCCTTGAACTTATATGCCAGCGAGTTTTCTTATATGATACCGAATCTTTGACTTATGAAAAGAGAGTTGCATTTCTATTTATGATCACCATTGAAAGTACACATTCACAATTTTCTTTGAGCAAGCGTCATTTCAACGCGTTTCGAGTTTTATAATCAGTCCACGCGTTTCGATCACATCATGGAAACAGATGGGCATGGTATAATGCATCCATGATGTCTCGTCATGGACCACTTTTATTATGATTTCCGAAGGAAGGTACGGAAAAGAATAGGTTTCGCTTCTTTTATGTTTTGTCTTCCAATATAATATTCTCATATGACGACTTTTCAGTACTCTCTGGATAATTTCAACGCGTTTCGAGTTTTGTAATCCGTCCACGCGTTTTGAGTTTTATAATCCAGTTTCGATCACGTCCAGTTTTATAATATATCGTCTCTTGCACTTCGTTCATGCTACCGTAGCAAGATTCCGAAAAGAATGAACCTTGAGTCCTTCTCATTTATTGCGAGGTCGACGAGTTCTGGGTTCGACGTTTAGTTTAATGACGAAAGCATATAAGAATGGCATACACATTCTCAGTTTATTGTATGCGTAGAAGTCAAGCCTAATGCTATGTTTCACAAAAGCAAGAGAAATTAAGTTTCATACTCAAAACTTCCATTACGTATATCTATGTGCTGATAGACATATATGATCTCTGTCTATATATGTACCTGGAAATCATAGGGTATACATACATACTGAGAGCTCTATATGCGTATGTTTACTTACGTACGTGTGTACACATGTACAATATTGATCTCTAGAGGAGCAAGTACATTACGTGCATGTATAAAGCGAGACAATACTACACGTATGTAAATACATACATTTTTACTTAGAATAATAGGGAAATTATCGTTATATTAGAAATATTTCGAGAGAACTCAAATGTTTATATGTTGTAATCATACAGAAATAGGCAAATATAGAAGGATCAAGTTCCGTTTTAATTATCAATTACAGGGAAGACAATAGTTTATATTCTGTATCAATAAGCCTAGCCCTGTACAGCCTTCAGCTTCCTTCTTTACAGTTGCATTAACTACCTTTATGTTCTACTACTGTGGGCATGTTCCTATGTTGCTTGTGGTAGCAGACCGTGTGACAAGACAACAGAGGCCAAAAAATCTTTATAATTTTCCTATCCTTAAGTTGCTTAATGTGGTAGAAATGTATTATATACTAGTCTCAACATCAAAGAACTCAGAAGTCAGGCTAAGGGGCTTGTTTTGTTCCTCTACAAACTGATTCACCCAACTTCCTTTTCATAGGAAGTGATTTTTTAGGAATATTTTCATCCATTGTTTGGTTCAAAAGTAGTATTTGGAAATATATTGTTACTCCTGAAGCAAACTATCACAGTCTATAATGGATCCAAAGATCCCCAAGAGTTCACAAGATGATGTTTTCCTCTTCTGCAACACTCTCATCAATGTTTCTTTAAAACTCACTATTTCTCTTTCTTTCACTGTTTTCTTTTTAATCTTCTCTCTTTCTTTCACATTTTCATAATCTTTTCTCTCTCTAACTTCCTTTCTCTTACTCTTCTTCATGTTTTCTTCTTGAGTTTTTAATACTCTTCATCTTTAGGTTCCTCTCACTCAATTGAGCATTCACGCTTCTGAAACACAAACCTACTTTCCTTCACTTTCTCTTTCGCAACACTTATCTCTCTCAGACTGTCCCAAATTCACTCTCTATCCTTACCTTTCTCACTCTAGTGCATCTCATCACTTTTCTCACATCCATCTCACTCAGACTCTCTCTTGTCTCAAACTTTCACACACGTTTTCCCGATTCTTTCGTTCTTCTAGTATTACACAATCACTCTGTCTTTCTCTTTCATGTGTGCACACTAGCCTATACATATATATGTCTCTTTTCTCACATACTATCTCTCAATCTAGCATACTTACAGTTAATTCAATCTTTTTCTATCTCCCTCTCTCTCTCACACACACACACACCTCGGCCTTCACATAATCTTACACTAACTTCTTCAGAGTCGCACCCACACAAAAACCTGAGCCTTCACGCAATCTCATACTCACTTCCTTGGACTTCCTCTCCATCCACTCAGTAGCATATTCACAGTGTATTCTTTCCTTCATATCTCTTCTTCGCACATATATACACACATGCTCATGTACACACCAGCTCAACGCTTCTGCTTTCGCTTGTCCCTCACTCTAAACTATTTGAATCAAGTTTTTCCTCACTCACACTTCTTGGTTCTTACAACTTACAATTGTATCCTTCATATAAGGCTATATATATATATATATATATATGTGTGTGTGTGTGTGTTTCTCTCTCTCTCTCTCTCTCTCTATATATATATATATATATATATATATATATATATATATATATATATATATATTTCCTAGCTTACATGCATTTGCACACCTCCTCTCACATTCTTCTCACGTACATGCATGGATGCATTGCCACTTATGAGCTCATAAGCATACGTATTCTAACAAATACTTAGAGACAAAAACATTGACACAAATAGTGACACACATACACAGAGAGATGTGCACATATGCACATTTCCACAAGCCCGATACATATACTTAAGCACATCCATTATCATTTTTAACTTATATCTGTTTGATTGGATGGTAAAAAGTGACTTCATTAAAAACATTTGACCAAAATTTAGAATCAAAAGTTGAAATTCTTGTATGGTGCTAAAACATCAGACAAATTAGATTCTACCCGGCATCGATGGAAAAACAAATTTGTGGCATTGTCCTTGGTGCGGACAAGCAGACCTCTAATATGGATAGCAATCGGAGGAGAAGAAGGCCAGAACTTGAACTTTTAAAAGAAACTTTTATAGTTTTGTATATTAGAGTGTTCATTTTCGAGGTTTTTCTAGTGATTGATTTTCCAAAAAACTTCAAAAATATAGCTCAATAAAGAAAACATAAAATAAAATAAGAGACACAAGTATGGGCTACGGAGAGAAAGTTATCAAGCATATACTCAAAGGGGTAATTTATATCAAAACTCGTTGGGTAGTTTGAAGATAAACTCCTGAGCTAGCGCATGTCATTTATATCAAAACTCCTCAGGTAGCTCTCATTTATATCAAGAGAGTATTGTAGTGGAGGAGTGGAGTTATTTCTGTAAGCTATTGATTCACAATACAAATCCAAATTGAAACCTTATTAGAACGATTTTCATAAATTTAACAATTTTATGAGGAGGATGAGAGCTCACCTAAATAGTCTATAAGAACGAAAAATAAGAACCCTAAGTAAGAAACTTCAAATAAGGGGACTTAACAATTTTAAACTTTCAATTGTTTCAGTAATACATCAGAATTCCCTCCATGTGTAAAAGATAAACAAGAACCTCACTGAAGATTAACTACCAAATGCATCTCGTGTGATAGCTTAGATCATGATTCATGAACATGGGGGTTTCACCAGCTAGTAAAATTACAAGTTTGGATCTGTTATGTAGAGTCTATAAGCCCATCCTTTGAATTTCGGTATTGATGGAATTGATTTTCTTTTGAAGCATCATATAGGTCGAATATGGGCATGTATGAGACTCATATGTTTATATATAATTTGGAGCTTAAAAATGATGATATTTATGAATCAGAAAGAGGGTTTGCACTTGAAGAGAAGAAAATGTTGTACTTAGATAAGATAAGTATCACCATCGATGCAAATAGGTGCAAAGAAAATGAGATACACTTGTGGAATAGTTTTCGGTGTCTGTGCATGAGACAAACATACCAAAGAAAGAAAATTAGAGGTAAGAGGAAACATATTAGTTTAACGATAATTTGATAGAAAGAGGAAAATTTTAAGGAAGATCGTCCTAAGACACCTACCGAAATTGAGAAGAAGAAGAAGAGAAAAATATATAAATCACTTTCTTAATTGAGAAAATAGCCTAATCAAGGGAAAGAATTTGAGAAACGTGTATTTAAGAGTAATGTGTCAATCACATTAGGAGATCTATTTAGAGTCTTCTAGTTGAGAGTTCAATTATGCAATTATTGATTGTTTTAGAGGAAAGAGTAAGCCATTGAGAAAATTGGTCAACAGGAAGAGACTTTGTATTTTGGTCAAGACTGCTTTAGTATTTCATTCAGTGCTCATTCTATAAGTACAATTGAGCAGAGAGATTTCAAACAAGTCTAATTAGGAAGTTATGCAACCTATTAAAAATTATTTCATAAAAAATAAGTAACCATACTAAGAGAAATACATTTACCAAGTCAGGTATGTGATCCTGACTTTCAAGGAGCTAAATGATGCAAAGACACAAATGACTTCAATAGAATATATATCTCAGATGTGAGCTCCAATTGCAATGAAAGTTTGGGAATCTGTAGTAGACTTAGAGAGCCACATTTAGCAAGGTACACCACTAAAACGGATGCACCATGCTTAGATATTCATCTCTGCAATCTGATTGAAAGCTGAGTAAGTTCTACATTGAATAGTACACTCACATAGAAATGAAGATATGGACACAATTGATCATGAAAACAAATGTATATTGATTAAAAAGTACAATGGACTTATCAGAATGTATTTGTGCCTTTAGAACACACTCTGATATCGCATGAAGCCCTTCTAATGGAGGTACCAAAACTGCAACTAAAAGCCATCTATATATAGTGATTTTTGGAGCCTAAATTTGAATTTGAATCTCACCTAAAACCAATCTCCAATCTTGTAGTAATTGATTCTCCAACTTATTCAATCACGAGTTAGTGGCTCTCTCTTTCCTATTCATCAAGTCGAGTCAACAACTTAGATTCTTTCACATCTACATCAAGTAGAAACTCAAACCTTAGAAGGGTGAATTCATAAGCGAACTCTAAAAGGACTTCACATTTCCTTCAAGTTCCTAATCTTTTGATGACTCAAGCCACAACTTAGACTTGCCATGGACTTGTTCAAACTCTCCTCGGTTCAACAATGTTTCCTTGTACTGTATGCATCATCTTCGGTTTTATACAAACGAATTTCGTATAATACGCTAGTGAACCTTGGCAGTGACTTCTAATCTCTTGCATTTTTGTTTTGTACCTTTATTAGAGAAAACATTTCTTATTAGGAAAAATGTATTTGTCATTATATGCATATGTACTCATACATGTATAATAAAAATACTAAAAAGATTCTCTTCGAAAGTAAACTGCTTATTTCCAATTCAGAATGCTTATTTAATCTGTTCTTTGGGCTATGTGCCACAATAAAATAAGCAATTTTCAATAATCAATGCGTGATAGGTCAGCAAAGAGATTTGATATTCTTGGGAAAATCCTGGTCCTGTAAAGATTTGAACTTCTTTCAATTTTCACTAGTATTAACTTTCCATAAATTCCACCATGTCGAATGTCAGCTTTCCCAGTCTAAGTCTTAACGAACATGTTTTATAATTATTTTTCGTTCTAAGGAATAGGGGTTAACATTATAGAAAGTCTTTTGAATAGTCTTTCCCAAGCGTTTGTTCTCATACATACGAAAACAACCTTTAGTGAAGAATTCTATTATTCTTTACATGAGACATAAAATTGAAAGCATATTGACTCAGATTCGGGAGGATGTAAAGATGATAGGAGATCAACTCATGGATACATGGTACACATAGGTGATAAGATTATGAATTGATGTTCAAAGAAACAACACACAATAGATTTATCATCAAAGGAAGCATAATTCAAAGGATTAGTGGAAGCATCAAAAGAGACCATACGGATTTTTACCTTGCTCAAAAGCTTGGGCATTGATCAAGGTATACCTACAATTCATGGAGACAATAAGAGTTCACTTTATGTTGCAAAAAATTTAGTATCTCATATAAGAACAAAGCCTAAAGAAATACAATATCTTTTTTGAAGAGAGAAGGTAATGGAATAGGAAATTGAACCTATTTATACTTCTATAAAGGATCAAATAGCCGACATCATTGCAAAAAGCTTAGATGGTATGAAGCAAAAAAGATTCAAAGCAATGGTAGGAGTAAAAGAGAAGAAGAATATATGAAGACTCCAATAATATCAAGTAGTGATTGAGTGGAAGCTCTTAGAGGTTCACGAACTAATTTAGCATGATGATATAAAACATATCAAGTAAATTGATGAAGACATAAGTGAACAATTCAACAACAAAAAGACTATGAAGCTTGGATTACCATTAGAATTTGGATTCAAATTAGTCCTATAGGTTTCTAAATGATGCGTTCAAGTGGAAGAGACATACATTTTCAATGTATATAAGTCCACTAGGAGCATAAACATGTAGAGATATGAATCAGTTACTTGATTTGAGGTCCTAGACTTTCGTACATGCAATCATCATATTCAGGGTCACAGGCTCTAAAGAAACGTCCTTCATAGGTAGAGGATTTTTCATGGTTATAACCATAAAGAAGGCAAAAACGTTTGTACACAATTTTCCTAATCTGTATAAATATTTGATCCAATTCTTAATATGTGAAGAGATCCAATGTGATTTGTAAATATATGTGTGAGAATTGATAGTTAGGAGTAGGGGCAAATTGTTTTGATCTTCCAAGACGGTGACCTTTGAGAACAATGTAAAATTTTTTATATGTAATAGCACGTCTTAAAGACATATCCTACAACTACCCTTGGATTTAAGACCTCTTACAAACAGGATGAGACATTATATAAACAATCTGAAGAGTACATGTATGTCAAATCCATGAGAAATGAAGAAACATTCAAACATGGTTTAATTCATGAAGCGAAATGAAGGAGTTCTTTAGCTAAAAACTCCATGTATCGTTTGAATCATTTCTTTACTACATGAAACAAGTTCTTTAAGTCATTAGTGGAAAGAAATATTAGAAGTTCTATCAAACCTTAAAAGTGATTGAACTCAAAAAAAGGTGCACATCGAGAGAAATTAAATGGCTTTGAGTCTTACATAAAGTGATCAAGATTCAAAAGATTGAACTCTTGTTGTGCTAATGGTGATTTTCGAGGATATGTCATATAACATAACCTTTTTTCTTCTGATGTTTCATACATCAGCACAGGTGAAACAAAAAAGTACACATGCAAAATCGCCACAACCAAGGAGTTAAAGGTATGAAGGGATGTAAGATTCGATGAACTTTGACCTTGGTATTCTTCAAGTGTATCTATGAAGCCTAATGATGCTGAAGCAAGGATACAAACAAAAAGTTCAAAAATTGCAATCTAAATATGATGCAATTATGAAGACTTTATGTGACTTGCCTCCTGACAAGAAGGCTATTGGCACTTAGTGGGTATACAAGCTAAAGCGTAAACCTGATGGTACAGTTGACAGGTATAAGGATAGGCTTGTTGCAAAGGGTTATGCATAGGAAAGAGGCATTGATTTTTTATGAGATCTTTGCACCTATATGTCGTATGACTACTGTTCGTAGCATCTATGCACTTGCAGCCCATAATGGTTAGAATGTACATTAGTTGGACATTAAAACTGCATTTCTGAATGATGACTTGCATGAAGAAGTGTATGTTTTTCAAACCCATGGCTTTGTGCAGAAAGGGCATGAGAACTAGGTGTGCAGGTTAAAGAAGGCATTATATGGTTTAAAGCAAGCACTAGGTGCTTGGTATGAAAAGATACATGCCTATCTGATTGCACATGGTTTTGAGAATAGTCCAACTGAAAGCACCTTATATGTTAAGTGTGCTAATGATGTACTTCTGATCATTGTGGTTTATGTTGATGGCATGTTCCTCACTGGTCCTCATGAGAGGCATATTGCTGATTTCAAGTCTGATTTGCATGCCTTATTTGAGATGTCTGATTTGGGGCATTGCATTGAGTTTATGCATGTTGATGGTGGAATGGTTTTGTGTCAAATGCAATATATTGACACATTATTGTAGCATTTTGGCCTTGAAGACTATAAGCCTATTGCCACTCCTATGGAGACAGGTCTACGATTGAGCCTTCATGATGCTGGAGATGCATTTGATGCTGTTCTCTATCAGCGGGCTATTGGATGCTTGATTTACTTATGCATTACTCGGCGAGATGTTCAGTTTGATATCTCATAGATGAGCAAGTTTATGCATTGCCCAGGAGTCAAGCATTGGTAGGCATTTAATCGCATCTTTTGTTATTTGAGGTGTACTCGTCTACTTGGTTGTTTTATCCCAAGGGGGGATCACTATCGCCATATTTGAATGCTTTTTTTTTACTCTGATTGGGCTGGTTTCTATGACACTCATGTGGCTACTAGTGACTTTTGCTTCATGCTTGATAGCTCATGTATATCTTGGTTGAGCAAGAAGCAGCCTACTGTAGCCACTTCCAGTTGTGAGGCTAAGTATAGGGCAACTTTCACAGCGACTATTGAGTGTGTGTGGCTTGGATGCCTTATGGCTGATTTGGGTGTTGGTCAGAATTCTGCCACCACCATCTTCACTGACAGTTAGAGTGCATTGGGAGTTGCAATGAACCTAGTGTTCCATGCTCGCTCTAAGCACATTGAGGTGCATTATCACTATGTCAGGGAGAGGTTCTCTTCTGGGGAGATCATCTTGGCATATGTGCCCATGCAAGAGAACATTGCAGACCTCTTCACGAAGGCTCTGCCTAGGGAGAAGTTTGAAGCTTTCTGCAAAGCTTTGGGCTTACTTCCTTTTGTGGAGTGATTTCCACATAGCTTGGAACTTCCTTATACATGAGTGCCAGCTAGTTGTTCACTACATCACTCCCAGGGTGGATTTGTTGATATATTTAGGTAGTGATGTGTGTGAACACTCTAGGATTGCCAAGGCACTTTTTTCCCTCTTTAGGAGGTTTTTTTCCCCCAGGTTGTATACATGCTTATTGCCCTAATGGGCTACTTATCTTTGTACATTCTCTAGTAATATATTTAGTGTTGTGTGTTGTGCTCCAAGCTTCTTCCTCTTCCTTGTGCTGTTTGCATGCCTCCGCAGGCGTCTATCTCCAACACCAATTTATGGTAAGATGTCAAGCATTCACTTGACAAAGAATCCAATGTTTCATGCACGAAGTAAGCACATAGAAGTGAATTATCATTATGTTCAAGAAATTGTTTTGAGCAAGGATGTGGATATAAAGTTCATTAGAACAAATGACCATGTTGCAGACATGTTTACAAAGTCCTTAGATGCTTCTAAGTTAAAGAGCTTCAAGGATGAAATCAACTTGCAGGATATGGTTGAAGGTGCAAGCTCACATTTGAGCTTGAGGGGGAGTGTTAAGCAATAAAGAAGCAAGGTCCTATATATTTTTGCAAAAAGGACTTTCTTCGAATGGAAGGAAAATACAAAAATGAAAAGTGGATGCATTTACTTCAACAAGTAGTGGAAATCAAAAGAGAATCAAATCCAAAAAAGTTGAAATGGAAGAGACGTGGCTACTCAAAGTAGTGGGAGAGTTATGGAGAAGAGCTCTGAAACTCATCATTAGTTCACTTGGTTTGAGTCATTTTGTTCTCTTCACTGTCATAGACTGTGTCGAGTCGAATAACAATTTCTAGATATCCTACTTGTGAGAGTGATATCTCTCAATGTATGTATCTTTATTTATATTTTAAACATTTTTGGAAATCTTATCACAATTACTTCCTCTATCTGTAAGAGTTTTATTAAATTCCTTATGCTCTATGAGTTATTAAGTTTTTAGTGAAGTCCAGTCTTTAGCCTAACTGAGTAGATAGATAGCCTGTTTTTTGGCAAAGAGTTGCCAAACCAAAACTACTCCAAATTACTTGTTTGATAGCTCATTTGAAAGCTATAAGTGTTTGCTTTGAGTCATTGAAGTTTCAAGTTCATTTCATTTTTCCACTGATACCAGTTTTCACTTGAAGCTTCAGCTATTGCTAAAAGTCTCAATCCTAAGAAGGTCTTCTACACTTTCCATTGTGAATAAGAGAGGAATTCTCCAACACAAAGGACAACCAACTAAAGAAGAACAAGAAAGGTTAACTACATGGTGCTCAAAGGATGCTCTTGCTAGGTCTTATATTCTCAACTTAGTCTTTGATTTTTTACTTGCGCACATTAAGAGCTGCAAGATCTCACAAGAGACATGTAATGACCTTGAAGCATTCTTTTCATCAAGCACTAGAGTTAGGAAGGGTCAAGTGAGGATGGAAGTCCCCACACTCAAGAAGATGCCCAAGCAAAGTGTGATTGACTTTGTGAAAGAAATGAAGGACTTAGCATATCAACTTAGAAGCATTGGAGAAGTCATTGAAGAGGAGGAGATACTGAGACAAGTAATCAATGGAATCAAGGTAGATGATAAATGGGAAGCGTTCACAACAACGATGGACTTACACATGGACATGCAAGTACCTGAATTCAACACTCTCATGGGACAATTTTTCACTCATGTACATGCAAGTGTGTGACTTCAACCGTTTGATGGGAGAATTGTGAAAAATGGTGACAACTCAAAAGGTAAACAATCCTCAACCCTATACATAGATAAGAATAAGAGTAAGGATAGAAAATGGAAAGGAAAAATATTTGATGATGAGGGTAGTATCTCCCAAGCAAATTTTGCAGGTAGAGGTAGAGGTACAAGAGGAAGAGGCAAAGGAGGTAGAAAAGCAAGGGGAGATTTCAAAGCTCTTCTCCATGTGCTGCCTAAATAATCATACAATAGATAATGGTTTCAAGAACCCCATTACACATATTTGAAAACCATGAAGCATCATGTGGAATATGGTTAGAGAAACCACTATATACATACCATACCTCACAATTGCAATTCATGTTAATTTCTAGATTCATCATAAGACGAAAATCATAATCATCACTTGTACCTTCAATTGAGGAATTTCCTTATTGTTTACCTCTTCTTCAATAGGCTTCTCTTTGATTACCACCTTGATTATTCTCATTTTGATAGAAATATTTGGCATAATGTCCATATTATTATCTTTACTCCTTTGTCTTTCATTGTAGTTGTAATAACCTCTCATACATCTAGCACTTGATCTTCCTCTTCCTCTTGTGTTAAAGGACCCACTTGAAGTCCCTGGATCATCGCTCCTTCTCATCACCCTCTATTTGAACTTCTTATACCTTTGCTTACTCATTTTTATGATCTTGCATAAAGAGCTTGTCCTTGAGATCCTTTTTTATTTGAAGTAGAGCTCTTTAGATTTGTCTCCTCCATGATGATGGGAGCGTCTGGTAACTCTCATCTGACATAAACTAAAGTAATTAATGGTTTCCATATCTCATCGTCCTCGAGTCCATTGAGAGTATGTGCAACCAATTCGTCATCCTCCCCATGAGCTTGAATTAATCCTACTTGATCTGCAATCTCTTTAACCTTCAACAAGTAATCATTGGATGATGTCCTTATATCTTTTGTCATGATGTCATTGATCTGCTAGACATCCCTACTTGTGCTTAGATCTTGTATGTGTCCTACCATTAAATCTTGAATATTCTTTGTTAAAGTGAATATCACCCTTTTTTCTCTTTCATTCAAAAGTCTAAACACCCTCAATTGTTGCTCATTTGGATCCTCTAGTAATATAGGTTTGATATCTGTTCCATCAATCAAACTATACAAGCTTCTACCTTGGAAGTATGATGTGTTTCTGTATTGCCATGCTTGATAGTTTTTCTTATAAAGCTTCTTGATCACCCATAGTGTAAATACTAAGGTTCTTCCTTTAACCCTCCTTTTGGATATGTTTGATAAGAAGAAGTACGAGATTTACCTTTGTAATGAATTTTATGCACCTTTCTTTGTGTTGCTTCAGATGCTTCCTTGCTATCTCCTTCTATCTTCATGTAGTGTCGATGATGAGCCTCTCCTTCAATGGCTTCAATATATTCATCAAGGTATAACAACCTTCTCCAAGCTTCAATTCCTTGCTCTGATAGCAATGTTGGAGTTTATTGACCTCCAAAGTATAGATAGAAGTAGGTGGAACCCCCGAGTAACTAGTCGATCTTCTCAGATACTTATATACAGGAAACCAATCATGCTTGCAAGGCTTGCTGTTCTCTACTCGCTTGAAATTTTTTTTTTAAATATCTTACCCGGTGATTCCAATCAACTAAATAACACTCAACCTAGATAAATACACAAGGAGATATGACCTTTGCAATTTTGAGGTTAAATGGAGACCTTAAGCAGAAGTGAACTTGAGAACACACACTACTTACAGAGAGCACTACTCTCAGCTCACAAATTCAATGATTACAATAATTAATTCTTTGAAAGTAGAAAACTATGTAATCTAAATATGTAATGAGGAAGATACAATCTCTGCAATGTTTGTCTACAAAACCCAAGTAGCGGAGAGATACACATATGAATCTCTTGGAGTTCCCACAGAGCTTTCGAATGAGCCATCAAACATGTCATATGGATATGTAATGAGGAAGATACAATCTCTGTCTACAAAACTACAATAGCGGAGAGATACATATATGACTCTCTTGGACTTCCCACAAGATCAGGACTTCTCATCTCTCGTGATAATGATCCATCCATGGCATAAAACATGATCCATCCATGGCATAAAACATTCCAAATGTTTGGATTCAACTCACGTAGTTGCAGATGCACTTAAGAACTTGCCAATGCTTCACATTTGAATGTGAGAATTCAAACACCTTGGTCTATTACTCTATGTCTTGGGACCATGTCAAACCTCAAGAGGAGTAGAACACCGAGGTGGAAAGGTGCATAAGATATGGTACAAATACGGTGTCTAGATGAAATCCCTCAGGAAAGTGTGCATAATTCTTTTTTCAAAGTTCATTGATTTTTTATTATGGAATGATGTTTTGATCGAAAGAAGGGTATATTATGTGCATGATTTGGCCGATTTGATTGATTGTGAGATGTGAAACCATGTGAAATATGTATATTAGACTTGTGTGTGTGAATAGCTAACTTTTGATCCATAAACCCCTAGGTTTGACCCTTGAAACCCCTTCAAAACATGAGATTGACCCCACAAAAACCCAACCTGAACCCTTAGAAACCCTAGGAATTGAGTTCCCAACTGCAGATAAAATTTAACCTGACATGCTTGACTTAATCGTGGGAAAAATCTTAATTTCCCTGACAAAAAACCCTAACTTGGACCCTTGGAATTTGCATCTACCCTAGGTCAAACCCTTAAAAATAACTAATTTATGAACATACAATGAGAAACCAAAACCTTAGTCTAGGAAAAATAAAAAAGAGAAAAATCAAAAATAGAAATAAGGGGTGTGGTTTTCCCAAATAGAAAATGATGATGCAAGATGATTCTGGAATTACAAAGGTTGAGAGGAGGTTAGAAGAATCTAGAAGGATGTCTTGGGGGGGGGAGGGGGAACCTATAAATAGGGGGCCAAGACTCATTTGTTTCTCCCCGTGGACAATTATGTGGTTCTTCTTTCTAGGTATGATCCTTATCCATTTCTGTTCATGTTCATCTTCTTGTTTATACATTACAGTAGTGCATCTAGAGAGAGAGTGTGTGCTGGTCGGTGATGGTGTCTGTAGAGAGAGAGAGAGCAGATGCGCTCATCAAAAGTAGGAAGCATATGTGAGGTTGACCTCAGATTATGATGCTTTGGGATCATCCACTTGATTGGAAATCTGTTGGCTATTATAGTGTTTTGTCCAATGATGCTAATAATAAACATTGATGACATTTAACGGCGAACTTCTGATGACCACACGCCTCACGGAGAGAGAGAGACTTGTGGCGGTGCTCAGTGGTTGTAGTCCTCTGAGAGAGAGAGAGGACGTATGTTGAGGGCTGCAGGAGAACTTGGACCCACAGCTACTCACCGCATTGCAAGTGATTTCAGAGATGAAACAAAGTGGTCATTGTGTGCAGAGATTGGTAGAGAGAGAGGGGCATAGACCTATTGAAATTGGCGGAGTACGCGAGGGCAATGAAACCATGAAGAGAGAGACATGTGACGACGGCGATGCACTGTAGGCATGGAGGAGAGAGAGAATTTGAGAGAGAGAGAGACATCACGAACGTGCTCATGTAATGTGAGTTGAATTCTTACGCGAGAGATAGAGAGAGAGAGAGAGAGT
Source organism: Ceratopteris richardii (assembly GCA_020310875.1). Classification (NCBI taxonomy): domain Eukaryota; kingdom Viridiplantae; phylum Streptophyta; class Polypodiopsida; order Polypodiales; family Pteridaceae; genus Ceratopteris; species Ceratopteris richardii. The sequence goes on along the minus strand of CM035420.1, from coordinate 77,219,443 downwards.
GATTAAAACTAATTTTGAATATGGAATGGCAAGCTTATGATGATCAGATCATAAAAATAAGGACAAAGGTTTAAACTCTAATTAAACAGGCAACAATCGCAAGAAACATGTGAATTTGCAATAAAGATGCTTGTATTCAAATTGATATACCTCTAGATTGCAATTTGTCCATCTAATAAGAGGTTAACCATGAGCACATGAAGACTTTTAGCAAGCACATTCTTCCATTCCATATGTGTTATAAAAAAGAAACTAAAAAACATTCTAGAGAGTTTTTTTCCAACTTATACATTTGTTTTAAATGAAATGCTTTACTTGCGCTTGTCATAAATAAAGAAAGAAGAATTGAGTTGCAAATAAAGTAAAGTCAAGACATAATAAGTGTGTCTAATTCATTTTCAATTGTATTAATGATTTTTTTTATCCGTCCGTGGACATTTCTATTGTTGTTCTTTTCAGGTTGGGCTAGTTGATGATTTTGGAGATTATATGAAGTGAAGAAAGTGATTGACGATCGGAGTAAAGAGTACTCCCCATAAAAAGAAGCAAAGAAGTAAAGCAAAGAAGTGATTGAAGAAAGAGAGAAGCAAAGAAGTAACGCCTCGACAACAAAGACCGAAGCCGAGACTCGTAGGCGTCTTCTCGCACTATAGTGAATAGTCTACCTTATATTTGGTCGATCCGCATTGTAGCGATGACATATTCCATCACCATTCCACACTGTAGCGGGTTACTGTATCACTGACCTGCACTATAGTGGAAATCACTGTATTACGCAGATTTTATTAGACGACTTTAGTTATTGTATTATTGAGCTTTGTCTGCACATCAATGTGGTGACTTCCATGTTTTTGCGTGGTATTTGGATTTTTTCGTTCTCCACGCCTATGGTCATACGCATATGCACATTTGCTTGTCTCTTTCGAGGGGTAGGGTTCTATGATGATCGCATACCAGAGACAAGTGAGGCATCCAATGAAAATCGCCGCTTGTCGGATGTGGGAACAATGCGCACACAGGCCTGATCCAACCCTGTGCATCCTGTTCGCATCACATGACCTCCTTCGATCTTCCCGACAACCTGAACCCGACGTGAAGCGAGGTGGTTTCCCAATGATCCTTGACATGCCACCCACTCCTTGAGAAGAGAAAACAAGAACCTCGTCGCCACATCAGAACTTCTAGGTACTAGCATTTCAGGTTCTGTGATTTTTTGCATTACTTTACATACACACTTTAAACACAAAGACTGTTTTGTTGCTTGAGCTTGAGCATCCACGTTTTGCACTAGTCTAGTGTGTGCACTTTTTTTCGTGCTTAGACTAGGGATTTGCGGATTTCATAGCTTAGGTAGAACATTAGAAACATTAGAAAAATATCATAGAAAGGGGGAAAATACATTGCAATTTTTGGAATTAAAGAGAGAGCAGTTAGACTGGATTTGGCCTAGATAGAGTGCTTAGAGTGGCCACCATCTCCTGGCTCGTGAGCCATTGAGTTTCTTCTCTCATATCTACTCTCAGCTAAGAGAGATAGTAGAGCCACACCCTGGACATCGTTCTAAGCTCTAGGATAGAACAAAGAAGAGAGATGGAGGAAGTATTCAAGGAATTAGTGTAAACTCTTCGAATCCCACTGCATCCCTCTCTCATCTCTTAAGTGAGTTCTTGAGAAGATATGCCCAACTTCCAGAGGCCGATTTAGATGCATTGAAGCTTGACCTAGTCATTTCCTTCCTTAAGACCTAAAGTCTAGAAGACACGACTGGGCTCGAGAGGAGGATAGAAGAGCCTAGTAAGAGGTTTGGGTTGACAAAAGACTTGGCCGTAGTGAAGAGAGAATTGGAAGCGGTTGCCCGGATGAGGCCATGCCAGACAATAATTATATGATAGACCTGTAGTAGTAACTCCACAACCACCTAGGGAGTCTCCAACTCTAGCGATTCCGAAAGTGCCTGCAGCATCACCTTCTGCTAATGTTGCATCCACTTCGTGATCACTAGTGGAGCTACAGCTTGAGATTATTAGTGAACAAATAGAAAATCTTATGACGATGCAAGCATCCATGTCTAAACAAATGGCCAACATTCATAATCAAGTCTATTCTATGGGGTCTCATGATCCCACTCCTCCTCAAGCAAGCACTAGTTATGCAGACATGATACAAAAAAGTACAATACCAATTCCAAACTGGTAGTGTAGCCCATTGCTCAACAGACACCTGCACCACCAATTCAGCCCACATTTCAAAGAAACTTTAGGCCTTTCGAGAGATGAGTGATAGGTCGATTTGGAGGGGCAAAGAGATGTGTATGGTGTGATGCACAGGATCATTTCTCCTATCCATGTGAAGAGCTTAAGCTGGCGAAGGAGCATGAACTAGTAATAGATATAGATAAGAAGTTGTGTGACTTTAGGACCTGCCTTCCTCTACTTGTGAAATGGGGAAAGGGGGGAGGGGGGTAAAGAGAGTTTATGAGAATCTATCTGGCAATAATGCAAGCACATCAGTTCCACAATTAGAGACAATAGAGGAGGGGGATGAAAAGGAGCATAGGCCTCGACGTCAAAGAAACTATTCTATTGAGGCTTTAGTGAAAGCCATGGATGTGATTATGCAGAAGACTGCCTGGAAGTCTCTACTTTATCAATTCTTGGTCTATTCGCATATAGCCAATGTAGAAGAAAAGAGGAAGAGGGATGAGAGACTAGAAGAGGCTGAGCCAGAGAGAAGAGTGACAAGGAAGCAAAGTCAAGAGGCTCAAGAGAAGGCTAAAGAGGCCGAAAAGAAAGTACAATTTAAGGAGCCTCTTGCTTCTCAAGCAAAGGCAAAGAAGAAGGAAATAAAGGAGGGAAAGAGGCCAGTTGGGCCAATTGAGACTCAAGAGCCAAGTACAGAAAAAGAGAAAGAACAAGAGCCCATTCAAAAGATTGATGAGACTTAAGAGAATATTCAAGAGAAAGATAAAGAGAAGAAGCAGAAAAAGAAGAAGGCCCCAAAGGTGGTTTTGATCTCTGAGTTGGAAAAGAAAAATGATGCAAGAGAGATATTAAATGATATTCTACTAAAGAGTTAAGTGACCATGTCCTTGGCGCAGGTCTTCTCCATAGTGAAGCCTGAATTCAAAGACAACTTCATTACGTGAAGATGTGGAGATGGAAGAGGCGACTGAAGATACCCAAGTGAAAAATGAAGTAGTAGCATTGAGTGAAACTTCTAATGATGAGGATGACTAGGTTGCAAGGTGCAGAATTCTTTGGGTCCTATCACACTTGATGACGAGATGAGAAGGACAGAAAGTGAGTATACCAAGACTTTTTGGGCAAGAGGGACACCTGAAATGAAGGTGAAATTTGGAAGCAATGAGGAGTCATGTTTTGCTATGGCCTTGATTGACTTAGGGTCAGAAATAAATTTGTTCTCAAACAAGCTCTATCGTCAGTTTAGGTGTCCACTACATAAAGACCATGGATGTGTGAAGAGAGATGGCGGATGCAATCCAAAGATGAGTAGGTGCTTCTACAACCAGCTTCACACCAGCCATCTAAGACTTCAGAGTTGATTAGTAGACCCTTTAAGCTTCCTAAATCCACCAAAATATCAGCCAAGTACTTTGGAACATGTATCCCAAAAGTTTAAGTCAAGACAGACTAGTTGCGAAATGACTAGCTCCCAAAACTTGCTATTTTTGGACATACACCTGCTAGAAAAAAATGAACAGTGCTCTCAACCTGATAGGAATTAGAAAAATTCCTTTTGGGCATAGCAAATAGACTTAGCGGCTTCCCAATCCAAGTTAAAACACTTCAAATGATGGACTGAGCACTGAGAACAAGTTTCATCAATTTCTCGAACATGCCCACCATTCTTGGGGCTCTGTAGAGATAGACCAATGAGCAGTAAATTGCAGATATCTTCAAAACTATTAATCCAAAGACTATGAAAATTTATACATGAAAAGTACACAATATGAGCTATCCAGCGCAAGTTAGAGCACTGAAAATGAATTTGTAGAACTCGATATATGACCTTCTGAAGGTACTCCTTTGAGTGAGTATAGCAGAGAACAAAACAGAGAGGTAGATGATAATAAATGTATAGATTCACATATGATTACAACCACATTGGCAATGAATCTTTGCACAATGGTAGTAGAATGATAGAGCTATGGAGTAAGCTCTTCAATCTCTACAAAATTACATGAAGTGGTCACGTACAAGGTTTGCTAATCGCCTCTTCCTTCTTGCTCCTTTTATAGCTATTCTTGGAGGGAGTTTTGAATTTGAATTCGAATGGCTCCACCTAAAATTGATCCCCAAAGTTAGGAGATATTCCCTCAGCTCAAAAAGTCGTGGGTTCTGGTAGTTAGAGCCACGAAATTTCTTTTACATCATGCATGAGGTAAGCCATCCTTTTCCTTTTTCTTTTTTCAAATACAAGAGATCAAAATGAACTCTTTTACAAGAGGTGTTCACATGACTACTCATGTGACTTACAAATGAGGATGATATCAAATATATCAAGCATGTAGGCTTGCGCAAAATGCACCAACAGCTCCCCCACAAGCCTAACATGCTTGACCTTCAAATAAGTCTTCAATTGGCCTTGATTTCCTACAAGCCAATCATCAACTTGAATCTACTTAAGTTCGTACCATCAAGAGCCTTAGTCAACATGTCTGTACATTGCATATCTGTAGAGACATAGGATAGTTGAATATCCTTGCTCATTAGCTTCTCCCTTACATAATGGTAGTGGACTTCAATATGCTTGGTTCTAGCATGGTATACCGGATTAGTTGCTAGATGTAGTGTGCTTGTGTTGTCACAAAAAATATGAGGTGTTGAAGAATGAAGTCCAAGATCTGTGTACAAATACTTTAACCACATGATTTCTTGAGTTGTATTAGCCAAACCTCTATATTCTGCTTCGGTAGAAGATAATGCCACGGTTGGTTGCTTCTTCGATGACCAAGAAATGATTTTTGAACCTGCAAATGATATATACCCTGATGTGCTTCTTCTATCATCTTTAGATCCGGCCCAATCTGCATCTAAGTAGACCTTTAGCTCAATATCTGAAGTATATGAATAGAACAAACCTTCATTCATGGTCCCCTTTAGGTACTTGAGGACTCTCTTGGCCGCTTCCATATGTGGTCTTCTCGGCTTATGCATAAACTGACTCAATATGCTAACACTATAGCATATATCCACCCTTGTGAGTGTTGCATAGTTCAAACTTCCAACCAAGCTTTGATAGCTTGTGATGTCTTCAATTGGCTCTCCTTCATAAGCACTAAGCTTATGATTTTGCTCCATAGGTGTACCTACACACTTGGTATTTTCCATCTTGAACTTGATGAGCATGTCATGGACATACTTCCTTTGTGTGATGTATATACCTGAATCTGTGTAGATCAACTCCAATCCAAGAAAATAAGTGAGTGGTCCAAGGTCACTTATTTTGAACTCCTCCTTCATTTGACTCTTTACCTGTTTGATTCCTTCAAGATCATTGCCTGTGATAATAATATCATCAACATACACACACTAGTTTAGGGCCGGCCCGGCACTAACGCTGGGTTGTGACATCGAGGAAAGGAACTGCCAGGTACAAGCTCCCAAGTGTCATTCTCCTTTAAGGCTTCCATTTCTTCATCCATTGCATCTCTCCAAGCTTTCTTGCTTTGTGCTTCTTCAAATGTGCTAGGTTCTTCATTGCTTGAATCCTTTGCAATGTAGATTGAGTGCTTGGTGACCAAAGAAGTATCATAACCAAACCTCTCTGGTTTCTTCTTCTCCCTTGAAGACCTTCTAGTGGTTGATGTGAGCTCTCGGGTCCATATGTAGCATCTTGCATCTTTGCTTTACCTTTGTTCTTCCATAGCTTTAGTCTTTCCAAGTCTTCTAGGTCAATCTCCGAATCACTTTCTTCAATCTGCTTTGGCTCCTTTGGTTGAAGTGATGGAAAATCGTCATCCAAGTCATATGGCAGCTTCACTTTCCTGTCATCATCAAACCATGATTTGTTTTCATCAAAAATTACATCTCTACTCACAGAAAATCCTTTATTTGTTGGATTGTACAATCTATATCCTTTTTGGTTTTGATCATAACCAATAAATACGCACTTCTTTGCCTTGGGATCCAAATTCCCTCTTACTTGAGAAGGAATGTGAGCATAGGCTAAGCATCCAAAGATTTTACAATGCTCTAGACTAGGTCTTCTTCCATTCCACACTTCATATGGAGTGGTTCCATCTAGTGACTTAGATGGAAGTCTATTTATGAGATATGTGGCTGTCGACATAGCCTCTTCCCATAGGTAGTTCGACAATCCCTTTTCGTTGAGCATGGACCTTGCAGCTTCGACAATAGCTCTGTTCCTCCTCTCTGCTACACCATTGAGTTCGGGTGTATACCTTGTAGTGACTTCCCTTTTAATGCCTCTTTCATGCAAGAAGTCATCAAATTCCGAAGAGAAGTATTCTCCTCCACCATCTGATCTGAGTCTTTTCAAAGTCCTACTTGTTTGGTTTTCAACAAGAGCAATATACTTCTTAAAGCAATTAAACACTTCATCCTTGTGCTTCATGAAAAACAGAATGGTCCACGTGCTACAATCATCTATGAAAGACACATAATATCTTGAGCCTGATATAGATGGCTCCTTACTTGGACCCCACACATCCGTGTGCACTAGATCCAAAGGATTCTGATACATATATCCTTTCTTATTGAAAGGTTGTCTATGAGCCTTGCCGAGTTGACAAGCTTCATACTTATAAATCATGTGTTGCCTTGTGATATGAGGCAAACCAAGTACACTTTGGTCCCTGCAAATCTGTTTGAGTGTCCTCTCACCAATGTGAGGAAGCCTTTTGTGCCATATCTTGAACTCTGTTAGAGTTTGAGATCCATAGCTAAACAAAGCTATGTTCTTTGTATCTTCCACTTCAAAAGTGAAAAGCCTTCTTGTTTTTTCTCCTTTGGCAATCCTCCGAAAGCCTTGCCTTGGGTCTTCAGCATATGCTCCAAATTGGTTGAATCTAACCTGCAATCCTTTTTCAATAATCTGTCCAACACTTCTTAAATTTTTGGTAATTGTAGGGACATACAAGACTTTGCTTAAGAGGTTCATATTCCCATCTGATGTCTTCACATTACCTATCTTCTTTACTGAGTGCTTTGTGTCATCTCCTGTCTTCACTTCATGCTTGTTATGAGGATCTTCCAAATCATAAAGTAAAGCCACATTTCCTTCTACATGGTTCGAGCATCCCGAATCAATGTAAAATATGTGATCATCATCCTTACCCTTCTTCGTTGATAGATTCATAATCAATAATGAATCTTCTTGACTTTGGTCCTCTGCATAGTTATTGTAATCTCTTCTTCCTCTATGGCCACTTTGATAGTTGTTGTTGTTGTTGTAATTGTTGTTGTAGTAGTTGTTGTTGTTGTAATTGTTGTTGTAGTAGTAGTTGTTGTTGTAGCCTCCATTGTATCTAACTCTATTTGATCCATAGCCACCTCTATTGAATCCTCTTCCTCTTGAGTTCCTCGGGTTGCTCAAACATTCTACAGTAGTATGGTTAGATAAGCCACATATGTTGCAAGGTTGAGATGATTAGAATCTCCCCCTGCCTTGCTTTCCACCTCTGCCTCTTCCTCTAGCTCTTCCTCTACCTGCAAAGTTTGCTTGGAAAGAGCTACCTTCATCTTCATTCTTCCTATTCTTTGACTTGTCCTTGACCTTAGCTTTATCAGAATATAAGGCACAAGTTTGATTACCTTTTGAGGACTCACCACCTTTGCTAATCTTTGCTTCATGAGTGAAGAGTTGGCCCATGAGTGTGTTGAGGTCGGGTACTTGCATATCCATGTATAAATCCATGGCTGTTGTGAATGACTCCCACTTGTCATCTGCTTTGATTCCATTCATGATTTGTCTTATGATTTGCTCCTCTTCAATTACCTCTCCAATGCTTCCAAGTTGGTCGGAAATCTCCTTCATCTTTGTGACATAATCAGTCACATTTTGCTTCGAGATTTTTTTCATTGTTGTGAACTCCATCCACAATTGGTTCTTCCTTGCTCGAGTGTTGGAAGAGAAGAAAGAAGCAAGTGCATTCCAGGTCTCTCTTGATGTCTTGCATCCCTTGACATGAAGTAAAAAAAAATCAGAGATTGAATTTAGAATATAGGACCTTGAAGGTGCATCCTTCGAACACCAATTCGAAAGTCCTTCCACTTCTTCATGTGATGGTTGCCCTTTGTTCCTCATGGTTGGCATTGCTTCATCTCTGGATATGAATCCATATAGATTCCTCCCTTGAAGGTAAGCATCCATCCTTAGAGACCATGCCGGGTAGTTGTTTTGATCCAATTTGTCAATTGTTGATGGAAATCCATCTCCCATGTTGCTTCACTATGCTCTGATACCACTGTGAAGAGAGATGATGGATGCAATCCAAAGATGAGTAGGTGCTGCTACAACCAGCTTCACACCAGCCAACTGAGACTTGAGATTTGATTAGTAGACCCTTTAAGCTTCCTAAATCCACCAAAATATCAACCAAGTACTTTGGAACATGTATCCCAAAAGTTTAAGTCAAGACAGACTAATTGCGAAATGACTAGCTCTCAAAACTTGCTATTTTTGGACATACACATTTTGGAAAAAAATGAACAGTGCTCTCAACCTGGTAGAAATTAGAAAACTTCCTTTTGGGCATAGCAAATAGACTTAGAAAGCTTCCCAATCCAAGTTAAAACACTTCAAATGATGGACTGAGCACTGAGAACAAGTCTCATCATATTCTGGAACATGCCCACCATTCTCGGGACTCTGCAGAGATAGACTAGTGAGCAGTAAATTGCAGATATATTCCAAACTCTTAGTCCAATGACCTTGAAAATTTAGAGGTTAAAATTAGACAGCAGGAGCTATCCACCGCAAGTTAAATCATGGAAAATAAATCCGTAGAGCTCGAGATATGATCTTCTGAAGGTACTGCTCTGAGTGAGTATAACAAAGAACAAAACAGAGAGGTAGATGATAATAAATGTATAGATTCACATATGATTACAAACACATTGGCAATGAATCTTTGCACAATGGGAGTAGAATGATAGAGCTATTGAGTAATCTCTTCAATCTCTACAAAATGACATGAAGTGGTCACGTACAAGGCTTGCTAATCGCCTCTTCCTTCTTGCACAGGATCATTTCTCCTATGCATGTGAAGAGCTTAAGCTAGCAAAGGAGCATCAACTAGTAATAGATATAGATAAGAAGTTGTGTGACTTTAGGACCTGCCTTCCTCTACTTGTGAAATGGGGAAAGGGGGGAGGGGGGTAAAGAGAGTTTATGAGAATCTATCTGGCAATAATGCAAGCACATCAGTTCCACAAAGAGAGACAATAGAGGAGGGAGATGAAAAGGAGCATAGGCCTCGACATCAAGGAAACTATTCTATTGAGGCTTTAGTGAAAGCCATGGATGTGATTATGCAGAAGACTGCCTGGAAGTCTTTACTTTATCAATTCTTGGTCTATTCGCATATAGCCAATGTAGAAGAAAAGAGGAAGAGGGATGAGAGACAGGAAGAGGCTGAGCTAGAGAGAAGAGTGACAAGGAAGCAAAGTCAAGAGGCTCAGAGAAGGCTAAAGAGGCCGAAAAGAAAGTACAATTTAAGGAGCCTCTTGCTTCTCAAGCAAAGGCAAAGAAGAAGGAAATAAAGGAGGGAAAGAGGCCAGTTGGGCCAATTGAGACTCAAGAGCCAAGTACAGAAAAAGAGAAAGAACAAGAGCCCATTCAAAAGACTGATGAGACTCAAGAGAATATTCAAGAGAAAGATAAAGAGAAGAAGCAGAAAAAGAAGAAGGCCCCAAAGGTGGTTTTGATCTTTGAGTTGGAAAAGAAAAATGATGCAAGAGAGATATTAAATGATATTCTACTGAAGAGTTAAGTGACCATGTCCTTGGAGCAGGTCTTCTGCATAGTGAAGCCTGAATTCAAAGACAACTTCATTACGTGAAGATGTGGAGATGGAAGAGGCGACTGAAGATACCCAAGTGAAAAATGAAGTAGTAGCATTGAGTGAAACTTCTAATGATGAGGATGATTAGGTTGCAAGGTGTAGAATTCTTTGGGTCCTATCACACTTGATGACGAGATGAGAAGGACAGAAAGTGAGTATACCAAGACTTTTTGGAAAAGAGGGCCACCTGAAATGAAGGTGAAACTAGGAAGAAATGAGGAGTCATGTTTTGCTATGGCCTTGATTGACTTAGGGACAGAAATAAATGTGTTCTAGAACAAGCTCTATCGTCAGTTTAGGTGTCCAATACATAAAGACCATGGATGTGTGAAGGGAGATGGTGGATGCAATCCAAAGATGAGTACGTGCTGCTACAACCAGCTTCACACCAGCCAATTGAGACTTTAGAGTTGTTTAGTAGACCCTTTAAGCTTCCTAAATCCACCAAAATATCAGCCAAGTACTTTGGAACATGTATCCCAAAAGTTTAAGTCAAGATAGACTAGTTGCGAAATGACTAGCTCCCAAAACTTGCTATTTTTGGACATACACCTGCTGGAACAAAATGAACAGTGCTCTCAACCTGGTAGGAATTAGAAAAATTCCTTTTGGGCATAGCAAATAATTTTGCAAGATTCCCAATCGAGGTTAAAACACTTCAAATGATGTACTGAGCACTGAGAACAAGTTTCATTAATTTTTGGAACATGCCCACCATTCTCGGGGCTCTGCAGAGATAGACCAGTGAGTAGTAAATTGCAAATATATTCAAAACTATTAATCCAATGACCTTGAAATTTTGTAGGTCAAAAGTAGATAGTATGAGCTATCCAACACAAGTTAAATCATTGAAAATATATTTGTAGAACACGAGATAGGACCTTCTGAAGGTACTGCTCTGAGTGAGTATAGCAGAGAACAAAACAGAGACGTAGATGATAATAAATGTATAGATTCACATATGATTACAACCACATTGGCAATGAATCTTTGCACAATGGGAGTAGAATGATAGAGCTGTGGAGTAAGCTCTTCAATCTCTACAAAATGACATGAAGTGGTCACATACAAGGCTTGCTAATCGCCTCTTCCTTCTTGCTCCTTTTATAGCTCTTCTTGGAGGGAGTTTTGAATTTGAATTTGAATGACTCCACCTAAAAGTGATCCCCAAAGTTAGGAGATATTCCCTCAGCTCAAAAAGTTGTGGGTTTTGGTAGTTAGAGCCATGAAATTGCTTTTACATCATGCATGAGGTAAGCCATCCTTTTCCTTTTTCTTTTTTCAATTACAAGAGATAAAAATGAACTCTTTTACAAGAGGTGTTCACATGACTACTCATGTGACTTACAAATGAGGATGATATCAAATATATCAAGCATGTAGCCTTGGGCAAAATGCACCAACAGGATGCAGGATGAGGATGGTAGATAATGGATCAAGAGCTCTACTTCGGGCATGCGCATTTGTGCCTCTGATGATAGGAGGGATTCTTGACGAATTCCACTTCTTCGTCTAGGACCATTGTTTGTACGAGACTATCCTTGGGCAGCCCTTTATGGCTGAAGTGTGAATGGAAACTAAGGCAATGGATGATGGGTCTGCCTATGCATGAATCCATTCAAGATCTGATCTTCATTATTTGCAAGTTATGAGAGTGTGCCCAAATCACTCTATAAATAGAAATAATATACGAAAAAGACCCATTAACTCTCATGAGCACGATTATTGTATGCCCGTAGGAGAGTATGGGGCTTCTACTGAGCAAAACTTAGATTAGGATCCACTATTGAGTGAGACAAAGTGGGAATTGGTTTGATGTCTCGTGCCATTATGTACATAGTTTTGAGAGATTTTCCATTTATTCATCTACATTTAAGTTGTTGTGCTTATAGAAAGAGAATGTTTCAAATAAGTTTAGAAAAATTCATGAAAGACACTATAAAGATTTAGGAACCATGTTACCTGATGAGAGGATTGAGGATATGATCCAATTGGTGAGGAGTTAGACTACTCTAGAAGAGCTTGAGCAGGCATTTGAGAGAAATGAAACCTAAAAAATCATTATGCTCAGCTCTATCCAAGAGTATGAGATGATTGATGAGTTCATGAGAGAGCATTTAGTAAATGTAAACACAAAGTATAAGACTGTAGACACGAAAGTGAAACCCATAGCCCAACCATTGCTAGAAGATAGTCATGAGAAGTATCTATGAGTGTCCGATGACCCAATGCGGAGGGGACAAGAGCTCATAGGGCATCATTTTACTAATGAGACTATTAAAGAGATAAAGTTTGAAGAAAAACCATTCCTAAGAGATGAGGAGAAAAAGAAATTCATTGAAGTCATCAAGAAACATGAACAAGCATTTGCACTTTTCCCACATGAGATACGTTGTGCAGACCCAAAATAGGTACCTCCCATGATCATATTTACAGTGCCACATATACCATGGAATATATTGCCTATATCACTCCCAAAGGCTCACTTGCATGAGCTGATGAGACTACTAAAGGAAAAGATTTCCATGCGGATATTGGAACCCTCCTCGGCTCCATATTCGAATAGGTGGTTTACAGTGCCTACGAAAAATGGGAAGCTTCATTTTATTCAAGATTTGCAGCTTGTGAATAAAGTCACAATTAGAAATGTAGGGAGAAGGCCTATAGTAGATGAGTTTGCTTAGGTGTTAGCTGGGCATTCCATCTACTCTATGGGCGATCTATATTCAAGGCATGAACAATTTCAGTTGGCTATTGAGAGAAGAGATATCACCACCATGAAGACTCCACTGGGCCTTGTATGCATGTGTACTTTGCCGCAGAGAGCGACGAATTCTATGGCTCACATGATGAATGCCATGAATCTGGTTTTACGAGAATTTATACCATGCATGACTATGTCATTCATTGATGATGTTCCGATAAAGGGATGTGAGGAAAGATTGAAAGATGTGAGTTTAGATGCTTCTGGGTGCAAAAAGTTTGTTAGTGATCATATTTCTGACTGTGAGAAAATATTTGAGAGATTTGAAGATGTGGGGGCTAGCACTTTCTCTAGAGAAATCTGTTTTTAGCATTGATGAGGTCCTCATTGTAGGACATTTGTGTGGACATTATGGCCGCAACCCATACCCACAGAAATTTGAGGCCATTAGCAGGATCTCTGAGGTCTGTCTTAATGTTAGTGAGGTGAGAAGGTTTCTGGGAGCCTGTTTATTCTATGTGATATGGATTCCTCACTTTTCGCACGTTGAGAACCCCTTATATGACCTTCTGAGAAAGAGAAAGAAACTTTTCTGGACAGAGAAACACTCGAGAGTGATGCATAGACTATAGTAGGTGCTAATTGAAGCCCCAATTTTGAAGCGTGTTGACTATTCACGTCAGAGGCCTATCATTTTGATTGTTGATACCAGCCCTATTGGTATAGGCTCGGTCATAGGGCAAGAGGATAATGAGGGGTAGAGATATGCAGTGCACTTTGGTTCTAAGACTCTACATGACACTCAAAGAAAATATCTACAAATAAAGAGAGAGCTATGGGGACTAGTAATTCCTTTAAAGACCGATAAAGAGTACTTCATTGGGGAGAACGTAATAGTTGAGACCGATTGTCTTCCACTGATTGGCATGATAACAAATTGTTCATCTCCAGGCCTTGTTATGCTTACATAGATCTCTTACCTAAAGTTTATAAATCCTACCTTTGTACATGTAGCTAGGAAGTTGAATATGTTGGCTGATATGCTTTCAAGAGGAAAATTTGATGATGAGTCTGACCATGATGATGAGGTAGAGAGAGATAGGCACATGATGAGATATGATCCATTGGTGTATGTTTATGAGCAATTTTGTGAGAGTGAGTATGATGGCGAGCAGAGAGATATAGGAACCTCCCATGGTAGAGAGAGATAGGCACATGATGAGATATGATCCATTGGTGTATGTTTATGAGAAATTTTGTGAGAGTGTGTATTTGAGCAGAGAGAAAGTAAGTTGAAACCTCCCCATGTTGTTCCACAAATAAGTATAGATCCATCAAGAAGAAGTCTTACAATTTTTTCTTAAAGGATGCACTTATTTGGCGACATGCTAAGGGCATGGTAAAGTGTCCACAGAGGCTACTAAGTTCGAGGAGTCTTTAGACCAAGGTGATGAGAGAGATGCCCGAGACCTTATGGGTAGTTCACAAAGGCTTTTATGCTACGTATGAGAAGATTAGGGAAGCTTACTGGTGGCCAGGGATTTATCTGAGTGTGAGAGGTTTTGTAGACACTTGTGCTACATGCCAAGTACATTCATCAGTTAGGCAAAGAGACCCATTACATCCGACTTACCCTCCTTCTATCCCTTACAAGTGGGTGGTCGACCTTGTAACCATGCCCAAAGGGATATATAAGATGCTATATATTGTATTTGCCAGAGAAAACTTGACCAACCATGTGGAAGGTCAAGCTCTCTGTACGACGATGACTTATAATGTATGTAAATTCGTTTTAGAAGAAGTCATCTCGAGATTCGATTATGTTGAGAAAGTGGTTGCAGACAGGGGAGAGTTGGGTGCAAGCGAGGCAAAAGATTTCTTTGATCGCCATGGAATTCGATTGTCTCTCATGACTACCTATAACGTAGAGGCAAATTGAGAAATCGAGAGAGTTCACCCTTCCATTTTGAAGGTGATCTCTAAGGCTGCAATGATGACATAAAGAAGTGACCTAGATTTATTCCATTTGTGTTATGGACTGATAGGATGATGTATACTCAGTCCATAGGTTTCATGCCTATTGAATTGATGTATTGTCAGAAGCCAGTCTTCTCCAGGTAGACTCAAATACTTTCATGGTTGATGATCCCATGGAATGATGGTATGACAAGAGAGGAACTTTTATCATTGAGAATAAATCAGTTAGAACAAGGAAATGATAGGTTGAAAGAGGTAGTCCACAAATTAAAGGAGTCTAGGTTAAAGAATAAAATTTATTTTGATAAAACTCATCGACTTAGACCACGTAGGATTGAAGTAGATGATTGGGTGTTGTGTACAATAGTACATTTGATACTGAATAGGATGCTAGGAAGAAATTGACTAAACGATGGTTTGGGCCATATGTGGTGATGTTTGTGTTTGAAAATGGAACGTATGCGATTCACGAACTAGATAGTACTCCTTTGAAATCTTTGATTGCAAGAAAGAGGATAAAGTTGTTCAAGAAGAGAAATGATGTAGACTATGGAGATTATACTAAGGATGATGCTAATGAAGAATAGTAGATCAAGAGATTGAAGAAATGCTAGATCAAACAATGATAAAAATGAAGCAAAATGATCAGGTGAAATGTTTCAAATTTCAGATACTGTTTTCGTTTTTGAAAGAGCATATACCATTACATTGATGTGTGTAATAAAGATATGTATGAACATAAGAAAATAAAATAGGGATCAAGACCACCAACATTTATTATGGTTTTGAATGAAGCATGAATGATTAGAAAGTATATGAATGGAATCAGTTAGCACACTACAAATGTTTGCGAGTGGAAGCTTGGGAGTGTGATAGCATGCTTAAAACTGAGTGTGTGTATATATTGATTGGTTTGAATGCTTAGTGAGTGGGATTCTTTGGGTTCCACTATTTGTTCTTGTGAGATGTTACCTCTAGGTTGATCATGATATAAAGAAAAGCTTCATGCTTAAGCCAACTATATATGTGTGTGCATGTTGTTTATAGTATGCTGCGATGGGCTAGTAGGCCGGTGGAACCACCTTGGTTGGGTGATCAAGGCCACAAGCTGACACTAGTTTCATCGTAGGCCTCACCTATATGTTGTCATGTGCCTGCATGGGTTAGTAGGCGGGTGGTGTCACTCTGATCGGGTGGTCAGAGCCACGAGCTGACATCGATTTTATGTAGGGCTGATATTGTGCATGTCGTGCACTATGTCAGGTCCGCAAATAAGTGGGGTAAACTTGGCTGGGTAGACAAGTCCATGAGTGGCACCCGATTTTGACATAGGCGGATTTCTTAAAATAAAGATAAAAAGAAAAATGCTGAGCTGAGATGAAGTGAAAAATAAAAGAAAAGAAAAAGAAATACGAAAAAGTAAAAGAAAAAGAAAAAGATCTAATGGAGAGTTGGATAATAGCAGATAAATAGGGGAAACATGGTATATTCTACAAACAGAGTTAGTAGAAACTTAGCATATGCTAGTACTTAGGATGAATTTCTAGATTTGAACCTACTTAAAGAAAAAGAAAAAGATCAAATGGAGAGTTGGACAATAGGAGATAAATAGGGGAAACAGTGTATATTCTACAAACTGAGTTAATATAAACTTAGCATATGCTAGTACGTAGGATGAATTTCTGGATCTCAACCAGTTGAACAAACCGAAGATCTAGAAAGCCAATGGTTTATTCATACAATTACTTGTCTGATTGCAGAAACAAAAACATAGTGTGACGTTTGTGAAGCTTGCATTTGCTTAATTTTCTAAAATTTGTACTAATCGTTATAAAGCTGCATTGAGTGCATAAGATCACGCTTTGATTTTTGAAAATAAAGACATTAAAAGGTAAAAAGGTTTTCAAAAGAACCCTGATACGCTTCTGTTGAATTTTGCAAGTTGGCCCATCGGGCTGATGTGTACGTTTAGTGGGGGTGAATATCGGGATGAAATCCCTCAGGGAAGTGTGCATGATTTTTTTCAAAGTTCATTGATTTCTTATTAAAGAGTGATGTTTTGATCGAAAGAGTGGTATATTCTCTACATGAATTTGGCCGCTTTTATTGATTGTGAGATGTGAAACCATTTAAATATGTATGTTAGACCTCAATGTGTAAATAGCTAACTTTTGACCCATAAACCCCTAGGTTTGACCCTTGAAACCCCTTGAAAATGTGAGATTTGTCCCACAAACACCTAACCTGAATCCTTATAGACCCTAGGAGTTTAGTTCCCAACTGCAGATAAAACATTAATCTGACATGCTTAACTTAATTGTGGGAAAAACCCTAATTTCCTCGATAAGAAAACCCTATCTTGGACCCTTAGAATTGTGTTTACCCTAGGTCAAACCCTTAAAAATAATTAATTTATGAACATATAGTGGGAAACCAAAACCTTAGTCTAGAAAAAATAAAAAGGAGAGAAATAAAAAATAGAAATACGGGGTGTGGTTTTCCAAAAATAGAAAATGATCATGCAAGATGATTCTGGAATTAGAAAGGTTGAGAGGAGGTTAGAAGAATCTAGAAGGATGTCCTAGGGAACCTAAAAATAGTGGGCTAAGCCTCATTTGTTTCTCCCCATGGACATTTTTGTGGTTCTTCTTTCCAGGTATGCTCCTTGTCTATTTCTGTTCATGTTCATCTTCTTATTCATACATTATGATACTGCATCTAGCGAGAGAGTGTGCTAGTCGATGATGGTGTCTGTAGAGAGAGAGCAGATGCACTCATCAAAAGTAGGAGGCATATGTGAGGCTGACCTCATATTATGATGCTTTGGGTGAGGCATATGTGAGTTTGACCTCATCCACTTGATTGCAAATTTGTTGCCTATTTTTGTGTTTTGTCCAATGATCCTAATGATAATACATTGATCAAATTTAACGACACAATTCCTATGACCACACGCATCATGGAGAGAGAGAAACTTGTGGCGGTGCTCGGTGTTTGTAGTCCTCTAAGAGAGAGAGGACGCATGTTGAGGGCTACAGGAGAACTTGGACCTGTAACTACCCACCGCATAGCAGGTGATTTTGGAGATGAAATAGAGTGGTCATCATGCGGAAAGATTGATAGAGAGAGAGGGGCATAGACCTGTCGATATTGGCACAACACACGGGCCATGAAAGCATGAAGAGAGAGACATGTGATGGCAGCGGTGTGCTGCAAGCACGGAGGAGAGAGAGAATGAGAGAGAGAGAGAGGGAGACAAAGAGAGAGAGGGGGAGAGATCAGAGATCTCGAACCTGCTCTCGTATTGTGAGTTGAATTCTTATGAGAGAGAGAGAGAAAGAGTTTTCGATTAAAAATAATTTCAATTATGGAATGGAAATCTTATGATGATAAGCTCATACTAATAAGGACAAAGATAAAAACCCTAATTAAAATGGCAACAATCGCAAGAAACGTGTGAATTTGAAAGATGCTTGTATTCAATTGAGATACCTCTAGATTCCAAATTTTCCATCTAATAAGAGCTTAACCATGAGCACATGATCACTTTTAGCAAGCATATTCTTTGATTCCATATGTGTTATAAGAAAGAAACTAAAAGACATTCTAGAGAGTTTTTTTTCAAACTTGTACATTTGTTTTAAATGAAATGCTTTACTTGCGCTCATCATAAACAAAGGAAGAAGAATTGAGATGAAAATAAAGTAAACTCAATTCATAATAAGTGTCTATAATTCATTTTCAATTCTATTAATGATTTTTTTAATCCCCTTGGACATTTCTGTGGTTCTTCTTTTTAGGTTGGGCCCATTGATGATTTTGGAGATTATATGAAGTGATGAAAGTGATTAGAGAGCAAAGTAAAGCGTACTCCTCATAAAGAGAAGCAAAGAAGTAAAGTAGAGAAGTGATTGAAGAAAGAGATAAGCAAAGAATTAAAGCCTGGACAGCAAAGATCAAAGCCGAGACTCGTGGGTGCCTTCTCGCACTATAGTGGGAGGTCTACCTTATATTTGGTTGATCTGCACTCTAGCAGCGGCATATGGTATCACCGTTCCGTACTGTAGCGGTTTACTATCACCGACCCGCAATGTAGTGGAAATCATTGTATTACTTAGATTTTATTGGACGACTTTAGTTGCATTTACATTGTATTATTGAGCTTTCTCTACATATCGATCTAGTGACTTCCATGTTTTAGCATGGTATTTGGATTTTTTTCGTTCCTGATGCCTACAATCATATGCATACGCACATTCACTTGTCTCTTCCAAGGGGTAGGGGCCTACGATGATCGTCATACCAGAGACATGGTGAGGCATCCAATGTGTAGAGGTTGCTCGTTGGATGTGGGAACGCTGCACACAGGGGCCTCATCCAACCCCACGCCAGCTCTTCCCATCACTTGACCTCCTTTGATCTTCCCGACAATGGTATGTATGCAACATAAATCTCTATTGAATCCTTTTTAATGTGTGCAATGATTACATACCTTTTGAAAACATAAAGAAAAATGCAAACTTCTCGGCCATTCTACATCAACTTGCTAAAATTGAAATAATCCATTACCCACAAAATATAAAAATTCTTTGTATTCAATAGATCCACTATAATCTAACAGAAGCATTACAAATAAATGTAAGTGCTAATATGAATGATCCATCATATTTATAACCAAAGTCAAGAAATTTTGAAAAAGATAAGAGTACAAAATGAAACTTAGAAATATTATGATTCATAATAAAAATAAGGGTACATCTCTAATCATGATTCATGATTCATGATTCATTATCCATGTTGCACAAATGTAAATTACAGTTTACATATATAAAAAAAATATGCCACTATGTCACTATCCATGGATGATTATATAAGACATAGAACGTCATCAATCAATAATGAAAGTATATATAATCGTCAATGATATGGTACATCAAACATAATTTCATGATTCAAAACTCTAGCATTCATCATGAAATGGCTTTAACCATTTTTTTCTATTGTTGTGTTCTCAGAACATTAAAAGAAATATTTCACTCAACGAGAGCAAAAAGTTTCCCTTTCTGCTATTTTCTTTCTTTCCTTTAGCGATGATTGTGAGGGTATCCTAGATGTAAGAGTTTCTTTTCTGATGCAAAAAATGATGAATCTATATCCTCATCAAGATCATTCAAACTTATAATATCATTTTTGTTCCTTTGGGATGGAGAGACGAAAGTAGTTCTTACCTCTCGAGTTCGAGTATTTCCTCTACCTACCAAGGAATAATGAAAGAAATGTTGCAAATTTTTACCAGATTTGATATTTTTGGTTGTCCTCATTGCTAAAATGTGCTCTACATTTAACTTATCTCTAATACTTTATGGAGTCCTTGTACATGCACCACATTGATTTGTGCATCTAATGCTTGTCATGTGTTTCAACCCTCTTGTGATAGTTCTAGTATAATGTTCACCACAATACTTGCACTACCCTAGTCTTGTTCGCGTTCCTTGTTGTGAACTAGACACCACAACATTAAGAATATTAGTGTGCTACTTCAAGTTTGGGTTCAGTTGATGAGGCATAATGAAGACAAGACTCTAATTTTTTGAAATAAATGATTAAGTTGAATTAAATGATCGGGGTCCGCCCGATCGCCAGGACCCCCCGATCGCCGGACGCCCCCTCGCCGCTTTCCTCGGGTATCGCCGTCTTTTTCCAGTACCGCCGGTCGATATCGCCGCTTTCTTCGAGTATCGCCGTCAATTTCAAGTATCGCCGTCTTTTTCAAGTATCGCTGGACGCCCGTTCGCCTGGTGCCGATCGCCGCTTTCCTCGGGTATCGCCGTCCTTTTCGGGTATCGCCGGCAGCCCGATCGCCGGGGCCGAAAAAAAAAAGAGAGAAGAAAGAAAGTTAATTATACTAGCCTTATGCACCATTTTTACATGAAACAATTTTTCATGAAATAGGACGATGGAGCTTTTGCGCCGGGAGCTCCAATCCTAGAGGAAAGAAAGATGCATTAGAAAAAAAGAAAAAAAAAAAAAGAGGAGGAAAAAAAAAAAAGAAGAAGAGAAAAAAAGAGAAAAAAGAGAGAAAAGAAAAAAGAGAAAAAAAAAAAGAAAGAAAAAAAAAAGAAGAAGAAAAAAAAGGGGGGGAAGAAGGAAGAAAAGAGAATATAGAAAAGATTCGCAGCGAAGAACTGTGCTTCCCGTTATTGTGGGACCTTTGGCTTAAGAACTGTGCATGTTACTTTTGGCCATGGAGGTGGCTTCTTCCTCTCTCGTGAAAAGTAATCGGGCCCCTCCCCCTGGGGAGACCGATTTCCTGGCCGCTCTGCTGGAGGGGGGGTCGTGTGCCGCCCCTGGGGCATCCGAAAGTGCTGAATCCCCCGTAGTGTCCCTCAGTAGACCCGCAGTTCTGTCTGCTCAGGAGGAGCTCAAGAAAGTTTGCCTCGTCGGCCAAGTGTTTGGCCCTAGGCCCCCGCTCGAAATCGTGCGACAATGGCTTCGAAAAGAGTGGTTCCCTCGAGGACTAATTGTCAGCAAATGTCAGTTCTTACCAGCAAACCACATGCTGCTTGTCTTTGAAAATGAAGAGATGGCGTTCCAAGCCCTAAGCATTGGCACCTGGCAGCTTGGTCGGACGACCCTGTGCTTATTCAGATGGTCCCCGGACTTTACCCCCGACAAATCGAAATCACTTCGGTACCCTCTTTGGGTTGAGCTCCCTAACCTCCCATACTTCTTGTACAACTTCGTGTGGGACATAGTCTCACCTATCGGCAAGCCGTTGGCTTCACGAGAAGACGTTGGTGGTCTCATCTATGAGGGTGCAAGACACTCGTTCAATGCTAGATGGCACCCACAAATCTGCGTCGAGGCCGACCTCAGCTCGCCGCTTCCATCAACGATCAAAGTGGACATGGGCGAAGGAGATATTTGGGAGCAGGATATCACCTACAAAAACCTCCCCAACGCGTGCTTTCGTTGTGGCCAGCAAGGTCACAGGATTAAAGACTGCCCTCTCAGGCAAAAAAACAAGCGATTTCAAGAAGCCTCCAAAACTGCTCAAGACAACTCTGACGATTTGACCCACTTGACCAAGGAAGGGGAAGGCAAGGGCCCCCTCAATCCTCAAGCTGATGCCGATGGCTTTACTGAAGTTAGAAGAAGAAGGAAAAGAAGTCCGAGGGCCAACGGTGAGAGGAACAACCTACCAATTACCCCACTCAGCAATTTGTATTGCAATCTTGGAAAGGAGATCAACGAGCTCGACTACCCAGGTGAGAAGCCACCTGAGGTAGACAACTACGACGAAGCCCTAGAGATCCCTGACAACAAAGAAACCCCCCAGGAGGGCTACACTACAAGCAAAGAAGATGATTTCACTACTAATAATGAAGACAACATGGACAGTGAAAGTTCCATCATTGGTTCGACGATCCCGGAAACGATGCCGAGCACGGGGCCCAATTCTCCCCAGCGGGGGGCATCCCGCAAAGGGAAACAGCCTTTGGAGTTACCCTGGAAAAGCCCCCATAAGAACCGATTTCTAAGTCGGGATCAGATCCCAGCGAAAAAGAAAGATGAAGCCAAGAGAAGAAAGGACAAGGCTCCCTCCCGCAAAGAGGGATCAACACAAAAATGATTGTCATTTCGCTAAATGCTAGGGGGCTAACCGACCCCTCAAGAGCAGCCATCATTGGTCAATGGCTCCGCGACATTAGCTTAAAACCAGACATTATATGCATTCAAGAGATTAAAATTGACGGAGAAGACCTTCTGAAACGGCTCAGGCAGGTTTCCTCGGCCCATGTGTGGATCCCTACAAAGCACCAGCGGGGATCCGGTGGAACGGCTATCGGTGTTAAACAACCCTGGCTTGAAAAGCTTGAGAGCTCCATTGAAGATGTAAATCACCGCTGGATCGCGGTTTCTTTTGGTGCTCCCCTCTGTGTTACTATGGTTTCTTTGTACGCCCCTAACGGGGATTTGGAGAGGCTGAACACTTGGACTTCTCTTGACTCGCTTCCCCACAACGTGCTTATATGTGGAGACTTCAACATGGTGGAGGACCCTTTGGACAGATGGATGGGCAAGGGCAGGGTCATCGACAGTAGGGAGAAAGAAACGTGGGACATGACCAAACTCCACTTGGATCTGGTCGAATTCAAAGACTCGAATGGCTTTTCCTGGTCGAATCTCCAAGCGGGCGAGGATCTGAGGAAAGCTAGACTTGATAGATGCTACATCTCTCAGAGTTTTACTCATCGGTGGAGCCACCCTTCCATCACGCAACGTACTGACCTCACCATCTCTGATCACTACCCGATCGTTATCACGTTTCAACCTTCCAACAGGACCCACAAGGCTCCGTGGTTCCATGCCAACGCTTCCACCTTCTCTCTCCCCTCCGTCCATCAAGAGATTGCCGATGTGTGGAAGGTGGCGTTCGCCTCTGGCTTGGCCCCAGCCAAATGCTGGAGAAGTGCGGTCGACAAGTCTCGCAAGATCATGATCAGAACTAAGAAGACGCTCGAGACAGTGCGGCGGGCTCGTAGGGAAGCGCTTTACCACAGACTCTGGCGACTCGAGGAGGAAGTAAACAAAGGAAAACATCAAGCCCAGAAAGGTCTCCGAAAAATCAGAGCGGCGTTGAGATACGAGGAAGAAATACAAAGGAAAAACTTGCAAATCTTCTTCAAGGAGTGGTGGGCTGGAAAAGCTGACAAACCCACCAAGGAGATGTGCAGTATCCTTAAAAGGAAACACAACAGAGAGACGATTCCCCTACTGCTTGACCCACATGGCAATGTATGCAAGTCGGAAGAAGATAATGTTGGCATCATCGAAGGGCACTTCACGAGACTCCTGGGAACCTCGAACCCACTCTCCCACCACAGAAGGGACTGCATGGCTGCCATTTCTAGGGTTTCCCCCCGGAGAATACCGCCCAACCTCCACTCCCTGCTTCATGCCCCGATCTCAGAATCAGAAATCATTGAGGTCATTGATGCCCTCCCTCTCGGTAAAAGCCCGGGACCCGACGGTCTCACTAACGAGTTTTTTAAATCCTTCAAGCTGGTGGTTGCCACCCCTCTTCGGATGGTTTGGCAAGAAGCGCTAAAATTTGGTGCTCTTCCTTCTTGTATAAATAATGGAATTATCAAGCTGATTCACAAGAAGGGGGAAAAAAACAGAATCGAGAACTGGCGGCCAATTACCATGCTTCAAACAGGATACAAGATCGTCGCCAAAGTCATTGCCAACAGACTTGCGTGCCACCTGAGATCTTGGCTTAGTGAGGACCAAAAAGGTTTCATCAAAGGCAGGTCCATCCTGGAAACCATTATGGATATTTGGGAAGGTATTCAATTTGCAAATGAGTCTAATCAAGATGTGGTCTTCCTCAAGATCGACTTTGACAAAGCCTACGATAGGCTAGAATGGGACTATATTCTGCAGTCGCTCCAAGACCTCGGATGTAGTCTGAAATTCACTAAGATGATCGCGACCCTTCTCGGCAACGCAACGACCCAAATTAACGTTAACGGCAAACTTTCGAAGGCGATCCATCTTAAAAGATCTATTAGACAAGGGTGCCCTCTTGCCCCCCTTCTCTTTGCCATCGCCACTGAGGGGCTGAGCAGACTTGTGGCTCATCATGTGGAGGCTGGCAATATCAAAGGCCTTCAGCTACCTCACGATCACAGTCAAATCATCATGAGACTTTTTGCAGACGATATGAACGCGTTCGTTCACAATGATAATACCAGCCTGGAGACTTTCTGGAGGTGTCTTGATACCTTTTGTGAGGCCTCTGGATCCAAAATCAACCACAATAAGACCGCCTTTAGGGCCATTGTGGGACTTCAACCTGGCCTTCTCATTGATCATGGCTGTCAAATCATTCCGCAGGGCCAAATCTTTCGGCTGCTTGGAATCCCCTTGGGGTTTGGCGTCTCTATGGAGCAGCGATGGAACTGGGTGCTGGCCAAACTTGAAAACAAGCTCAATTACTGGAGAGGTATGCAAATCAATCTCGCTGGACGGGCGATGGTTATCAACACGTTCCTCCTCTCGTCTACCATCTATTTCCTTTCCTGCTGGAGACCGAATGAGCAAGGCCTATCCAAACTGAATAGCATCTGCAGAAACTTTCTTTGGACGGGTGACCATAACAGAAGGGGGGTGCCCAAAATCAAATGGGCCATCTGCACCAGCCCTAGAGATAGCGGGGGGCTTGGCATCCTGGACATTGGGTGCATGGCTAACAAACTGGCAGCCAAATGGATGATTAAAGCTTGGTGCAATAGGGAGGCCTCGTGGGCCAAGCTGATCTTCAGAAACAAAAATGAGTTGGCCCTCACGGGATTCCCGAACTGGAAGAACCTTGACATCATGACCCTGCTATTCTCCCCGATACCTGTCTTCCCGAAAGGCTCCAATCTCGTTTGCTCTCTTTGGAAGGGCTGGAATAAAGTCAAAAGCTTCACAAGAATTAGTGAGGACCGGAAGTGGGCGGCCGGCATCAGACAAAACGACTCTATCTGGTTTCCGATTCATGGCATCCGGAGGGTGGAGCAGTGGAACATTCAAAATGCCAAGAAGTTATGGAACAAAGGATTCAAAAAATGGAAACACCTCTGGAAACATGACACCAACAGTTGGATCAACTACGAGGATATCGACCCTCGCATAAACATCTCCTACGAAGAATGGAACACCTTGCAAAGCAGATGCCTCGCTTGGGATCGGCACGAAACTCGCCTACTCATGGGACATGACGCTCCGCACGCGCGTGGTCTCAAATGGCACAATGGAAACAGCCTACTCAAAATCCCGAACATCAATGAAACGACTGACCTTCAGATCAGCCTCAACAAGAAGTGGTGCCTGTCTTGGACGCGGCTTCGGTGGGACATGAAATTCATGGGTATCTGGCACCCACTTATAGAGATTAAGAAGTCGGTCCTCTTATGGCAAATTATTCATCGAGGTATTTGGACTAACCATAAGGCAAGCAAAATTTGTGGGACCCCTCCGTGGTGCAAACGTTGCCACCGCGCAATCGAAGATGTCCCACACATCTTCCTTACTTGCCCCAACTCCTACAGAATCTGGCAGATGGTTGGACTGAAAATCAGAGTCCAGAAACAGCTTAGTTGGAAACAAGTCCTTTTGGGTGAAGCGATTGGGTGCTCTGCGGCTCTCTGGAACGCAATCAGAGGGGAAGTCCTGTGGAAAATTTGGCGGGAGCGGTGTGCTCTCAACTTCGGTGACTCCCCCAGGGAGTGGTCGATTGAAAAATCTCTAGTCCTCCTTGGCAAAAGGATTGTCAACAGTAAGAAATCCCCCCCCTTCAGGCATCATCAAGTCCTCCTTTTGATCAACAACAAGCTCAAACCCAAGTGGGTCCCGCATGAGGGCGATGAGAGGGTGATCAACCTTCTTTGTAATGCAACCTAGGCATCAACCAAGCTTCCCCTGCTTTGTGGGATTTGGGGGGTCCCGTGGGCACTAGTCCCCTTCTATTGTACCTTTGTTTCTTAATTTAATTCAAGTCCGGGAGAGTAGGCTATTGCCGAACTTCCTTTATATTAAAAAAAAGTAAAAAATTTAGATTCAAAATCATATGCACATTTCAATTTTCAATGCATGCAGTTTTCAATTGTCAACGTTAGTCATCAATTATGATGAAAATTTGGCTGCTGCATACTATGTTGAGTGAACAGGCAAGGCTCAAGTATCAAGAGAAGCATGCCACAAGTGATAGGAGACATTCAACATTGGACCAATGCAACAATCTAGAGACTCGATAAGCTCAACAAGCTCAAAACTAGTATGTAATATGATTATTCTTAGCTAGATGAGAATGTTGACATATTGGTATAAATTATCATGTCTTTGTATGAGGCAAAACGTAGAAAAAAATATTGGAACTTTGAGAAAAATCCAAGCCTTACCTATTTTCTTTATCAAGCTCCCATTTGTTGTAACCTATTGGTAGTCGCACTAGTCAAGATTGTCAGTTTCTTCCAATTGTTATATATATGTCTAAAATTCTTATATTCATGGCTTGAGTTTTGATACAAGCAATAAGCTTAGCTCCCTACTTAACACCAAGAAAGCATGTCAAACCAGTAGCTAGCCACTCATTGTCAAACAGATTGGATAAGAACTAGGCTTAGCTTTCTGCTCAACACCAACAAGGTATGTAAAACCACTAGGCTCAGTGTCCGATTACCCTTCATTTTAAGCCATGACGACTTGTATTATCTAAGCAGTTTCAAGCTTCACTTCATAGATGGAAGTTGTATTAAAGTTTATACTTGCAGTGTGCATGCAGCATGATAACCTCCAAGTGCTTGGGAAGAGCTCGTGTTGGAACCCTTACCATTGGGCTCGACTGCTAGAGGAACAAGACCTTGAAAATCATGAACTACACATGAGGAATCATTCACAGAGTTCCCATATACCATGAGCTTATACAACCCAAGAAATAAAATTCCAAAAGCAATACTAACATCACCATTTGAGGGATCATAAAACTCTAAATATTTCATCCATAGATTGGATACCTTGATCAACCTTGGATAATCTTGAAATTGAGAGCACATTTTCTTGATCCATATGATGTGAAGATGGTTCATTGAAGAAAAGAGTACCATACAAACATACACTAGTGATGTCAAGATGGGTCATTGAAGAAAAGAGTACCAAAATAGCATTCCTCATTATAAACATTATTAGCAAACTTTGTTTTCAGTGTATAAGTTTCTACAACAACCATTCTAGCCACTTTATTCTTTGCCTCCTTTGCAACAAGTTTAGCACAGATCTTTAGGAATGATAAAGAAATAAGAGAGTTTTTCAGTTGAAATACGATTCTATAAGAGGTTTTGAGGCAGTACACCGTATGTGTGCCAAATGTTCGTTTTCCTATGTACCTACTCTTTGAAAACGAAAATCACATCCACGAATTCTGGAAAAGAACTTGTCTTCTGGGCTTCTATGAATATGCGATTTCATTGAATCAGGACTATTCCACCATCAACTTGCATAAACCCAAATGAACATGAAAGAAACGTTCACAGTAAAGAATCACATCCAATAAATCTAAAAATTAACTTCCCTTTTGAGCTTCTATGAAAAAATAACTTCCCTTGCATTTTGATCAATTGTGAAAGAAGATTTGAAAGCTGAAGTGTGGAACTACTTGAAATGTCAGAAACTTCGATGGCGTGTTCGGAACATACATGTTTACGAGGTTAGGAAGAAGATTTGATGACAAATGAATGAGAGGAATAAAATATTAGGATTGAAAGTTAGATAACAGATTCCATGAGACAAAGGAATTGATCGCGCCGATACCTAAGATTGAAAGATCAAACTAAACAGAAATTGGAGCTCAAATGGATACATCAGGGGATTAATCAGATTTGAGGTCCACGAGAAATCCAATATGGAATGAAGAGGGATGGAGTGTGGAATTTGATAGCAATAGAATTTTTAATCAAGAGGACTCAAATGTGGAGTTCAAACGATTTGAATGCTGAATCAAAATGCTTGAGTGTGAGGCCTCAAACAATAATTGACGAAATTTGGGAGGAACTTGATTGGATAGAGAAGGAGAGGAATGAATAGAGGTTAGATTTGGAGTTCTTTAGACGAAGATCTCATTCTAGGGAGAGTTCGAAGGTCCAAATGGGGCAAATGTCAATGAACTTCAACGGCTAATGGGGTTTTGGACCATCATCACACGTGTTTATCGATAATAGCATCACCATCATGAGAAATTAATTCATTGTGTAGCCTTTCCTTGCACAAACGAGTCTTGAAACCTTGAGTTTCTATTTTTAGCAGCACTATGCCTTAGGGGTCCAAGCTTCAATAAAAAAATTATTTAAATCAAGTTTTTGTAAAAATTCAAGTCTGCATCATAGTAAAGGTGTTCAATTAGGCAGACCAATTGCAATTGCCAGTGTTCCAAAAGACTATTTAGGTATGAAGAAATTTCCAACGTTCCAAAGGACTATGCACGTATGATGCTTTAGATATGCCACATATTCAGTTACGTGGAAAACGTTTTTACTTTCAAGCAAAACATTAAATCCTAAACTTGGTAAAATAATTGAAAGAATTGATTGAAGAACACATATCATACAATTAATCATAATGAAGAAAGGTCAATGACAAGTCATTGTAAAAGGTATGGAGATTCTTTTCACTAATAAATATTTCCATTCAATGAACGGTTATAGAAATAAAATTGAATTCATAATTTGAAGCTTCAATGCATGAAACGAAGGGAGTAACTCGTACGTTTTCCAATGAAAAGAGATAAAAGAATTCATGTTCTCGTATATTTCATTGCAAAACAGTTTTCTGAATGGAAACTCGCAAATTTCAAGATCTGAACTCGGTCCTGTAAGGTCAAGAATATATTAAAACCATCCTTCTCAACAGGTTTAAGAAAAACAAAGAAACCTTTTAATTCATTACATTTACAAGTGTACTTCAATAGATTCGAATTTTTAAATAGAACAGACGACCAAATCGGAAGAGTTCTTCTCCGTTTTCGCATGTATTAAGTTCAGAAGTTGACTATCTACTTCTGATAACATGTAGAATTGTACCCCTAATCTAGAAGATCCATTAAAAAGTTTTATTGTGCACGTCTTGATTCAATCGCATGTAAACAACTACTTATTGGATAACAAAAGGAAGTTCCAATTTGTTGGAGGATATGGTGGATAGATTCCACAAATGAAGTGGTGCTACAAAATCTTGCTTCGCACCAATCAAGAACAAGTTGTGGAGAGTATAGTAGACCCCTTCAGCTTCCCAAGAATCACAAATAATCACCTATGTGCTTTGGAGAATGATCTTCTAATCAATGGATCAAAGCACATGGGCAGAAAGTTCAACTATGAGCTAAGACTTGCTATTTTGGTCTCTACACATGTTTAGTAAAATGAACAATGCTCTCAATCTACTAGCAATCGGCTAAATTCTTGTTGGGAGTATCTAACTAACATTGATAACTACCAATCATGAGTTATTTCAATAAAAATAATCAAGTGTACACTTAGAAGGATGCTTAGCAAGTTCGAAGACTAGCCCGACATTTTGGACTGCTATAGTATGTAGACCAGTGAGCAGAGATGTGAAGGTATCTCACGATTGAGAGAAGCAATGACAATAAAACTTTTTAGCTATAAAATAGATAGTTTTTTATTCTATAACACTATGATCACATTAGTTAATTAAGTATGCACTAAGAACAAGCTCTGAGAAGCTCATTGTTCTAAGATGATCATAGCAAAGAAGTGAAGTAGAGATGTGATCATTGTATATATATTAAATCACATAGAAAAACAAGGACATTGGCAATGTATAATTGCATAATGTGAGAGTAGTGGTGGCTATAGAGTGACCTCACTAATCACACAAATCCCTCTCAATTGATCTCCTAATCAGGGCTTTTTTCATGTGAGATTTTGATCCATTTTTTTAGCTGCCAAGTTTTGAATTCAAATTCAAGCTCTTCATGATAAAGTGAGTCCTAAAATTTAGGAATTAATTTTGCATGAATCCTCCACATGCACTTTTACAAGGATAAAAGTAAATTGACTTTTACAAAAGAATGGTCATATAAGACTATATGAGTTAAATGCTAACTGTGCAAGTATGTAGGCCTCCAATCATTTGCACCAACCATTCCCCCTCAGTCTAACATGCTTGCTCTTCATTTTTCTTTGATTTCCTGCAATCCAATCATCATCTTGAACCTACTCGTCTTAGTTCCATCCAAGGATTTTGTCAGCATATTTGCACATTGCATATTTGTAGACACATAGGACAATTGGATGTCCTTGCTGAGTACCTTCTCCCATACATAATGATAGTGCACTTCAATGTGCTTAGTCCTTGCATGATATACAGGATTGGAAGCGAGACGAAGTGAGCTAGAGTTATCTTCAAAAATCATTGGATTGTAAGAATGTAATCCCCAATTTGTGTAAAGTATCTTGAGCCCCATAGCCTCTTGTGTTACATTTGCTAAGCCTCTATATTCTACTTCTGTTGATGAAAATGCTATAGTTGGTTGTTTCTTTAATGAACATTCTATTAGCTTTGATCCTGAAAAAGATAAGTAGCCAAAAGTGCTCCTTCTATCATCTTTTGAGCCATCCCAATCTACATCAGAACACATCTTGATATCTAAATCAGAAGTGAATGGATAAAACAGCTCTTCATTCATGGAACCCTTTAGATATTTTAAGATCCTCTTTGCAGCTTCCAAGTGAGGTTTTCTCAGTGTATGCATAAATTGGCTTAATGTACCTACTCCATAATATATATCCACTCTTGTTAGGGTTGCCTAATTAAGACTCCCAACAAGCTTTTGATAACCTATAATATCCTCAACTAGTTCTCCCTCATGAGAGCTAAGGTTGTGATTGAGTTCCGTGGGTGTACCTACACTTATTATTCTCCATCTTAAATTCGACTAACATATCATGAATGTACATCCTTTGAGTAATAAAGATTCTAAAATCTATATACAAGTTCTAACCCATCAAAGTTTGTTACCAAACCAAGATCATTGATTTCAAATTCTTCCATCATTTGAGCTTTATTTTGTTTGATGCCATTGGCATCAATTCTTGTAAGATAATGTCATCCACATTAACACATAGGTAAATAACTTATGAGTTAGTCTTCTTTATGAACAAAGAGGAATCTGCTTTGCTAGCAACAAATCCTTTATCCTGCAAATATGTGAGAAGCCTATGGTTCAAAGCTCGCTTTAAACCATAGAGTTCTTCCTTAGTTTGCATACATATTCTCGTTTTTCATTTTCTTCATACACTAGCAGTTGAGGCACATAAACTTCTTTTCAGATCAATCCATTCAGGATGGCATGAGATCCATCCATTTAGGATGGCATTTTTAATATCTAACTGATACAAGTTCCAATTCTTTGAAGGAGCACTAGTTACTAAAACACTTATTGTTGGCATCTTGGCCACAGGTGAGAAGGTATCCTCATAATCCACTCCATGGGTATGAGAAAAACCCTTTGCTACTGGCCTTGCTTTATATAGGTTTATTGAACCATCTAAATTTTTCTTGACTTTGTAAATCCACCTAGATTCGATTACCTTCATGCTTAATTTCTTGGGAATGAAATCTCGTGTTGTTCTCCTAAAGTGCCTCAATTTCTTCTTGCATAGCTTCTCTCCATTCTTTCTTGTTATTGGATTCTTCAAATAAAGAAGGTTTTTCTGACATAAAATCTTTAGTCATGTATATAGAATGCTTGGTGACTAGTGATGTGTCATAGCCATACCTTACAGGTTTTTTACTCTCCCTTTGAGATCTTCTGAGTGCTTGATTGGATGACCCTATAATTTCTTTCAATTGTTTGAGCTTTGTCTTGCCTTTGGACTTCCAAGCTTTGAAGTCAATCTGTTCTTCATCTTGTGAGTTAACATATTCTCATATTTGGTTCTTCTTGAGTCACAATTGGAAAATCAATTTCCAAGACATAGGGTAGCTTCATTTTCCTGCAATCATCTTAAAACCATGAGTTATTTTCATCAAGAAGCACATCCCTACTAACTATAAATCCTTTGTTAGTGGGATTGTACAACCTATATCCTTTTTTATTTTGGTCATAGCCAATGAATATACACTTTTCCGCTTACGGATCAAGGTTCCCTCTAATTTGTGAGAGTATATGTGCATAAGCAATGCACCCAAAAAATTTACAATGATCTAAGGAAGGTCTCTTGCCATTCGGTGCCTCATAAGGTGTCATTCCCTCCAAAGACTTGGATGGAAGTGTATTAAGTATGTGGCTATGGAGACAACCTCTACCCATAGGTCATTAGGGACCATGCTGGATAGTTGTTCCTATCCAATTTGTCAATGAATCATGGAAATCCATCTTTCATTTTGCTTATTGTTGCTCTGATACCACTATTGGAGGAGATGGTGGATAGATTCTAGAGATGAAGTGGGGCTGCAAAATCCTCCTTCACACCAGCCAAGAAAACATTGTGGAGAGTATAGTAGACCCCTTGAACTTCCTAATAATCACTTATGTGCTTTGGATCATGATACACCAATCAATGGATCAAAATAGATGAGTAGAAAGTTCAACTATGAGCTAAGACTTGCTTTGTGCCCTCTACACATGTTCAATAAAATGAACACCGCTCTCAACCTACTGGCAATTGGCTAAATTCCTTTTGGAAGTATCTAATTAGTTTACATAGCTACCAATCAAAAGTACACTCAGAGTGATTCTAAGCAAGGTGGAAGACTAGCCCGACATTTTTGGGCTGCTACAATATGCAGACTAGTGAGCAAAGCTATGAAGAACTCTCAAGCTTGAGAACTACAATGATATGGAAACTTTGTAGCTATGAAATAGACACTATGAAGAATCTATAATAGTTTGAGTCACATCAATTGATTAAGTATGCACTGAGAACAAGCACTGAGAAGTACACTGTTTTGAGATGATCATAGTACATAAGTGAAGTAGACATGTGATCAATGTGTATGCCTTAAATCACATAGAAATACAATGACATTGGAAATGTATAATTTCACAATGTGAGAGTACTGGAGTGGCTATATAATGATATCACTAATCACAAAACTCCCTCTCAATTGATCTCCCAATCCGGGCTTTTTCCACATGAGATTTTGATCCATTTTTATAGCTAGATTTTGAGCCAAATTTTGAATTCAAATTCAAGATCTTCACCATAAAGTGAGTCTTAAACTTTAGGACTTACTTTCTCATCAATCAGCTACCAAGAATTCCATGTTGCGTTAGTGTAATTAACATATGCACTTTTACAAGGATAAAAATAAATTCACGTTTACAAAGGAATGGCCATGTTGCGTTAGTGTAATTAACATATGCACTTTTACAAGGATAAAAATAAATTCACGTTAGATTTGATTCCTCCTAATTCCATGTTGCGTTAGTGTAATTAACATATGCACTTTTACAAGGATAAAAATAAATTCACGTTTACAAAGGAATGTCCATCTGTGACTATATGAGATAAATGTGAATTGTGCAAGTATGTAGGCTTGGACGCATTTGCACCAACACAATTCTCAGACAGAACAAAAAGAAATAAAATCCGCTTTATATGCAGATAATACATGATTCAACACAATTTGGAGCGTGATGAAAAATCAAGCATGATAGAGATTTTGATATAGAAGAATGCTAAAAGAAATATACATATTATTTCAAAATATCATGATTATAGGAATTTATGAGATCCTACAAAAGATAATTCAAAATTAATAAAGGTTAGCTTGATGATTCATAAATATTTTTACTGAGTTGTCCAACAACTCAATACCTTCAATTATTACTTTACTACTCATATATCTCAATCTAGCCAGATTTTCAATGGGATGAACTCTTCTCTTTTAAAAGCCAACATGCTCCAATTTAATGATCATGTGATGGAAGTGTCACCTCATGGACTTTAAAGTTAAAAATGTCTTTTTTCACACATATTTTTCCGCCAAAAGTACCATCATATGACCTTGAAACATTTAGAAGCTTTAGATAAATCTCATATAAAAACAATGTTTTGTAACTTGTGAAACATTTAGAAGCTTTAGATAAATGTCATATAAAAACAATGTTTTCTATCTTGTAATGGTAATACATGGGATTTGAACTTAGCATATTTGAATATGAAAGCCTTCTTATAAAGCACTTTTGCAAGAAGTCTTCAAATGCTGGCATTTGAACATGGGCCTATTTTGTTGTGCTACACCTTAAAATCATATAGTAATCTTCACATCTCCTTAATATGCTAAATATAGAAAAGTAGCCAATGCTACTAAAAAAGCTATGTGGATTAAGATAATATGTGTAGATTCAGGAATTAAGACACGGACCTCTTATATGTATGGTAATAATATGAGCTCTTTACATCTTGTATTCAATACTATTTAGCATGCAAATAGGAAACACATTGAAGTTCATTAGCATTTTGTTATGAAGAAGGTCAGAAGCCTAGGGTTTAAGTTTTCTTATAGCTCAACTCAACAACAATGTGTAACATGACAACTAAATCATTAGATGGAGTAAAGCTAAGTAGGTAAAGCTGAGAAGTTTCAAATCAATGATTGGACTTTAGAAGAGTTCAAAGGAAGAATGACAACTCAAGAATCTTAGGCTTGAGGGGTAGGTCTTGCTAGAGGAGCTTACGAGATTAACCATATAACTAAACTCATGAATTATGAGGAATACACACACACACACATTTATTTCTACCTCATATTCCACAGCACATTTCATCTAATCAATTCTTTTTGACAAAAGGGTTTTAGACCTTAGAATCGAGACTCAATGTAGAGTAAAGAGCTTCAAAATTCATGGTCTCTTTTTGTTTCATAAATTCAAATAATTGATTTGAAAGATGATTAGAATATTCGATAGAATCAAATAAAATTTTTAGACCTTAAAGTCAAGATCCAATGTTAAATAGACAGCTCTTAAATCCATGAGCTCTATTTGTATTATATATTCAAATAAGTCATCGAAAGGATGATTGGAATAGTTTCTTTATAAATTTAAATAAGTCAGCACCAACCAACTAGAATGATGGGAAAACATCTATATATACTTTAGTGAATAAGTCACATATAGAGACCTAGGTTTCGTGAACTTCAAGAGTGCTTTTTATTCTTATTTCCTACTCATAGGATTCCTTGGACACTGCCAAGAAGTTTCAATACATATACTTGAAGTTTCATCATCATCTTAAGCTATTGTGTATTGTTGACTATCTACTATTCACGTCTCTTGACCTATGAGAGACATTGATGTGAAACCTTACCTCAATATATCAAGAAATGCATTGGTCTTGAAGAGAGCATTCTTTTGAATTTACGTATACATGGATTTGATCATTGATGCTCTCTGTGAAAAGATATGAGCCAATCTTCATGATAGTGTATATGCATTGTCTTCTTCTCAAAATGTTGGGATCATTGTTGTAACTTATTAAATATATTTCTAAAATTCTAGGCACTCAAAAGTCCACTAGTAACTTGGAATAGAGCACTTACTTTCCTAATAGAAGTTACACAAAATTCGTTTTCTCAATTCTTAGCATGTTGAGAGCAATGATTTTTTTTTGTTTGAGTCCCCTCTTCCATAAACAAAACGTTTTCTCTTTTTATGCATCATTTGCAAGCCTAAGAAGTGTATTAATGTGTCCAAGCAAGAAATAGGCAGGTCTCAAAGAGGTTTTGCAAAGACTCTCTCATCTTTGTACGTTACCACCACCTCCTCACATTATGTACAAATAAATGGAATTCCCTCAATTTGTGTTTCAACGAATCTTTTTTTATTAATATAAAGGAAGTTCGGCAATAGCCTACTCTCCCGGACTTGAATTAAATTAAGAAACAAAGGTACAATAGAAGGGGACTAGTGCCCACCGGACCCCCCAAATCCCACAAAGCAGGGGAAGCTTGATTGAATCCTAGGTTGCACTACAGAGAAGGTTATTCACCCTCTCATCGCCCTCATGCGGGGCCCACTTGGGTTTGAGCTTGTTGTTGATCAAAAGGAGGACTTGATGGTGCCTAAAGGGGGGGGATTTCTTACTGTTAACGATCCTTTTGCCAAGGAGGAATAGTGATTTCTCAATCGACCACTCCTTGGGAGGATCGCCGAAGTTGAGAGCACACCTCTCCCGCCAAATTTTCCACAGGACTTCCCCTCTGATGGCGTTCCAGAGTGTCGCAGAGCAGCCGATCGCTTCTCCCAAAAGGACTTGTTTCCAACTAAGCTGTTTTTGAAATCTGATTTTCATTCCAACCATCTGCCAGATTCTGTAGGAGTTGGGGCAAGTAAGGAAGATGTGTGGTACATCTTCGATAGCACGGTGGCAGCGTTTGCACCAAGGAGGGATCCCACAAAGTTTGCTAGCCTTATGGTTGGTCCAAATTCCTCGATGAAGAATTTGCCATAAGAGGACAGACTTCTTAATCTCTATTAGGGGGTGCCAGATACCCATGAATTTCATGTCCCACCGAAGCCGCGTCCAAGACAGGCACCACTTCTTGTTGAGGCTGATCTGGAGGTCAGCCGTTTCTTTGATGTTCGGGATTTTGAGTAGGCTGTTTCCATTTTGCCATTTGAGACCAAGCGAGTTTGGTGTGTCGTGTCCCATGAGAAGGCGAGTCTTGTGACGATCCCAAGCGAGGCATCTGCTTTGCAAAGTGTTCCACTCTTCGTAGGAGATGTTTATGCGAGGGTCAATATCCTCGAAGTTGATCCAGCTGTTGGTGTCATGTTTCCAGAGGTGTTTCCATTTTTTGAATCCTTTGTTCCATAACTTCTTGGCATTTTGGATGTTCCACGACTCCACACTCCTGATGCCATGTATCGGAAACCAGATAGAGTCGTTTTGTCTGATTCCGGCCGCCCACTTCCAGTCCTCACTAATTCTTGTGAAGCTTTTGACTTTATTCCAGCCCTTCCAAAGGGAGCACACGAGATTGGAGCCTTTCGGGAAGACGGGGATTGGGGAGAATAGCAGGGTCATGATGTCAAGGTTCTTCCAGTTCGGGAGCCCCTTGAGGGCCAACTCATTCTTGTTTCTGAAGATCAGCTTGGCCCACGAGGCCTCCCTATTGCACCAAGCCTTAATCATCCATTTGGCAGCCAGTTTGTTAGCCATACACCCGATGTCCAGGATGCCCAGCCCCCCACTATTTCTAGGGCTAGTGCAGATGGTCCATTTGATTTTGGGCACCCCCCTTCTGTTATGATCGCCCGTCCAAAGAAAGTTTCTACAGATACTATTCAGTTTGGATAGGCCTTGCTCATTCGGTCTCCAACAAGAAAGGAAATAGATGGTAGAAGAGAGGAGGAACGTGTTGATAACCATCGCACGTCCAGCGAGATTGATTTGCATACCTCTCCAATAGTTAAGCTTGTTTTCGAGTTTGGCCAGCACCCAGTTCCATCGCTGCTCCATAGAGACGCCAAACCCCAAAGGGATTCCAAGAAGTCGAAAGATTTGGCCCTGCGGAATGATTTGACAGCCATGATCAATGAGAAGGCCAGGATGATGTCCCACTATAGCCCTAAAGGCGGTCTTAGAGTGGTTGATTTTGGATCCAGAGGCATCACAAAAGGTAGCAAGACACCTCCAGAAAGTCTCCAGGCTGGTATTATCATTGTGAACGAAAGCGTTCATATCATCGGCAAAGAGTCTCATGATGATTTGACTGTGAGCCTTTGATATTGCCAGCCTCCACATGATGTGCCACAAGTCTGCTCAGACCCTCAGTGGCGATGGCAAAAAGAAGGGGGGCCAGAGGGCACCCTTGTCTAATAGATCTTTTAAGATGGATCGCCTTCGAAAGTTTGCCGTTAACGTTAATTTGGGTCGTTGCGTTTCCGAGAAGGGTCACGATCATCTTGGTGAATTTCTGACTACATCCGAGATCTTGGAGCGACTGTAGGATATAGTCCCATTCTAGCCTGTCGTAGGCTTTGTCAAAGTCGATCTTGAGGAAAACCACGTCTTGATTAGACTCATTTGCAAATTGAATACCTTCCCAAATATCCATAATGGTTTCCAGGATAGACCTGCCTTTGATGAAACCTTTTTGGTCCTCACTAAGCCAAGATCTCAGGTGGCACGAGAGTCTGTTGGCGATGACTTTGGCGATGATCTTGTATCCTGTTTGTAGCATCGTAATAGGCCGCCAGTTCTCGATTCTGTTCTTTTCTCCCTTCTTGTGTATCAAATTGATAATTCCATTATTTAGACATGAGGGAAGAGCACCAAACTTTAGCGCTTCTTGCCAAACCATCCGAAGAGGGGTGGCAACCACCAGCTTGAAGGATTTAAAGAACTCGTTAGTGAGTCCGTCGGGTCCCGGGCTTTTACCGAGAGGGAGGGCATCAATGACCTCAATGATTTCTGAATCAGAGATAGGGGCATGAAGCAGGGAGTGGAGGTTGGGTGGTATTCTCCGGGGGGAAACCCTAGAAATGGCAGCCATACAGTCCCTTCTATGGTGGGAGAGGGGGTTCGAGGTTCCCAGGAGTCTCGTGAAGTGCCCTTCGATGATGCCAAAATTATCTTCTTCCGAATTGCATACATTGCCATGTGGATCAAGCAGAAGGGGGATCGATTCTCTGTTGTGTTTCCTTTTAAGGATACGGCACATCTCTTTGGTGGGTTTGTCGGCTTTGCCAGCCCACCACTCCTTGAAGAAGATTTGCAAGTTTTTCCTTTGTATTTCTTCCTCGTATCTCAACATTGCTCTGATTTTTCGGAGACCTTTCTGGGCTTGGTGTTTTCCTTTGTTCACTTCCTCCTCGAGCCGCCAGAGTCTGTGGTAAAGAGCTTCCCTGCGAGCCCGCCGCACAGTCTCGAGCATCTTCTTAGTTCTGATCATGATCTTACGAGACTTGTCGACCGCACTTCTCCAGCACTTGGCTGGGGCCAAGCCAGAGGCGAACGCCACCTTCCACACATCGGCAATCTCTTGATGGACGGAGGGGAGAGAGAAGGTGGTTACGTTGGCATGGAACCACGGAGCCTTGCGGATCTTGTTGGAAGGTTGAAAAGTGATAACGATCGGGTAGTGATCAGAGATAGTGAGGTCAGTGCGCTGTGTGATGGCAGGGTGGCCCCACTGGTGAGTAAAACTCTGAGAGATGTAGCATCTATCGAGTCTAGCTTTCCTCAGGTCCTCGCCCGCTTGGAGATTCGACCAAGAAAAGCCACTCGAGTCTTTGAGTTCAACCAAATCCAAGTGGAGTTTGGTCATGTCCCACGTTTCTTTCTCCCGACTGTCGATGACCCTACCCTTGCCAATCCATCTGTCCATAGGGTCCTCCACCATGTTGAAGTCTCCACATATAAGCACGTTGCGAGGAAGCAAGTCTAAGGAAGCCCATGTGTTCAGTCTCTCCAAATCACCGTTAGGGGCGTACAAAGAAACAATAGTAGCACAAAGAGGAGCACCAAAAGAAACGGCAATCCAACGGTGACTTACATCTTCAATGGAGTTCTCGAGCTTTTCAAACCAGAGTTGTTTAACACCGATAACCGTTCCTCCAGACCCCCGCTGGTGCTTCGTTGAGATCCACACATGGGCCGAGGAGACCTGTCTGAGCCGCTTCTGGAGGTCTTCTCCGTCAATTTTAATCTCTTGAATACATATAAAGTCTGGGTTTAAACTAATGTCGCGAAGCCATTGACCAATAATGGTCGCTCTTGAGGGATCGGTTAGCCCTCTAGCATTTAACGAGATGATGATCATTGTCGTAGTAATCCCTCTTTGCGGGAGGGAGCTTTGTCCTTTCTTTTCTTGGGTTCATCTTTCTTTTTCGCTCGGATCGGATCCCGAGTTAGCAGTAGGTTCTTGTGGGGGCTTTTCCACGGTAATTCCATAGGTTGTTTTCCTTTGCGGGATGCCTCCTGCTGGGGAGAAAGGGACACCGTTTTCAGCTCCGTTTCCGGAATAGTCGATCCGATGATGGAGCTTTCACTATCCATGTTATCT
Source organism: Ceratopteris richardii (assembly GCA_020310875.1). NCBI lineage: Eukaryota > Viridiplantae > Streptophyta > Polypodiopsida > Polypodiales > Pteridaceae > Ceratopteris > Ceratopteris richardii. The sequence goes on along the minus strand of CM035420.1, from coordinate 77,179,130 downwards.
TCGTTGCTGGTAGTAAAGCCGTCTTCTTTGCTTGTAGTGTAACCCTCCTGCAAGGTTTCTTTACTGTCAGGGATCTCCAGGCCTTTGACATCGGTGTCCTCCTCAAGTTGGTTCCCACCTGGGTAGTCAAACTCATTGATTTCCTTTTCCAGATTGCAATACAAGTTGCTGGAGGGGGAAACGGACTTGTTGTGTCGCTCAGAGGTTGCCCTAGGGCTTCTTTTCCTTCTTCTTCTGACTTCGATGAACCCGTCTGCATCAGCTTCTGGATTACAGGGACCCTTGAGTTCCTCTTCTTTCGTCGAGTGATTCAATGCTCCATTGCTGACTTGAGCATTTTTGGGGGCTTCTTGATTTGGCTTGCTTTTTCGTCTCAAAGGGCAATCTTTGATCCTGTGACCTTGTTGGCCACAGCGAAAGCACACGTTGGGAAGGTTTTTGTAGCTGATGTCTTGCTCCCATACATCCCCTTCGCCCAAGTCCAGTTTGATCTTCGATGGGAGTGGCGTACTGAGGTCAGCCTCGACACAGATTTGAGGGTGCCACCGGGCATTGAACGAGTGTCTTGCTCCTTCATAAATGAGACCACCAATGTCCTCGCGCGAGGCCAACGGCTTGCCGATAGGAGAAACAATGTCCCATACGAAGTTGTACAAGAAGTATGGCAGGTTAGGGAGCTCAACCCAGAGGGGGTACCGAAGCGATTTCGATTTGTCGGGAGTAAAATCAGGGGACCATCTGAATAGGCACAGGGTCGCCCGGCCAAGTTGCCAAGTTCCGACACTAAGGGCTCGAAACGCCATTTCTTCATTTTCAAAGACTAGCAGCAAGTGGCTCGCCGGTAAAAACTGACACTTACAAACAACTAGCCCGCGGGGGAACCACTCGTTGCGAAGCCACTGACGCACAGTTTCGAGCGGGGGCTTAGGGCCGAACATTTGGCCGACGAGGCAAACTTTCTTGAGCTCCTCCTGAGTTGACAAAATTGCGGATCTATTGAGGGAGACCAAGGGGGGTTCAGCACTCTCGAGGGTCCCTTGGGCGGCACAAGAGCCCCCCTCCAATAAAGAGGCCAGGTTAGCGGTCTCCCCGGGGGGAGGGGCCAGATTGCTTCTCACAAGAGAGGGGGACGCCAAATCCATGACAAAAGGGGGACAACCCGAGAAAGAAGAACTTTTCTAAAACTCTGAGAAGAGAAGCAACTTGAAACGCCCAAAAGGAGTTGGTTGACGTCGATCGTGACGGACACAAGTTGCTTCTGCGTCGATCGCGATGGACACAAGTTGGTATTCTGTCGATCGCGACGGACGCGGACGCCGTCACTCCTTTCTCACTCGAGGTTGTGGTGCTCGGCAAAGAGAAGCAAACGATCAATCGCGGCGATAAACTGGCATCCAAAATCTATCAATCGTGGAAGCACCCATTAATCGCGGCGATACACGAGTCTCCATTCCGTCAATCGCGGAGAAAAAGCGGGCTCACGAAACCATCAATCAAGCAAAAACCATCGTCTACTTGAAAGACTTAATTAGATCCATAAAGGCTTCCATACATCACAGAAAAGCACGAGCTGCAACCAAAGCACGAGCTGCAACCAACGAGGCAAGGTTTCCCTATCAATCGCGAAAAAGAGATCGCGACGGACAGCGAACCACACGAGTAAATCTTTCATGCAAATTAAACCCTTCTTGCGTGCACTGTCGCCCAACTAGCAGCTTTCTCGTTGAAACCTTGTCAGTCGCGACGCGCCCCCCTTGTCAGTCGCGATGGACTCCCGAGGCACGATGGACACTTCTTCAGTCGCCCGCGATGGACACAACATGACCCACACGATGGATGCCTGACGCCACGCGAAGGACTGGGATTTTACCTTGAATCTATGGTTAAGTTTTAATTTCAATTTAGGAATTTCGAGAGTTTAATCTTCTTTGAATATTTTCGAATCGTATGTAAGTTACTCTCATAAAAATCTTGTAAGTTCATTCCTTAAGACAATAGTGTAAGTTCAATGAACGATATTTTCTCCACACATAATTGGCAAGCTCATCATATGGAAGAGACATCAAGAGTACTTCAGTGTTGTATGAATAAAAACAAATTAATCACGTATTCTGTATTCTTTTATGCAAATACATTTACACATGTAGTTTATGCTTTCCTGAACTGAAGAGGTTTCAGAGGTTTATCAACTAGAAGCATAAATAAACGAATTTTGTAGGCATTATATTGCAAATATCATGCCTTCATGAATCTATAGATACATGCATAAACATACGTAGACGTGATTAAAGGTTGAAAATGCATATACGTGCTCCCTTGAATCATAGAAAAGCAAACGATAATCTGGTGGTTATAAAAAATGTACAAGTTCTTACCCAACGAGTGCATGGATGGATGCAACCGGTCTTCGGGCACTCGTTGGGTGTGTGGCTCGCTGCTCATGAAATAGATGAAGACTTGAATATCCGGTGCTTAAGGAGTCTCTCACAAGAACTTGAGAGTATGTGACCATAATGTGTAGATATACATTATGCACTCCTTGGGAGTCTATGCACTATCAAGCACACACATACATACAAATACATACTTATTTTAAAAAATAGATGTACTTCGTTATTTGATATTTGAGGTTGTATTGCAGGTCTTCCCGCGCTTACAATCGAAAGAGATGATCCATAGAAGAAGAGGTAAGCGTCCCATTTATTTTGAGACGTTTCTAAAGTAGAATTCACTCTGTTAGCCGTTTGCTCAAGTAGAAACTTACATACATTGTGGATTACATTTAGTTCGTAATTTGTGGCGTTGGTTTTCATTTCAGGACTTCCATCAACAACAAAAAAGGGCCTGGCCCAAGTGGTTTACACCATGAAGTGGTTGCGACGATGTCGTGAGTTCAAGTCCTGAATGGCTCGATGTTTCCAATGGAATCTGAAGTTCAGGGCTGCCCACCCCTACATAGTTGGCTAATTTCCAATTTCCTGTACTATAAAAAAAAACAATAAAAAAATGGGTTCACCGAAAATGCTGCAAAAAAACAATAAAAAAATGGGTTCACCGAAAATGCTGCGCTATGTAAAGGAAATGCGGAATGTTAAGATAAGTGCTTCTGATGCTGCGCTATGTAAAGGAAATGCGGAATGTTAAGATAAAAAAATGGGTTCACCGAAAATGCTGCTTCTGATGATGAACAATGAAGGATGTGTGCTGATTGAAGTGCCGGCTTACTTCTCTAAAGTATTTCAACTAGCCAAGTATCATCACAACGATCGAGGATTCAAGTGTACAGCCAAGTCATGTATGAACAAATACACATACCATGATTGTTAGAAAGGTATTGTGTGTTGGTTACTGTGAGAATCCAAGCATTACGTGCCATTCATTTCTAGTACCACGAATTCGGAGTACCATTTAAGTTGCATTTTATTGACGCGAAGTATGATCATAATGTAGCCAACAAAAGTTCATCCAACTAGAGATTCCATAAGCGGAGGCCTCGATGTGGAAACATAAAGTCCTCTTTATATTATGTTTTCCTATTGTTTCCGGTCGGAAATTGCTGGAAAATCACTTGCTTTAAAGAGGTTCTCTAGCAACAATTTCTCGAACCTATACCAAGACCTTTTCAGATGGAATACAATATAGTATTATTTCATCACCAAAGCACTAAGGTTCATTGAAAAATACCTTTTTCTTTAAACATGCGAATATAGGCCTACATGCTTATTAGGTTGAAGGAATTTTATGTGGATGTTGAACAATCAAAAGATGAAAAGAGATACCCTCAAAGAAAAACTAGTCGCTCTAATATACGAATATTCAGTTGGATTTCAATCCAAACCTTGCTAAGTTGGTAGTGCAATCTCTTACGTATATCGTGCCCCTAGAAACTAGATGTAAACTAGATGGAAGATCAAGATAAAATATAACCTATTTGAAAGCTGTGAGTAGATGAACCAATATCTACTACCGATAATTATGTTTTCGATTGCACAAGTATGAGGATACTACTATGAGATGAAACCAATCTCGCATTTCTCCGCTCATAGGAAACTAAACGCGAATGCTGTGGGAAGTTCACATTGAGACATTCATGGATAGAAGATTATTTCATTTAGAGTTGAAGCATTTTTTTACAAGTGGTTATTTGTATGCGTTAGATTGTAACGGAATATAAAGATATCAATGTTCTAGCTTATGGACCTCAGTCGAAAACCTAACTGATTATATACAGTGAGGATGAGATCAACTCTAATTCTTTACCATAATAGGGTATGTTTTCCATACGTTTTCAATTAATGAAAATAGTTGGTAGGATGAACAAACATAACATCAACGAATCCCATCCAGCGGCCCATGTATCGGTGGTAGTCCACTATGAAGCGGCCACTCATATAGATCTTCCCATGAGATGAGGTCAACGTGAGGTGGGGTTATCTATGTCCATTATATAATTGTAGTTGAGTTGTACTCAACATGAAACATCTAGTTGACCCCTAGTTAAATCTAGGTTCCAAGGAGCACCCCGAGAAAAATTTCAAGCTAGGTTACTACACTAGCTAATGTACATTTGAAGCGTCGTAAGCTTGGAACTAGAGGTAATCTAGTTAGAACATCAAAGGTTAAACCAACTGACATTGGGGCCTAGCCATTTGCTTCCTCTCACATGAAAGATCATTAGTCGAAGCAATAACTAATTTATTTGTAAAAAGAGCTATAGATGGAGTAAGGCAAAGAGAAATGAACATACCCCACATTAAAAAACCTCATCAACTTAGAAAATGCCCAAATTTTAATGGATATCACCCCAAAGACATGCACAATAGAATGCCTTGGTATGAACCTAGAGATTATAATTGGGATCCTAAACAACAATAAAAATAATATCAATAGCCAAAATATTAGCAAAGATAACAATATCAGCCTAGACCTATGTATCCTTCTAGAGATGCATATGAAAATCCTCTCGATACCAAATAGCGATATAATAAAGTCCCTATTATGGGCCTATCTACAATTAAGGCAATAAGGATCCTAGGAATGTTGTGTTGGAACAAAAGCCACATCCATCTCCAAATGTTCATTACAAGGAATACGGGCACATAGCAATGATTAAGGCGACACAATTTCGTCGCTATAAAATTGCAAAAAACATCTCAAGAAACATCGAGTGCAAACCGTCGATTAAGCGATGAGCAAAAAATGAAGTTTTTTTGGATTTGTGGCATGACGGGATGTGTGATGCTCGCAATGAGCGTCACTTCAGCAAGAGTTTAAAAAAGCATCGCATAAATGATGCTTTTCTGCATTGGAGAAGCGACGATAAGTAACATCACTTATGCAATGCCAATTGCAGTGCTTCTTACAATGCCTTGCCATTGCTTACATGATGGCTTGTTGAAGAAAAAAATTAAAAAGTTGGAGGCTCTTTGATCCGCATGTTCACACATCTGATCGAAGAGCTCTCTAACGTTCCCAATTGCGCTGTGCTTAGGATTTGAAACAAGTATATGCAGAATTGTGCCTAATCTCTATCTCTGTTTCTCTCCTTCTACCTCTTCCTCTCTTTGAATTCTCTCTCTCTCTCTCTCTCTCTCTCTCTCTCTCTCTCTCTTTATTGCACGTTATTCAAGAAGCTAACCAAGCAAAAAATATGGCTAACTATTGTAAGTACAATTTCCATTCTTTTTATGTCATTTCAATTCTGTTATTTTTATTAGTTGGCATACTCACACTTATTGATATGCACATATACACTTATACATGATGAAGATGCACGTTCACACATATACACATATACACATGCACATACACACACATATATACACACACATACACATGCATATACACAAACATATATAAAACCACATAAAAAGTCTTGCATGCAAGCATTATTGCATATATATATATATATATATATATATATATATATATATATATATATATATATATATATATATATATATATATATATATATATATATATATATATATATGTGTGTGTGTGTGTGTGTATATATATATATATATATATATATATATATATATATATATATATATACACATTTACATATACTTAAGTACATGTATATGCACATCCACATGCATGCACAAGGTTACAAATGGAAATGCATCCACACACACATGCATGTTTCATACATATACACATCCATATACATACACTTGTATATGTTTATACACATACACATACACATACATATGCACATATGTATACATACACACACATACACATATATATGCACATATGTACACACACATATACACATACACATGCAAATGCACATACATACATATACACATATACATGCACATACGCACATATACGCATACACTTACACATATACATGCACATACATATACAGACACATACTGCACATGCACATGCACATACACATATACACTTACACATGCACATGCACATACATGCATATACACATATACATATGTACATACATTCATATACACACACATGTAAATGCACATATGTACACACACATATTACACATATATACATGCACATATGTACACACATATGAATGAATTATATAATTAAAGTACTAAAACACATGCTTAATATAAACAATAATAACAATCAATAGAACAAAACTTAGCATTACTTAATACCATATACACAATTCAAAACATATTTGAAATCAACAATACACACACATATATATATATATATATATATATATCAATGTAAATACATATCCAATGTCATAATCAAGAATCCTAATAATCATCGTCATCATCATCATCAGCATCATGATCATCCTCATCCTCATCCTCATCATCATGATCGCCCTCTCATGATCAAGATCCTCGCTCCTGTGTCTGGCTCTCCACCTTATCCATATCTACCTCTCCATAATACTCATGTATTACATATAACAAACATAAATAAGTAAAACAATTAAAACATGCATAAAAATAAAATAATTATATAAATTTTAATAACTCACAAAGGCATCTGAATGATCTTTCATATACTCGCTCAAATGCTGATATCCAAAAATACTTGATCTCATGATTTGTAGGATATCCACCATAATCCTTTCGCTGCATTGAAACAAAAAAAAAAGATTAGTTTCTTGCATTTTAACTAAAATAAAAAAAAATACTCACAGTAACACATACACTTACAAATGTAGCTACAAAACCATGATGGCCCATTTGCCCTAGGTGCAATGTGTGGCCCGACTCAACACTCTTCTTTGCAGTAGCTTGTTTATTTAAAGAAAAAAGAAATATATGAAAATTATGAATATAAACTATTAATTTTGTATACCTTCTGCTAAGGAAATGACTCTTGAAGACGTAGGTGTCTATGAAAAAACTGCCACATCTCATGTGGTATGTTAGGTTGCCTCTTATTTTTTTCACCATACAATATCTCCTATTAATTAATCTCAAATATAAAAAAAGAATCAGAATACATACACATATATACACACATACACATACACATATACATGCAAACATATACACATACATATATGCATACATATACACATATACATACATATAACATAAACGCACATATACATATCAACATATATACGTACACACATACATATGCATGCATATACACTCATTCATACAAAATACATGCATTTATCCCACAATAATGTGTATTTGTTGTATATGTGAATATGTGTATATGTGTAAATGTGCATATGTGAATATGTGTGTATGTGTAAATATGTATATGCGAATGTTTATGTATGTAAATAATTAGATTATTAATATCAAATACCATTATTTGTAGATTTCAATCAATCAGATGGAATTCCACCATCGTCTCCTAATCGTGCAAGGACTATATACTATAAGTATATCAAACTTTTGATTTTAAATATATTTGATAGATACATAACTGATATATTTTTCTGTTTCTTGTTATAATCAACTTTTGATCAATCAGAGGGCAGTCCACCACCTCCTACCCATGCAATGACTTCACATGTCTCCTCAGATAGGAAATATGATGAATTTTACAGTCAAGAGCATACTATATGTTGGTGTAGCTCTTGTTGTGGCACATATCGAAGACCACGATTGGAATGTATTGAACATGAGGTAGAGTATAGTACTTTTGAGCATGCACCATCACCTAGTAAACATGATAATGCTTGTGTATGTATTTTTTGTATAAATTAATGTCATTATTTTATTTAAAAGTCATATTCAAAATCATATTACTATTTATATAAACGAATACTTGCCCGATGATGATGATGATGAGAATGTTTCTCATAATATTAATATACCTCATAGACATCATGGACTTGTTGTTCATCAATTACAAGCAAAGGTTTCCACAAATCCTCTACCTCTTGGTTTAGAGATTGAAATGGCTGGAGATTACCCATTGCGAGCTCCTGATCCTTCTCTAGTACAAAGATATGATAGAAGAAGATATGGAGGATGGAATAGAGGACCACTAACTTAAGATGGAGAGGTTTTCAACCTTTGGGGTAATCGCTATATGATTGCTCCATCCACTATTACTAATGTTGTTTCTGGTCTCTTTATTGTAGAGGATTTGTATGTGCCTCCAAACTTTGAAGTCACTCTTATATCATGTTGTGGTCCTATATATGTATGGGGAGATTGGCATCAACTTGGACGTTATGTTTAAAGCATGAGTACTTATGGAATATGCTTGAATGCAGCATCCCTTACTAATAGAAGGATTTCACATGCAAAAAATGAAAGATTATATATTGATGGAAGACCTTACATGCATGGAAATATAGCACGTTGAGTAAATAGTAGTCGAGAATTACATAATAGTTCAAGGACTAATTGCACATTTGAGGACCGTGAAAATAGTCATGAATCACCATAGATGAGTAGAGATGTACCAAGATACATACTTGTCAATGCTATTACTACATTACATGCTCATGATGCATTATTAGTGAATTATAGATGGCGTAGACCTCCAAGAGCACCTTTTAGCTAGAGAGAGAATGAAAATTTTCAATCCATATTTAATAACTTATATATTTATTTTTATGTTTAAAGTTTAATTTTTATTCATTTTTGGAATACTAATGATTTTTATTCATGTGTGTAGATTGCAACATATGATGTTGATGATATTCCTCCACACCATTCACAATTCCCACTAAGACCTCATTTATCAGAAACGTTTATGAGGAGGCTATACAAAAGTGATCCTATGAAATATGCAAGGTTGAAAGATCTATATTCAAAAGAAGATAAAAGTACAAGATTTGTGTGACAATGATGAAGACGATGGCATGGTAGATTTTATTGAGGATTGGTATCAAAATGATAGTGAGAGTACTGATATCTCTAAAAATGAGAAATATCTTTGAGAGGAATGTCTAAAGCATGTATATGAAGGAAGTCATTTGACATGACTAAGTGCGAACTTACTTATTCTCAATCTTCAAAATCGTTTTGGATGGAGTAATGTATCTATTTCGGCATTATTAAGGTATAATTTTCAATTCTCTATGTGTGTGTATATATAATATAATATATATATATATATATATATATATATATATATATATATATATATATATATATATATATATATATATATATATATATATATATATATATATATATATACATAAATATATACATATAAATATATGCATATATAGACATACACATAATTATACATGTATGCATATACACATATAAACATACACACACATATACACACATACACATGTTATGAGAGTAAGGTCAAATTATACATACCTGTATTGAATGAAGATGTTTTGTCCATCTAGCCTTTAGAATTGCTCACCCAATCTTTAGAATCTTCGTGAAACATTTGTTTCTCCTATTCTAGTCTACTTAATACATGTGCTGCTAGCTTTTTTTAGAACTTTGCATACAAATATTAAGTGTGAGTTAGATATGGAGGTATTAGGTTCTTAGGAAAATGGGAGGACCAAATTTATCTTGAAGATTTTGAAGGATGGAAAATTAATTTTAAAGTATGGGTGGAAAGAAAGCATCCATTCAATGTAGGTTTTTATTTTTACCGTAGCTAAGGTAAGAACAAGAACTTGCATTGAATGGAAACTTTTTGTCCCCCCATCCTTTAAGACTATTTATGCATCTTTTAGAATCTTCAAGATAATGTTGTTCCTTCTATTTTCCAAATGACCTAATACCTCCATAGCTAAGTGATATTTTATTTTTGTAAACGAATATGTAAGCCTTAGTTAGCAAGATAGGTAATAGATTGACTATAAGATGGGAGATAGCCAGATGATTTAGTGGTCTAGATATCTATATGAAAGTCTACAAACCACAATAAACAAAAAAGAAAATTAGAAATGAAATGACATATACACAGCTACACATGCATACATACACATACATACATACACACACACACACACACACACATATATATATATATATATATATATATATATATATATATATATATATATATATATATATATATATATATATATATATATATGTGTATATATATATATATATATATATATATATATATATATATATATATATATATATATATATATATATATACACACACATAAACATACATATACACATGTTATGAGAGTAAAGTCAAATTATACATACCTGTATCGAATGAAGATATTTTTTTCATCTAACCTTTGGAATTGTCCGCCCAACCTTTAGAGTCTTCGTGGCACATCTGCTTCTCCTATTCTAGTCAATCTAATACCTATGGTGCTAACTCTTTTATGAACTTTGCAATCAAATATTAACTATGAGTTAGCTATCAAGAAGTAAATTTACTTAGAAGAATTTGAAGGATGGAAGAATAATTTTAAAAGGATGGGCAGACACAAAGTGTTCATTTAGTGTAGGTTTTTGTTTTTACCTTAGCTACAATAAAAACAAGAACTTGCATTGAATGAACACTTCATGTCCACCGATCCTTTAGAAGTATTCATCCATTTTCCCAAATTATCCAGCGAAATTTTCTTGTCTTATTTTCAAACAATCTAATACCTCCATAGTTAGGTGATACTTAATCCTTGTAAACCAATATGTAAGTCTTAGTTAGCAAGGCAGGTAATAGATTAACTATAAAATAGGAAATAGCCTAACGATTCAATGCTATATATATGAAAGTCTGCAAACCACAATATACCAAAAAAAAAAACGAAATCAAATATATAGAGCTACACATGCATACATATATATATACATACATACACATTCATACATACATACACATACATACATACATACACATATATACACACATACACATACATATATGCATACACACGCATATGTATATATACATACATATACACCTATAAAACACATATACCTACATATATACATATACACATATGCATACGTATACGCATGCACATGCATATACACATCTACATCCACATACACATACACATAAGGATACACATATATAAAATTATATGCATACATATATATGTATATTTATTTATTTATTTTTATTAATATGTCTTTTATTAATGATCTTACAAGATATTATCTGAAAATTTTTTACCAAGTCAGAATAGTCTTCCTACCTCACATGATGAAATGAAGAAGATAATCAACAATCTTGGTATAGATTATCAATGTATACATGCATGTCCTAACGATTGTATTTTATGTAGAGGCAAATATGTAGGCTCTTTGACGTGTCCCAAATGTCAATCTCCTGGATATAAGGATGAAGCAGGTAAAATCCTAAAAAAGCTATTGAGACATTTTCCATTGGCTCCACAAATTCGACATATGTTTGAAAGCCTGAATTATCAAAGCTTTTGACATGGGGACATGATCATAACAGTACTGATGGAATAATCAAAATTCCTCATGATAGTGTTGCTTTTCAGCATATTGATTCTACATGGCGTGAAATAACACAAAATCCACAGAATCTAAAGTTAGGAGTGCATTAGATAGGATTAATCCATTCTCCATGAAATCTAGTAAATGGTCAACATGGCAAGTGGTAGTCATAAACTACAATCTTCCACCATGTTCTAGCATTAAAAATGAACATTTAATGCTTTCATTTTTAATCCCAAGAAAAAGACAAGTTAAATATATGCATATATATCTTGTTCCTCTCATTGATGATCACCAAGAGTTATGGAGAGGTATTAATATCATTGATGTATCGAAAAGCATCAATGAAATACATATTATAGTTCGTGGTATTTTGGCTTGGGCTATTCATGATTTTCTAGCATATGGTGTTTGCTCATGTATTGATGTAATTTTTTTATTCAATATGCATACAAATAAATGTGATTTAATCTAATTATATTTTTATCATTTTCATGACACAGGAATATCTCATAAGGGTTATGAAGCTTTTCCATATTGTGGTGATTGGTTGAGATCAATCTATAGTAAAAATCTCAAATAAAATATTCATCTTTGACATCAATGATTCTTGCCTATTGATCATCCATTAAGATTTTAAAAGAGAAGCAATGCATTTTAATGGAAATCTTGAAAGAGATCAGTGTCCAAAACCTATGATGCATATGGATTGGTATAAAAAATGGACAGATGGACCTTTGATAGATCCAGAATCAGAAATCTTTAGTGATGATGAAGATAATGAGTATGTGAAGAGAGGTAAAGGAAAATTGGCATTCGCAAAAGACATCTCAATATGGTATTCTTTGGAGTCTGGACTCAAAGATATCATAGCATCAAGGAATGATTTGAAAGATCAAAACTCAAAACCAAAGTTAGGGCCAGTTTTTGATAGACCGACAAGAAATTACTTAATCACCTACTCCTTGGGTACTTACAACAAAAGAGATATAGACTATCAACAATAGGATTCAATTAATTCGGGCTCCTATAGGATATCTTTCCAAAACATGTTTACTATGGATGATAAGAGCTTATCTCGGTTAAAGACCCATGAGTGGCATAATGTTTTGAAACATATTTTACCTTTGGTTATCGATGGATGTACAACAAAAGGAGTGCAAGATGTGATCTATCATCTTGGATCTCTTATAAGGTAATTATGATACTGTTACATTTAATATATATGAATTTTTTATATCTTTTATTTTTTAATTAACATCTTTATAGATTTTCTAATGATATGTATAGGTGGATTACATCAAAAGAGATTAGCAAAAACTCGATCCAACAAAAAAAAACTGAATGCAAAGAGCTACTATGTTTGATGGAGAAAGAGCTTTCTACTTCATTTTTTGATATTCAGGTTCATTTATTAGTCCACCTTGTAGATGAAATAGAGATCGCAGGTGTTCTCAACACTCAATGGATGTTCTGGGTCGAGCGATTTATGGGAATATTAAAAGGTTATGTGACAAAAAGAAAAATCAGAAGGATCCATGGCAAAGGGTTGGATGCTTGAAGAGTGCATGTATTATATTAGTGAGTATCTTGAAAGAGTTCATGAAGAAGCTCCACGTGCATGGCCCGATAAGTCTTCTTCAAAAATAATAAATTAGACATTATCAGGTAAGGGAGTTCCATTTTTATTTACATTTCAAGAAAAAAAAGATGTTTCTACTTTTGTATCTATAATAGCAAATATATGCAAGCATTCGTTAGCGAATACGAATAGGAACTTCAAAATATCCAAAGTAAAAGGCAAAGAAACAAAAGATATAGACGTAATCTCGATAATAGTGAGATTACAAATATATCTTCTTTCACAGATTGGCTATATAGTTGTTTGCAACACGCGAATGCAAATAATGAAGAAATATCAGATGAGCTGAGAGAGTTGATGATAGGTTGTGAATGAAAGGTAATTTTATTTTAATAATATTATGTTTTTTTCATATATGTATATTAGTTTCTATTTACTAATTTAATTTCTTTTGCAGGCTCGAATGTTCACTAATATGTGGGCTTTTGGACAGCATATTAGAATCAAACCCATTGATTCTTTATGTAAAACAGAGGATTCTAGTATTGTTGCTTCTTTCAAGCAACTATCACGTGCTAGCTCAAAAGACACGAACCTTATAGATGGTGAAGTTGGATTTGTGGGAACTGTTTTTGGTATCTACGAAATATCATTTTTTACATTCAATAAGGTAGAAAAAAGTTTATATTTTTTATGACAGAGTTAGTTATTTTTTTAGGTGCCTAATAATGGGTTTTTGTTTTTATATATTTTGATAGGTCATTTTGAAGGTTGACTCATTTCGAGTCGAGTATAAAGGTTGTAATTCCACATTAAGAAAGGAATTATTTGGGTTTTGGGCAATTAATTCTTCCAAGGTAATGTGATCTACTAAAACACCATATATTCTTCCTAGGCATATTGAACAAAGACTTTTCTATAAAAACCCAAATGCTCACCCTTGGTGGCAAGTCATTCATGTTCAACCTAGAGGTAGGTCATTGTTTGAATAGTTTCTTGTTAGAGAGATTGAAGAAAGTCCTCTTGATGATTCACCATCAGATACTGATACATCAACATTTGAAAGAGAAATTAGAATCATTATATGTGATAATGATACTAATATTTTTTATGAAGAGGATAGTACTCTACATGCTGATTCTACTGATGATGAAGAGGAATTACCTAAAATCGATATTCATCCATTCATAGATGATGTGACTCATGAGAACACAGACTCAACAATAGAAGAAATAAATGAAATCAATAAGGATAATGAAGATGAGACTATATTGATGTCTTACCAAAATGATGGCAATAATGAAAACATATAAGCAGATTAGATAGTAAACTCTACTCTAGTTATTGATCAATAACTTGAAGCTTTTGAATGGATATCAGATAATAGATTCTTTATTCAACTTGAATATTGATGAATCCTACTAGAGAGATGAAACCATGTTCTTTTAAGTTAGAGCATGAAGCTCGGGGGTATGCCTCATTATTTTATATATAGCTTTATCTTTGAGGAGCAATCTTTTTCTAATGTATGTATGCATATGTGTGTGTATTCATGTGTATTATATGTATACATGTGTTAGTATGAATATATATGTGTGTGCATATGTGTGATATATGTATACATGTGTTAGTATATATATATATATATATATATATATATATATATATATATATATATATATATATATATATATATATATATATATATATATATATATATGTATGTATGTATATGCATGTGTGTGTATGTATGTGTATCTATATGTGTGTATGCATGTGTATATATGCATGTAAATATGATTATGTTAGTCTATGTGCGTGTACATATGATTATGTATGTGTATGTGTATGTGAGTATCTGTATGTGTCTATGTGTCTATTCATTATATGTGTGTAACTGCATGCATGTGTATGTGTGTGTAAAAATGTGCATGTATGTGTGTATGTATAAAGGTGCATGTATGTGTATATGTGGGTAAATGTTCATGTATGATGTATATGTGTGTGTATGCGTGTATTTGTACCTCTAGACTCACTCTTTTCTCCCTCTCTCTCTCTCATATACATACATACATACATAAACACACATAATCATATCGAGATATCCTCTCATCACTAGGTAAGCATCTAGATCGTATAATCCAGCTCATCATCAACCATCTCTGAGTACTCATGCATGATGATCCGTAGAGTATCAGGCCGAACTCTTGCTCTCATAAGACTTCTTATGAGAGTGAGTTTTGTCTTTCTCTCTCTACTAGGATCCATAACACCTATACATATGAAACAAAATGGGTTAGAAATCAATATGTATACGTGTACATATGTATGTGTGTATATGTGTATGTAGGTGTATATGTGACTGTGTGTATGCATGTAAGCATGAATGTATGCATGTGCATGTGCATTATGTATGCAAATGTATGCATGTGTGTGTATGTGCGTGTGCATGTAAGTATGTATGTATGCATATGCATATGCATTATGTATGCATATGTATGCATGCATGTGTATGTGTATGTGTATGTGTTTCTATGTGTGTGTATGTCTCTATGTGTCTGTCTATACATATATATGTGTGTATGTGTCCATGTGTGTGTATGTGTGTGTGTGTCTATGTGTGTGTCTATGTGTGTATATACGTGTGTATCTATATATATGTGTCTATATGCATGTGTATCGTGTGTAAATGTGTGTGGATGTGTGTATGTGTGTGTAAGTGTGTATGTGTGTATAAGTGTGTATGTGTGTGTATATGTGTGTGTCTATGTGTGTATATACATGTGTATCTGTATATATATGTCTATATGCATGTGTATTTGTATGTGTAAATGTGTGTGGATGTGTGTATGTGTGTGTGTAAGTTTGTATGTGTCTGTGTGTATGTGTGTGTTTATATATGGGTGTGTCTATGTGTGTGTGTGTAAGTTTGTAAGTGTCTATGTGTGTATGTGCATGTGTCTATGTGTGTAAGTGTGTGTGTGTGTGTCTATGTGTGTATATCTGTGTGTATGCATGCGTAAGTGTGTCTATGTATTTGTGTGTGTCTATGTGTGTGTAAATCTATGTATATGTGTGTATGTGTCCATGTGTGTGTATGTATCTATGTGTGTATATGTGTCGATGTGTGTAAGTGTATGCATGTAAGCATGTATCTATGCATATGCATCCACATTATGTATGCATATGTGTGTATATGTCTGTGTATGCATGTAAGTATGTATGTATGCATATGAATATGCATTATGTATGCATATGTATGCATGTATGTGTATGTATGTGTATGTCTCTTTACTTGTGTGTGTATGCATATATATGTGTGTATGTTTGTGTGCCTGTCTCTATAAGTGTGTGTCTATGTGTGTATATGTATGTGTGTGTATGTGTGTATGCATGTAAGCATGTATGTATGCATATGCATGTGCATTATGTATGCACATGCATGTGCATTATGTATGCACATGCATGTGCATTATGCATGCACATGCATGTGCATTATGTATGCACATGCATGTGCATTATGTATGCATATGCATGTGCATTATGTATGCATATGTACGCATGTGTGTGTATGTGTGTGTATGTCTCTTTATGTGTGTATGTGTGTATGCATATGTATGCATGTGTGTGTATGTGTGTGTATGCATGTAATTATGTATGTATGCATATGCATTATGTTTGTATGTGTGTGTGTGTATTTGTGTGTGTGTTTCTATGTGTGTATGTGTGTATGCATGTGTATGTGTGTGTAAATTTGTGTGTATATGTGTGTGTATGTGTGTGTATGTGTCTATGTGCGTATGTGTATGCATGTATCTGTGCATATGCATGTACATCATGTATGCATATGTGTGTGTAAATTTGTGTGTATATGTGTGTGTATGTGTGTGTATGTGTCTATGTGCGTATGTGTATGCATGTATCTGTGCATATGCATGTACATCATGTATGCATATGTGTGTGTAAATTTGTGTGTATGTGTGTGTATGTGTCTATGTGCGTATGTGTATGCATGTATCTGTGCATATGCATGTACATCATGTATGCATATGTGTGTGTATGTGTGTGTATACATGTAAGAATGTAAGTATGCTATGCATATGCATTATGTATGCATATGTATGTATATGTATGCATGTATGTGTATGTCTCTCTATGTGTGTGTATGCATATATGTGTGTGTATGTGTGTATGTGTGTATGTGTGTATGTGTGTATGTGTGTGTGTATGTGTGTGTGTATGTGTGTGTGTATGTGTGTGTCTGTCTATGTGTGTATGTGTATGGTGTATGCGTGTGTATGTGTGTATGCATGTAAGCATGTATGTATGCATATGCAGGTGCATTATGTTTGCATGTGTGTGTATTTGTGTATATGCATGTAAGTATGTATGTATGCATATGTATATGCATTATATATGCATATGTGTGCATGTATGTGTATCTCTGTGTATGTCTCTTTAGGTGTGTGTGTGTGTATGCATATATATGTGTGTACATGTATGTGTGTATGTGTGTATGCATGTGTATGTGTGTGTGTGTGTAAATTTAAGCATGTATGTATGCATAGTGTGTATGTGTGTATATGCATGTAAGTATGTATATATGAATATGCATATGCATTATGTATGCTTATGCATATGCATATGCAAGCATGTATGTATTTGTGTGTGTATGTCTCTCTGCGTGTGTGTGTGTGTGCATATATGTGTGTGTATGCGTCTGTATGTGTGTGTGTCTATGTGTATGTATGTTTGTGTGTGTTTGTGTATGTGTGTGTATGTGTCTATGTGTGTATGTGTGTGTCTATGTGTGTATATACGTGTGTATCTATATATATATGTGTGTCTTTATGCATGTGTATGTGTGTGTGTAAATGTGTGTGGATGTGTGTGTGTAAGTGTGTGTGTCTATTTGTGTGTGTATATATATGTGTGTGTATGTGTATGTGTGTGTGTCTATGTGTGTATGTGTGTGTCTATGTGTGTATATACCTATGTATCTATATATATGTGTGTGTATTGATGTGTATGTGTGTGTGTGTGTGTGTGTAAATGTGTCTTGATGTGTGTGTGTATCTATGAGTGTGTATGTGTTTATGTGTGTGCTTTTGTCTATGTGTGTGTATGTTTCTATGTGTGTATGTCTATGCATGTATGCATGCATATGCATGTGCATTATGTATGCATATGTGTGTGTATGTGTGTGTATGCATGTAAGTATGTCTTTATGCATATGCATATGCATTATGTGTGTAAATGTCTATGTGTGTATGTGTGTGTATGTGTGTGTGTATGTGTGTGTGTATGTGTGTGTATGTGTGTATGTGTGTGTATGTGTGTGTGTATGTGTGTGTGTATGTGTGTGTGTATGTGTGTGTGTATGTGTGTGTATGTGTGTATGCATGTGTATGTGTGTGTAAATCTGTGTGTATATATGTGTGTATGTGTGTGTATGTGTGTATGTGTGTGTATGTGTCTATGTGTGTGTATGCGTGTGTATCTTTCTATGTGTGTGTATGTGTATGCATGTATCTATGCATATGCATGTGCATTATGTATGCATACGCACAATTGTATGTGTATGTGTGTGTGTATGTCTCTTTAGGTATGTGTATGCATATATATATATGTGTGTATGTGTATGTGTGTATGTGTGTGTATGTGCGTGTATGAATTTAGGCATGTATGTATGCATGTGCATGTGCCTTATGTATGCATATGTATGCATGTGTGTGTATGTGTGTATATGCATGTAAGTATGTATGTATGCATATGCATGCATGTATGTGTATGTGTGTGTATGTCTCTCTACATGTGTGTGTATGCATATATGTGTGTGTATGTGTCTATATGTGTGTGTGTGTGTTTGTATGTATGTGTATGTGTGTGTGTCTATGTATGTATGTGTGTGTGTGTGTCTATGTGTGTATGTGTGTGCCTAAGTGTGTATAAACATGTGTATCTATATATATGTGACTATATGCATGTGTATGTGTGTGTGTGTAAATGTGTGTGGATGTGTGTGTGTGTGTGTGTAAGTGTGTATGTTTCTATGTGTGTGTGTGCATATGTGTGTATCTATGTGTGTGTGTGTGCCTATATGTGTATGTGTGTGTGTCTATGTGTGTATGCATGTGTCTTGTGTGTATATATGTGTGTGTATGCATGTGTATGTGTGTATGTAAATTAGTGTGTATATGTGTGTGCGTATGTGTCTGTGTCTATGTGTATGTGTGTGTGTCTGTGTGTGTATAAGTAAGTGTATGCATATGTATGTGTGTGTATGTGTGTTTGTGTTTGTATGTGTGTGGGCATACCTTGCTTCATGGGATGAGCTCGTGTCAATCTCTCTCTCTCTCTCTCTCCCCTCTCTCTCTGTCTCACTCTCTCTCTCTATCTCTCTCTCTCTCTCTCTCTCTCACTCTCTCTCTCTCTCTCTCTCTCTCTCTCTCTCTCTCTCTCTCTCTCTCTCTCTCTCTCTCTCTCTCTCTCTCTCTCTCTCGCATGTGCATGCATGTCAAAATCCAGGCACAAATATGCCGGGAGAAATCGAAAATTTTTTAACATTCCGGAGTGTCGCTTATGTGACGCTCTAGAACACAGGACGTTGCTTATGCGACGGTCCAACATCGCAGGCAGTTTGCCAACATCGTTAAAAGCATCATTGTTTAGTGAAGCTATTTGTGATGCATAGTTTTAGCGTCGCATAAGTGACGCTAACCGATGGAACAAACAATGGTAGACATGTTGCGTAGCTATTTAAGGATGTATTCTAAAGATCAAAGTGAGTATTTAAGAGATATATAGTAAAAGTAAATGTATGAAGAAGAGACATATTACCTTGTAAACACTAAAAATTATTGAGATTCAATTCCTAAGTCTAGTGTAAGATTTTAATAACTTGAGAAAGGAGCTATAATGGAAAAACAACAACACACTAAAGGTGCACATTCTCCCAAAGGTCCATGCTATCTAGTGGTAGTGACTACTTCTCAAAGATTTTCCAAAACCCTAGAGAACCTTTACCTAGAAGACTAAAAGTTATAATGAGTATTGTGGGATGTATCATTTGATAAAAGATTGCACTCAAATTCGGCATAACACTACCTGCACACTATTAAAAATGGGTAAAATCTGTCATTTGAGCCTTGCGAACATTGTAGATCAACACCTTCACACTTCAAAGATTGCTTTGATTTCTCTTTGAGAGCTTTATTTTGTATGAGGGAAGTGCACTGGTATTACATTTTCTCTTCTTCTTGCATATTTAAGATTATTTATAGTCCTTTTACATACTCTAATTAGTACATAGGGGATTGAGATGGTATTATTACATTTTCTCTTCTTCTTGCATATTGAAGATTATTTCCATTCCTTTTGCATACTCTAATTACATTAGCTAGAGATTGATCATGAAGTTGAGCAAATAGTAGAGGAAAAAGAGCCACAAGAAGAAGAATATTCTTATGTGGAACTCTATGATGAGTTTGTTACTCACAAACAATTTGTAGAGTTAAAAGAATAGACTCTTAGGTTAGAGAGAGACATAGGTAGCATGACATCTCTCATTGAACAACTTAAGTATCCAATGATCTCACTTGAGACACATGTCACCTCTTTCCTAGCTAGGAAGAAAAGAGAAATACCTACTCTTCTTAGAGACATGGCTAGGAAAGATTCTTCTTTTGCTGCAAAGCATAAAAGAGAGCATTCTAGGGAAACTCCCCTCTTGAAAGACTTGAAAGCACCTACCTTTATCGAGAATCAATATGAGATAAATAAGGACAAAATCTACACTTTTTTTGAAAAGTGGAACAATTTGCATCAACTAAAGGGACCCCACCTAAGAATCATGTGCTAGAGGTGAGTCTCTCACTTGGCTCGCATGCCTATAAGTGGTGGGTGAGTCTCAAGGAGTCAAATTCTATCCCTATGGACTGAGCTCAATTTGAAACTCTTTTCTTGAAAGAGTTTCTTCATGAGAACGAGGAAGAGAGGAATTGGGGATGAGTTGGATAGGATCACCTAGAGAGGTAGGCCCTTGAGGGTCTACATATCCCACTATAATCTTTATCAAGAAACAAAGATCACAAGGTCCTAGATACCAATTGAGCAGTTTGAGAGGGCCAAGATAGAGAACTTGTGCTTTAAATGTTTTTCTCCTAGCCATTCAGAGTGCAACTCTCCACTCAAGAAGGTAGAAGAAAAGAAGAAAGGACCAAAGAGTAGTAGGACACTTGATAAAAACAAAAAGGTGGTCTACCTAGTGCAAACACTTCCTATGCATGGAAGCTCTAACTACAAGGGAGTCGAGGTGATGCATGAGGATATTCGCCACACATGTTCTTTAACTTAGTCATTGTGCTCACCTCAGTTTGGACCACATGACTTGCTTAAACTTCATGGAAGTGTACATGGGACCAACATGTGAGTCATGATAGATGACTCTACCACTACAATTTCATAAACTATGCTCTAGGCAGAAAACTAAAGATTCCCCAATAGAATTTTGCAGATAAATACATAGTATCTATGATGCAAGGGGAACACAAGAGGATATGGGATACTATGGTATCCAATTTGGAAGTCAAGATGTAGGATTATACTAACCACATGGACTACCAAATCATGAATATGGTGAGAATAGATCTTGTATTAGGTAGAGAGTGGCTATGGGGGTTGGGAGACACACTTAAATGCAATTACTAGAACAATACCCTTGAGTTTGAAAGAAATTGAAGTAAATTTTGTGTACACGGAGAGAGAGAGATGGACCTAGTGCACCTCTCATCTCATCTTTAGAGTTGTATAGTCTTCGTCATTTCTAGCATGTACATGACATCTTTTTGTTGTATACTCAAGACTTTGAGCATTGTACAAAAATAACATCTCATGTATATTTTCATGTTAGAAATGTGAATATGGACAAGACTTTTTACTATTCTTTCTTGCAAGAGTATGTTGTTAAAAGTTTTAAAGATCTTATGATTGAATTTAGAGATGTTTTTCCTACTTACTTACCTAGAAGGCTACCACCTGAGAGAGGGGATATTGACCATGATATTGAGGTAGTTACTAACATGTAACCTATTTGTAAGTCACCTTATAGGCTTAGTGTTTCTCAACATGATGAGGTTGAGAGGAAATTATAGGACTATCTAGATAAGGGCTTCATTAGACCTAGTAACTCAGCTTGGGCATCATGAATGTTCCTTGTTAAGAAGAAGGATGGCTCTATGAGATTATGCATAGATTATAGAGCACTAAACAAGGAAACTATAAACAAAATAGGTTTCCAATGCCTACATTGGAAGACCTATTTGATCACTTACATAAAGCTAGGTATTTTACCAAGCTTGACCTTAGATCAGGGTATCATTAGATTAGGATTAGGGCAAAAGGATGTCGCTAAAACTACATTTAGGACTAGATATGGGCACCATGAGTTTCAGTGATGCCTTTTGGTCTCACCAATGCTCTTGTCACTTTCATGAAGCTCATGAATAGTGTATTATGGCCTTATCTAGGAAAATTTCTAGTAGGTTTCCTAGATGATATTCTGATCTATAGTGGATCAGAACAAGAGCACTTGGAACACTTAGGAAAAGTATTCCAAGTGTTAAGGGAAAATTCACTCTTTGTTGAGTAGTCAAAGTATGAATTGTTTGAAATAGAGGCTATTATGGAATAGCTACACTGTAGGAACTTGGCAGAACTATAGATATTCCTAGGTTTATCAACCTTCTATCAAAGAATCATTAAGAATTATGAAGAAAATGAAGGTAGCAACTCATACAACTCCACTTCTACATATAGCAAATCCCAATAAACCATTTGTGATTGAGACTGATGTGAGTGATTTTTCTATAGAAGCGGTTTTAATTCAGGATGGTTGAGGAACAACTTTTGAGAGTAAGAAACTAGAACCTGCTCAAAAGAACTACTCTGTCTATGAGAAGGAATTGTATGCGATTCTCCATGCTTTGAAGAAGTGGCATCATTATGTATATGATGCCAAAGTCATAATAGTATTTGATCAAGAGAGCACTAAGTGGTGGGATCCTGAATCACGATCACTGATTAGAAGTAGTGATGTCATTTTCAATGAGTATAAGATGCATAAACAACCCATTAAGGAGGTTGAAGTGTGAAGATTGTGCTTAAGGATACTCGTCCTTCAGCTCACGTGCATAAAAATGCTTCACATAGGGATGTTCAAGAGAATGTCCGATCATATCACTTTGCACATGTTCCTATTTAGAAATCACTAAGATGCTCTACATCTGTCTCACATCCACTTGATAGATATGTTTCGAGTTTGAATTTTTATATGCTAACAGATGTTGATGAGCCTTTTTGCTACAAACAGACTATGCAAACAGAGTATCATGTCAAGTGGGAGCGTGCCATGAAGAGTGGGTTGGATTCTATTCACAAGAATGTTACTTGGGATTTAGTACCTTTGCCAAAGGGCAGGAGAGCATTACCATGTAAATGGGTATAAAAGCTGAAATGCACATCAGATAGTGCTTCTCCAAGTTAAAAAGCATGACTTGTTGCAAAGGGTTCTAAGCAATTGGGTGTCGATTTCAAGGAAATCTTCTCTCCAGTTGTCAAGATGACTACCCTATGCATGGTGGTTGGATTCATTGCAATGGAGGACTTAGAGCATCCAAATGGATGTGAGAACTAGTTTCTTGCATGGAGATCTTACAGATGAGATCTACATGGAGCAACCTCAGGCTTATGTAGTTTCTGGCAAGGAAAGTCTAGCTTGTAAACTCAAGAAGATCTTGTATGAACTGGAGCAGTCCCCTAGACAATGGTACCAAAATTTTGATGCTTTTATGAAGTCTCAAGGCTATTTTCGAAGCAATGAGGAACATTGTATGTACAAAAAGAGATGCTCAGATGGAAGCTTGATATGTTTGATAAATTATATCAATGATATGTTGATTTCTTGGAAGTCCTCTTATGACTTGTCAATTCTCACAAAGAAGTTGAGTCAGACTTTTGATATGAAGGATTTCTAGGATGCCAAACATATTCTTCACATGTGCATTACTCATGATAGGAGTAAAAGATGCATATACTTGTCTCAAAGTGAGTACATATCCAAAGTACTTCATAGGTTTAGTATGTAGGGTGGAAAGGCATTAAGTAAATTTAATCCACATATGTGAAATTGAGCAAGGATGATTGCCCCAAATTAGATGAGGAAAATGAATTCATGATGAAAATTCCCTATCAATTTGCTATTTGTCTCATGTATGTTATGGTAGCTATGAGACCAGACATTTGTAATGGGAGTTGTGAGCAGATATATGTCTAATCCTAGCAAGAAACATCGGGAAGTGGCCAAGATGAATATGAGATATCTAAGTGGCACTAAGGGCAAGTGTGTATGCTTAAGTAGAGGGAAAGCATCCATTATTGGTTATGCAGATTCTAACTATGCTTGCTGTGTAGACAATCATAAGTCTACATTAGGGTACATTTTCATTTTGTTGGAGGTGTTATCTCTTGGAGATCCCGTCTTCAAGAATGTACATCTTTTTCTACCATAGAAGCAGAGTATGTTGCAGCGAGTGAGGCGTGTAAGGAAGCATTATGGCTTTCTCATCTTCCTTCTGATATGGGTTTACCTCGGCATGTACCTCGTTTGCTGAGTGATAGTCAGAGTGCTATTGCTTTGGCTAAGAATTTGGTCTATCACACAAATACCAAGCACATTGAGGTAAGGTATCATTTCATTAGAGATTTCTTAGCCATTGAACACATTATTCTTGAGGAGGTTCACACTTGAGATAATGTTGCAAATGCTTAGACTCAACCTCTACTAGACAATAGCTTGCAACATTGTTTTCACTAGATGGGGGTTACTTGATTCATGATCTTATATAGTCACTTGTACAATGTGTAACATGCACATCAGGTAGGAGGTATAGTTTTTATACTTAAACTCAAATATTATTTATCATTCTGTGTTTTTCTCCCATAACTACTTTGTCCATATTGGCCATTAGTGGGAGATTCTGACCATTAGTGTCCATGTGAAAGGCCAAATGGCCACCAGACAATTCTTTGCCTATGTTTGTTAATAAAACATATAGTGGCATGGTCAACCACAGACTGTAAGTTTGACTACATTTTTAACACCTAAGAAGCCTATGTTCATGCACCCTGTAGCTGCATTTTTCTACACATTTTGTAGCCTCTATGTGGATTACCATGTGTGCCCTAGGATCTTAGACTTTCTACTCTGAGGATATTGTCATGGCGTGTTGGAGAAGGAGATTGCACTATGGTGCATTGCCATCAAAATACTTCAAATCCTAGAGGATATGCTTCAAGAATATGTGAAGGAAAGACAAACTAATTGGGAGGAGTACTTATTTGTAGTAGATTTAGCATATAATAGTGTCATGCACTCTTACAGGCATAGTCCATTCATGCTTATGTATGGGTCTCAATCAAGAGCTCCTCATGTACTAGGATTCCAGAATAAGAAAGTTCAAGATGCAAAGGACATCTTGGAAGAGATGAATGATATGCTTAGACTTGCTAAGGATAGTATTAGGACAGCAGAGGACAAATCTACAGTCTATGCTCACCCTCAAATGAGAGACATCATCTTTAAGGTAGAAGAGAACGTCTATGTTAGAGTTCCATCTAGATCTCCAACCATGAAGACAATGCCTTCTCCAAAACTATATCCTAGGTATTGTTGACCTTTCCAAATACTTAAGAGAATAGGAAAGATGGAATACTAGCTCCAACTTCTAGAGAATAGGCAGATCCATCTATTGTTTCATATTAGGCAGCGTAAGAAAAGGCTGGGTGAATCTAAGAACTTAATTCCAGATAGTGAGGTAGTCGAACATATTTTTGTTCAATCAATTCCACATGAGCCTGAGAGCATACTACACACTTGAGACAGAGAAATGAGAAGTCACTTATATAAAGAGTTTTGAGCAAAGTGGAAAGATAGTTCAAAGGATAGTGCTGCATGGGAACCGTTAGCACCATTTAGAGATGTGTTTCCACTTGTAGATTACCTTTCCAAGAGGCTTCTTAAGGGGAAGGACATGGGGAAACAACATAGAGATATGACCATGTATTGTTGGTACATGGGGATGTAGTGGGAGTGTTGCTTTTATATATCTCTCTTTCTCATAGACCTTCCAATACCATTTTTTAGGAAAACAACAGAATTAAGGGGAAGGAAATGTAAGTTTGATATACTTACAATAAGTAGTCCTTGCATGATTAGGAGATGGTGGTGGAGTTCCCTCTTATTGATCAAAATCTGATTGTGTAGCAAATAAAGGTACTCGATATTAATAACCTAATTATTTACATACATACACATTCACATATACACATTTAAACATACCCACATATTGACATATACATAAAACCAAATTCTCACATACAAATACACATAAAAAACTATAAATGTATGATTTGTGTAGGTATGTATGTATATGTGGATGTATGTGTGTATATGTGTATATTTGTATGTGTATGCATGTATATGTTTGTATATGTGTATGTGTGGGTATGTGTGTATGTGTAAATGTATGCATATATGTGTGTATACATGTATGTGTGTACATGTATGTATGTGTATGTATGTATATATAAGTGTATGTATGTATAAGTGTATGTGTATGCATGTATGTGTGTATGTATTGTTGAGATGTCAAGCTCAACATATGATGATCGAAGATGACATGTATGACCTTTTCATTTCTCTAAAATGTATAGTGGTCATGCCAGTATATGCCACGGACACTTCATTGATCTTTATTAGATTTATCTACCAAGAGTGATGGCACATTTGTTTCCTGCCAGCTCACTCGTTCACGGACATTAGGTGTTTTCCTTATCTATTGGTCTTTATCTATTGCAGTAGTTGTACTCTTGTTTTTAGGTCATTTCTTGTACATTCCTTTTTATGTAATAAAAGAAGAAGAAGATAACTCTTCCTTGCCTCAACTTGAGTGTGTGCTTCTCTTTGATTGTGAGTGTGTGTGTGTGCGTGATCTCTTCCTTATCTCCTTCCTCCTGACATGGTATCAGAAGTAGTGTGGTTGTAGAGAGCTCATGAAGGCCGATGATGAAGAGTATGTGAGAAGGCATGGACAAAGCACGATTAGCAAAGGACCTTAGATTGCTACAAAAGTTTGCATGGAGGTAGAATACCTCAAAATATTTTTGAGAGTTATCCCTTTAAGATCACTTATTTTTGTCCCATCAGCGTTTTGGAGCCATCTCGACCTCCTTTTTTAGCTCATAAGGTGGGCCCCATAGAAAAATGAGGTCACTTTGCAACTTTGTAACTTGCATCATGTTCAACAACACTCATATATTCTAGATCCAAAATTTCAAGTGATTCTGTGTACAATTGATATACGAAAATTGTTTTTTTTTCTAGGATCGAATTGTCCCATCATAATGCAATAGTGCTCAAGTAGAAGCACTTCTTGTAGTGTTTTGCCATGTTGTGAATTGCTATAGAAATGGAAAATGTAGATGGAATGAGTTAGCTTATGAAAGATAAGCTAGACAAGCATAACTTTGATGCTTGGAGATCTAGAATGATGAATTTCTTGATGGGAAAAGGCTACTAGAAGTACATCGAAGGAGAGAACCAAAATTCTCTGTAGTTACCAGATAGGAATCAGACTTCGGTCTAGTTAAGAGCATATGAGGAATGGAATCAAGGAGCGCAAAAGGTAATGTATTGGCTATCTCTTAGCATACAAAATAGCATGATTGGGCACATACAAGATGCCAGGACTCGAAAAGAGGCTTGGAATAGTTTGGTCACATTGTATGAGACCAATATAAAGACATGAAAATTGCAACTCAAGAACAAGTTTCATACATTGGAGAAAAAGGGCATGTTGTTAAGTGACTACACCCTAAAAATCAAAAGCATTGTGAGTCATTTGCATCTATTGTGTGTAGATGATGATGATAAGGTGGAAGTGTGCCTTCATGGTTTAGGAGTTGCATATAGGTAGTTGAAAACTTCTGTATAGACCAAAGAAAATATTCAGAATTTTGCTTATTTGGAATCCATGCTAATTGTTGAAGAAAATAATCTCGGTGAGGATTCAAACCCCCAAGGAAAGCCCAGTTCTGAGCATGTATTCTACTCTGGTAGAGGAATAGGTAGAGGTAGAGGTTTCGAAAGTGGAAGAGGAAACAGTAACCAAGGCCAAGGTCAAAAACAGGATCTTGCAAGAGGAAGAGGACAATTTTGAGGCAGGGGAATCCAAAGAGGTCGTAGAAATTTTCAAAGAAATGATTCAGGCAATAACAATGAAGGATGCTAGAATTGTGGTAAAACTAGACACTTTGAATGTGATTGCAGGTCGAATAATCAAAACAATAGAAGGCATCAAAACCACTATGCACCCACAAGTTCAAATGATTCTGGGAAGTTATTCATGGTTCAACATCACATGATGAATACGATGTCTGTTGGTGTTTCAAAATCGAATGATAATTTCTAGAATGTTGATTCAAGTGCCATGCGAAATGGTTTAGTACTTTATGAAAATTACCAGTTCCTAGATATTTTGAAATAGGTGATAACACATCACACCCTATCGAGCATACAGGAAAGATAGCATTATCTATGGAGGATTGGAAGGTAAAACATCTTGTTGACGTGTTGCATGTTCCACATATAACTAAGAATCTGGTTTCTGTTGGAGAAATGGTTGACCAAGGATTACAAGTGAGGTTCAATGCTGATGGGTAGAAGACCACAAACAGGATGGAAGATTGTTTGCCAAAGGAAACAAAGTGGGTAGGATGTTCACCTTAAATGCGAGAATTCTTCAAATGAATGCAGCCATGTTTGTCGAAGGTGCAAGAGTCATTGCCGATATAGAGATTTGGCACAAATAGGTTAAACATGCAAACTTGCAAAGGCTGAAGTTGATGCAGTCAAAGGAGATTGTTCATGGATCACCAAATTTCAAGGTTGTAGAGATGCAAAAGGTATGTGTAGCATGTCAATTTTAAAAACTATCAAGAGTATCATTTCCATATGAAAAGCATGTTAGTAAGAACATACTAGAAATAGTACATACAGATGTTTGGGGTCCTGCAAAGACCACATCTATGGGCAATTGTAGGTTTTATGTTACTTTCATTGATGAACATAAACGAAACGTGTGGGCATATTTCATGAAAGAGAAGAGTGATGTGTTCACTCACTTCACCACTTTTAAAGCTATGGTAGAAAAGTAGTAGACACGGAAGTATATTCAGACATTAAGATCTCATCAAGGAGGTGAATACATGTCAAATCAGTTCAATAGTTTTTTTAAAAATCATGGAATTCGTCATCAGTTTTCATTTAGGTACACACCAAAACAAAATGGCATTGCTGAATGCCAAAATAGACACATTACAAAAACAGCATGGGCCTTGATGGTTGAGAAGAATATGCCCCATTGGTATTGGATAGAAGTTGTTCATATTGCTATATACATCATAAAGAGAACTCCAAATCTTGTTGTACATCCAGTTACACCTGGAGAGAAGTTTATAGGTAAAAAGACAAACTTATCATATCTAAAAGTTTTTTGTTGTATTGCATATGTACATGTTCTAGATGAATTGAAGATGAAGCTTGATCCAAAAGCAGAGAATGTTTCTTCATTGGATACTCTCTTGAGAAAAAGGGATATAAATGTTATAACCCACTCACACGATAGGTGCAGGTGAGTACATATGTGATATTTGATGAAATGTCAAGCTTCTATGTAGATGCCAAAGAAGGACTAAATGTTGGACCAAATCACAAAGAAAATGCTGAAAAATCAAGTGGAGAACCTCAAGCTTTAAGTGGACCTAATGCATCACCAAACAATAGTTCCAACTCAAATCCATGGAGTGCAAAACTACATGGAAATTTTAGTCCAGCAAATTCAGCAAATACATCCAAGAAAGGTAAAGAAAAGATTTTTGCTGGTCATAAAACATGTATAGGTTTTGAAGACGATGGAGATTGAAGCGGTTCAGAAAAGATTCTTGATGAGGAACTTGGATTGCCCTCTATGAAGAATCCAAGAGTAAGAAAGGCACATGTAGATGATACAAGGAGAACTGACCCAGGACGAAGAAGATCTACGAGGATATGAAATTTTGTGCAATGATTGACATATGGTAGTTACATGGCTTGTCATTGTGCCTAGATGAAAATGGTGATACAAGATGCTGGACCTTCTTGTTTGAAGATGCAATTGGAAATGGTGATTTGGAAAAAGCTATGGATGAGGAGATGCCTGCACTTTATGGAAACGATCTATGAAAGTTGGTTCCATTGCCACAAGCAAAGAAACCCATAAGCTACAAGTGAGTTTACAAGGTAAAGCACAACGCTGGTTGTAGCATAAGCAGGTACAAAGCCTGTTTGATAGCAAAAGGATATGCAGAAACTTATGGCATTGATTATGAGGAAACATTTAGCCTTGTAGCAAAAATGTCTATCATTAGAACACTTGTTGCATTAGCTACCACAAAAGGATGGACATTCCATCAGATGGATGTGAAGAATGATTTTCTACATGGTGAGTTACAGTAAGAAGTATACATAGACCATCCACAAGGATATGAAGATTCAAAGCATCAAGAATATGTTTTCATGTTGGAAAAGGCTTTGTATGGGCTGAAACAAGTGCCTGGTGCATGGCATGCAAGGATTGCTGATTAGTTGACCACCATTGGATTTTCTATGTGTGATGCAGATCATTCACTATATGCAAGGAAGTGTGATGATGGCATCACAATTGTGGCTATCTATGTCGATGACTTGATTGTAGGTGGTGATAATGAAGAAAGCCTCAAAGAGGTAAAGCAACTTCTTATGTGGGAATTTGACATGAAAGATCTTGATGTGTTGTAGTATTTCTTGGCTATTGCATTTATACATAGACAAATACGTATATGGATGCTACAAAGCCAATATTCCTTGAATATGCTACAAAAGTATGGTATGGCTGATTGTAAGATGATTTCTATTCCATTAGATCAGAATTTGAAGTTAGATACTACATCAGGTGAAGCATTGGAAAATGCTACTATGTAGAAGAAAGTTTAGGGAAGTTTGATATATCTCTCAATTAGGAGGCCTGATCTAAGATACAATATTCCACTTGAAATTCAATTTATGCAAGTTCCTAGGAAGCCACATTTGGATGCTCTGAGGCACACTCTATGTTATGTAAGTGCTACTTGGATTATGCATTGTTTTATGAAGGATTTGCACGCTCATGGATACACCGATGGAGATTGGGCTGGTAGTAGTCTAGATAGAGGATCTACTAGTTGCTTTCTACTCTCACTTCGAGGTGCACCTATTACATGGAGCAACAAGAAGCAACCACTTGTTGCTTTGTCGAGTACAAAGGTTGAGTAAAGAGGTGGTGCAATGGCAGCATGTGAGGCATCATGGCTAGATATGCTACTTGCAGCTTCAGGTGTGGAAGTGCAAAAGCCTATCACCATCTATTGTGATAATCTTAGCAGCATACAATTAGCATGGAACCTTGTTTTTCATGCTAGAAAAAAGCATATCGAGGTACATTATCACTTCACCAGAGCGAAGGTATTATAAGGTGATATTGATCTTATTTATGTGAGAATAGATGAGCAGGTTCTTGATATTTTTCCTAAACACTTGGAGCAGAGAAGCTGAAGAAGTTTCGGAAGATGCTTGGATTACAGAACATGGCATTGAGCTTGAGGGGGAGTGTTGAGATATCAAGCTCAACATGACATATCACTTTTTCATTTCTCTCACATGTATAGAGGTCACATCGGTGTCGGAGAGAAATTGTTACTCTTAAAATATTACAAAAATTAAAAGATTAATTGATTGATATAAGTTTGGTTAAATTATGGAATTTTGACTAATGTTTGACTTTAATTTTGCAGGAAAAAAAGTTTGCTGACCAAAATCAAGATGGGAAGTATTCATTTAAATTATTCAAGGGTATTATAGATGTTAAATTAAGGGTTACTTAAGGGGTAAACTAAGTTTTGGATGAAAGTATAAAGATAATTAAGGGTTAATTATAGGTTTTGATCATACTCTAGCTAAATTACAAGGGTAATTAAGGGATAAATGTATGTTTTGAGCATGGATTATAGGGGTCAAGTTAAGCTTTAAGGTTAGTTATGGGTTAATTATTCATTCTAGTGGGTTATGGAAGGTTAGAAAATAGATTTATGGGTTAGTTGGAGCTAATTGATGTGGTTTAAAGTTAGTTGTAGGGTAAACCTAAGGTTAAATAATTAAATAAGTGGGTTGTAGTCCATAAATGAATTATTCAATAGGTTAATTATCTCATTAGGAACCTAATTTTAGTCTAAGTTATAGTATTTATTCTAAAAGTTTAGTATTCAATTAAAGAAAAAAGGAGAAGTGAAAGGTTCTTTAAATTCTAAAGTATATGGTCCATAGAATATTTAAATAGTTGGATGAAATTGGGGAAATTCACATAAAGGAAAATCCCACGCCTTTTTTCTTGTTGAGTGTTGTTGGAGTGATGTGGAGTCAATTTAGGTAATTGGTTGAGTTATCTAAAGAGAATTGTAGGCTATGGTGGGCTACTCACATCTATTTAAAGAGGGAGTACGTGCTCACAAGTTCATGTGTTTTTTTTGAGGTACTTAATTCTTCTCTAGACTATAGTCATATTTGTACTTAGCTTTATGTCAGTCCTCTGACAGGAGGAGAGAGAAGGCCATCTCTCTTGTCCTTCAATTTATGAAAAACAAATTTTCTTAGGAAGTGCAGAGATTTATTTTCTGATTTTTCTTTCTTTCCCCTCTTCTTTTTCCCTTCTTCTTGCCTCTCCCTTTTTTATCTAAAAATATATTTTTTTCCCCCCTCTCTCTCCATCCCTTTCTCTGCCGGCGGCGCAGCTCTGCTGCGCGCGCAGTAGAGAGAGAGAGAGAGAAAGAGAGTGAATTTATGCATGTATGTATGTTATTTAAATGTATGATTATGAGTGAGCAATGTATGTTAATGTATATTAAATAATTATGTAAAAGAATTTTTAATTGTAAAGTATATATTTTAATACAAGAATGTACTTATTATATATGTGTTTTTAGAAAGATAATTACTTTAATGTTATTCAAAAAGAAAATGTTAGATGAGTGTTAGTTTTTATATAAAAGATATACTAAATTCTGTCATGTGTTTTTTTTTCAGATTTGATTTATGAAGAATTGCAGCCTCTTGGTGAACTGAAGATTTGATTTATGAAGAATTGCAGCCTCTTGGTGAACTGAAGGCCTGTTGCCCTCTTTCATATACGTGTTTTTTTTTAGCTATTGGCGAACTGGAGATACACATGTGACCTGAAGTTTGAAAAGCAGAGATTGTCCTTAGTTTGAAACTTTTATTAGCTTGTATAGGCTATCTTTTAGACTGTCAATTATAAACATCATCCTTGAGGTTGTATAGGACTTTGGTTATTAATTTAGTATCATCTTTTATGTCTAAAGAAAATTCTTCTAGGAACACCTTTCTACCTTCATCAACTTTTGAATTGTTGTTTCCAAAACCAATAGAAGATAAAGAATCAATAAAAGAAGTAATAGTAGAAGAATCTTTGCACGATCCTAGAACAACTATAACTTTACTTTCTACTGTTCCTCCTAGTGTTAGTGAAGAAAATTTTCCTCCAACTGTAGATAGAAACGTAGAAAATATCCAAGAAGAAACAAACGAAACTATAAAAGATCAAATAGTGAGTGAAAAGACTATCCTACCTTCTTATTTTGATGCAGTTGAACTTTATAGGAACGCTTCACCTTACAAACCTTAGGAAAAGTTATACTTGTACCTGTCTTGCATAGTCACCCTGCGTGCGCCGTTAGCGAGGCGACTGAATTGATCCACCAGTCGTCAGAAATCGCGCCCAGACTTTGAACCTGACGTGAAACAAACGGCTTTGCAACTCAGGTATAAATTTTTAATTTTGCATTGCATATACATTCATACGATTTTACATCAGTGCAGCTGTGTCTTCATCCTTGGAAGCTGTGGCATTTACGTGAGCTTGCAATCTTCTTGGTGTCGAGGGCTGGTCTGGTGACCTGAGCACCTCCACGAAGATTGGCAAGTAGGAAAACCTCGTCATGCCACCCCTTTCATCAACAATTGAAGCACAAAACGTTTGCACCCATTTTAGCAAACTATGTATTTAGGTTTTGATTCAAATCAATAAATGTATTGAATTTCACAGAAAGCACTGTTTTGAGCCTCATCTTCGAGCAGTTGGTATAATTTCTTTACCCTTACATTCTTGGGTGCAAAATTTTATTTTAAATTGCTAGTAAAGGTTAAAGGCAACTGGTTGTTAAACATAGGTTAAGCGTTAATCATAGCTTTATTTGCAACATTTTTTGCATAGTAAAAACTTATCCAACTCGACTCTAACGGAATTTCAGAATTAGTAGCTGATGATGGAGAATATTAATCTCCAAAAGAACAACTTATTCTTGTGATTACAGCACCTCTATACCAAGAATAAGTCAAACACTCCACTAGTTTAGAGGATCAATTGCTAATTGTCAAAAGATTAACAAATCTGTGAAGAAGATGAAACACAGAAAAGTCTGCTGCACTATTTCCTCACATTGACTTATGAAATATGTAAAGTTTTTATGAAACTTTGTACGAAGCATATGCTAGAGACTGCGCATCTACTCCAAGTTGAATCTCTTCAAAAGATTAAGTATAGCTTGAGAAATCAACTTCTCAAGTTACCTATGTCAGAAACTGTCATCCAAAACAGTCGACTTTACACCTGTAACTTTTAAGACTTGGTTCTCCTTGAATAGAACCCGTTTTACAAAATGCTTCTAGACATAAATAGCTTATCTTTCAACTTAAAGATTAAGCCTTTACTCATGCAAAACTTTAAACTGTGCTAGGAGAAATGATCAAAACATTAACTTCGAAATCTGCGCCTGTTTTAGGAACCAGTGAACACACTTCACATATGAATGTTCCTACACTTAATTCACTAAGCCTGATTACAATTGGAAGCTAAAACTTTGCACAGAGGTCAAGCAACTCTCAACTTAGACTTGTACAAAAACATTTCACAATTGATCTACTGTAGAAGGAGAACACGCAGAAATATCGGGCGCAAAAATTTTCATTTACTCAGAGAAAATACAACTGAGTGATGAGAGCTAACACACTAATCTTTTTCTCTATCTCATGACTTCTATCTCCCTCATTCTTGAATTCTAACTAATGTCACATATGCTCTCATACATTCCCCGACTTTTCTCAAGATATTTATAGATAATTTGTACATGATTCTTACTAAACAAAAGATCTAAGTCATCTATGACTTATACTAATGTACATATGTGTACACTTCTCTTGTCCTCTGAATGTAATCTTCTTCCACACTCTAGGAATTGATTCTTCTTTCATCATTTGATCTTCCAAGCCTTCAATTGGTGATTGGTCTGCACCAACAGCTCCCCCTCAATCATCAATTGAGGTTTTCTCTGTCTTCTTTATACTTGCCATGTCTTTGAACCTTTGTAATTTAGGTCCATCCAGACTCTTTGTCATCATATCTGCCACTTGTTCTTTTGTTGGAGTATACATCACTTCAATCTCTTTATCTAGTACCTTTTCCCTCAAGAAATGATACTGAATCTCTATATGCTTAGTCCTGGCATGAAAAACAGGGTTAGCTGCCAAATACAAAGAACTCATATTGTCTCCAAAAATTATTGGAGTACTATGATCAATCTCAAAATTTTTCATCAAGGTCTTCAACCATATCACTTCCTTTGCAGCTTCTACCATTCCCTTATACTCAGCTTCTGTGGATGATAAAGCAACTGTATGTTGCTTCTTTGAACACCAAGACACTAACTTGTCTCCAACATAACATAGATATCCATGAGTAGACCTTCTATCATCTGAATCACCTGCCCAATCTGCATCACTAAATACTTTGATTCTTGTGTCAGAAGTGAAACCATAATACAATCCTTCACTTAAGGTTCCTTTGATATATCTGAGTACCCTTTGGGCTGCAATCCAATGAGTCTTCTTTGGACAATGCATGAATTGTGACAACACACCTACTGCATATGATAGATCTGGCCTTGTCAAGGTAGCATAGATTAGACTACCTACCAAACTCTGATATTTCTTCATGTCATTGAATTCTTCACCTCCATACCTGCTTAATTTATGATTTACCTCCAATGGTGTGATTGAGGTCTTGCAATCTTCCATGTTAAACTTGACTAGAAGATTCTTCAAATATCTCTCTTGTGAAACATATACTCCATGTTGAGTATACACAATCTGCATTCCTAGAAAATAAGATAAGTTTCCCAAGTCACTTATCTTAAACTCCTTCTCTATTTGCCTCTTGAGTTCATTGATTCCTTGAGCATCTGTTCCTGTAACAATAATATCATCAACATAAATGCACATGTAAATGTATCCATTTTCACTTGCCTTCACTAGCAAGCTACTATCTGCCTTTGATGCTTGAAATCCACATTCATTCAAGAACTTGACCAATCTGTAATTCCAAGCTCTTGGGGCCTGCTTCAACCCATACAAAGCTCTCTTGAGCTTACACACATAATCTGATCCAATTGATTCCATGAAGCCTTCTGGTTGCTCCATATATACTTCATCTGCAATGTAACCATTTAAAAATGCATTTTTCACATCCAATTGTGATAATTTCCATCCCTTACAAGCAGCAATAGCAATCAATGTCCTAATTGTAGACATCTTAGCAACAGGACTAAAGGTTTCATCATAATCTACCCCATAAGTTTGGGCATAACCTTTGACCACAAGTCTAGCCTTATATCTAGACACCTTACCATCTGCAAACCTCTTTGTTTTATATACCCACTTACATCCAATGACCTTCTGATTCTTTGGTCTTGGTACTAGTTCCCAAGTTTCATTTTCAAGTAGAGCATCATACTCTTCCTGCATTGCCTTTCCCCAATTCTGTTTACCTTTGGCTTCTTCATAAGTGGTTGGATCTTCTTCTGTCTTTACAATGTATGCATAATCTTTTGTTGTTAGGAAAGATGTATCATAACTATACCTTATAGGTTCTTTCCTTTCCCTTGTAGATCTTCTGATTTCTGCACTTCTTGAAGTTTCAGCCTCATTTGATTCTGGATCAAATCTTGGCCCTTCTTCTACATGATCCTGCACTCTACATCTAGAGTCAATTTCATCAACAATTTCTTCACATACTTTTACCTTTGCCTTTCCTTTTCTCTGAATTTCTTCAACACCTGTATACTCATTTGATGATCCTGTATACCACATATTTTGCTCATCAAATGTCACATCTTTAGTAACAAGAAATTGCTTTGTGGATGGACTCCACAATCTGTAACCCATCTGTCTATCATCATATCCAATAAACACATACTTCTCTGCTTTTGGTTCTAGCTTATGTCTTAATTGTGAAGGAACATAAGCATATGCAATACATCCAAATACTTTACAATGATCAAGACTAGGCTTCTTACCCCACCATGCTTCATAAGGGGTTCCTCCATCCAAAGCTTTGCAAGGCAACCTATTCACAAGGTATGTTGCAGTGTTAATGGCTTCTGCCCATAAGTAATTTGGACAATTCTTTTCCTTCATCATGGCTCTTGCAAACTCTACAAGAGTTCTATTCCTCCTTTCTGCTACTCCATTTTGTTGAGGGGAGTACCTGCAAGTCACTTCTCTTTTGATACCTGCATTCCACAAATAATCATCAAATTCTTTTGAGAAATACTCTCCCCCTCCATCTGATCTTAACCTCCTTAGCTTTTGTCCTGTGATCCTTTCTGCATAGACATGAAAATGTTTGAATGTCTTGAAAACTTCTGATTTATCCTTGATTACATACAAAGTAATCCACCTGGTTGCATCATCAACAAACAACACATAATATCTGGATCCATTTATGCTATAGTCCCTTGAGGGACCCCATACATCTGTATGAACCAATTCAAGCATATTTGAATACTTGTACCCTGATTTGTTATAAGAACCTTTATGTGCTTTACCTAATTGACAAGGTTCACACTTGTACACCATATGTTGCCCTTCAATATTTGGCAATCCAAGCACCACCTGATTCTTTGACATTTCCTTTATAGCTCTCTCATTGAAATGACCTAGCCTTTTATGCCATAGGTCTAATTCAGATACCTTTTGACTTCCATAGGTAAATAATGCATGTCCCACATTACCTTGGACCTTGAGAGTGAACAATCTTCCTTCCTTTTTACCTGCAATTATGGTTCTATATCCCTGATTTGGATCTTGTACATAGACACCATCATTTGTGAATCTTACTTCATATCCTTTCTCCACAATTTGCCCTACACTTATCAAATTTTTAGGAATAGTAGGAACATAAAGTACCTTGCTCAGAAGTGTACTTCCACTCTTTGTCTTCACTGATCCAATGCTCTCCACTTTATGTTTGGTATTATCACCTGTTTGAACTGTATGTCCATTCACCCTAGCTTCCATATCAGTCATCAAGGATAGATTCCCACTCAGATGGTTGCTACACCCTGAGTCAATATAAAACACTCTTTGATCTTCCCCCATTGATTCATGAGTTGCATTCAAGATAAGAGTCATGTCATCCTTCTGATCTGATGCATAATTGTAATAATTACTGTTGTAGGACTGAGATTGGAAGTTTCTTCCACCTCCTCTACCATATGATGTCCTACCACCTCTTCCTCTGAAGTTGCCTCTTTGGTTTCTGCCTCCTCTACCTCTTTGATTATAATTCTGATTGTTGTATCCTCCATTTTGATTGTTATACCAACAATCATTTGCCAAATGATTTGTTCTGCCACAAATCCAACAAGCTTTAGCATTATCTTTGTTCTTACCTCCTCTTCCTTTACCTCTGAAATTTGTCTTCCCTTTTGTGAAGTTAGCTTGATTTGAATTCCCTTCATCATCATTTGATTGCTTTCCCTTGCCATTCTTTTTCTTGTCCTTGGAGTACATAGCTTGACTTGTACTTCTATCATTGTCTCCTTTAAGATCCTGCTCAAAGGTTAGCATATGTCCTAGCAATTGATTAAGGTCAGGAGTAAAGTGATCAAGTGACAACTCTATGGACAATATAAAAGGCTTCCACTTCTCATCTCCTCTCAAACCTGTAAGTATTTGTCTTACCAACTTTTCCTCTTCAATGTCTTCATCCACTGCTCCCAAGCTATCTGCAATATCTTTCATCCTTGCCACATAATCTGAAATTGATTGTGAGCTCTTCTTCTTGAAGGTTGTGAACTCAGCCCATAGTGAGGACTTCCTTGACTTAGTTGTATTTTGGAAATGCTCTTCCAAGGCATTCCAAACATCTGTGGCACTTTCCAAACCTCTAATGTGAGGTAGCAAATAATCATTTACAGCCATGTAAATGATACTCCTTGCTTGAGCATCCTTTCTCATCCAAGTCTTCAAAATTGCAAGCTCCTCCCTAGTTGGAATACTAGGATCTGAAAATTCAGGCTTTTCTTCTTCTCCTGTAATGAATGCCATAAGGTCTTTGCTCATGAGGTGTGCTTCCATCCTCATGGACCATGCTGGATAGTTCTCCCTATCTAGCTTATCAATCTGCAAGCTTTCTCCCATCTTATGTCCACCTGTGTATTGAAATCTTCAAGCTTTACAAACAATGTATGTACCTTTACTTCGAATTGGACTCCTTTTGATTTTCTTGATGTTAAATAGTCTTCTCCTTGAACTTTGACTCCAAGCTTTCACTTCTTAGTCCTTCAAGTGTTGAATTTCTTGAATCTGCAGCAGTCGGGATCCTTCTTTCTTCAAATTGATGTCTCCTGCTCTGATACCACTGATGGAGAATATTAATCTCCAAAAGAACAACTTATTCTTGTGATTAGAGCACCTCTATACCAAGAATAAGTCAAACACTCCACTAGTTTAGAGGATCAATTGCTAATTGTCAAAAGATTAACAAATCTGTGAAGAAGATGAAACACAGAAAAGTCTGCTGCACTATTTCCTCACATTGACTTATGAAATATGTAAAGTTTTTATGAAACTTTGTACGAAGCATATGCTAGAGACTGCGCATCTACTCCAAGTTGAATCTCTTCAAAAGATTAAGTATAGCTTGAGAAATCAACTTCTCAAGTTACCTATGTCAGAAACTGTCATCCAAAACAGTCGACTTTACACCTGTAACTTTTAAGACTTGGTTCTCCTTGAATAGAACCCGTTTTACAAAATGCTTCTAGACATAAATAGCTTATCTTTCAACTTAAAGATTAAGCCTTTACTCATGCAAAACTTTAAACTGTGCTAGGAGAAATGATCAAAACATTAACTTCGAAATCTGCGCCTGTTTTAGGAACCAGTGAACACACTTCACATATGAATGTTCCTACACTTAATTCACTAAGCCTGATTACAATTGGAAGCTAAAACTTTGCACAGAGGTCAAGAAACTCTCAACTTAGACTTGTACAAAAACATTTCACAATTGATCTACTGTAGAAGGAGAACACGCAGAAATATCGGGCGCAAAAATTTTCATTTACTCAGAGAAAATACAACTGAGTGATGAGAGCTAACACACTAATCTTTTTCTCTATCTCATGACTTCTATCTCCCTCATTCTTGAATTCTAACTAAT
This sequence comes from Ceratopteris richardii, assembly GCA_020310875.1. Taxonomy (NCBI): domain Eukaryota; kingdom Viridiplantae; phylum Streptophyta; class Polypodiopsida; order Polypodiales; family Pteridaceae; genus Ceratopteris; species Ceratopteris richardii. Next base: position 77,137,964 of record CM035420.1, on the reverse strand, counting down.
GTCACATATGCTCTCATACATTCCCCGACTTTTCTCAAGATATTTATAGATAATTTGTACATGATTCTTACTAACAAAAGATCTAAGTCATCTATGACTTATACTAATGTACATATGTGTACACTTCTCTTGTCCTCTGAATGTAATCTTCTTCCACACTCTAGGAATTGATTCTTCTTTCATCATTTGATCTTCCAAGCCTTCAATTGGTGATTGGTCTGCACCAACAACTGAACATAAGGAAAGAGTAACAAAAGAAGTTCAGGATATAGTTAAAATTGTTCAAGCTAGGTCAAAACAAACTTCAAAAATGGACGAGCTATTTCAAATTATGATGCACGAGACGCAAGGACAAAAGGTAGTTGAAACGTTATTAAAGGATAAAGGGAAATTCGCTGGTATGAATGTTACAAATTATTTAGACACGTTTGAGGAATTAGCTAGGTTACACGGTTTACCTGAAACAAAGTGGAAATCCTATCTTGGACGTCTGGCCATAGGTACTGTAAAAGCTATTATGGATATACAGGACAATAAGGAATGGGATGAGTTTAGAAAAGAGCTGCATAAGGAATTCTACTTAGAAGACTACAGTCAACATAGTCAAGAAGGATTTATGAAATGGATTAGTTCACCTAAGCCTCACATTTCGTTAACTCAACTCCATAGTGAATTTATGAAACGATTCTCTCAATTACCTGAACAGGATAGAGTTGCCCTTACCCCAGATATCATTTTATATTTCCTTAAAATCTTGACTCCATATATAAGGGTAGAGGTTGAGTGTAGGCTTGAAGAACCGGGAAAGAAATATGGGCTTACAGATGACTGGGGTGTAGTGAAAACTGTAGTTGAAGCGGTTGCTCACATGCTGCAACGTAAAACACTCCTTTATGAATCGATGTCTCAACCATCTTCCAATTTTCCTCCGATTCAGGCAACTAGGGATACACATATAGATTCAAAAGTTGAGCCTACAACATCCACATCTAGAGTACCAACCGAGTTACAATTTGAGATTTTGTTTAACAAGTTGGACAATATGATGCATATGCACGAGAATATGTCTAAAGAGGTAGCGGCTTTGTAGAATGTGGTGTATTCTTTAAACCTACAAGATAAACCTGCAATGCAAGCTCATCCGACTATTTATCCTCAACCAGTAAATGCTCCAAATCCACCATTAGTAGCTCCGAATCATCCATTATTACCTCCTAATCCACCTTTTATACCTCCTAATCCTCCAGTTGTACCCCAACCAATTCCTCAACCGATTCCTCAAGCATTTAACCAAAGAAATTTTAATGAAAGGAGAAATGCCAATGTGAGGAGATGTATCTGGTGCGATGCCACAGATCATTTGACTTACACATGTGAAGCATTGAAAGATGCGAAAGAGAAAAGACTTGTAATTGATATTGACAAGCGATTGTGCGACTATAGAACACATTTACCCTTAGCTGCCAATTGGGGAAAGGGAGGGATGCAGAAGCTGTATGAAAACCTTTCTGAGTCTTCGAAATCTGCTTCTGCTGTTAAACTAGAATATGTTGATAGTGACTCTAAGTCCGAACAAACAAGGGAAACGAGGAACTACTCAATTGAAGCTTTGATTAAGGCGAGAGATGATATTATGCAGAAAACTGCGTGGAACGCTCCTGTTGTTCAATTCTCGATATATTCGCATATTGCGAATGTTGAAGAGAAAAGAAAGAGGGATGATGAGCAAGATATAAATGATTCAGGTAGACGAATGACTAGAAGTAAGATGAGAGATGAGCCGAAGCCTAAGAAAGTGCAGTTTGAACAAGGCGAAAGTTCTAAAACAAATGAGAAGCGAAGAAAAGAAATTAGGGATGGTAAACAACCTGTGTTTAGTGAGCCAATTCAAACATCAGACAAAGTAGAGCAAATTCCTAGAACTGAAACAAAACCTGAAGAGAAACCAGAAAAGAAACCAAAACGAGTACCGAAAGCTATTCTTATTTTTGAACTTGAACAAAAAGTTGATTCGAAAGAAATATTGTATGACATCTTATTAAAAAGTGGAGTAACAATGACTTTAGAACAAATCTTCTCAATAGCAAAAATTGAATTTAAGGAAAATTTTATTAAACTAATTAAAAGGAAGAGATTCTCTCTGTCCCAAGAGGTAGAGATGCAAGATGTTGCCGATGTAACTCACTTGATTCATGAATCTCTTTCTTTAGACTCAGAGGATGAAGAAGATAATACCTGTAATGTGAACAAAAATTTCTTAGGACCGATTGTACCAGATGACGAAACAAAAAACTCAGAGAGTGATTTTAGAAAAAGTTTTTGGGCGAGAGGCACACCGGAGATTAAAGTTAACTTAGGAGATCAGAAGAGATCATATTCTGCTTTAGCCCTAATTGACTCTGGGTCTGAAATCAATGTGATTTCGAAAGGATTATATGATAAGTTTAAATGGCCTATTGATAAAAATCACGGCTGGATAATGCGAACCGCGGACAATGGTTGTGGATCACTCTTAGGAGCATGTGCCAACATACCTCTAATGATAGGTGGAATCTCTGAAACATTCCACTTTTTCATTGAGGACAACTGCTCTTATGAAATTATCTTAGGTCAACCATTCATATGTGAAGCCAGAATGGAGACTAAAGTAATAGATGACGGCTCAGCATACGCAAGAATTAGATCTAAAGATGATCTACAATCGCTCCAAGTTATGATAGTTAGGCCAAACCATGTACGAAATAGGAAACAAATTAGGAAAACACCTATCAGATCACAAGAAAAAATGCACGAGAGTCATTTACCTCTTAGTGATTCTGGAACATACTTTGATCAAAATTTTTACTAGAGACCATTGTTGAGCGAGACAATAGTGGTAATTGGTTTGATATCTCGCATAAATGTGTAAATAAAATAGAAAATGTATCTGTTTATTTTTCATCTTCAAAATTACAAATTCTAAATAATAAAGATATTCCTAGAAAAACAATAAAAAAATATGAAAAATATTTTGAAGATAAAGGATATATGTCTAAAACAGAAAATATTGAAAACATAATTGAAACTTCTTTTTCCTCTACTTTATTTGATGAAATTGACGAAACTTTACATGATGAAAAATTATTACATGTTATTCTTTTAAACTCATTAAATGAATATGATTTAATTTCAAAATTTTTTTCTGACTTTCATGAAGTTCAAATTAATACAAAATATAAAACAGTAGATAAAAAAGTAAAACCTGTAGCTCAAGCTTTACCTGAAGGAAGTGATTTAAAAATTAAATAAGTAGCTAACGATCCTATCTTACGTGACATGTCTAAAATAAGTCATAAATTTACTGAAGAAACTATTAAATTAATAAAAATTGGAAATGACAATTCGTTTTTATTACCAACTGAACAAGAATTATTTCGTGAAATGATTAAAAAACATGGTAGAGCATTTTCTCTTTATCCTCAGGAAATAGGATGTGTTGACCCTAGATTAGTTTCTCCTATGATCATATTTACTGTAGCCCACATACCTTGGAATCTTTGCCCTATACCAGTTCCAAAGGCTCATTTACCTGAGCTAATGAAACTGCTTAAGGAGAAGATGAAAATGAAAATATTAGAACCTTCCTCTGCACCTTATTCTAATAGATGGTTTACTGTTCCTAAAAAGAATGGTAAACTTAGATTTATTCAAGACTTACAACCCATACATAAAATTACTATTAGGAACGTGGGAACCGGCCCTATTGTAGGAGAATTTGCCAAAGCTTTTGCTGGGCATTCTATATACTCTATGTGTGACTTATATTCAGGATATGACCAGTTTCAGCTTGCTACTGAAAGTAGAGATATTACCACGATGAAGACTCCTTTAGGATTAGTTCGTATGTGTACTCTTCCCCAAGGAGCTACAAATTCGGTAGCACATATGATGAACGCGATGAATAGGGTTCTTCATGACTTTATTCCTAATGTAACCATGCCGTTTATAGATGATATCCCAATTAAAGGATGTGAAGAAAAAGAAAAAGATGAGACATAAGATGCATTAGGATGTAGAAAATTTGTAGCTAATCATATTTTAGATTGTGAAAAAATTCTAAAAAGATTTGAAGAAGTAGGATTAACTTTTTCTATAGAAAAATCAGTTTTTGGAGTTAATGAAGTTTTAATTGTAGGACATTTATGTGGTTATTACGGTCGTAGGCCTTATCCGCAAAAAGTAGATGCTATTAATAAACTATCTGAAACCTGTAAAAACATTAGTGAAGTTAGACGTTTCTTAGGAGCATGTGTATTTTAGGCAATTTGGATTCCGCATTATGCCCATGTAGCTCATCCATTGTACGATTTACTTAGGAAAAACAGAAAATTTAAATGGATTGAAACTCATTTTAAAACGATGAAAAAATTAAAAAATTTGCTTTCTAATGCACCAGTTTTGAAACGTGTAGATTATTCAAACAATAAACCAATTATTTTAACTGTAGATACTAGCCCTATAGGAATAGGCTGGGTAATAGGTCAAGATGATAGTGAGGGAAATAGATATGCTATTAGATTCGGAGCTAAAATTTTGCATGAAACTCAAAGAAATTATCCACAAATAAAACGAGAATTATGGGGTTTAGTTACTGCATTAAAAACTGATAAAGAGTATTTTATAGGAGCTAATGTCATCATAGAAATAGATTGTTTACCTTTAATAGGAATGATTACTAACTGTTCTTCCCCTGATATAGCTATGTTAAGATGGATATCATATATTAAGTTTATTAATCCTATTTTAAATCATATTTCTGGTGAAACTAATTCCGTAGCAGATATGCTTTCTAGGGCTAAATTTGAAGATGATGAATTGACTAAAACTGATTTAAATGTAATTAATTATATTTCTGATATATATGTATATGAAAAATTTAATGAAAATGAGTATAAAGGGATTTGGTATGATATAGGTTATTATCTTAGTACTCTGAAGCAATTACCTATTTGGTCAGCTAATAGATTTAGAGATATTAGGAAACGTGTGTTTAATTTTTTCCTAAAAGATGGTTTTATTTGGCGACATGCTAAAGGGAAAATTAGATATCCTCAGCGAGTTTTAGGAAATAAAAAACTGCAAAATAAAGTTATGATAGATATGCATGAGACTCTTTGGGCAGGTCATAAAGGCTTTTATGCAACTTATGATAAAATTAGAGAAGCCTACTGGTGGCCGGGTATGTATGTGAATATACGTGACTTTGTTAGTACTTGTACTACATGTCAGGTACATTCGTCAGTTAGGCATAGAGAACCTTTGCACCCTACCTATCCTCCTTGTATTCATTACAAGTGGGTAGTTGATTTAGTGACCATGCCTAAAGGATTAGATAAGATGAGATATATAGTTTTAGCTAGAGAAGACCTGACTAATCATGTAGAAGGTAGAGCACTTCGTACGAAAACTACTTATAACGTATGTAAATTTTTGCTAGAAGAAGTTGTTAGTAGATTTGGCTATGTAGAGAAGATAGTGGTAGATAGGGGAGAGTTAGATGCTAGAGAGGCTAGAGAATTCTTTGATCTTCATGGGATTCCTCTGTCTGTCACTACTGCTTATAATCCGAAGTCTAATGGTAAGATTGAGCGGGGTCATCCCTCTATTGTAAAGGCAATTTCTAAGGCCTGCAATGGTGATACGCGACAGTGGCCTAGATTCCTTCCTTTTGCACTATGGGCAGACAGGATGACGTATACTAGTTCTACAGGATTTATGCCTGCAGAACTAATGTACTGTCAAAAGCCGATTTTTCCTATCCAGTCCCAGATTATTTCATGGACGACACTTCTGTGGAATAATGAGATGACTCGTGAAGATCTAATTTCAGTTAGGATTATGCAGTTAAATATAGGTAATAAAATGATTAAAGAAGTTGTTCAAAAAATTAAAAATTCACGTCTTAAAAATAAAATCTAGTTTGATAAAAAACATAGACTTAGACCTTGTACTATAGAAGTAGATGACTGGGTTTTAGTTTATGATAGCACTTTTGATACTCAGTATGATGCTAGGAAAAAATTAATTAAGAGATGGTTTGGACCATATGTAGTTGTGACTGTATTTGAAAATGGTACATTTAAGCTTAGAGAATTTGATGGTTCTTTATTGAAAAATTTGATTGCAGGAAAAAGAGTTAAGCTATTTAAAAAGAGAAATAATGAAGAATATGAAATTGAAGACAATGATGCTGAAGATGATGCTGATGAAAATGAAGATGACGATTAAAAATCTATTTAAAAATCAGGTGAAACAGTTTTGATTAGAGATTCTTTAATTTTTGTGTATATGCATAAGCATTACTGCATGGATTAAAAGGATATGTTTCAATTTATTTAAAAAAAGCAAGTAGAATTAAGATATAGAAATATCTGAAATATTTATGATTGAAGCATAATAACTCGTATTTATATGAACTGAATCAGTAAGTTAAATAGAAATTTTGGAATTGGAAACTTGTAAAAGAAAAGGTAGTCTTATTTTGAATATATGTATATGCTGAAAAGAAATTTTATTCGTTAGTAAATGGGATTTTGTATCTTGCTTTTATTTTTTATGAGATCTGACCTCTAAATAAAATAAAAATTAATTAAAAACTTCATACCCAACTAGTTAATATGTATGTGTCTGTTGTTAGTGTGCTATGTTGGGCTAGTAGGCGGGTGGAACAACCTTGGTCGGGTGATCAAGGCCACGAGCTGCAGCTAGTTTCATCATAGGCCTAACCTATATGTTGTCATGCGCCTGCATGGGTCGGTAGGCGGGTGGAGTTACTCTGGTTGGGCAATCAGAGCCACGAGCTGATGTCGATTTCATGTAGGGCTGACATAGTTTGTCGTGCGCTATACCGGGTTGGCAGACAAGTGGGGTAAACTTGGCCGGGTGGACAAGTCCAGGAGTCGCACCCAATTTCGGTATAGGCCGATTTGTTAAAAAATAAAGGAAAAGCTGAGTTGGGATGAAGTAAGAAAAATGAAGCGATTTAAGCAATACAAGAGAGTCAGACCATAGGAAATAAAAGTAGGAGGCATATAATTCTGTTATCTGATGGGAAAAGTTTTCTTTTTGTATATGCTATTATGACGGATAAGTTACTTATTCTTAGCAAGTGACATGAACAGAAGGACTATAAGACTTATGATTTATTCTTATAAATATTTGTTTAAATGTGGATTCAAAAATATGACATGATATTTTATAACTTATTTCTATGTTGTTTTTTTTTTTAAATGATTTGTACAAATCTTTTTAATTGCATAAAGTGTGAATGCATGATGTAATAAAATTTTGAAATGATTTAAAATTATTTTCAAAAGAATTTGATTTGTTCCACTTGAAACTATAGGTTGGCCCATCGCGACGATGTGCAGGTTTAGTGGGGGCGGATGTCGGAGAGAAATTGTTACTCTTAAAATATTACAAAAATTAAAAGATTAATTGATTGATATAAGTTTGGTTAAATTATGGAATTTTGACTAATGTTTGACTTTAATTTTGCAGGAAAAAAAGTTTACTGACCAAAATCAAGATGGGAAGTATTCATTTAAGTTTATTCAAGGGTATTATAGATGTTAAATTAAGGGTTACTTAAGGGGTAAACTAAGTTTTGGATGAAAATATAAAGATAATTAAGGGTTAATTATAGGTTTTGATCATACTCTAGCTAAATTACAAGGGTAATTAAGGGATAAATGTATGTTTTGAGCATGGATTATAGGGGTCAAGTTAAGCTTTAAGGTTAATTATGGGTTAATTATTCATTCTAGTGGGTTATGGAAGGTTAGAAAATAGATTTATGGGTTAGTTGGAGCTAATTGATGTGGTTTAAAGTTAGTTGTAGGGTAAACCTAAGGTTAAATAATTAAATAAGTGGGTTGTAGTCCATAAATGAATTATTCAATAGGTTAATTATCTCATTAGGAACCTAATTTTAGTCTAAGTTATAGTATTTATTCTAAAAGTTTAGTATTCAATTAAAGAAAAAAGGAGAAGTGAAAGGTTATTTAAATTCTAAAGTATATGGTCCATAGAATATTTAAATAGTTGGATGAAATTGGGGAAATTCACATAAAGGAAAATCCCACGCTTTTTTTCTTGTTGAGTGTTGTTGGAGTGATGTGGAGTCAATTTAGGTAATTGGTTGAGTTATCTAAAGAGAATTGTAGGCTATGGTGGGCTACTCACATCTATTTAAAGAGGGAGTACGTGCTCACAAGTTCATTTGTTTTTTTTCAGGTACTTAATTCTTCTCTAGACTATAGTCATATTTGTACTTAGCTTTATGTCAGTCCTCTGACAGGAGGAGAGAGAAGGCCATCTCTCTTGTCCTTCAATTTATGAAAAGCAAATTTTCTTAGGAAGTGCAGAGATTTATTTTCTGATTTTTCTTTCTTTCCCCTCTTCTTTTTCCCTTCTTCTTGCCTCTCGCTTTTTTATCTAAAAATATATATTTTTCCCCCCTCTCTCTCCCTCCCTTTCTCTGCCGGCGGCGCAGCTCTGCTGCGCGCGCAGCAGAGAGAGAGAGAGAGAAAGAGAGTGCAGTAGAGAGAGTGAGATGAGAGTTTTTAATTGTTTTATTTTTTTGTTGTTTTGTTTTTTTGTTTTTTTTCTTTTTTTATTACTCTTCCCTCTTTGTCCCTCCCTACTGCCGGCGGCGCAGCAGCGCGCGCGTGCAGTAGAGAGAGAGAGAGACGAGAGAGAGCGTGCAGTAGAGAGAGAGAAGAGAGAGAGAAGTAGAGAGAGAGAGAAGAGAGAGAGAAGTAGAGAGAGAGAGAGAGAAAGAGAGAGAGAAAGAGAGAGAGAGAGAGAGAGTGTGAGAGAGAGAATGAGATTTTTTTTTTTTGTTTTTCTTTTTTTATTATTATTGATATTTTATATTTCAAATCTTATTTTTTTTTAATGTATTTATATATTTTATTTTAGTAGTTATTTTAAATATTATTTATCACTTATATATTAAAATATATATATGAAATAAAGATAATTTAATAATGTTTATGTTTATTTATTTATATGTGTGTCTGTATATGTATTTATTTAAGTATGTGTGTGCATGTGAATATTTATGACTTAATGTATTGAATTTACTATAAGTATATATATTCAAGTATTTTTGTGTGTGTGCATGTGAATATTTATGTCCTAAATATGTTTTATTATAAGTATATATGATTTTGTATCTATTTATGTGTGTGTGTATGTTTAACTAATTAGGTTGATTGCTAAATGTATGTTGTTATCCTAATGTTTTTTGTGTGCTCACAGGTTAACATGAAGAAGAAGAAACTTAGCTTATTCTTTGCCAAAGAACTCATTTTCCATCCAACTTTTCTTTATTTCAATACTTAACCCAACCATTCTTAGCCTATACATTTCTTACCCTACCTTATCCCAAGCTTCTTCAATCTGATAGACACCTAAGTTCTTTTTCCCAAGTATCAAGTTAGTGCGTGTTAGTTTAGGATTTGAACTCATGTTAGTTTAGGATTTGAACCCATGTTAGTTTAGGACTTGAACCCATGTGCATGAACCCATGTTAGTGTTAGAGCATGAACCTATGTAAGTTTAGTGCATATTAATGCATGATCCTATGATTAGTTGTTAATGCATGTTAGTATATGTTAATTGTTAGTGTAAGTTAGTATATGTTAAGTTATTAGAAGCATGTTAGTGCATATTAGATGTTAGAAATTTTTGCATCTAAGTTAATGCATGCTAATAAAAGTATGTATTTAAGTTGATATGCAAATTGCATGTATGTCCATGCATGTACATGTTAGTGTATGTTCATATATGTATATGTTAGTATGTGTTAGTATATGTATGCATGTATATGTATAGTATGCATATGTGTATTAATGTGTGCATGTTTATGTATATGCAAGTATGTTCAAGCATGTGTGTGTTAGTAAATGATTAAGCATGTGTGTTAGTATAAGGTATGTATGCATGTATATGTTTAGTATGCATATGTGTATTCATGTATGTTTATGCATGTGCATGTATATTTATGTATGAATATTTATGCATGTATGTATGTTATTTAAATGTATGATTATGAGTGAGCAATGTATGTTAATGTATATTAAATAATTATGTAAAAGAATTTTTAATTGTAAAGTATATATTTTAATACAAGAATGTACTTATTATATATGTGTTTTTAGAAAGATAATTACTTTAATGTTATTCAAAAAGAAAATGCTAGATGAGTGTTATTTTTTATATAAAAGATATACTAAATTCTGTCACGTGTTTTTTTTCAGATTTGATTTATGAAGAATTGCAGCCTCTTGGTGAACTGAAGATTTGATTTATGAAGAATTGCAGCCTCTTGGTGAACTGAAGGCCTGTTGCCCTCTTTCATATATGTGTTTTTTTTTAGCTATTGGCGAACTGGAGATACACATGTGACCTGAAGTTTGAAAAGTAGAGATTGTCCTTAGTTTGAAACTTTGATTAGCTTGTATAGGCTATCTTTTAGACTGTTAATTATAAACATCATCCTTGAGGTTGTATAGGACTTTGGTTATTAATTTAGTATCATCTTTTATGTCTAAAGAAAATTCTTCTAGGAACACCTTTCTACCTTCATCAACTTTTGAATTGTTGTTTCCAAAACCAATAGAAGATAAAGAATCAATAAAAGAAGTAATAGTAGAAGAATCTTTGCACGATCCTAGAACAACTATAACTTTACTTTCTACTGTTCCTCTTAGTGTTAGTGAAGAAAATTTTCCTCCAACTGTAGATAGAAACGTAGAAAATATCCAAGAAGAAACAAACGAAACTATAAAAGATCAAATAGTGAGTGAAAAGACTATCCTACCTTCTTATTTTGATGCAGTTGAATCTTATAGGAACGCTTCACCTTACGAACCTTAGGAAAAGTTATACTTGTACCTGTCCTGCATAGTCACCCTGCGTGCGTCGTTAGCGAGGCGACTGAATTGATCTACCAGTCGTGAGAAATCGCGCCCACACCGGTATATGTCTGAGACACTTCATTTAGCTTTATTATATTTATCTACCGTGAGTGATGGCACATTTTTCTCTTGTCCGCTCACTCATTCGTGGACATTATGTTTTTTCCTTATGTACTGGTCTTTATATATTGTAGTAGTTGTATTCTTGTTTTTTGGTCATTTCATATACATTCCTTTTTATGTAATAGAAGAAGAAGGAGAAGAAGATAATTCTTCCTTGTGTCAATCTGAGTGTGTGCTTCTCTTTGATTGTGAGAGTGTGTGTGTGTGAGCTCTCTTCCTTATCTCCTTCCTTGTGACATGTATATAGGAATGTGTGTGGGTATGTATTTACTATATATGTATATGTGTATGTGTATGCATGTATGTGTGTGTATCAGTATGTGTGGATATGTATGTATGTATAAGTGTATGTGTATGTGTATGCATGTATGTATATGTGTATGTGTAAATATGTGTTGGTATGTATGTGTAAGTGTATGTATTTATGTATGTGTATGCATGTATGTGTGTGTATATATGTATGTGTGTGGGTATGTATTTACTATGTATATGTATTTATATATATGTGTATGTGTATGTGTATGTGTTTGTGTGGATATGCATGTATGTGTAAGTGTATGTGTATGTGTATGCATGTATGTATATGTGTGTGTTTATGTATATGTGTGGGTATGTATGTGAAAGTGTATGTATATTTGTATGTGTATGTATGTATGTTTGTATGTATGTATGTATGTATATATATGTATATATATATATATATATATATATATATATATATATATATATATATATATATATATATATATATATATATATATATATATATATATATATATATATATATATATGTGTGTGTGTGTGTGTGTGTGGTTATCTATTTACTATGTATGTGTATGTATGTATATGTGTATGTGTATGCATGCATGTATGTGTGTGTATATGTGTATGTGTGTGTATATGTATGTGTAAGTGTATGCATATGTGTATGTGTATGCATATGTGTATGTGTATGCATATATGTGTGTGTATGTATATTAAAATGTATGTATGTATGTGTAAGTGTATGTATATTTGTATGTGTATGCATGTATGTGTGTATATATATGTATTTACTATGTTTGTGTATGTATGTACATGTGTATGTGTATGCATGTATGTATGTGTATATGCGTATGTGTGGGTTTACATGTATGTGTAAGTGTATGCATATGTGTATGTGCATGCATGTATGTGTGTGTATGTATGTATATGTAAGTGTATGTATGTATGTGTAAGTGTATATATATGTGTATGTGTATGCATGTATATGTGTTCCTATATATATATATATATATATATATATATATATATATATATATATATATATATATATATATATATATATATATATATATATATATATATATATATATATATGTTTGGGTATGTATTTACTATCTATGTGTGTGTATATGTATGTGTGTGTGTGTGTGTCTTTATATACATGTTATAAATTTAAAGTATTTTTAATATTCTGATTCTTTTTTTTGTTTGAGAATGAAATAACAAGAGATATTGTATGGTAGAAGAAAATGATAGAAGAGATAGCATACCCGCTGAAACATGGTAGTATTTTCATATACATCTATGTCTTCAGGAATCATTTCCTCAGTAGAAGGTAGAAAAATTGATAGTTTATATTATATTGACTTATAATTCTCATATCTTTTATATTTAGTCTAATTTTTTTTATTCATTAAATAAATTTAGGTGGCTATAAAGAAGAGAGTAGAGTTTGATCATACATCACACTTAGGCCAAATGGGACATCATGGGTTAGTAGCTACATTTGTAAGTATACGTATTATTGAAGCTATATTTTTCATTTTAATCAAAACACTAATAATTAACCTTTTTTATTTGTTTCAATGCAATGAAAGGATTATGGTTGATATCCTATGGAAAAGGAAATTGAATTTGATACACATTGTGGATATCGACATCTCAATGAGTACATGCAAGATCATCCAAATGCATTTGTGAGTATTATTAACTTTTATATAAATATTTTATTTTTAGTATATGTGTATGTGTGTATGTGAATATGTAGGTATATATGCATGTGTATATGGGTGTATGTGTATGTATATGAGTGTGTATATATTTGTATCTGCATGTGTATGTGTAATTGTATGTTTGTATGTGTGTGTATGTTCATGTGTATGTGTATGTGTCCATATGTGTCTATATTCATGTGTATGTGTAAGTGTATGTGCATATGTATATGTATGTCATACGCATGTACGGGCATGTGTATGTGTGTGTATATGTATGTATGTATCTATGTCTATGTAAGTCTATGTGCATGTGTGTGTATATGTATGTATGTGTATGTGTAAGTGTATGTACATATGTGTGTGTCTATGTGTTTGTGTGTGTTGTATGTGTGTATATATATATATATATATATATATATATATATATATATATATATATATATATATATATATATATATATTTATATTTATATTTATATATATATATTTATATTTATATTTATATATATATATATATATATATATATATATATATATATATATATATATATATGTGCATTCATGAGTGTATATGCATGTATATATGTATGAGCATGCATATGCATGTGTATGTATCTCCATTTCCATCCATGTGTATGTGCATGCATGTGAATGTGCATTTGCATGTGTATAATTAGTATGTGTTAATGTGTGTATGTGTATATGATATAATACATGCATGTCCTTCTATGCGTTTGTAGATATGTTTGTGCATATGCATGTGTATGTGTGTGTGTTTGTATGTGTATGTGTAAGTGTATGTGTCTGTATGTGCATGTGCATGTGCATGTGTGTATGTATGTGCATATGTATGTGTGTGTATAAGTGTCAGCATGCATGTTCAATTATATGTGTGTATGTGCATATGAATGAGTAAGTGTGAGTATGTTCTTTAATGAAAATAAAATAATTTAAATGATAAACAAACAATGAAAACCATAGTTACAATAATTAGCCTTATTTTATGCTTGGTGAACTTCTTGAATAACTTGCAACAGAGAGAGAAAGAGAGAGATAAAGAGATAGAGAGAGAGAGATCAAAAGAGAGAATAAAAGAGAGAATAAAAGAGAGAGAGAGAGAGATAGAAATTGGAAGAGAAAGAGGCAGAAAGAAGGAGAGAGAGAGAGAGAGAGAGAGAGAGAGAGAGAGAGAGAGAGAATATGAGAGAGACATTACAAAAGAAAGAGATTCAAAAAGATATTGCTAGAGCTCATAAGCATAGTGCATATTTGAAAATTGAAGAGATCTTTGATCAATTGCATATAAAATGATGACCAAAGAGTGATATGACATTTTTTACTTTATCAAACTTTACCATTACATAAGCAATGTAGAAGCTTCATCTGTGCAATCATGGAATTCGTGGATCATTAACACCCACGTGTATCACAAATTAGTGTCTCATATGCTACGTTGGCTTTTTAATCGTATAAGCAATGCTAACATAGTGACACTCTCTTGAATATCCCTAGGAGCATCAAAAATAACATCGAAAATAGCATCAAGAATAGTGCCATTGAATTGAGAGTGCATGCTTGATGCCCGGTCCAACAAGACTTATGATCATGTGGCAACAAAAATGTGTTGTGTTAACCATAGCTATGCCCTCGTATTCCTTGTAGTGACTTCAAGAGGAGTGCACATATGACTGCAATTTCTAGAAGTCTGAAAAATACAAGTTCTAAAAGAGATGCTCTAACCAAATTGTATATATTAAACATCAACTATTCTCGCCTCCTAAATCTACATCATATTCGAGATCATATAAGTAAGTTTTTGAATCAAGTGTCTTGGTAGCTACTTTTCTTCTTTTGCTAAGCTTGTTAAGTATCTACATCTTGCACTCCTTGTCATGAATCATTGGTTTTTTTGTTGTTCTCTAAATGGTTTCTACCAAGTTACTATAAGTTTTACCCACTTCTTATGTTTATCTTGTATTATCTTGTTGACGTCAGAATGTGCCAAGAAAATTTGAGAAATGTTCTCAAACACCAATGGGAAAGGCACCTTCAAATGTCTACATGTAGTGGGATGGGAGCAAAATGAGACGCAAGTATTACACCCACAAAGAATCCAATCTAGCATTGATAAATCAAATAGGAAATAAGGTATGCCATTTAGAAATCCTTTGTCCTATATCTCTACTACCTATAGATTCTCAAATGTTGTTAGACACACTTCTATCGTATTACATACATTGTGTGTCGTCTAGAGTGCAATGTCTAGTACATGATCTATGAGTTATGTATATTTGATCACCTTGAGCATGGGTTAGCTTATCCTTTATTGGGGATAGGATTTGGATAGTTGAGACAATGCTTGAAAATGACTTAATCTTTTTGTAGTTGAATGAACTCATAAGTAGTTTTGCATTCCAGTATAGGGTAATAACCTTGATGCCTTTGTACAAGAGGTAGTGAAAAAGCAAATGTTGGGGATATTTAGGATTGTTTTCTAGGAAATCTTTCTTCCAACATGCACTATATATATCATCTCTTAAGTGGCCAAGGTCGTCTATGCCAAAGTGAAAATCGGGCTATCTTGCTTTATCAAAACGTTGTGTAAGATACTACCTTTCTTGTTCTTTCATATGTATGAATGGGGCTACGGTGGGGTATTGGAGATGCATTTGGCTTATGCAAAATAATACCTTTTCCAACTTACTAATAAAAAGATCATGTTTAACATTAATAAAAAAGGTCATTTGTACCTCCAATGCATTGTTGATATATTTAGGTAGTGATGTGTGTGAACACTCTAGGACCGCGGGGGCTTTTTTTCCCTCTTTAGGAGGATTTTTCCCCTGGCTTGTATATACGCCTATTGCCCTAATGGGCTACTTATCTTTGTATGTTCTCTAGTAATACATTCAGTATTGTGTGTTGTGCTCCAAGCTTCTTCTTCTTCCTTGTGTTGTTCGCGTGCTTCCGCACACGTCTAACTCCAACAATTGGTATCAGAGCAGGTCGTCGCTTCATCTAGGGCTCCATCGACACTCCTCCATTTGTAGTCTCAGATTGTCACAAAATTTGGTGACCATACTCAAGATGTTTGTGGTGCCAAAATCGCAGTCTGAGCTCATTTCGGCCTCTGAACGCACAATCGTAGCGCTTGTGGAGGCTATTTCATCTTTTTGTGCCAAAGGTATATACGAGTTTCTGTTCGCCAGTATAAGCGTCTCGAAGTCTGCTACAAGTCTAACAAAATTCATCTAGGCAGTTCTATTCAGCTTTTTGAGATACAATCAATTTTCTGCATCAAGGTATTTTAGTCACCGGCCATTGCTGAAAGCAGTGATGTATTTTGTATGTTGGTTGTTCAGGATAAGTTGGATGGTACCAACTACCCATTATGGGCTTATATGATGCTACATGCATTGGTTGCAAAAGAATTATGGAACATTGTGTAGGGTGTTGAAAGACGTCCTGTTACACCTGTAACAACAGGTACTACAAATACAAGTGCTGGAGCTGCTCGAGATGGTGTGGAAGATGATATTGTGCAGATTCTTGTTCGTGCTGCTATTTCTGCTACACCTACTGTAGAGCAGATTTGTTAGGATGGCAGAGATGCCCAGACACATACATTGATAGTTTTGTCTGTCAAACGTGCCATTATTCCTCATATTTGCTCTTGCAGAATAGCTAAGGATGCTTGGGATACACTTACGACATTGTACCAAGCTAGGAATGGGGCTGGTGTTGCTTACCTCCAAAAACAGTTGGAGAGTGAGCACATGAATCAAGGTGATTCTATGGATAGTTTCCTAACAAAGATCAAAGATTTGAAGGAACAATTGATTTCTGCTGATGAGGTTATACTAGATAGCTCAATTGTGTAGACCATTCTAAATGGTCTTCCTGATTCATATCAGAGTTTTGCTTCTACTCTTCGTTTAATGATGAAAGGCAATTGGAATGCCTTATTTGAGGAGTTAGTCTTTGTTCTATTGCAGGAAGATCAGTCTAGGAAGAAAAGGTCCATTATGCGAGTTACAGATCAAGATTTCCTAGCTAGTCAAAAGGGCAAAGGAAAATGGAGCTCTTCAACTAGTAAGCACAAATCTGCTAATTTTGCATACTCGAAGAAGGAAGATAAAGATGAGAAAAAATTAGAAAATCAGAAATTGTTCTGTAAGTACTGTAAAGGGAATGATCATATCATAAAGAACTGTTTAAAACTGGCTGCAAAAGAGGCGAAGAAGAAAGAGGCTGGAATGGTTGTTGTAGAAGCCTCTACACCAAAAACAGAGTCTGCTAATCTTATGCAGGAAGAAGAATGGGTGTTCACTACTGTTTGTAGTCTTGACCCATCTTCTCATGAGCAGTGCATGTCTGCAGTAGACTCAGATGTTTGGTACTTTGATAATGGGGCGACCAAACATATTACCTCGTAGTGCAGTTTCTTCTCTTCACTCGAGCCTGCTCCTACAGGGAATACTGTTACATGTGCCAACAACTCCTCTTATCCTGTTATGGGAGTTGGTAAGATCATTTTGACTACTGCTGATGGTAGTTCTTTCACTTTGTCAGATGCTTTATTTGTGCCAGGGATCAAGAAGAACTTGTTATCATTTTCTGCATTAGCCAAGATTGGCTTGGTTGTGAAATTTGTTGATGACAGGTGAATTCATGATATATCAAATGGAGATGTGATTATTGCTTCTAGCATTTTATGTCATGGGCTGTATAAGCTCATAGACTATGAAAGATCTGAGAATGATTTGGCATGTGCAGTAAATGATTCTCAGGCTATGTCAAATGCAAAGCTTTGGCATGCACACTTTGGTCATCTGAATTTTTCTAGTTTGCTATGCCTACGAAAATTTGAAATGGTGTCCTCTTTGCCCAAACTTGAGGCACCTGGAAAACATGTTTGTGAAGGCTATATTTTGGGAAAAATGCAGTGTTACTCTTTTCCAAAAGATGGTTCAGTTTGGACTACACAAAAATTGCAGCTTGTACATAGTGATGTCTATGGTCCTCTACAAACACCCTCTTTTGGAAATTACCTTTACTTTGTGACTTTCAATGATGCTTTTTCCAGGCATGCATGGGTATATCCGCTCAAAGAAAAGTCCGAAGTGTTCATGTGCTTTAAATAGTTTTTGGTTTTGGCTGAAAATCTATCAGCATGTAAAATGGGCACCCTCTGTTCTGATCGAGGGGTGGAATATATGTCTTCTTATTTTAATGCATTTCTGGCTGAACGTGGGATAAAACACTAGTGTACAGTGTTGTATACACCTCAACAGAATGGAGTTGCTGAACGAAAGAACATGTCACTCATGGAGCTGGCGAGGTGCATGGTCAAGAGTCAGGCTTTACCATTGTGTGCAACATATGTACTGAACAGGTGTCCCACTAAAGCACTGCAGTCTATCACTCCATATGAGGCTTGGCATGACCGCAGGCCATCTGTTGCTCATCTGCATGTATTTGGTTGTTTGGCATATGCACTAGTGCCTTAACAACATCGCAGAAAATTGGATGATAAGGCAATAAAATGTATTTTTGTTGGGTACAGTTCTGAAAGTAAAGGCTATCGTATGTATCATCCACAGACTAAATGCATTCTGGCTAGCCGTGATGTTGTCTTTGTGGAAGATGCTATTCAGCCATTGCTTTCATGTACTAAGGAGACATCTGTTAGCTCCAAAGACATGTATGATACTTTGATGCCTCTTTTTACAGGTGGAAAGTCTAGTCCTGGTCGTAATGACGGAACTTCTCAACCTTTGCAGGTCTCATATGATGATGTAGATCATTCCATTTCTTATGCAGATTTACATGACATACTTGTTGATGAGAGAGCTCATATTCAGCAAGCAAAAACTATGTCAAAAGGGTTGGTGCAAACTTTGCATGATAGAAAATTAGATGCACCTTTGTCATATTGTACTCCTTCAGGCTCTCATAGTGCCTCCTTTGCATCAAATTGCTATGTTATGGCTGCAACTAGTCTCTGTAATGAAAATGAGCTTGTTTCTTTTGATGAAGCATAGAATTCAAAAAGTTGGATGGTTGTTATGCAATCTGAATATGATGCTATAATGAAGAATGGTACATGGTCTTTATGTGACTTGCGTCCTGGAAAGAAGGCCATTGGCACTAAGTGGGTATACAAGCTGAAGCATAAACCTGATGGTACAGTTGAGAGGTATAAAGCTAAGATTGTTGCAAGGCATTATTCGTAAGAGAGAGGCATTGATTTTTATGAGACTTTTGCACCTAGATGCCGTATGACTACAGGTCGGAGCATTTGTGCACTTGTAGCCCATCATGGTTGGAATGTACATTAGTTGGACATTAAAACAACATTTCTGAATGGTGACTTGCATGACGAAGTGTATGTTTTTCAGCCCCGTGGCTTTGTGTAGAAAGGACATGAAAACCAGGTGTGTAGGTTAAAGAAGGCATTATATGGTTTAAAGCAAGCACCACGTGCTTGGTATGAGAAGATACATGCCTATCTGGTTGCACATGGTTTTGAGAACAATCCAACTAAAAGCACCTTATATGTTAAGCCTACTAATGATGTGCTTCTGATCATTGTTGTCTATGTTGACGACATGCTGCTCATTGGTCCTATTGAGAAGCATATTACTGATTTCAAAGCTAATTTGCATGCCTCATTTGAGATGTCTCATTTCGGGCATTTGCATCACTATTTGGGCATTGAGTTTAAGCAAGTTGATAGTGGAATGGCTTGGTGTCAAACGAAATATATTGACACATTATTGCAGCGTTTTGGCCTTGAAGATTGTAAGCCTATTGCCACTCCTATGGAGACAGGTTTACGATTGAGTCTTCATGATGTTGGAGATGCATTTGATGTTGTTCTCTATCAGAAGGCTGTTGGATGCTTGATTTACTTATGCATTGCTCGACCAGATATTCAGTTTGTTGTCTCACAGATGAGCAAGCTTATGCATTGCCCAGGAGTCAAGCATTGGTAGGTAGTTAAGTGCATCTTTCACTAATTAAGTGGTACTCGGCTACTTGGGTTGTTTTATCCCAAGGAGGAATCACTACCGCCAGATTTGCATGTTTTTTCTGACTGTGATTGGGCTGGTTGCTATGACAGTCGTGTGTCCACTAGTGGCTTTCGCTTCATGCTTGGCAGCTCATGTATATCTTGGTTGAGCAAGAAGCAGCCTACTGTGCCCACTTCTAGTTGTGAGGATGAGTATAGGGCAACTTTCATAGCTACTGTTGAGTGTGTGTGGCTCAGATGCCTTATGGCTGATTTGGGTGTTGGTCAGTCTTCTGCCACCATCATCTTCACTGATAGTCAGAGCGCATTGGCAATTGTGAGGAACCCTGTGTTCCATGCTCGCACTAAGCACATTGAGGTTCATTATCATTATGTCAGGGAGAGCTTCTCTGTTGCGGAGATCAGCTTCGCATATGTGCCCACGCAGGAGAACATTGCAGACCTTTTCACGAAGGCTCTACCTAGGGAGAAGTTTGAAGCTTTCCGCAAAGCTTTGGGCTTACTTCCTTTTGTGGAGTGATTTCCACATAGCTTGGCACTTCCTTATACATGTGTGCCAGCTACTTGTTCACCGCATCACTCCGAAGGGGGATCTGTTGATATATTTAGGTAGTGATGTGTGTGAACACTCTAGGACCGTCGAGGCACTTTTTTCCCTCTTTAGGAGGTTTTTTTACCCCGGCTTGTATATATGCCTATTGCCCTAATGGGCTACTTATCTTTGTAGATTCTCTAGTAATACATTCAGTATTGTGTGTTGTGCTCCAAGCTTCTTCTTCTTCCTTGTGCTGTTCGCGTGCTTCCGCAGATGTCTAACTCCAACATGCATATCCCTTTCCTCCATATTTCTAGGTTCTCATAGGTTGCATAGTCGTTAGAGTCAAAATCTATGAGTAGTAAGGGCTCATAGTCTCGTAGGAATACTTCTAGTGTTGATATTAATCATTGAGATTGCTCAAACATTGGATATGGAGGTGAAGGTGACCTTGCAACTTCCTCCCTAGGCATATGTTATGGTTGTGGATCTTTTGCATCCAATGAGTCATCTATTTGGTTTCTTAGATCCTCAATCACGTCCCTATATAATACCATCATATTTCTTTATTCCTCAATCATTGCTTGACATTATAAGCTCTATTATGCACCTTCCTCTCATATAATAGTGGGCATTGGGTTACCATGGCTTCTTGTAGAAATATTTGAGTGAGTTCCTATTCTTGTCTTTGGAACCCTTCACATTATAAGCACAATTTCTTCTTAGCCTACGAGGCCACTATGTAAACCTCTAATGGTAGGTCATGTTTTTCCTCATTTATCCTCAAACGCTAGTATATACGTGTTGAGAAACAACACGAGTATGTAATCCTATTCTTTCCTACTCTTTATAGATTCATCTCTTTTCTTTTGAAGTTGAGTTTTAAGAAAAATTTTCCTAGACATAAGTTTGCTTACCATGTCTAGGGCTTTTTGCAAGATGTTCTTGAATATTAGCTAGGCATTCAATGCTCTCTATGAGGCATCCTTCCATGTAATAAAACTTTTTGTAGCATTTATGGCTTGTGTGTGTCTCATGCCATGGCTTTTGTGTTCTTTACTCTTTCATTGTTCCTAGTATATTTTGCATCATACTTCTGTAAGAGTTTCAAGATCAACTAGATTTGATCTTCCACTAAAGAAGTTGGAGGCTGTGTGCTATAAAATGTGAGTTGTTATATGTTGTTAGGTGGTTATGGTAGACGAATGAGTGTCGATAAGAGTAGCTCGAGCAAGATCATTACCAAAGTTTCTTTCTACTTCAAGACGTTACCCTAAGATAATGTAGGTGGCATTACCAAATTTGAAAGGAGTTGGTACATCAAAGATTTTGGATGTGGAGAAATGCAAGAAGCATAACGTAGTGGTTTGGCTAAGGGTGGTGGAGTGGATAGAGGTTCTTCCTTAAATGGGGTCTAAGATATGTATACATGTGTATCAAAAAACATTGTAGAACATGTAGCACGAGATGAAAATGATGTATATGATGTAGATGTCTCTAAGGATGGAGGCTTACCTTCAAGGGAGGAATCTATATGGATTCATATCCGAAGATGAAGCAATGACAACCATGAGGAACAAAGGGCAACCATCACATGAAGAAGTGGAAGAACTTTCGATATGGTGTTCGAAGGATGCACTTGCAAGGTCCTATATTCTAAACTCAATCTCTGATCTTCTTTTACCTCATGTCAAGGGATGCAAGACATCAAGAGAGACCTGGAATGCACTTGCTTCTTTCTTCTCTTCCAACACTCGAGCAAGGAAGAACCAATTGTGGATGGAGTTCACAACAATGAAGAAAAGCCCGAAGCAAAATGTGACTGATTATTTCACAAAGATGAAGGAGATTTCTGACCAACTTGGAAGCATTGGAGAGGTAATTGAAGAGGAGCAAATCATAAGGGAAATCATGAATGGAATCAAAGCAGACGACAAGTGGGAATCATTCACAACAACCATGGATTTATACATGGATATGCATGTACCCGACCTCAACACACTCATGGGCCAACTCTTCACTCATGAAGCAAAGATTAGCAAAGGTGGTGAGTCCTCAAGAGGTAATCAAACTTCTGCCTTATATTCTGATAAAGCTAAGGTCAAGGACAAGTCAAAGAATAGGAAGAATGAAGATGAAGGAAGCTCTTTCTAAGCAAACTTTGTAGGTAGAGGAAGAGCTAGAGGAAGAGGCAGAGGTGGAAAGCAAGGCAGGGGGAGATTCCAATCATCTCAACCTTGCAACATATGTGGCTTATCTAACCATACTACTGAAGAATGTTTCAGGAACCCGAGGAACTCAAGAGCAAGAGGATTCAATAGAGGTGGCTATGGATCAAATAGAGGTAGATACAATGGAGGCTACAACAACAACAACTACTACAACAATAATTACAACAACAACAACAACTATCAAAGTGGCCATAGAGGAAGAAGAGATTACAATAACTATGCAGAGGACCAAAGTCAAGAAGATTCATTATTGATTATGAATCTATCAGCGAAGAAGGGTAAGGATGATGATCACATATTTTACATTGATTCGGGATGCTCGAACCATGTAGCAGGAAATGTGGCTTTACTTTCTGATTTGGAAGATCCTCATAACACGCATGAAGTGCAGATAGGAGACGACACAAAGCACTCAGTGGAGAAGATAGGTAATGTGAAGACATCAGATGGGAATATGAACCTCTTAAGCAAAGTCTTGTATGTCCCTACAATTACCAAAAATTTAATAAGTGTTGGACAGATTGTTGAAAAAGGATTGCAGGTTAGATTCAATCGATTTGGAGCATATGTTGAAGACCCAAGGAAGGGCTTTCGAAGGATTTCCAAAGGAGAAAAGACAGGAAGGCTTTTCAATTTTGGAGTGGAAGATACAAAGAACATAGCTTTGTTTAGCTATGGATCTCAAACTCTAACAGAGTTGGAGATATGGCACAAAAGGCTTGCTGTCATTGGTGAGAGGACACTCAAACAGATTTGCAAGGACCAAAGTGTACTTGGTTTGCCTAATATCACAAGGCAACACATGATTTATAAGTGTGAAGCTTGTCAACTCGGCAAGGCTCATAGACAACCTTTCAATAAGAAAGGATATATGTATCAAAATACTTTAGATCTAGTGCACACGGATGTGTGGGGTCCAAGTAAGGAGCCATCTATATCAAGCTCAAGACATTATGTGTCTTTCATAGATGATTGTAGCAGGTGGACCATTCTGTTTTTCATGAAGCACAAGGATGAAGTGTTTAATTGCTTTAAGAAGTATATTGCTCTTGTTGAAAACCAAACAGGTAGGACTTTGAAACGACTCAGATCAGATGGTGGAGGAGAATACTTCTCTTCTGAATTTGATGCCTTCTTGCATGAAAGAGGCATTAAAAGGGAATTCACTACAAGGTATACACCCGAACTGGTGTAGCAGAGAGGAGGAACAGAGCTATTGTCGAAACTGCAAGGTCCATGCTCAACGAAAAGGGATTGTTGAACTACCTATGGGCAAAGGCTATGTCTACAGCCACATATCTCATAAATAGACTTCCATCTAAGTCACTAGATGGAACCACTCCATAAGAAGTGCGGAATGGAAGACGACCTAGTCTAGAGCATTGCAAAATTTTTGGATGCTTAGCCTATGCTCACATTCCTTCTCAAGTAAGAGGGAGATTGGATCCCAAGGCAGAGAAGTGCGTATTCATTGGTTATGATCAAAACCAAAAAGGATATAGATTGTTTAATCCAACCAATAAAGGATTTTCTATGAGTAGAATGTAATTTTTGATGAAAACAAATCATGGTTTGATGATGACAGGAAAGTGAAGCTGCCATATGACTTGGATGAAGATTTTCCATCACTTCAACCAAAGGAGCCAAAGCAGATTGAAGAAAGTGATTCGGAGATTGACCTAGAAGACTTGGAAAGACTAAAGCTATGGAAGAACAAAGGAAAAGCAAAGATGCAGGATGCTACATATGGACCCGAGAGCTCACATCAACCACTTAGAAGGTCTTCAAGGGAGAAGAAGAAACCAGAGAGGTTTGGTTATGATACTTCTTTGGTCACCAAGCACTCAATCTACATTGCAAAGGATTCAACCAATGAAGAACCTAGCACATTTGAAGAGGCACAAAGCAAGAAAGCTTGGAGAGATGCAATCGATGAAGAAATGGAAGCCTTGAAGGAGAATGACACTTGGGAACTTGTACCTAACAAGCCATCTATGAAGATAATCGGATCTCGATGGATATACAAAATCAAGAGGAATCCAGATGGAAGTATAAATAGACACAAAGCAAGGTTAGTTGCTAAAGGGTTTGCTCAAACTCATGGTATTGATTATGAGGAGACTTTATCTCTTGTTGCAAAAATGCCTACAATTAGGGTTCTCATTAGTCTTGCTGCATCTAGAAATTGGAATCTTTATCAACTTGATGTAAAGAATGCTTTCTTGAATGGATGGATTTCTGAGGAAGTGTATATGGCACAACCTCCTGGATATGAGGATGCACATCATCCTAACTATGTATGCAAACTAAAGAAAGCTTTGTATGGATTGAAGCAAGCTCCAAGAGCTTGGAATTTTAGATTGGTGACTTATTTGCAGGACCAAGGATTCAAAGCTAGCAAGGCGGATACCTCTTTGTTCATAAAGAGGAATGGATCTGAAGTGATCTATTTATGTGTGTATGTTGATGATATTATTATCATAGGAAATGATCTGTTGGTACAAGTCAAGCCTTCACATTTGGCTTGGACATCTACTTTGAAGTTTCTACATAAAACAAGGAGCATAGGAACACTAGCTTATGAGTTATTAGTCTTTTACCCGTTGTAAAAGTCTATATAACTTGGCGTAGTATGCAATCACGCCTAATTGATTGAAAGTTGTGGAAAAGGTTGTTGATTGATTGAGAGAATATCTCAATCAACCTTTTTTAGGTGAAAGATTTTAGGAGATTGATTTGAATTCTAATTCAAGCTCTCACTCAAACTCCTATGAAAACTACAAGTTAAAAGTCGCGTAAAAGAGGAGCACTTATCCCGAGGCATTTCTGTATCAATCATTGAGGGCGTGAGGTCTACTTTATAGCCTACACCTCTGAGTACCATTGAACTATGTTTATCATGCCAATGGGAATGTACATTTACATGATCTAATACAAATATTTACATTCATCATCTCTATTATTCTCTGAGTGTACCACTTCAACTACTGTCAACTTCAAAGAGACATATCTCAGCGCCTACTGAACTAAATCAAGTGATTCAAAGCTTGATAGATTCAGCTCAAAGCATACCTCAAGCATACAAAATTTCAAGCAACTCGGTTCAGCCAATTTCAAGAAATCGTGGTCGAAGTGCTTACTGTTGCAGTTCTTACAGTAAACGAGTAATTTCCGGTAGAAAAATGAAGTAGATCTCGCAGAGTAATGCGAAGCTTTGTATGAGAGATAGCTTACTCTATAGCTAAACATATCTACTTTTAGTTGATCAATCTTTTCGGTGAAAAAGATATCTACACACAATACAAAGTCTGACCGGAAAGAGACTGTCTGAACTAGAGGAGTTTTTATTCTTAAACTTCAGTAAGAGTTCAGTAAGTTAAGAAAGATCACGTGTCACTTCCTTACTTCATGTATGTTCACTTGAAGTAATTATAAACAGAATTGAAGTTCATTCCGGTATAATTCCGATACGATTACGATGTCAGTCCAGTGGCAGTCTAGTGAAATTTCGGTGAAATTTTTTTCAGTAAAGTTAGAGCACATTCTAAGCTATTGATTGATTACAGAGAATTTCTGAATCACTCTAACTTAGTTCTTCTTGGCGTGGCGGTTTCCGCAAGGCACAGTCTTCGTCGCGTTATCAAGAAGTAGAATCGCAGAAAAGGATCAAAGAGGGCTGGTGCAAAGCAGGATTAGCAATACCAACTCAATCTTCTGAGTGCATCCAACCATCTCTCCCAACATGATCTTGAAGGAATCAAACAGGTAAAGAGTCAAATGAAGGAGGAGTTCAAAATAAGTGACCTCGGAGCACTCACTTATTTTCTTGGATTGGAGTTGATCTACACAGATTCATGTATATACATCACACAAAGGAAGTATGTCCATGACATGCTCGTCAAGTTCAAGATGGAAAATACCAAGTCTGCAGGTACATCTATGGAGCAAAATCATAAGCTTAGTGCTTATGAAGGAGAGCCAATTGAAGACATCACAAGCTATCAAAGCTTGGTTGGAAGTTTGAACTATGCAACACTCACAAGGGTGGATATATGCTATAGTGTTAGCATATTGAGTCAGTTTATGCATAAGCCGAGAAGACCACATATGGAAGCGGCCAAGAGAGTCCTCAAGTACCTAAAGGGGACCATGAATGAAGGTTTGTTTTATTCATTTACTTCAGATATTGAGCTAAAGGTCTACTCAAATGCAGATTGGGCCGGATCTAAAGATGATAGAAGAAGCACATTAGGGTATATATCATTTGCAGGTTCAAAAATCATTTCTTGGTCATCGAAGAAGCAACCAACCATGGCATTATCTTCTACCGAAGCCAAATATAGAGGTTTGGCTAATGCAACTCAAGAAATCATGTGGTTAAAGTCTTTGTACACAGATCTTGGACTTCATTCTTCAACACCTCATATTTTTGGTGACAACACAAGCTCACTACATCTAGCAGCTAATCTGGTATACCATGCTAGAACCAAGCATATTGAAGTCCACTACCATTATGTAAGGGAGAAGCTAATGAGCAAGGATATTCAACTATCCTATGTCTCTACAGATATGCAATGTGCCGACATGTTGACTAAAGCTCTTGATGGTATGAAGTTAAGTAGATTCAAGTTGATGATTGGCTTGCACAAAATCAAGGACAATTGAAGACTTATTTGGAGGCCAAGCATGTTAGGCTTGAGCATTTTACCCAAGCCTACATGCTTGATATATTTGATATCATCCTGATTTGTAAGTCACATGAGTAGTCATGTGAACACCTCTTGTAAAAGAGTTCATTTTTATCTCTTGTATTTGAAAAAAGAAACAAGGAAAAGGATAGCTTACCTCATGCATGATGTAAAAGCAAATTTGTGGCTATAACTACCAAAATCACAAATTTTTGAGCTGAGGGAATATCTCCTAACTTTGGGATCACTTTTAGGTGGATCCATTGGAATTTGAATTCAATACTCCCTCCAAGAATAGCTATAAAAGGAGCAAGAAGGAAGAGGCGATTAGCAAGCCTTGTACGTGACCACTTGATGTCATTTTGTAGATATTGAAGAGCTTACTCCATAGCTCTATCATTCTACTCCCATTGTGCAAAGATTCATTGCCAATGTGTTTGTAATCATATATGAATTTATACATTTATCATCATTCACTTCTCTGTTTTGTTCTCTGCTATACTCACTCAGAGCAGTATATCTCGAGTTCTACAAATTCATTTTCCGTGATTTAACTTGCGTTGGATAGCGCATACTGTCTATTTGTTTACCTATAAATTTTCAAGGTCATTGGATTTATGGTTTTGGAGATATCTGCATTTTACTGCTCACTGGTCTATCTTTGCAGAGCCCCGAGAATGTTGGGCATGTTCTAGAAATTGATGAAACTTGTTCTCAGTTCTCAGTCCATCATTTGAAGTGTTTTAACTTGGATTGAGAAGCTTGCTAAGTCTTTTTGCTATGCCCAAAAGGAATTTTTCTAATTCCTACCAGGTTGAGAGCACTGTTCAATTTTTCCACCAGGTGTATGTCCCAAAATAGCAAGTTTTGGGAGCTAGTCATTTGGCAACTAGTTTGTCTTGACTTAAACTTTTGGGATACATGTTCCAAAGTACTTGGCTGATATTTTGGTGGATTTAGGAAGCTTAAAGGGTCTACTAATCAACTCTGAAGTCTCAGTTGGCTGGTGTGAAGCTGGTTGTAGCAGCACCTACTCATCTTTGGATTGCATCCACCATCTCTCTTCACAAAAGAGTTCTTAGATACATCATAGGAACTTTGAAGGAAGGATTATATTATCCTTTTACATCAAATATAAGGTTGAGAGCATATAGTGACTCAGATTGGGTAGGAAGTCAAGATGATAGAAGTTCAACACATGGATATATGATATATATAGGAGATAAACTTGTGTGTTGGTGTTCAAAGAAGCAACAAACAGCGGCTTTATCATCAACTGAAGCTGAGTACAAAGGACTTGTGGAAGCAGCTAAATAAGTGATATGGATGCAGACTTTGTTCAAAATCTTGGACATTGATCAACGTATATCTATCATACATGGAGATAATATGAGCTCATTGTATCTTGCAGTAAATCCTAAAGTTTTTCATGAATGATAGCTCATTTTGAACCTACTACCTTCAACTACAATTCGTCAAAATATCTTTACAAAACGGGTCGTGTACTTACAGAAATGAGTGTAACACTAAATCTATGTTAAATAGATGAAGTCATTTAACAAATTTTAGACATAGTTCAAATGTTGAAGTGAATTCAGAAGTTTTTGAAGTTATTACTTGAAAGTTTTGTTTGGAGTGTGTTGCTTAACATTAGCAAAAACTTCTATTAGCAAATTATCAAAAGAATTTACAAAGATCAAGTTATTACATATCAAATTTGAAGATAGAAGAAAAGGCACAGATTTTTGAGAAGTAAATTTTGGATTTCACTAAGTGTAGTGTAGCTCAGTGATGAGTAGCACCTCCTTTAATGTCAATCCGGGAAGACGTGAGGATGGTATGATGACCTCGAGCAAGTCAAGGCACAAGTGCGTGAGTGAGAAGCACACTAGCATGCACACACATACACACACACGCGCACACAAGGTAAGACAAAGAGTGAGAAGCAATGAAGTTCTTTAGATTACTTAAAAAATGTTCACACAAGTTCAAATCAATTACAAGCTAGCTCAAAAATGATCTCTCTAGCTCTATTTATAGTTTTTGACTAGCTTTTGGCCGTGTCCAGACCTAGTGTCTGGCCTAGTTAAAAATTAGGATCTCAGGCCTTTTTGGAGGTTCAAACGGAGTCTAAAAAATATGAAAACTGATAGGTAGGTACTTCTAAGGCTCCTCAAGCTCAGAGACTCCTTGGCTTGCACAAAATGGAGATACAAAAATATGAAATGGTATTTACAATGGTTTTTAGTGATGAAAATCACTATCTTTGTAGGGATTTCTTCTAACATTTTGACATACATTTCTTGGAGCTCCCTACTTGCTCCCTCTTCTTGTGTGCCCAACTCTTTGATGCATGAAAAATTTAAGTGGCCTACTTCCCAGATCTTCTTTGACTACTCTGTCTGCTTGTGCTTTCTCTTCGCTCTAACTCCCTTCGTAGGCTTCCTTGTCTTGTGAGTCCTTCGGTTCCTTGACTACTGCCAACACCCCCCCCCTCACTCACGTCTGTCGTCTCTGACAGACCCTTGTCTAGCTGTGCGTTGGACATAATATTGAACCACATCTGAGGCGAGGTGGTGTTCTTCTAAACGTAGCCCACATGCTAGGTCTCTTAACAATGCATCCCAATCCGCTGGTCTTGGGACTTCTGGATGTGGCACCCGCAATTGATCTGAATGGATGGTCCTCTCCACAGCGAATAGTTGGAGGAGATGTGAGGGCTTGGGTACAAATATTTTTGAGTGACATTCACAGAACCCTGTGACAAACATGTCCTCGAATTTTTGCTTGAAGCATGCTGGGAGGTATTTTATTCTCGCATGCCAGGCATATACTACCTTTATTGAGGGGGTAGTGCTCATGTCATATACTAGATCTTGGTTGCCTGCAGTGAAGCCAACTCCTGAGAAATGGGGGTCCTTGATGTTCTTGAATGTCCTATATGTGATTAGCATTAATTCAAAGATTTTCATGCACATTTGTGTGATCACATCAGGTGTGTTGCATAGTCCAAGGCTCCAGTGACGGATGGTAGAAATCATATAAGCAGCAGATGGAGGGCCTTGTGGGGGTGCTAGATAGACATAATTCAACCACCTTGCGCAACCTTTGACATTCTTGACGGTGATAGCAAACTCAGGCCAGGTTCATCTGCGGAGGAATGGAGCGTAACAGGGATTGTATTTGATAAAGAGCTGCATGTTATTCCAGGTACGAACCATTTCGGGATAGGTCTCCAAGAGACGGATCCTCCAGGGGGGTTGATGAATGGATCCTCTTTTCGCACTCTTAGGTATATCGTCTAGGCCAAACTGTGTGGAAAAGGTGGGAGCCTTCCCACATTGTCGTTGAATCTCTACGTTGTAATCCGCCAAGAGTACACAATATGGCACATAGTGATTGTCGTTGATGCCTATCCATCTGTGATGAGACATACTTCGGAAATATTCTGATTTTATGATAGTGTCTTCCAACTTGGCTAGTGATTGGATTTGGATTGCCACTCGTTCTTCGTGTGTTTTAGCTGTCTTTTCAAGTGTCTGAAGCCATTCAGGTGCTTCCACTTCCAAGGTGTCCATACCTTCCGATGTTTGTTGCCCTCCTGGCATTGGGATAGGAACATATGGTTCCTCATAGGAATCATCCACCTCAATTGGCACCAATTCCTCTGGCTCTGGTTCTATAACTGGTGAGGGTTGCCTTTCATATTCCAATAACTTCTTCTGCAATTGTGCCACTTGCTCCGTTAATGCCTTTACCTCTTCTGAAGTGGAGGTTGATTGTATGACCTGCGGTTGTTCTTCCTGCTCCCTAATTTGGCAGTGTAGTGTGTCTCCTTCCTTTTCTAAATCATCATGGGCTTCTAACAGATCCGCATAGATTTCTAAGTTCTTTTTCATTGTATCTGAGGGGACTGCTTAAAACTCTTCTCGGTCGATCTCGTGGGGAGAGCCTTCCATGGTAGCTTTGAGATTTTCTTCGTTTTGCTTCTGCAGATGCTTGTTTTCTTCAAGGGTGGTAGCCATATGTTTTCTGAGTAGAGTCAAGTTACGCCGGACTCGTAGATTATCTGTTTGGTAAACTTCAAGCAAAGCCTCGAGTTGTTTGACACCAGGCAACTGTGATGGTTGGGGTGTCTCCAGGAGGGTTTGATGAGCCTACTCGAGTGAGGTGTAGCGTTGATTGAGGTTTGCATTTTCATCTTCTATAGTTGTAAGCCGTCTCTACAGTTGTTGGTGATTCGTAGTCAGTTGATGTAACGCCAAGAATATACTCCCTACATTAAATGATGCAGGGAAAGATGAAGATGCAAGGGGAATGGGGAAGGGGAAGGGAGTCGTGAATGATGTGGAGTCAAATGGTGATGTGGGTGGAGGGGGTATGGGAGATTGAGGATGCGTAGGGGGAGGGAGTGGTGTTGTGGCAGGTGATGTTTCCATGGTGTCGAATGTGTGTGTGACTGTGTAGATGGGTACAGTGGGTGGGGTGGAAGTGATGTTCGTGAATAGTATTGTGAAAGTGGGCTTGGTAACTCCTCCTATTTGGATGTCAGGAGAGAGAGGAATTCCCATGAAAATTGTGGTGAAGGTGGAAGTGGGGTTGGTAGTGTCATGTGGTGAA
Organism: Ceratopteris richardii; assembly: GCA_020310875.1. Classification (NCBI taxonomy): domain Eukaryota; kingdom Viridiplantae; phylum Streptophyta; class Polypodiopsida; order Polypodiales; family Pteridaceae; genus Ceratopteris; species Ceratopteris richardii. The sequence goes on along the minus strand of CM035420.1, from coordinate 77,105,788 downwards.
GTGAGTTGTGTAGTGAGAGGTGTGGAGGGTGGTGAGAGTGGTGTCATCTGATGTTCTTGTGTTTGTGTAGTGTCCTTTGCTGCCGATACATTCATGTGAAGCTACTTGTCGGAGTGCATAGGACGGGTAGGTACTCGTTTTTCAAATCGCTGAATATAAGCCATAGCTGCGTGAATGGCTTCATCTAGTCCCACCGCATTTGTGTGAAAGTTCATGGATTCAATGAACATTTCATCTACACCTTCCTATGCCAACATTTGGCTCATGAGCACCTTTCTTGTTTCGAGAGACATTTTGTGTTGTTCTTGGACTAGCTTCATGGTTTGATACAGTCTTTTTATTTGTGCTGAATATGCTGGGGCACTTGCTAGTTCTAAAAGTTTGTCATATTCTTGATCATGTTCTTCATTTGCTTCATCTTCTTCTTCTGCGTCTTCTTCATCTTCTTCTACTTCTCCTACTTCCGGTTGGGTCGGGGCTGAAGTTGTCGTGGTGGGTTGTGGTTCCTGAGTCTGTTCTGCTTCTGTCTCGAGACTAGATTCATAGATCAGCCTAGCAACTTCTTCATCAGTGAGATCATTCAGGGTGTAGCCCTGTGGAAATTCCAAGTCTGATGGAATTGGGGGAAACACCAAAGTGGGTCCTGCACTTGGTCTGGGTAGTCGAATAGTAAATGGTCGAACGCGTCGCGTTTGTGGAGGGGTAGCTTCTAGAGTGGTAGTGGCTCCCCTTGGTTGGGCACGCAGTAATTGGACTACTCCTCTCATCTTCTTTGAGGGGGGGCCCGCTGTTGATAGCTATCTTTGGAATTCTTGGGCCCTGGACCATACTAGGGCACTTTGAATAGGCACGTCATATGCTAAGCACCTGTAAATTATTCTTGTCAGCACACAACACCCATGAAGCACATTCTTGTGTTTTATATTCCACCATTGATGGGCTAGGTGGATTTGATCTATGATCCAATGTGGTATGTTGATGGTGAGATTCTCTGTCTCTACCAAGTACAAACTGAACCATATCTTTTTCGGTGGCATAGTGAAGCGCTTTTGGGTGGGGAAGGTGAAGTGTTGCATGATCGTTCGTAAGTGGAGAGCAATGGTAGGTGTCATTGCTACCATGTCCTTCAATGTATTGAGATCCTTATGCTTCATCCTGCGTGGAGCCATTGTTTCTTTCTCAGTGGGAATATGCATACCTTGCATGTTCAATGCTTCCCGTACTAGATTGAGGGTCAGTTTGAATCTCTTGAGTTCGTGACCCGACAACAGTGAGGGTAACACAAAAGTACTGTCGCCTCCCTTGGCCCTGCTAGGAGTGATGGTACTGATAAAATAAGAACAACCTAGGAAATCTGGCTTCCGTAAATGTGCCCTGAAATAGCTATTCAAGCCCGCTTTGGTCCATACCAATCGCATTACTTCTACATTCTGATATTTCTCAAATTCGCAAGTGAAGAAATGGTAGCATCCTCATTTTCCATTAAACTCAATTTCTGCTTCCCAGAAGTAGGTACCATCACCTAATGGCCCTGCAACATCACTAAACCAATGAGCGTGTTTCCCTACTTGAGAAGTGTGTCCCTTAGGAGGGTCCTGAATAGGGAGCACATGCACCACTTGTAGTTCTTGAGACCTCTCGGTGAGTTGTGGTTCAAGGAGGAGGGTTTCAATGTCCACAATCTGTGCGCTAGACCCTGCTTGGGAACTGGTTCCTCCTGCTTCTGCCATGTTACCGCTTGCTTGCTGGTTCTGTGAGAATATAGAATCATGCGTTAACATTGTAATGGGAAAGATAGAGCAAATGTTGTCCCTATTACAACATTAACATGAGGTGAGTAATGGGTTAGTGGGTCAGTGAGTGCTCGATGATTGTGTGTGTAGTTAATGAATGGATAGTCCTAAAAGCTAGATGGAAAGATGCAGTGTATGAGTGATGTAGTTAGCAAGTGGAGACAAATTTACCAATGGGGTTGGGGGGTTTATTACAAGTTTTAGGCTGCCAAGCACAGTGGATGGTTTTACGTTTTGGTTTTGTGGTGACTCTGGAGGGTTTATGCGTATGTCTGCTTGGAAATGAGGCTTTTTGGGGACCCATTTACAAGTGAGTCTATTTGTGCTCATGGGAAAATATGTGTTTGTGCATGTTAGATAAGAGTGGGTATCTGCTGTTCGTGTGAGTGAACCATGTTGTTCATGGTGTGATTTTTGTGTAGCTATTTGAGCCTGCAAGCAAGCCTTAGGCACCCTAATTTGTCTTGATTGTGGGCCCACCTTCATCGACTTCTTGGGTACCCAAATAGATTTCACTTTTGCAGAAGAATTCTCAAAAGACTTCTTATCAGTGTCGTGTTGTTGATTACTAATAAGAAGTCTAGCCCGTGTTGTTGGCTTGATCGTGACCGGATGCTTGCCTTTCCGCACCCACACTTGTTTCAATGGCTGAGACATCTGACTTCGCACATTCTTTTGGCCTCCATCGTGGGTTGTACTCTGCTCCTTCTGTGTTTGATCCGCCTTTGGTTGCTGCATCCGCTTTGCCTTTGGAAAAGAAGGGAGGTCTGTTGCGTCCTTGACTTCTTTATTGAGATCATTATTCCTCTGCAACACATAGTTTTGGACAAGAACAGCATGGTCATCTTCATGTGTACTCCTAGAAGGACCAGGAGTGTGTGCCTTGCCTAATTCCTTGAGTGCTTCATTCTCGAGCTCAATTGTAAGGCGTTTCTCTTTGACCCAAACCTGAAGAAGTCCACTTCTTAGGTTTAAGTTGACTGCATGGTCATAGATCTAGTCCTGACCCAAGACAAGAGGATCGGTGAGGTCCTCATCTTGACACACTAGCACTTTAACTGTCATTACTTCGTCTTGAATGTAGAGGGGAAGTTCCACATCGCCCATGCAAGGGGTTTCCACACCTCCCAATCCTATGAGTTATGCTTCTATAGGATTGACAGTTAATTTCAACTTTTGACAGTAAGAAAATTTAACAGCACTAGTGGCTGCACTTGAGTCAATCAAGGCTCTTACAGTCTTTGCACTCTTACCTTGTCTTATCTCTAAGGTTACAAAAGGACGTCTATCAATTATTCTATGGGAACTTACTCTTGAGACTTTGCACATAGCCATATGATATCCGGGGTTCGCATATTCACCTGTCCTATGCTGATCCCTACCTTGTCTTCTCAGCTTCATCCTTCTGATACGTTCTAAAGCTTCTACTTGAGCTTCTTCTCGAATTCTCTTTTCTTCCTCTTTGCGTTTCTTGGCAGCGTTGAGTCGATTTAGCATCTCTTCAGTCAAGGGTTCCTGATATAACTTGACTCTGCATCTATTGATATTTACGTAGTGTTGTGTGTGAACACTCTAGGACCGTCGGGGCACTTTTTTCCCTCTTTAGGAGGTCTTTTTCCCCCGGCTTGTATATACGCCTATTGCCCTAATGGGCTACTTATCTTTGTACATTCTCTAGTAATACATTCAGTCTTGTGTGTTGTGCTCCAAGCTTCTTCTTCTTCCTTGTGTTGTTCGCGTGCTTCCGCACACGTCTAACTCAGACAATTGGTATCAGAGTAGGTTGTCGCTTCTTCTAGGGCGCTATCGACACTCCTCCGTCTGCAATCTTAGATTCACACAGAATTTGGTGAGCATACTCAAGGTGTTTCCGATATCAAAACAGCTTCGTTTTGTGTGCCGAAATCACGATCTGAGCTCGTTTCGGCCTCCAAACGCACTATCGTAGTGCTTGTGTAGGCTATTTCATCCTTTTGTGCCAAAGGTATATACCAGTTTCTGTTCGCCAGTTTAAGCGTCTCAAAGTTTGCTACAGGTCTAGCAGAACTCGTCTGGGCAGTTCCGTTCAACTTTTTGAGATACAGTCAATTTTCTGCATCAAGGTATTTTAGTCACCGGCCATGGCTGAAAGCAGTGATGTATTCCGTATGTTGGTTGTTGAGGATAAGTTGGATGGTACCAACTACCCATTATGGGCTTATATGATGCGACATGTATTGGTTGCAAAAGGACTGTGGAACATTGTGCAGGGTGTTGAAAGACGTCATGTTATACCTGCGACTACAGGTACTACAAATACAGGTGCTGGAGGTGTTGGAGCTGATGAAGATGGTGTCGAAGATGATATTGTGCAGATTCCTATTCGTGCTCCTGTTTCTCTTGCACCTACTACAAAGCAGATTCGTTGGGATGGCAGAGATGCCCAGGCACATGCATTGATAGCTTTGTCTGTCAAACATGCCATTATTCCTCACATACGCTCTTGTAGAACAGCTAGGGATGCTTGGGATACACTTACCACATTGTACCAAGCTAGGAATGAGGCTCGTGTTGCTTATCTCCGAAAACAGTTGGAGAGTGAGCACATGAATGAAGGTGATTCTATGGACAGTTTCCTAACGAAGATCAAAGATTTGAAGGAACAGTTGATTTCTGCTGATGAGGTTATACGAGATAGCTCACTTGTGCAGACCGTTTTGAATGGTCTTCCTGACTCATATCAGAGTTTTGCTTCTACTCTTCGGTTGATGATGAAAGGCAATCCGAATGCCTTATCATTTGAGGAGTTAGTCTCTGTTCTATTGCAAGAAGATCAGTCCAGGCAGAATAGGTCCATTATGCGAGTTGCAGATCAAGCTTTCCTGGCTAGTCAGAAGGGCAAAGGAAAATGGAGCTCTTCTACTAGTAAGCAAAAATCTGCAAATGCTGCACATTCAAAGAACCAAGACAAAGATGAGAAAAAATCAGAAAAGCAGAAATTGTTTTGTAAGTACTGTAAAGGCAATGATCATATCATAAAGAACTGTCCAAAACTGGCTGCTAAAGAGGCCAAGAAGAAAGAGGCTTGAATGGTTGTTGCAGAGGCCTCTACACCAAAAATAGAGTCTGCAAATCTTGTGCAGGAAGAAGAATGGGCGTTTACTACTGTCTGCAGTTTTGACCCATCTTCTCATGATCAGTGCATGTCTGCAGTGGACTAAGATGTTTGGTACTTTGACAATGGGGCGACCAAACATATTACCTCGCAGCGTAGTTTCTTCTCTTCACTTGAGCCTGCCCCTAAAGGGAATACTGTCACATGTGCCAATAACTCCTCTTATCCTATTATGGGAGTTGGTAAGATCATTTTGACTACTGCTGATGGTAGTTCTTTCACTTTGTCAGATGCTTTATTTGTGCCAGGGATAAAAAAGAATCTGTTATCAGTTTCTGCATTAGCCAAGATTGGCTTGGTTGTGAAATTCGTTGATGACAGGTGTACAGTCCATGATCTCTCAAATGGCGATGTGATTATTGCTTCTGGCATTTTATGTCGTGGGCTGTATAAGCTCATAGACTATGAAAGATCTGCGAATGATTCGGCATGTGCAGTTCATGATTCTCAGGCTATGTTAGATGCAAAGCTTTGGCATGCACGCTTTGGTCATCTGAATTTTGCTAGTTTGTTACGCCTACAGAAATGTGAAATGGTGTCCTCTTTGCCCAAACTTGAGGCACCTAGAAAACATGTTTGTGAAGGCTGTATTTTGGGCAAAATGCAGCGTTCTTCCTTTCCAAAAGATGGTTCAGTTCGGGCTACACAGAAATTGCAGCTTGTACATAGTGATGTCTGTGGTCCTATGCAGACACCCTCTTTTGGAAATTACCTTTACTTCATGACTTTCATTGATGATTTTTCTAGGCATGCATGGATATATCCACTCAAAGCAAAGTCCGAAGTGTTCATGTGCTTCAAACAGTTTTTGGTTTTGGCTGAAAATCTGTGAGCATGTAAAATGAGCACCCTCCGTTCTGATCGAGGGGGGGAATATATGTCTTCAGATTTTAATGCATTTCTGGTTGAACATGGGATAAAACACCAATGTACAGTGCCGTATACACCTCAACAGAATGGAGTTGCTAAACGGAAGAAGAGCTCTCTCATGGAGATGGCGAGGTGTATGGTCAAGAGTCAGGCTTTACCTCATAGTTTCTGGCTTGAGGCTGTCATGTGTGCAGCATATGTACTGAACAGGTGTCCCACTAAAGTGTTGTAGTCTATCACTCCATATGAGGCTTGGCATGACCGCAAGCCATCTGTTGCTCATCTGCGTGTTTTTGGTTGTTTGGCATATGCATTAGTGCCTGAACAACATCGCAAAAAATTGGATTTTAAGGCAGTAAAATGTATTTCTTTTGGGTACAGTTTTGAAAGTAAAGGCTATCGTCTGTATCATCCACAGACTAAACACATTCTAGTTAGCTGTGATGTTGTCTTTGTGGAAGATTCTATTCAACCATTGCTTTCATGTACTAAGGAGACATATGTTAGCTCCAAAGACATGTATGATACTTTGATGCCTCTTTTTACAGGTGGACGGTCTAGTGCTGGTCCTAATGAGGCAACTTCTCAGCCTTTGCAGGTTTCATATGATGATGCAGATCATTCCATTTCTGATGCAGATTTACATGATGCACTTACTGATGAGAGAGCTGATATTGAGCAGGCAAAAACTATGCCAAAATGGCTAGTGCAGACTTTGCGTGACAGCAAATTAGATGCACCTTTGTCATATCGTACTCGTTCACGCTCTCGTAGTGCCTCCTTTGCATCAGATTGCTATGCTATGGTTGCATCTAGTCTCTGTGATGAGAATGAGCCTGTTTCTTTTGATGAAGCACAGAATTCAGAAAATTGGATGGCTACTATGCAATCTGAATATGATGCTATAATGAAGAATGGTACATGGTCTTTATGTGACTTGCCTCCTGAGAAGAAGGCCATTGGCACTAAGTGGGTATACAAGCTGAAGCGTAAACCTGATGGTACAATTGACAGGTATACGGCTAGGCTTGTTGCAAAGGGTTATGCGCAGGAAAGAGGCATTGATTTTGATGAGACCTTTGCACCTACATGCCGTATGACTAATGTTCGGAGCATTTTTGCACTTGCAGCCCATCATGGTTGGAATGTACATCAATTGGACATTAAAACAACATTTTTGAATGGTAACTTGCATGAAGAAGTGTATGTTTTTCAGCCCCGTGGCTTTCTGCAGAAAGGGCATGAAAACCAGGTGTGCAGGTTAAAGAAGGCATTATATGGTTTAAAGCAAGCACCACGTGCTTGGTATGAGAAGATACATGCCTATCTGATTGCACATGGTTTTGAGAATAGTCCAACTGAAAGCAAATTATATGTTAAGCGTGCTAATGATGTGCTTCTGATCATTGTTGTCTATATAGATGACATGCTGCTCACTGGTCCTATTCTTTAGCATATTGCTTATTTCAAGGCTGATTTGCATGCCTCATTTGAGATGTCTGATTTGGGGCATTTGCATCCCTATTTGGGCATTCGATTTATGCAAGTTGATGGTGGAATGGCTTTGTGTCAAACGACATATATTGACATATTATTGCAACATTTGGCCTTGAAGACTGTAAGCCTATTGCCACTCCTATGGAGACAGGTTTACGATTGAGTCTTCATGATGCTGGAGATGCATTTGATGTTGTTCTCTATCAGCAGGCTATTGGATGCTTGATTTACTTATGCATTACTCGGCCAGATATTCAGTTTGCTGTCTCACAGATGAGCAGGTTTATGCATTGCCTAGGAGTCACGCATTGGAAGGTGGTTAAGCGCATCTTTCGCTACTTGAGTGGTACTCAGCTACTTGGGTTGTTTTATCCCAAGGGGGGATCACTACTGCCAGATTTGCATGCTTTTTATGACTCTGATTGGGTTGGTTGCTATGACACTCGTGTGTCCACCAGTGGCTTTTGCTTCATGCTTGGTAGCTCATGTATATCTTGGTTGAGCAAGAAGCAGCCTACTGTGGCCACTTCGAGTTGTGAGGCTCAGTATAGGGCAGCTTTCACAACAACAATTGAGTGTGTGTGGCTCAGACGCCTTATGGCTGATTTGGGTGTTGGCCAGTCTTCTACCACCACCATCTTCACTGACAGTCAGAGCGCATTGGCGGTTGCGAGGAACCCTGTGTTCCATGCTCGCACTAAGCACATTGAGGTGCATTATCACTATGTCAAGGAGAGGTTCTCTGCTGGGGAGATCAGCTTGGCATATGTGCCCACGCAGGAGAACATTGCAGACCTTTTCACGAAGGCTCTGCCTAGGGGGAAGTTTGAAGCTTTCCGCAAAGCTTTGGGCTTACTTCCTTTTGTGGAGTGATTTCCACATAGCTTGGCACTTCCTTATACATGAGTGCCAGCTCCTTGTTCACCGCATCACTCCCAGGCGGGGTTTGTTGATATATTTAGGTAGTGATGTGTGTGAACACTCTAGGACAGTCGGGGCACTTTTTTCCCTCTTTAGGAGGTTTTTTTCCCCCGTCTTGTATATACGCCTATTGCCCTAATGGGATACTTATCTTTGTACATTCTCTAGTAATACATTCAGTCTTGTGTGTTGTGCTCCAAGATTCTTCTTCTTCCTTGTGCTGTTCGCGTGCTTCCACAGACGTCTAACTCCAACAGCATCATCTTATGTAACTAGGGAGAATATTGCCTTCTAGTGTAGCGAGTTGAACTGCTCCACTAGTTGAGATCCCATTTATGATCATAGGTCCATACCCTCTCTTTTCGAGCTTCCTTGCATGTTGTTTCAAGGTATACACAAACACTAAGTCTCCAGCCTTCAAGCCTTTATCCTTAACATGGGCATCAAAGTATGCTTTCTGTCGTTTCTTAGCTGCATTTATCCCTGCAGCCGCCCTCAGTCTTGTTTCACCTTAGTCGTTCAAGGTCAAAGATTCTAGAGGAAAGCTCATGGCCTGTCCATTCATGTTCTTGTGCTACTTTCAATGTAGGTATCAAGAAGTCCAATGGTAGCACTGCATTTTGGCCAAATACCATCTGAAAGGGGGTGGCTTGGAGTACCATTTTATAGGCAACTCGGTATGCCCAAACAACATGGTGTAGTTGTTTGTCCCAATCAAAGTGTTTACTATTCACTAATTTGGTGAGCACATTGCATAGAATCTTGTTTGTGCTTTCGGCTTGCCCGTTAGCTTGTGGATGATAGGGGGCAGATTTCTTGTGTATAACCAAGAACTCTTGGAGAAGATTTTCAATAACTTCATTCAAGAAGTGAGTGCCTCTATCACTGACTAGTTCTATAGGTAGGCCCTATCTGGTGAACACATTCTCAAATAAGAATCTAGCTGTTGTTTGAGCATCGTTCTTTGTCGTAGCTTTTACTTCTACCCATTTGGTTAAATAGTCTGTGGCCACAATGATATATTCAGCATGTGGACCCTTAGCTGGTGGATTAATAGGACCCACGAAGTCTATTCCCCACTTAGAGAATGCACGTCCACCCATCATAGGTTTCAGTGGCATCTCGTCTTTGCGTACAGGATACTGAGATCGCTGACAGACATCACACCTCTTCACATAGGTATGTGCATCCATGTGAAGGATCGGCCACCAGAAGCCCACAAATAGTATTGCCTTGATCACCCGATCCAGTCCAAAGTGTCCTCCTACTACACCTTGGTGAGCAGTTTCCGAGATTTTGAGATATTCACTCTCATGGACACACAATCTTAGGTAACCATCTTTAACACGCTTGTATAGATTATCACCAATGAGCGAGTAATCTAGGGCTTCTTGTTCTAGACTTCTTCGTCTGGTCAGTGTCATATCTTGAGGGAATGTTTTCGTCCTCAAGAAGGCTAGTAACGGTTCACTCCAATCTGGCACTATGGACGCTTGATAAAGAGTGGCATGTTCCATAGGTGGTTTAGTGCAACAGATTGGGCATTCCTTGCATTATTTGGACATCAGCTTCCATGGTCGGCCAATGAACTCCGAGTCTCCTTAGTGTTTGTAAGGTTCGTTGCCTTGAATAATGTTGCTCTAATGCACCTACATGTGCTAATTGCAACCATTTAGCATACTCATCTTCCTCCACACAACAGGAAAATATCCCCAGATCCGTATGCTTGTACATGCTTCCAGCCATGATCTGATATTTCTAGGCTTTTACTATCTCTCTATCCTGTGTGTTTATTATTGGGTGGTTAGGCCCGTATGTCAATACTGGCACTAATGGCTTAGCCCACTAAGGTACAACTTCTAAATTAAACAAGTAAGCATCAGGTAGGTCATCTGATACTCCTTGTGGGGCTTCTCCAGATGTGAGCCTAGAGAGGTGTTCTGCCCTCAAGTGAGTCTTGCCGTTCCTCACCACGACCTCAAAGTCATATTCCATTAGTAAGAGAAACCATCTTACTAATCTGCCTATATTGCATGGCTTGTTTACCAAGTACAATAGTGCCTGATGATCAGTAAAAAATTTTAACTTACTTGCAAGCAAATAGTGTCTAAACTTTTTAACCGCATATACCATGCCTAATCCTTCTCTCTCAGTAGTGGTATAATTTTGTTAAACTGCGTTCAACTGTCTACTCGCATAGGCAATTGGAAGATCCATATTACCTTCACTAGTAGGTTGTGCGAGTACACATCCAATAGCATAATTGGATGCATCCACATGAACATGAAAGGGCTTACTCCAATCTGGTGTGGTCAAGATTGGTGTTGAACACAATCTTCTTTTGAGCTCGTTGAAAGAATTTTCACATTCATCAGTCTGCTCAAAGTTAGTCAAAAGTCCATATAGAGGTTTTGCTATTATGGCATACATGTGTATAAACCGTCGGTAATATCCACAATGCCCCATGAAAGCTTGTACTTCCTTAACATTCTTTGGCCTAGGTAACTCGGCAATGGCTCTAACTTTTTCCTTGTCCGTCGATATGCCATTCTTTGACACTATGTGTCCTAGAATCTTGCCTTGCCTCACCATGAAAACACACTTTCCTGGGTTCAAGCAGACTTGATATTCTCTGCATTTGTCAAAGATTTGTCTGAGTTCAGGTATATGTGTTTGTCCAATGTTGGAATGAGCACAGAGATCATCAACATAGACTTCCTAATTCTTTCTCAAGAACTCTTTGAACACATGACACATCAGCCTCTGGAAGGTACCGGGAGCATTGGTAAGCCCAAATGGCATTACTCTAAAGGCAAATATGCCCCACTCTATGGCAAAAGCCATTTTATGTTGATCTTCTGGAGCAATGGCTACTTGATTATAGCCAAACCCATCAAGGAAGTTGTACACTTCCTTGCCTGCTACTTTTTCTAAGAGATGTTCCGTGATAGGAAGCCGATAGTTATCTCTAATAGTGGCTGCATTAACCTTTTTCAAGTTAATGCACACACGTAACTTTCCATTTTTCTTGCGCACCACTACGATGGGGGATACCCACTCAATGTGCTCAATTTCATAGATGAATCCAGCTTCTACCAGTCTATCTATCTCCTCTTTGATCTTAGCAATGTAATTATTGTTATAAGTATATGGCTTTTGCTTAGAGGGTTTCACGTCTCAGGTCATGGGAATGTTGTGTGAGCATATTTCTGGGTCAACACCCTTCAGGTCCTTGTAACTCCAAGCGAATACATCTCTGTATTCTCTTAGCAAGGCTATCAATTCGTGCTCTTCTTCCTCCGTCAGGTCATGTCCTATGTAAGTGCATCTTTCTTCTCCTTCTTCCATGGCTACCACTATTTTCTTGGTAGTTTCTTTGTTATCATAGGCTCTCCTGATTGTGCCTCGCGTTTAGGCATTCTTATCATGACTCTCCTGTCGTTTATCTCATACTTTTTAAAATTTTCAGGGACCTCAAACAAAGATTCTTCCTCTTCGTGTGTGACTTCTCTCTTCTTTCTTTTCTTTCCTTCATCCTTAGGGGTCACTTGTGTGGCTAACCTTACATCATTTGTAAGCTCTCCATGTCTCTGGGGTTGAAATTCTACTTCATCGAAGTATTCTTCATCTGATGCAAAAGGTGGGTCCATAATGATTGACTCTAAATCGGAGTCACTTGCATCCTCAAATGCATCAGGGCTAGGTTCGCATTCTTCTAAAACTACATCTCCCATGATGTGCTCTATGGAGAAGACTGAAATGTCATAGCCATCCTCATCACAGTGGGGTGTCCATTGTTCCTCATTGATGGCTACATCCATTGTTGCTAAAATTTCTACCCAACCATGAGGTTCAAACTCTTCGTCTGGAAATACTACAGGTGCATAGGCTGGGTCTTGAATTGATCTATGTGTTTCCTTCGCACCTATCTCTCTGACTTTTTCTCTCTTCTCTTCCTCTACCACAACTTTGCACATCCATAAGTGGGTGTCTTCATGCATCCATGAGGATCTTGATCCTATAGAATGCACAGACTCCGTATCATCTTTAGCTCTATGGATCGGGTTCCATTGGATGGAGGGTACATCCCTATGAGAGTAATCTTTGAGATTCACTTTGGTCGTGACACCTAAGTGTTGCAAATACAAGGAGTTGGTTCCCCAATCCTGTACTACTTGCAACTGTCGCATAAATGGTCTTCCCAAAATCATCTCATAGGCATGCTTTTTGCTAAAGTCACATATAGCAAATGTATGCTCAAACTCTACACCACAAGTAGTGAGAGTTATTCCTTCTAGCAAGCCTAAGGGTCTTTCGATGTGACCATCAGCCATCTGCAATTTCATACTAGTGGGCCTGAGTGCTAGCTTGCCGCAACGCTTCCATAGAGAAGTGGTAGCAATTGCAACTCCTGCACCTGAGTATAGAATGGCCTTGGTTGTATATCCTTGGTGAGTAATGGGAAGATAGGTGTTCCGTTCTTCTCCTTCGCTCATATCTCCTATCTTGTCCAAAGGTATCTCTGGCACTATTCTCTCGGATCCCACCTGGGAATGAGGTTTTTCTATTTATGGTACTTGTTTGGCTACATGTTTCCATAGGTCTGTCCTAACTTTGAGTAGCTCTTCTAAAGTGAGGTTGCACTATGCTTTAGTGTTTTTCACTACCTCCATATTCCTAGGTATGAGTGAGTCTTTGTTTCCTACCATGACCATGGGTGCTCTCATACAAGTAGACTTGGTTTCCCATGGGCCTGTGAAGTGGGGTAATTCCTGTAAAGAATTAGACTCGAAGTCTAATCTCTCTTGACTTTGTGCACTCTCCTGCTCCTCATAAATAGAGGGAATATCTTGTGGGAATTGATCATGTGCATCATCCACAAGTTCAATGGGAGGAGGGACTTCACTTTCTTTAGCCCATTTGTCTTCTTGAATCTCTCGTAGGAATTCTAGTGTGAACCTATTCATAGAAGAAGAGGTGTCTCGTTCAGTGGAATTGGGCACATAAGCTTCCTGTGGGGGATGCTTTTTCTGTTACTTGCCTCATTTCTTCCTTGGTTTTTTTCTTCCTTGGTAGATCTTGCAATTATGCTCTCTAACTTCTCTAATAATCCATCCAAGTGCAATTGTGTCTTAGCTGAGCCAGAGTAGTTGAAGAGGCGACTGGCTTCAAACATGGTCTGAGCCAATGCGACCATTTTTGCACAAAGCTTGGTTCTTTCTATCTCTAGGTCAGCTCTAGGGTAACACTTGTCATGCTCCGTCACATTTGGCCCTTCTTGGATTCTGGCCTGATATGCCTTAAGCATCATGTCTATGTCCTCAGGAGTGGGGTCAGCTAGCGCTGATCCTACTCTAGGGGGTGGGTGAATGGTCTGATGTGGGTTGAAAGATGGTGGACTAGATGATGATGGAGATGAAGGTGGTGGTGTGTGAGAGTTTGTTTGAGAGGTGAGTTCAAAAATTTTGGCTTTTGTTTCTCTTACGCTTTCTTCTAAGTCGCTCATCTTTTTAGACCATTGCCTTTTCATTCTCTCTCGGCTATCCCTTCAGGCTCTTGACCGTTTCTTGGCTATGCTCTCAGTTTCACTAACTTCTGCACCCTTCTCTTGACCTACTCCTGGGTTTTGTTGCAAAGCCTGGGCTCTAGTGACCACTTGCATGGGTGCAGTGGAAGTGACACTTCCTGTTGTCTACAACTAACCCAATAACATTAACTGGAGTTATTTTTGGCATATGATTGGGATTCTTTGGGCAATCTCGTAAGAGATGTTCGTTCCCGCAATCTTGACAAAAGCCCTATATTGTTACTGATTGGGGTTGTGTAGGTGCAGGCATTGGACAATCTCGAATGAGGTGATCTCCTTGACATCTATAGCATGGTCCTCTAGGGAATGAGGGTCTTGCCTACCTAGGTTGAGGTCTAGAGTTGGGGTTTGCACACATGACATTTGTGTAATTTGGCTCCCAGCTAGGTTCACTCGGTTCTTCACTATAGTAGGACTCACCATGTTCAGGAGACTGCATGTAATAAGCATGTGGACTATCTATGTGAGTGGAATCAAAACTATGATCACTGGGGTCACTTTCTGAAAGCAATGGAGTCACTAGGACTATAGCTCTATTCAAACTTTCTTTAGGAGCTGCATACTTTACAGGAATCACATTAGCTGGGGTTGGAGGTTGTTGAGCTAACATAGGTTGAGGCCTTTGTTGGTTTTGGTAGGGTTGTTGATAGGATTGTTGTGGTCTACCATATTGTTGTGGAGGGTACTGGTTCTCGTATCTTCCCTGTTGTGGATAGAGCTGAGGGTAAGGTTGTCTAACCGCTTGCTTATTGTATGGACAATCTTGTGCTGTGTGATTTGTGTATCTCTGTTCTATCGTGGAGTACTGGCTCCTAGGATTCACTTGGGATTGATCCATAATGGGACATATGTTCGCCATAGGGTCACCACCGCAAGTATAGCACCTCTTTATTGGGGCAAACCTTTTGATTTGTTTGCTAGTGACACCTAGTTTTTGAGCTACTTTCTCCGCGAGTACCTCAATTGATGTGGATTGTGAGGAAGAGAGGCTAGAGGCACTATCTGAATCCTTGTAGATTTTGGAAAGCTCTAACTCCTCCCCTAGGTTATCCTCCATATCAATGCACATGCGTACACAGTCTTCTATGGTTCTAGGGTCCTTCAAGTACACATATGACCTCAATTTGGCACTTAGCAATCCATCCAAGAATAAAGCCACTTGTTTGGTTGGTGTGGGTAACTCAGAAATAGGGCATCTCTCCAAGTATTGCCTAAACCTTCTTCCTGCAAGTCTAACCGTCTCTTGAGGGGTTTGCTTGAAGCTATGTATGAATGAGGAAGTATTATGCCATATCCCACTCTTGGAGAATTCAGTGATGAAAGCCTCTAAGAGTTGGTCTATCCTCTTGAACTTTCTCTCATGCAATGGTTGAAACCACGTAAGGACCGTGTTCCTAAGGGTTAGACCAAAGGTATTATACTGTGTGAATAGGTCCTCCACTTGCTCAGCTCTCAAGACTTGCCTAAATTCTGCCACATGATCATATGGTGTGTTCCCTAGGCCTTGGCAGAGGGAAATCATCAGCATTCCTTTGGTTCCTTGGGGCTCTAAGTCCCTCAGGTTCCACTCTATTTGTTTCCGTTCTTGTTCTTTCTCTTCCCACTGGGTTGGAAAAGCTTACCTCAAGTCTATCTCTATGTCTATCTCTTTGAGCTCCATGAGCTTGGGATGTTCCAGCTCCGGGATGTCCATAGGACACATTAGATCTTGGTTGGGGGAAAATAAATTCACCTTTCCAAGTGTAAGCATGCCTATCATTTTCCGTAACCACAAAGATTCTCTCTGAGGTGTGATCTAAGTAGGTCACTCTGCCTAGGCTATCAGGATCTTTGAACTCATATATCATGATTGTCCCTACCTCATTGGCTGATCAGATCTATACCTCCAAAAGGCCTCATCAGTCTCTCGGTTTAGGAGTAGCTCTATGCTCTTATTGTCTTGGGGAATCCACTCTAGTGTGATAATCCTAGTGAGAACAGATTTGCCTCGGGGGGTTCTAGGTTCTACACCCATGTTTCCTTGCTCCAGGTCACCTAATTCCGTTTCTCGGATCACATTCCCAAATTCATCTGTCCTATCTGGGTGACTGATGACTACATATATGGTTCCTTCCTTGTCTAGGTATGCTCTAGTTTCAAACTTGACCGCTGGATGTTCTAGTCCAATGGATTGGTCAGGGTTTTTAATCTCTACCACAGATCTTCCTAGGCCATCTTCATAGATGCTAGCACCTAATCGGTTGGTCCTAAGGTATTCCAATTATTTCTTGTAAGGGCCCTCTACCTTGTGTAAGTATGGCACTCCTGAACTTCTCGTGGGTCTCTCCATACCTTGAGACATCTCCGACTCACTAGTTTCATAGCTAGGGTAATAGGAATGATGGCTCAACTGCTGGGCCCAAGACCTAGCAGTGTGATTGACACTAGCATCTGAAGATCTAAGACTTTATCTATCTCTTCCTAGGTGTTGTCCTGATCTCACGCTCATATGCCTAATTGAATAGCCCAATTTTTCCCAAGTACAACCTCGTTGCTGCATTCTTTTGTAATAAACACTTGTTCTTTTTTAATTTTTCTTAGGATGTCACTTCTTGTCCAGTCACTCGTCATCACCAAGAACACTTAGGTTTTATCGTACTTGAGTTTGGTCGCTTGATTTGAATTCTTTTTCCTTATGTTGTTTCATAGTTATAGTTTCTTTGTGCTTGCACTTGAGTAAATAGAGCTCTTGGACTTAGTCGTGCTTATTGTAACCCTAATTAATCACAACCTCTATCCGTACTTAGCCTAAGCTAGGGATTGACAGAGGGTGTTGAGAATTTCCAACCTTGAGTTTCTTTCCTCGTGTCGTTGCCTTGGTATGCCCAGGAAGCGTGTTCCCAAGCTTGCACTTACTCTTGTTCCGATCACCCTTTGATGCTCTCAATGGACCTGTAAGAGTCCCAAGATTAGCTCAAGACTTAACTTCAAATGACAGATAGATCACTTCCATGCATGTAGTTTATAGATCGAATTGCCTTTTGCCTTTATGGAAAACAATCCCAGGGGACCCTCAATTTTCCTTCCCCGGGGTATGGTCAACTTCAAAATACCGTATCTAATAATCCTCTACTCCCCACGAGCTTTCCAACAAAACAAGAATCACAGCAAACAGATTTCGTATGAGAAGGTTATGCCTGTTCAGGGTTTTGGGGCTAAAACAGGATTAAAAAACAGGCTAATAGGCAAACAAGAATTCTCAAATTACTTGTGTCGCGGCCTCACAATGTAATGATAAACCCTAGTGTTTGTCCCACAATTTGCCAAAATTAGACCACTATTTTTGCCCTAAAAAATTGGTCAAATTTTCCCGTCAGTCACGTTTGGAAGCTCTGTCAATCGCGTTTGATAGGTCAGTCACGATCGACGTGTCGGTCGTGATTGATAGGTCCGTCATGACTGTCAGTCGCGATTGATGGGTCAATCGTGATTGACATGTGGCCCGGAAGTTCAGTCAGTCGTGGTCAAAGGATCGTTGACTCTGTCGATCGCGATTGATAGGTCCGTCACGAGTGGTCTATCGATCGTGGTCAAGCAGTCGTTGACTGGGTCGGTCGCGATTGACAAGTCCATCGGGGCTGTCAGTCGCGAATGATAGGTCGATCTCGATTGGTGGCTCGATCGCGATTGACACTTGTCACGCGTAAGTTCAGTCAGTCATGGTCAGTCGATCGTTGACTCAATCGATCGTGATCGAGGTGTCGGTCGCGATTGACAGAGCCGTCGACAACTGTCCGCCGTCGTTTGTTGACAGGTCAATCGTGATTGACAGAAATCTGAGGAATTTTAAAATTTCAAGCACACATTTAGGATGCCCTAGGCCTACACATCATGATTATGCACTTTGCTTTGTAAAATGATCAACTTTTCTGTCGATCACAATTGACAGAGTTCAACGCCTGCACAGTCTGATTTTTTACCTGCTGGAGCTAGTGCAGCTGCTGGGGATGCTGATTCCTACCGAAAATCTCAAAAAACACAAAAAATCACAAGCACACAGGCGCTCTCTCTCACAAGTGAAATGAGGGGAATGGTATGGGTATGGTGATATGACCAAAAACTGAAATTTTTCGCGATGATGGAGATGGAGGTGAAAGATGGTGATGATGATGATGGTGATGAAGATGGTGAAGAAAACAAAAGAAAATAGATGAAAGTAAAGAAAACACCTACAGCTCCAACGCATCAACTCTATGTCTTACCATCACACGCTCATCCTCAAAGCTCGATCCCCGGCAACGACGCCGAAATTTGGTGTAGCTCAGTGATGAGTAGCATCTCCTTTAATGTCAATCTGGGAAGACGTGAGGATGGTATGATGACCTCGAGCAAGTCAAGGCACAAATGCATGAGTGAGAAGCACACTAGCATGCACACACATACACACACACGCGCACACAAGGTAAGACAAAGAGTGAGAAGCAATGGAGTTCTTTAGATTACTCAAAAAATGCTCATACAAGTTCAAATCAATTACAAGATAGCTCAAAAATGAGCTCTCTAGCTCTATTTATAGTTTTTGACTAGCTTTTGGTCGTGTCAAGACCTAGTGTCCGGCCTAGTTAAAAATTAGGATCTCTCGCCTATTTGGAGGTTCAAACAGAGTCTAAAAATATGAAAACTGATAGGTAGGTACTTCTAAGGCTCCTCAAGCTCAAGGACTCCTGGCTTTCACAAAATGGAGCTACAAAAATATGAAATGGTATTTACAATGGTTTTTAGTGATGAAAATCACTATTTTTGTAGGAATTTCTTCTAACATTTTGACATACATTTCCTAGAGCTCCCTACTTGCTCCCTCTTCTTGTGTGCCCAACTCTTTGATGCATGAAAAATGTAAATGGCATGCTTGCCAGATCTTCTTTGACTACTGTGCCTTCTTGTGCTTTCTCTTTGCTCTGACTCCCTTCCTAGGCTTCCTTGTCTTGCGAGTCCTTCGGTTCCTTGACTACTGCCAACATGTAGTTATAAAGGTTTCAAATTCACAATAATGCCTAATGATGGTTATGAAGGTTTTCTAATATCATTTTAGCTTAGTACTTGTGTTGTTTCATACATCAATAGACAACATTGGAATGATGACGAAGGCCATTGTTTCCATTCATGCTAATTTGAAGATTGGCACCAAGAACTTCCATTTTTTATGGTTTGATGGCCAAAAGGATGTACAAATTATTTTTTCATGGTTATCCTAATTTAATGATTTTTATTTGGATGAATCCTACTCTAAAGATGAGATTGAAGTTTTCAACCAATTATTTACTAGGAAAGGCCCTACTCTAGAAAAATGTATTACACCATACTACATACTACCCCATGACATGGAAGGCTTTTCAAGAGAATATTAAGGAGTATTCCCTTCCCTCTCAATTCCATCCAGATGTTTCTCATTCATGTACCATGCTTACATGGAATGGGGTGATACTATTACAAATTACATGCACCGGTTCTAGCAAAGTCTTTTACTTATTCACATGTTTGAAGATGTTCTTGAAGATAATTTGCAAAGGAAGTATGAAGGTGGTTTGGAGATGGGAATACAAGCCAAGCTTCACACACTCCAACCTAGAATGCTATATGAAGATATATCTTTCTTCTCATGATGCAATGAAGGAGTTTCCATAGATTACTAAGTCGATAACAACCACATCAAGGATCATCTTTTGCCAATCCTAATCTCTTTTTGAAGCACAATTTTACTACCTCGTCTTATCTTGGTTAGCGTCGATATGCTCAAGCATTGTTTCCTTCATCCCTCTAACATGCAAAACTCCGAACCCCAAAAACTTCAATGGTGGATGCTCAACATTCGTGAACATGTACTATTCGCTGGAATTGTAGTAAAGCTATACATAAAAAGTGAAGTGCAGATTGTGGAGGAAGCATTAGAAAAATATTTAATTACCTTAACAAAATTTCTATGCATTGTTTACTTTCTATGTAGGGTAGTATCTATAATAATATTGTTAATATCTTACATGAAGAAGGTAG
This sequence comes from Ceratopteris richardii, assembly GCA_020310875.1. Classification (NCBI taxonomy): domain Eukaryota; kingdom Viridiplantae; phylum Streptophyta; class Polypodiopsida; order Polypodiales; family Pteridaceae; genus Ceratopteris; species Ceratopteris richardii. The sequence goes on along the minus strand of CM035420.1, from coordinate 77,085,936 downwards.
ATCCTATTATTTTATTTCACATTTTCTAGTGCGCGAACTCAAATCAAATACATTTCCTTCCTTCTCTAAAGTGAAGGCTACATTTCAACAAAGTCCATATAATGTAACAATAGATGTGCATGACTCAGATTTGTATAAGTTCATATGTAGATGCACAAACATCCTTTATTTTCCCTTTCTAATCTTACTATCTTATACTTGGGATGCCTTCTTTCCATCATTGCAACCCACATATTTGATGTTGCAAGGATCAATCCTATGAGCTTGTTCAATGCTCATAGGTTTTATTTTCTGGCATGAACATATGGCTTCAAGACTTAAAAGGTTAAATATTTCACAATAACTGAGTCAATGATAAAAGAAACATATTGAGAGAATATTGTGTTCGAAGGGAGTAAAAATTCAAGGACTTTCTTTTGAATTCAAATCAAAATTGTCCCAAGCCATTAAAGATATGCTTTAGGTAGAAGATCTAACCAGCATTGAAATCAAAAGGTGTATTTAAACATCCCACTTCTATTCGCGGAATACTATAGCACTATATAGTGCTATTAGTTGATATTTTGAGTATACTTTGTACTATCCCAAAGTGTGAGAAATCATCCATAATTCCTTTGTATCATATGCGCAATATATATACACATTATGATTCATTTATATTGAGTTGTTGTCCACTCTAAACTATTACAATACTTTGTGCAACTCTATCAATTTCGAATAATCATTTCTCAGTGTATGGATACTCAAAGTCCATTCCATTAGCATGACCTTTCAGAGAGGAATATTGAGAGCATACTTACAATTTTTCATCAACTTTTTATGTGTTGATAGCAAATTATGAGTAATTATAAGTGACTTTCTCAACACATCTTCATTTCCTTCAGAAGTCGAGGTGAGCCCCCAAACTTCTTAGACATTTAATTTAGTGCATGGCGAGTCTAAGTGCATGAAATAACTTGATTTGTCTTTCTTAAAACTTTATTGAAAAATATCTATGGATAATTTCTACCAATTTGTGATTCAACTTCGCTTTCCTTGGAAGAGACCTTGATGGATTCTTTCCACCCTTCTTTCCATAGCTAAAACCAATGCATAATCTCTCATTGTATACACTTCTATAAGGGACAAGAAATCTCCCATAAAGAATGGAAGTTTATCAAGTGAAGATTAGAGAAAATAAATTCCTTCATATGGACAAACCCCACTTCTAAAATGGCCGTCCATGATATCTACTAAGGAAACTATCTCTACCAACCATCCTATGTGTATGGATCTATAGTATCCATTTGCATTAATCTATGGAGATAAAATCAAGTAGCACATACTCCATTGGAAACTTCCATAACTATGAAAGATAACTCCCAATCCTAAAGATATGTCTAATCAAATCTCTCAACTAATCAAGTGGGATATGCTCCCATGAATGATAAGTCCATTTCTCCTTGTCCATATTATAAGACGTCTCAAAGGGAAGTCGTTTCCAATGTCCCATAGAGGGGGAACCTTCTTCCAATTCATGGTGTCATACCACACTAAACCTTATATATATATATATATATATATATATATATATATATATATATATATATATATATATATATAATGTAACTATATACATTATATTTAGGTGGATTTGAATGACTACAATGTCCTCAAAATAGTGTAATCTGGTTTTAGTCATCATAATGTGGCGGATATCCTTTCTATTACAAACTTTCTAGCTCCTAAGTACCTAGAATATGTTTGAGAACTTTTTTGTAGATCACAAAATATATATGTTAGGTACCCCAATATTATTTACTAAGGGATCTATCCTATACACCATAGAGCTAGTGCCCTTCCTATGTCCTTCTTAATCATCACTAGAATGACATTATCACCCCTGAGTGCGTCCTCATGAAGCACATCTTTATGATCCTTTCTAGGTGGTTTCCTTAGTAGTCTAGCAAAACATGCTTCACTACTCTAAATGATGTGAAATAGTGAAATTGGTCACTCTTTCAACATAGCTCCTGACACACCATAGTCTCCTTATATATCTATATATCTATATATCTATATACATACATACATACATATATATATATATATATATATATATATATATATATATATATATATATATATATATATATATATATATATATACATATATATATATATGTGTGTGTGTGTATGTATGTATGTATGTATGTATGTATGTATGTATGTATATATATGTATTGTAATCCTTTGTGCAACTTCCAAAAATGTATAGGATTGCTTATGCACAATCCTAATGGTGAAAGTGTATGTGCTCAGCCTTCACAATCGTATTGTCTAAATCCGTAAGGATTATTTTTTGGGATCCAATTACTAATGAAGTTGACTTAATTATGAACTTTCAATGTTTGTAAGCCCATAAGATTCATGCTTATCAGCATGCTTACAAATTATTCATGTTTGCAATGAATGCATATTACCATGCCATGGAATTTTACTTTATGATAAGTGCATATATAATGTTGTGAGAAGGGAAAATGTTTGGGACAATTTTCCCAAGGGAAGGGAACTATGAGAATTTTTAAGCATATCGTAAGCATAAAGGTTTCTCAAGACTATGGAGTACATGCTATCAACAATAACATAGGGTTTTGTAGGGCCATGGCATACAAGCCATATACTAATCATGAAGCTCCATAACCTATAGAAGACACAACATTCTTGCAATAGCATCCTTGTTTCATATTATCTTAAATACTTGCAATTAATTTCCCTACAAAGCATCAAAAAAATGTGTATTTGGCAAGTTGACCTATTCTTCTCTTCGATGTAAAAAAATGATCAACCTTTATGAATGCATTTCAATCATAGATCCATGGTTGTATATGTTAACATGCCAAAAAATAAAGCATAATGCTAATGTTAGGGAGTGTGATAGGTTTCTTTGAAGATACATAGGCTGATCTTGATTAGGAGTACACCAACACAATCTCATCTCTATAGACTACTCCATCACCTCTTCATAGTGCTATGAGAGCAATACATCAAAACCTTATAGGCACAAGAAATTTTTATTCTTTATCATATAAGCATATCTTTACAAGATAAATATTTAGAAAACAAGCTAATCAACTAAGTTGGATCTAGAAATTAAAAGTTGTTAACAAAGAAGTTGTTATAAGAAATTGGATTTGAACACAAGTATTCACAAACAGAGTGATATGTTTGATTGATCTAGATAAATCACGTGATACATGGAATATACTACAATTCTAACAATAAAATTAATTTAGAAAGTTGATTTGACATTTATGAAAGATGGAAAATGTGCATATTAGAGGTATTGAACAGAGCGCAAAGAATACAAAGTAAGTGAACTTATGAATTAAAACTGATAATTAACTTAGAGTCACCTCATCATAACAGTTATGATTGTGCATCTACCTTCAATGCAATGGTGATATATTGTTGATCATTCATCTTCAAAAATCACTCATCAATAGCTCCATGTCTATGGGCTCATCTGAATGGCATCCAACTCTATGTCCTTCTTTGATCAACAGCATGAGTCCACCATCAGTAATCTCCCTTAGCCTCCATCATTTGATGCTCTCCCAAAGATTGGACTGATCCACCACATTTTCCAACTCCTTCTCTTCAACGTTCTATCTTCAACTCCACGATGAGTACCCCCTGATTAAGTTGTCAACAATTAGTGTCATATATCATCAAGCCTCCTTATACATGTAAAAGTCTACATTTCATAGTTTTTGTGTAGCCTCCATGTCCCTTAACTCCTCAAACAATGATCTTCATATCATGTGGGATACTCCAGCTGATATCCTCTTCAACAGTGGATCATCTTCCATGAGATGATCTTCCTTGAATGGATTGTGTTGATAAATGATCTCATCATCTATTTTGATTTTTAATATTCTCTTTGAGTCTTCATTCCACCACCTGAGCTTGCTTAAAGCACCCTTTCTACATCATCATTGGAACACCGATAGTTGGCATGATCCACCCAACTGAGCCCCTTTGCAAAAACTAAACCCGATGTGAAATATGTTTGTTCATCCTGACAAGTGAACCCTACGTGCACCTTCATCACAACATCAACACCTGGCTTAATCCACCCAAGTGAGCCCTTCATGACATTTGAACGTGACATGGATTGTTTTGCTGCAACAAGGTAAGTCTCATGAGGTGGATGATAACTTGGAGTTGGTGGTAAGGCTCACTACAGACCCATCAAGTGGGAGAAAAGAAATTCTAGATTGACTCATCAACTTCATGTATATCAATGATGGTTCCAATAGTGAAAAATGTTAATGAAGCTATTAAATCATTAAATACATGATTTAATCCAGAGTTTGCGAATTTAGAAGGAATCGTTTACTATGATCTTTCGCGTTTGAAAGAAAGTATGGATAATCCACCCAATCTTGGAGAGCTCTAGTTAGCATTGAAGCTTGGAGGAGATGACATGGAGGAGTTCAAGGTGACAAGAAGAAGAAGCCTCTACACTTGAGGAAGGTGGCACTACTTGCAGGCTTTTCTCATATACCTAGAGGAAGGAGTTGCTCTACCCTGTGGAGATATATACACACAACTAGATGATGGAGATGGCTCTACACATATCCATGTGGATCAAAGATTATTATGAATCAACATTATGATGAATTGTTAACAATTATTTTTTTCCAATATTATTTTCAATTAGAATTGTATGAACACTTATTATGAATGAAGCTTTTTCTTATTTTCATGGAATCACTTTTTTCCTATATATTGATATGTTGTACAAGTGATCTGATCATTTACATTGAGCTTTTATATTCTCTTTGAGTCTCCATTCCACCACATGAGCTTGCTTGAAGCACCCTGTGTACATCATCATTGAAACACCTACAATTGGCTTCATCCAACCAACTTAGTTCCTTCGCGAGAAGTGAGCCCAAAATGAAATATGTTTATTCATCTCAACATTTAAACCCAACATGAGATTACGTTCGTTCATATGGAAAATGGTGGGTGGTGGACAACAATCATATGCCACATGTGGGACTATCACATGTTGAATAGAGAAGTGCTCATGAACTCTCACATGAGGAATTTAGAAATATACTCCTATGAAAAAAGATAAATGTTCATAAGACAATATATAATCTAACCTTGATGCAACTATTGTGTGAGAGATACCTAGGCTCCACACAGAAGATAACTAACAAACTCGGAAAACCACATTGGGATGAGAAATGCACTTTGCATCCAACCATCCCCTCTAATACATAGCTCCAAGACCAAGGGGGTAAGTCCCTCATAACGAGACGTGTACCTTCCATCACATGGGCTCCAAGGTGATCACATGGTTTCCAATATTAGGAGGTCACATGAAATCACATGCCTTCTAAAAGAAGACCCTCCAAGATCTCACATACAAATAAAGTGGATAGGACAATCTTCTAATCAATCCTAAGGTACTCAACCTTAGGGGATTATCCCTAAGGTTCAAAACCATTTAAAAGTGTTAAACAAATCATAAATCACAAGGGTTTCACACCTAGAAACCCTAGGGTTCTACCCCTTAGACCCATGTAATTGTACAACAAGAATCCTCTGAACAAACCATTAGAAGGTCAATACATAAAAGAAGAAGCCAGAAAGGTATGTCTATGATACATCATTGGTCACTAAACACTCTACCTATTTAGCACATAATTCAAGCTTTGAGGAGCCTTCATCTTATTAGGAAGCATAGGAAAAACTAGAAATGATGAATTATATGGAGGAGGAGATTGAAACCCTACGAGGAAACCATATTTGGGAGATGCTAACCAAGACTTCATCTATGAAAACCATGGGATCAATGTGGTTAGAGAAGGTAAAGAAAAACTTTGATGTTATTATCAATAGGGATAAAGAAAGACTTAAGTCCAAAGGGTTCATGAGGAATTGAATATGAAGAGACTTTTTCATTTGTGGCAAAGATGGAAACTATTAGAGTGCTTATCAACATTTCATCCTCCAAGAATTCGAAGATTTATCAAATGGATTTAGAGAATTTCTTTCTAAATGGTTGGATCCCAAAGAGGTATATATGGCTCAACCTCTTGGTTTTGAAGATCAACATTCCTTTGACATGTATGGAGCTAAAGGAAGAACCTATATGGTCTGAAGCAAACCTCGAGGGCTTGGAATCATAGGCTTGTTACCTATTTTTAGGATAAAGGGTTCTAGGTTAGCAAAGCATATCCTTCATTATTCAACAAGAGGAATCAATCTAAAGTCATATACCTTTGGGTATATATTAATGACATAATAATCACAAGTAATGATGTTAAAGGCATAAGAATGATCAAGCTTCAAATAAAGGAATCAATCTAAATTCATACCTTTGGGTATATATTAATGACATAATAATCATAGGTAATGATGTTTAAGGCAACTCACATACTTCCTAGAAGAAGTAGTATATACAAACAAGGGTATGCATCTCACTGAAAGAGAATATATCAAATATATGCTTGCTAAGTTTTGGATGGGGAAATAAAAGCTTCCAAGTATGCCCATGGAGATGAATCATAAGCTAAGTGCTCATGAAGGACCAAAATTGAAGACATAATTCGTTATTAGAGTCTAGGAGGTAGTTTGAGCTTGCTACATTGATAGGAGTTGACATTTGCTATAGTGTAAGTGTCCTAAGTCAATTTAGGCACACTCCAAGGAAACCTCACATGGAGGTAGCTAAGAGAATACAAAAAAACTTGATGGCAACCATAAATGAAGGTTTATATCACCCATACACATCTAATATAGACATCAAGATCTTCTCTAATGCAAATTGGGCAGGTTCTAGAGATAATAGGAGAAGTGCATCACAATATCTCACTTTTGTATGTTGAAAAGGTATCTCATGGTATTCAAAGAAGGAACCCACTATTTCACTCTCATCAACTTAAGCTGATTAGACAGGACTAGGCAATGCAACTCAGGAATCAATGTGGATCAAGATCTTGTATTCTGATTTAGGTCTCAACTCGTCTACTCCTCATGTTTTTGGGACAACATTAGTTCATTACATCTTGTAGCTAACCTAATGTACCATGCCAAGACCAAGCACATAGAAGTGCAGTATCACTACGTTAGATAAAAGATTTGAAGTAAGGAAATTGAGTTTTTATATGTATCTACTCACCAATAATGTGGAAACATGATGACCAAGGCATTGGATGGGTTTAAGTTGAATAGGTTCAAAGCTATGAGATTAGATTATAGCACGTTTTGAAGAAATAAAAACTCAAGCATATTATTAGGCTTGAGGGGGAGATGTTGGTGCAAGGAGGAAGCCTAAGAGCTTGCTCAATGGTAATAGGATTTCTCTTATATTTTGGCATAAACATATGCTTTGAAGACTTCAACAATTATAGCTTTTGGGTTTATCTCAATCCATGATAAAATCACGATATGGAGAGAATATTGTGATAAAAGGGAGCAAAAGCCATGAATTTTTTTTTGAATTCATATTCTTTTAGGTAGAAGATCTAACCATCATCAGAATAAAAAAGTGTAATAAACACCACACTTCTAGTCATGTAGCAAAGAAATATACAATGATTGTAGCTTATCTTTTGTGTAGAAATTATATTACCTTGAACTCAGAGAAGTCCTCCACAAGTCTTTTGTATCATATGTTCAATATTCATACACTTTATGGTTCATTTCTTGTTACTTCTCATGCTTTATATATTATTAGAGTACCTTGTGCAACTCTTTCATACTCCCTTAAGTCAGTTCTCAATGTATAGGTACTCAATGCACAATCCATCAATTGAATCGCTTATTTAGAACTCTTGCAAGCATGCTTAAAAATTTTAATAAATATAGAACGTGTAGATCTTAACTTATGAGTGACTATATGTGACCGTGTCTGCACATCTTCATCTCCCTAACAAGTTAAGGTGACCCCCCAAACTTCTTAGACTTATAAGTCAATGCTTGGTGAGCATAGATTCATGAAATAACTTGCTTTGTTTAGCATAAAACCTTGATTGAAAGTGTGCACTAAGCATAGTGTTGAGAGCTTCGCCTTTGTAAATAGAAAGTTTCTAAGGTTTCATGAACTTCAAACTCATATGTTTTGACATAGAAGTTTGTGATTGATGCTCTCAAGGCCTCAACTGATTATAGTCATGGTGCACTTCACCAAAATTAAAAAGAAAACTAAGTAAAAAATTTACATCAAAAAATACTTTTAAGGCCTAATACTTCCCCATTTGGAGCATGTGTACTCTTAATAAAGAAAAAGAATAAAATGTATAACATGTGCTTTGATTATGGAGGCCTCAAAAAGATCACAATTAAGAATAGATACCCTATTCTTCAAATAGATGACTTACTAGATAACTAAAGGATCCCATATATTTAGTAAGATTGAGCTGAAATAAGGCTAGCAACACATGCATATGAAGCATAAAGATATTTACAAGACTGCTTTCAAGATTGAAACAGGTCATTATGAGTTTTTGTTAATGCCCTTTGGACAAATGCTCCTGCTACATTTGCACATATGATGAACAACATCCTCTTTGATTATCAAGATTTTGTTCTAACTTTCTTCACCAATATACTTGTTTATAGTAAGAATGAAAGTGAGCATGAGAATCATTTAGAAATAGTTTTTATTTTTTTACGATCAAACACACTTTATGCTAATCATGAAAAGGGATACTTTTTCCATCGTAAAGGAGAATATTTGGTGCATGTTATTTCTAGTCAAGAAGTGCATGCAAATAAAGTCATTGTAGAATGACCTATACCTCAATCAATCAATGATGTACATTCTCTTCTTGGGTTGGCTAGTTTCTATATGAAATTTCTTCGAAACTTTTTCCTTTGTACCCGTTACTTTATTACTGAAAAAGAAAATAAGTTTTGCATGGGGGTTTTGGGAACAACAATCTTTCAAAAACTCAAATATGTACTTTCACATGAACCTTTTTTGCACTTATCTAGTTTTGTACAAACTTTTCATGTAGTTATTGATAGTAATGTCTAAGATATAGGTGTTGTTTTAATGATCATTTCATTGTGTTCGAAAGTGGAAAGCTTAAGCCCTTTAAAAGAATTATAGAACTTATGATAAGGAATTATGAGCAGTTGTGTATGATTTAGGAATTTGCAATCACTACCTTATGGGATCCAAGCTCTTAATCAAAATGGATCAACAATCTATTAAGAACTTATTAATTCAACCATTAATCACTGATCGACATCTTAAGGGCTTCATTTATTTAGATTTTTCAGCCTATGGTGTAGTATCAAACTAGAAAGGCTAATGATGTAGCAGATCCTCTTAGTTGTTTTCCCTCATTAAAATTACATTCTATTTTTCTCCACAATATTTCCACCATCCGAATTCATTCATTTCAAGAATAGGTTCCCACTTATGCCTCTGTTTTTCATTTCTCACATGCATGGGATGCATTCAACACTTTTGCATCTTCGACTAATGAACACTATACATTTCATAATTGTTTCCTTACACAAATTATGCATTATTGAGGTTTTCAATATTTTGTAATGAAGAAAATGCATGAATCATCTTATATGGGACATAGGAGCGTACATTTTATGGGACAATTATGCATGAACCATCTTATATGGGACATGGATCGGATAAAAAAATCTTTGCAAAGCACCACATATGCTTGCAAAGATTTCTTTTTTTGACCGCATCATTCGAAATTTACGAGCTCAAGTGTGTGTTAACCAAGGCTTAAGTCAAGTGCCACATCACTTAACTTCTTAGTAAACTCTACAAACACTTTTCCACAAGTGTTTTAGCTCAAGATTCGATCTAACGTGATGGAGAAACGTTAAGGATTCTAGAGGCATCATTTGAATTCATATTGTACACCAACTTTGGAGCATAATATAAGGAAGTCCTTGGAAGAAATTTTTTGCCATCTTCGGCCTTTATTTGTGCAACTTTATACCCTCGTTGGGAGTGTACACTCTAGGTATATGGAACTCCCTAGCTGAGCAAGCGCTTTGCTTGCTCCAAGTTTAAGCGGATATTTTTGTTCATCTATATTTCATTGTGTAGATGCTTGTATGATGGGAAAGATAGCTCATTCTTTTCGCATGATTGTTAGATTTATTTGCAATATAATATTAGTTTCAATTGTTCCTTCCCCTTATTTTTCATGAGCTTGAAATATCACTAGTCTATCTTTGTATATTTACAAGTGTATGTTTGTGAAGAGTACATATAGGTACAAGTTGTCTTTTGGATTGCTGCTAGTCTATCTTGTCAAAGGGGATTAACATAGGTAAAATTATCAAAATGAAGTGATCTATGACCTATTGGAAATCTTAGAGATTCCTTTGTGACTATGAAAATTCTAAGAGGTTCAATCCTTGCCTTTAGAGAGCAATCCAACTTTTGGTGGAACATGGTACAGAGTAGTTTAGATTTAAGAAGGGCCCATCAACCTTTTCCTACAACTAAGAGAGTTTATAATCCAATAATGGTATGAGAAATCAACATTGAGCACTGTGGACATCAAGAGGAGGCCTTGAAGTTGCTCGAGAGCCAAGGATTGAAGCAAAGACTAGGAAGATTTCAGGAAGGAGTGAAAGCAAGGGGGAGCTTCTATCATCACACACACACATACACACACATATGCATACATACATGCATACACATACACACATAGACACATACACACACATAGACACATACACACACATAAACACATACACACTCATAGACATGTAGCAACACATACACGTAGACACACACACATACACACACATATACACACACATATACACACACATATGCACATAGACACATACACACATAATGATGCATACACACACATACACATGCATACATATACATATGCATACATACATGCATACACATACACACATAGACACATACACACACATAGACACATACACACACATAAACACATACACACTCATAGATACACACACATACACATAGACACACACACACATACACACACATATACACACACACATAGACACATACACACATAATGATGCATACACACATACACATGCATACACACATAGAGACACATATACACACACATACACATATACACACACATATATGCATATACACACACATAGAGAGACATACACACACATACACATACATGCATACATATGCATGCATAATGCATATGCATATGCATACATACATACTTACATGCATACATAATGCACATGCATACATACACATACATGACGCATACACACACATATGCATACATAATGCATACACACACATACACACATATGTATACATACATGCATACACATACACACATAGACACATACACACAGATGGAAACATACACACACATAAACACATACACACTCATAGACACACACACATACAAATAGACACGCACACACATACACACACATATACACACACATACACACATATACACACACACACATACACACATAATGATGCATTCACACACATACACATGCATACACACATACACACACACACATATATGCATACACACACACACATAGAGAGACATACACACACATACATATCCATGAATACATATGCATACATAATGCATATGCATATGCATACATAAATACTTACATGCATACATAATGCACACACCTACATACACATACATAATGCATACACACATATGCATACACACACATACACACACATACACACACATATGCATACATACATGCATACACATAAGCACATAGACACATACACACACATACACACTCATAGACGCTGTCGGAGCGTGAGGGATGCTCGGATGGTGGATCAAGTCATCCGCCTAAATCGTTCGGCACACGCAGGGTGTCTCCGAGCGGACTCAGGTACATTGTACTCAAAAAGTACTTAGACAAATCAAGTCTAGCATTTCATTCAAATAGGATAACTTTACTCTGATAAATCATGATAATTGATGCATAATTATTTTCCACGTTTAATCATTCAAATTCAATTTCAAAGATGGTTGAAACATCATCCAATCAATGCATAAATTGTTATTTGTAAGACATGCGTAAATGAAAAAAAACTTATTTGTTTTCTAAAATGATGAGGGACTATTGCTCAAACCTCCTCAAGTAGAATACGTTTCTCTTTAGTACAAGATATAAAATCATGTCATCAAGATGCATGTACGTAATATGTTTGAAAGCTTCAATAGGCTAAGCGTTAAGCTATGTAGATCATTTGGATTGGTTTGATTTGGTTACACGTTTTATAATGGCAAAATAAGGATTGAAGACAACAGTCAAAAGAGAAAGAGATTGGTGGATTTAATGGAAGGTAGCATGCCAATTTGGTTTAAGTTTGAATTAGCACGACGATGCAGTTCAAGTTCATGATTTGCATCTCATTACTAATTCTATGACACCATTCTGCGCATACAACGTTCAACATGACAATAATGTTTATTCACATAAATGCATATGTTCAATCGTTCATAGTTTGATCAGGATTTATATCATTCGTTCATCATATGTAAAGATGTTGAATGTCATACAAACGTGGCAACATGATTATATGTTTAAAAACACTTCAGCTTACAAACTCAATCGTCGTAATCATTCAGACCTCTTAAGCGCAAGCCTTCAAACTATGGAGATTAATAGCATTTCTTTCTGTATCCTAAACATACTTCCTTTGAATTGAACAGCGGAAAACCACAGCTTTAGTGCGCATAGAGATTGAATATGATTAGCGCCATGAACAGAGATGATTCAGTAGGAAAGTCGATCTTGTGTGATATATTTTTGTTGGCGAAATTCAATAGTCAAAGAAAAAAAACAAAATCAAAGTTCTCATAACATCCTTGATCATCATCTAATCGATCGCGAACTTTAGATGCATGAAAATCTGAACAGAAGCAATGGTTTCACAGATTATGAGATATAATTGCCTGTGTTACACCGAGTGGAAGAGAATATCAGGCGCACATTTAAATCCTTGTCATAAAGTCATGGCACAAATTTGCAAACAGTTTGACAGAGCAATAACTGGAGTGTTTAAATTATCATGCACCTTTCAGCATAGTACCTCCGAGAACGACATTTTCCACAGATGTTTGATCTTCCTCCCTGCGCGATCACTTCACAACTGCTCTTCTTGAATACTAGTCTCCCTCTCCGTCTCTCTCACGCGCGTACAGACCATCTCTCTCTCTTTCTCTGTCTCTCTCTCTGCCCTCTCTCCTGCCTGGATCTGTCGCCGATCTCCTTCACCTCTCTACCTTTTGGAATTCAGCAGGAATTCAGCACCGCAGCCACTGCCAACCTCTTCTCTCCATGTGGCTCTCTGCCAGACACGCGGTCCTAACAGCAGTTTATGTCTCTCTCTCAGGGCTTCAGTAGCGACATCGTCAAAGTCTCTCTCTCTCGATCTTTCTCTCTCGGAGCAGATGCACGTGCTTCAAGTTGAGCTCCTCTGAATTGTCAGAAGGGAACTGTACATTGGTCTCCTCCTCCAAATGATTATTCCGCACGGGAAAGAAAAACCAGATCCTCCAGACAGCAGCCACCTTAAGATCTTCGTGAGGCCCCTCCTTCCGAGATTTCTTGTATGTTTAGTATCTTTCCTTTTTGATTGCACGAACGTTGGCCTCCTTTCTACCCACACCTCTCCATGCGCCAACTGAAGTCACCTTCCTTTTTGCATGAGAGTGCTCACGTCCTTTCAGATCATGCGCCCATGAAGCCTCCTTTCGGTTTTGATGACGGCCGCTCTTTCTCATGCAGAACTGACTCTTTTCTTCCCATGATGATCAACGTGCCCCTATGTTTTTTGCCAAAACGATCCTTTTTCTTGTAGATGGCGCCGCCTATTTTAACCAAAACTTCCCGTACAAAATCTTGAGATAGCTATCATCAATCACAAAGCAATAATTATGAATTAATCCTTGAAGATTCGTATTTTCTATGCCAGATATCTGCCAAAACACATAGGAGTAACAAATGAGAAGCTCATTTGCATATATTCGAAGCATCCATCATAGTTTGCCGCCTATCTCTTCATATCCACTTATAGCTTCATTGCTTGCTCCATGAGCCTCATCATGTTCAGACATTGTTTGTATGAAAGAGCATATCAATCATATGTTTACAAGACTTTTATTTGAACCATCTGAATGTCTTCACTAATACTAATCACTAGTTCGACAATTCTTATGTCAAAATTGAAGGATAGAATATCTAGTTAGGGAGAGAAGATCTCTCCGACATCCGCCCCCACCAAACCTGTGCATCCTCCGGATGCGCCAAATAACCTGAGAATAAACCTGTTTTCTGGTTCATGATAAAAGTCAATTTCATAGCATAATATGTGCATGGGTTTTAAAATCAAAGTGCCTTATGCAAGGCTATGTAATTAGCCCTATAAATGCATACTTTAAAAAATGCATAGAGAAAATATGGTGCAATCAAGAAAGAAAATAGCTTCTGATGACGAGGTTGGTGCACTCGCTCTCATACATAGCAATGTGATTATACATTCATCCTTACAGTCACTCGTATGTGCATGGGTATAGATCAGATCGTGCCGAGATGCATGGTCATGTAGTGTGACCCTAATACATGCATACTTTATGTGCATTTTCAACATTATGGTGCATATGAGGTAAGAGTTTTTGATGAAGAGGTTTCCTATCTCCTATAGTTCGACTTTGCTCGAAGATTTCATCATACATTTTTACAATTTGATAATGGTGCAAATGAACGTGCATCTAAGGGCAAAACTCAATATGTGTTCATACATAATTTAATGCATACTTGAAATGCATGCTTAAATAAATGGTGCAAAACAGGAAGTAAAAGGTTTTCATATTCTACTCTTGAAGAAAATCTTGGTTGTCCATAAATTCCCATTCTTCATCTTGAACCTGAAAAACAACTCGTGAAAAAAAAACAGAAGTATTAGCACATTTAAATCAAATTGTTCAATTCAAAACTTCTAAATGATTCATCTATAAAACCCCGAAGTAATATTAAATCATATTTTGGAGCTTCCATCAATTCGTCCTTTCTTGATTGATCTGCATTAAATCACTCAAAACCTTGATTAGAAAAACCATATTTGATTCATTAATGAAATTCATAATTTTTCATGTATAAAGAAAGAAAGTAAAACAAAACCCATATACATACCTTTTTGTGGAGGAAGTAGGTTGTAACTCCCATATAAATACCTTTTTGTTGAGGAAGTAGGTTGTAACTCCCATATAAATACCTTTTTGATGAGGAAGTAGGTTAGAACTCCCATATAAATACCTTTTTGATGAGGAAGTAGGTTATAAC
Source organism: Ceratopteris richardii (assembly GCA_020310875.1). Lineage (NCBI taxonomy): Eukaryota > Viridiplantae > Streptophyta > Polypodiopsida > Polypodiales > Pteridaceae > Ceratopteris > Ceratopteris richardii. The sequence goes on along the minus strand of CM035420.1, from coordinate 77,070,585 downwards.
TCCCATACTTGTATCTTTTGATGAGGGAGAGATACAACTCCCGTGCTCGTGCTTGTAATTATCTTTTGTTTAGGGAGAGATAAAACTCCTCGTGCTCGTAATTATCTTTTCACAAATTTCATCATAAGAAAATCATTATCATAAATTCATAAATTTCACATTAGCTTTTTCAACCTTTGAAACAAAATTCATAAATTCCAAGAAAAATCATAATGATCATAGTGTAATATAATCATCATATTGTTGTAAACAAAATCAATTTGATCAAAATATTCATCATTTCATTCATAATTATTCATCATAATAGATTTCTTCCTATGTATGAAGGAAAAAAAATCATAAGCATAATGTAAAACTTCATCATAAGCTAGCTTTTCCAAGCATAAAACTTCATAAAACAAAACAATTTAGGTATTTGTTTCTCAACTTTTAGGAAAGCATCATACCTGCAATATCAAAAATTGAAAAGTTTATCTTCAATAAACAATTCCATCACAATAAAACTGTTTCTCGTAACTTCTTCTCCTTTTTCTTAACTTTCGATGAGTTTTGAATATTATTTTCAATCTTCCATATGGCTTCTTGTACCCATTTTCCCATATTCTTGTCATGTTCTAATTGAATGTGAAGATTTTCATCTTCAGATGTTTGTACTCTTCTTTTATCAGTTGTAGTTTGATCACATTTATTGTCATTTTCTTTAGGTTCTGTTTTATCCACATATGTCTTCATTTCCATTAATTGATTGTTCATTTTCCACATCTTTCATCCTTACATCTTCTTCTTTCTTAATCTTATTCCATGTATCTTGATCCTTAAATGTAGTTTGAATACCAATGTTACTCTTAGATTTAGGTGTAAGAAGGTTTTGATCATTGTCCAAGCATTCACATTTAGACACAATCTTGGTGTTCATAGAATGTAATTGACATATATTACTTTTCTCATTATGACTCGGTTTCCATTGTTTTTGAAGTTTGGTTTTAGGACTTAATTTTGTTTGATCAAAATAGTCTATCATCCCTCCTCGACCTAAGTTTAATTTCAAAGTTAGTTGTGTTTGAGAATCACAAATCTTCAGGTTATGTGAAATGACTAAGTGATTTTGACATGCATTACTATAAGCAACACAATCCTCGTACCTATGACCTAGTTGGTCACACCAAAAGCATCTTAAGGGATATACTTTCCGATTCATAGCCCTAAAGGTGGATTTCCTAAACTCATTCATATGGGTTTCATTAGGCAACTTTGGAGATAAACTTTGCATTTCATGTTCATTACACTTGCATTTAGGGATTTCATTGACTTTTTTGGTCAAATCATCTATTTGGATCTTTAATGTTTTAACAATTTCTTGTAAAATTCCACACATCGCACTATTTGAATTAGAAAATTCACTTAACTTGTCAATTAACACAAATACTTCTTTAAATTTTGCTTGATTTGAAGAGTTTAGCTTATCCTCTAAATCTTTGACTTGCATGTCAAATCCCAAATTTGCCTTCTTACTTAAGCCCTCCATAGTAGAATTATTTTCATGTGTATGTAAATTAACTGCTTTCTTTGTACCCATTGATGTTTGAGAAAAAAGAAGTATTAGAGGATAGATCAATACCTGTAATCTAAGTCGAAGAAGAGGCTCAAAGAGTCACTGTGTGAAAATTTATACAATTTTTAATAGGATCAAAATCTTAATACATCAATTGCTAATAGATGATTGTGCAAACGTTCCTCCTTCTAATGTCGATGAGAGGGGTGGCGAGATGAGGGTAGCTACTTGCCACTCTTCGTGGAGGCGCTCAGTTCCCTAGGGAACAACCCTCAACACCTAGAAAAGTGCAAGGTTCCAACGACACAGCCACAGCTCCCACGTATGACGAAGCTTCTGCAATTCAACCTGTCGATGTATGCATATGCAAGCAAAATTTAAAATTTATACCTGAGCTGCATCGCCGTTTGTTCACGTCGGGTTCAAAGTGTCGGAGCGTGAGGGATGCTCGGATGGTGGATCAAGTCATCCGCCTAAATCGTTCGGCACACGCAGGGTGTCTCCGAGCGGACTCAGGTACATTGTACTCAAAAAGTACTTAGACAAATCAAGTCTAGCATTTCATTCAAATAGGATAACTTTACTCTGATAAATCATGATAATTGATGCATAATTATTTTCCACGTTTAATCATTCAAATTCAATTTCAAAGATGGTTGAAACATCATCCAATCAATGCATAAATTGTTATTTGTAAGACATGCGTAAATGAAAAAAAACTTATTTGTTTTCTAAAATGATGAGGGACTATTGCTCAAACCTCCTCAAGTAGAATACGTTTCTCTTTAGTACAAGATATAAAATCATGTCATCAAGATGCATGTACGTAATATGTTTGAAAGCTTCAATAGGCTAAGCGTTAAGCTATGTAGATCATTTGGATTGGTTTGATTTGGTTACACGTTTTATAATGGCAAAATAAGGATTGAAGACAACAGTCAAAAGAGAAAGAGATTGGTGGATTTAATGGAAGGTAGCATGCCAATTTGGTTTAAGTTTGAATTAGCACGACGATGCAGTTCAAGTTCATGATTTGCATCTCATTACTAATTCTATGACACCATTCTGCGCATACAACGTTCAGCATGACAATAATGTTTATTCACATAAATGCATATGTTCAATCGTTCATAGTTTGATCAGGATTTATATCATTCGTTCATCATATGTAAAGATGTTGAATGTCATACAAACGTGGCAACGTGATTATATGTTTAAAAACACTTCAGCTCACAAACTCAATCGTCGTAATCATTCAGACCTCTTAAGCGCAAGCCTTCAAACTATGGAGATTAATAGCATTTCTTTCTGTATCCTAAACATACTTCCTTTGAATTGAACAGCGGAAAACCACAGCTTTAGTGCGCATAGAGATTGAATATGATTAGCGCCATGAACAGAGATGATTCAGTAGGAAAGTCGATCTTGTGTGATATATTTTTGTTGGCGAAATTCAATAGTCAAAGAAAAAAAACAAAATCAAAGTTCTCATAACATCCTTGATCATCATCTAATCGATCGCGAACTTTAGATGCATGAAAATCTGAACAGAAGCAATGGTTTCACAGATTATGAGATATAATTGCCTGTGTTACACCGAGTGGAAGAGAATATCAGGCGCACATTTAAATCCTTGTCATAAAGTCATGGCACAAATTTGCAAACAGTTTGACAGAGCAATAACTGGAGTGTTTAAATTATCATGCACCTTTCAGCATAGTACCTCCGAGAACGACATTTTCCACAGATGTTTGATCTTCCTCCCTGCGCGATCACTTCACAACTGCTCTTCTTGAATACTAGTCTCCCTCTCCGTCTCTCTCACGCGCGTACAGACCATCTCTCTCTCTTTCTCTGTCTCTCTCTCTGCCCTCTCTCCTGCCTGGATCTGTCGCCGATCTCCTTCACCTCTCTACCTTTCGGAATTCAGCAGGAATTCAGCACCGCAGCCACTGCCAACCTCTTCTCTCCATGTGGCTCTCTGCCAGACACGCGGTCCTAACAGCAGTTTATGTCTCTCTCTCAGGGCATCAGTAGCGACATCGTCAAAGTCTCTCTCTCTCGATCTTTCTCTCTCGGAGCAGATGCACGTGCTTCAAGTTGAGCTCCTCTGAATTGTCAGAAGGGAACTGTACATTGGTCTCCTCCTCCAAATGATTATTCCGCACGGGAAAGAAAAACCAGATCCTCCAGACAGCAGCCACCTTAAGATCTTCGTGAGGCCCCTCCTTCCGAGATTTCTTGTATGTTTAGTATCTTTCCTTTTTGATTGCACGAACGTTGGCCTCCTTTCTACCCACACCTCTCCATGCGCCAACTGAAGTCACCTTCCTTTTTGCATGAGAGTGCTCACGTCCTTTCAGATCATGCGCCCATGAAGCCTCCTTTCGGTTTTGATGACGGCCGCTCTTTCTCATGCAGAACTGACTCTTTTCTTCCCATGATGATCAACGTGCCCCTATGTTTTGTGCCAAAACGATCCTTTTTCTTGTAGATGGCGCCGCCTATTTTAACCAAAACTTCCCGTACAAAATCTTGAGATAGCTATCATCAATCACAAAGCAATAATTATGAATTAATCCTTGAAGATTCGTATTTTCTATGCCAGATATCTGCCAAAACACATAGGAGTAACAAATGAGAAGCTCATTTGCATATATTCGAAGCATCCATCATAATTTGCCGCCTATCTCTTCATATCCACTTATAGCTTCATTGCTTGCTCCATGAGCCTCATCATGTTCAGACATTGTTTGTATGAAAGAGCATATCAATCATATGTTTACAAGACTTTTATTTGAACCATTTGAATGTCTTCACTAATACTAATCACTAGTTCGACAATTCTTATGTCAAAATTGAAGGATAGAATATCTAGTTAGGGAGAGAAGATCTCTCCGACAACGCGTAGCGACATATACACATAGACACAGGTTGAGGTTGCAATCAATCAAGTAATCAATCACCTAAAAGTAGATCAATCAAGATCTTCACTTTTCCTAGATTGTAGAAAAGTGAATAGATTCCCTCCAACAACCATTGCCACCTTCATTTGAATTCAAATTCAACTTGTAAAAGTCATGGAACACTCCCAGAGGCTATATAAGGACTTGAAATCACTTGTACATTACAAGGAAGCAATATACATACACTTGTGACCATCATTGTCTTGCTCCTTCAATTTTTTGCATCATCTTCTTCGCCAACAGTAATCTTGCAGAGGCTGTTGCTCTCTCTCTAGAGCTCCAGATTTCTTGCAAGAGGACTCATTGGAAAGGTTTTAGTGTCTAGTGTATGCATGTAAATTTTCAAAGCATGTGGTTTAGTATATTGGGAGAAATCTGAGGTTTTCTGCCTCCGGGTCAATCTCTGCGTATTGCTGAAAAATAGATAGTACCACGGGTGAATGTCGCATTCATTCCTATAACATATTTTGCTTATTCCTTATACTTTTGTGCATTCCATACACTCAACCCTTTTTTTATCACTCCCATAAATGTATTTTTTCTAATTGTAATCACACTGGTCGCTATGGGCATTTGAAGTTCATTGTCTCTTCCATAGATAGTAAGTTTTTTGAGCTAGTCGACCCGTGAACCTATCTATTTTGTATCAACTCATTCTCCTTGATGCTCCAAAGTACGTAGTGTGCTTCTTTGCTCTTATCGCATGTGTATAAGGTCTATTTGAGTCTCCATAAGCTCAAGGGCTGGTCTTGTCCCAGTTGGCTTGACCAACCTTCATCGCTTTGAAACGCACTTTTATACCTTCGACAAGCTTCTCAAAGTTCTTTCAGTGACTGAGGAATAGAACCATGGAAGCAACAAGTAAAAAGGCAACCAAGATCAACTCCTCTATGCAAGAAAATGAGAAAGAGGCAAAGGCAATAGAGGAGGCTCAAGAGGAAGAGGTAGAAGTAAGAGCTATCATGATATTCAATGAAAGCCAAGATAGGTCAATCATCAAGAGGAAGAGAAAGAGGAAGAGGTAGAGGAGGATGATATGGAAGCACATGCTACTCCAACGCAAGTGGATGACTCAGCTATGGGAAGGAAGGACACTATGCCAAAGCATGTTGGCAAAACCACGGTGAGAAAAATTAGAAATGGCAAGGTAATTATGCTAACTCCATGATTTTAGAAAATGAGCCTTTTATAGCTATGAAACATAGTATTTAAGTTCAAGCACATGATGAAGTATGGTACATAGATAGTGGTTGTAGTAACCATGTGTTAGGTAGAGAGGAATATTTCAACAATCTGCAAGCACCCAAGAAAAGAGGTTTTGTAGAGACAAGAGAAAACACATACAATGAGATTCAGAAAATGGGAGATGTGAAGCTCGAAGGCAACCAAAAAGAAAGAGGAGCATATGAGAACTTAATCTCTATTACAGAGATGATTGAAAGGGGATACCAAGAAAATTTCAAGAACAAGGGATGCTTCATTGAAGACCCAAGGAATGGCTGTGAAATTATCATGATAGGAAATAAAGAAGAAAGGATGTTCATGTTTGACATGGGTAAAGGGTAAAGCAACAAGTCAATGTTCATCACCTATGAAGAAAAGAAAATTGGAGACTTGGATTTGTGGCACAAAAGATGTGGTCACAACAACATTGAAAGTTTGAAAGACATGGAGAAGAGGCAATTGTTAGGAGGTTTAACACATTTCTCATCAGAATTGTTGCATGAGATGTGTGAAGCTGGTTTACTAGGAAAGCCTACTACAAAGCCCTTCAAGGGAGTGGATATGTATCACATTGTATATTAGAGCTTGTGCACACAAATGTGTGGGGCCCAATCAAGGAGCAATCTCTTGTAGGTACTAGTACTTTGTAACCTTCATTGATGAATAATCAAGAAAATGATGGTTGTATCCTATAAAGAAAAAGTCAGACCTGTTTGATGTGTTCAAGAGATTTAAGCTATAGGTTTAAGAAAAGACATGTTGTGACATCAAAAACTTAAGGTGAGATGGAATGGGACAATAACTCTCCCATGGCTTTAGTGATTTCTTACAGAAACAAGGTATAAAGAGGCAAATAACTTCTAGGTATATTCACCAACAAGATGGGGTGACAAAGAGGAATAATATGTGGAAAATTGAAATTGTTAGGAGTATGTTAAATAAAATGATCATTCCTTTAATAAATTGGGTAGCTTTCGTATATACTGCTATATACTTGATGAGTAGGTGTCCCACATCAGGGGTACATGACATGGCACCTTAGGAGTTATGGAAACTCAAGAGGATTGATTATCTCGATTACAAAACCTTAGCATAGAACTTTTCTTCATACACATTTTCAAACAAATTTTCATTGAATGGACTAACAGATCATTCATGTTCAATTCGTAACTTCATGTTCAACACTCAAAAGAAGTTGATTAGATCAGTCAAGTTGTATGGATGATGGCAATGAAAGCAAAGGTTTGATTCTCGTGTTATATACAAGGATTTATTCAAATCTCATACTCCTTCAATTCTTGAATTTATTAAAGCCATTAGAGAAACCTTGAAGTGAATTTACTTTCACAATAGTATGTGCTTAATTACAAAAGAAACGTGATTTTCAAGTTCATAACGAACAACCATAGATTTTCTATCAAACTTGACTCCATGAAGATTATGTATAATTTATTACATAACTGTAAATTTGGCGCATCCATTGCAGTATAATGCGCGACTTTATCTTTCTTGACAAACTATGTAACACATTTAAGTGTTCAAGTCTGAAAGCAATAGAAATGAGTATTTTTCATAGCTGCAGTTAATGGGTATTAAACTCCGCACCTAATGCAAATGTCCACATTTAGAGAAGTACACATCTAGAGATTGTTCTACACAGTGCACACCCCTAATCCTTAAAGCAATGCAAGAGATCCAATACAGAGACTCATTTTGAGTTAAAACAATCCATTTTTTTGACAAAAGCAGAAGTACAACATATCTTTCTTGACAAACTATGTCATACATTTAAGCGTTCAAGTCAGAAAGCAGTACGAATTAATATTATTCAAAGGTGTAGTGAATGGTATTAAACTCGGCACCTAATGTGAATGTCCTGAAACAGAAGATGACAGAAGTATACATATAGAGATTGTTCTGCACACTGCACATCCCTAGTCCTTAAGCTATGCAAGAGGTCCAATATAGAGATTCACTCCAAGTTGAATCAATCCATTCTTTTGACAAAATCAGAAGTTCAAAATAATAATCTTCCACAGTTGCGGAGTGATGTTGCAATACGAGGCATGAAGAGTTTATCTTTCTTGGCAAACTATGTAATGCATTTAAGCATTCAAGTCAGAGAGCAATACAAATTAATATTATTCAAAGCTCCAGTGAATGGTATTAAATTCGGTACCTAATGCCAATGTCTTCAAATAGAAGAGTACAGAAGTATACATTTAGAGATTGTTCTGTACAGTGCACACCCCCTAATTCTTAGGTTATGCAAGAGATAGTGACTTTTACATATACAAATTTAAACAGTTGGTTCTCTGTTTGGCCCTAGGCCCCCGCTCGAAACCATGCACCAGTGGCTTCGTAATAAGTGGTTCCTCCATGGGTTGATTGTCTGTAAGTGTCATTTCTTACCAGCTAGTCATATGTTGTTAGTCTTTTAGAATGATGAGATGGCATTTTGAGCCCTGAGTGTCGGAACCTGGCAAGTGGCACAAGTGACCTTGTGCCTATTCAGATGGTCCCCCGATTTTATTCCAGACAAATCAAAATCTATTCAGTACCCTCTCTGGGTCAAGCTCACCATCTGCCATACTTTCCATACAACTTCATGTGGGACATTGTCTCTCCTATCGGCAAACCGTTGGCTTCACGGGAGGATGTTGGTGGTCTAATTTATTAAGGTGCCAGACATTCGTTGAATGCACAGTGGCACCCTCAAATCTATGTCAAGGCTGACCTTAGCACACCGCTTCCATCAGGGATCAAGGTGGACTTGGGAGTTGAGTATTTTTAGACAATATTGACTTGATCGAGTAACGCATTCGCGTTAGCTAAGGAGTCTAGGAAATGGTAAAAAAGTATCATGATTGGATAAAAACTCCATAGTGAATCTAATATGTAATAGGGTTGGGTTATTTAGGGGCAAAGTGAATGACATTTCAGTTTTGACTTAGTGAGCAAGTAAAAACTTGAGTTGAATGTGGATTAAATATTACTTATCACTTATTTTCTCTCTCGCTATCTTTTTCCCCATCCACCTATCTCTTCGTGTATATTTATTTCCCTCTTTCTCAGTCTCTCTTTTTTCATTACCTCACTCGGTAGCCTATCATTTCTTGGATGTGAGTTCTAATAACATACTCATAAGGAGTTTATACTATCTAACCTTGTTATAGACAAAATGTTCATTTATAGTCTACTTGTGGTCATCTTTGGTTGATTTAGCTATCCAGTATGATCAACGTTACTCATTGGATTTGAGTTCAAGCACTAAAAGTGTTCTTTGATACTTCCATGGTACATTATTGGGAGGAAAATAAGGCTATATTCCAAACAAAATCTATCCTTATGAGACTTGCACCATATCTTATAAATGTTTTCCTTCATCCTTCGTTTTTATATTTTGGGTGGTAGATCATGTTCCACATAAGCCAACCATGTTGAAGTACTCTAGGCCATCCATTGGGACTACCCATATGTACTTACCTCAGAATGTTTCCGATACCTCTGAATGTTTCCGACGTTAGACTATCTAACAAAGCAATCATAAGTAAATATAATGTCCCAAATAGTGTGTGATCGGGTTAGGGCACAATGCCAATGATCGAGACGCTTCTCCCCAAGATAAAAACCTTCGAAAAGTGAACACGGAATTGGGAAAAACGTATTAATTGTGTACAGAAGGAGACTCTTTTCAAACATTCCATTGGAACACAGATTTTCTAGGTACAACCTAGATTCAAAATTTTCTAGGTACAACCCTAGGTCCATTAATCAATGGAGAGACTTTGAAGTTTCATGATGACGATTAATATTTTTTGTGCCGAAGCCTCGTGACCATGAAAGAAGCTGCTTGTGCACCGCAAATTGGGTATCTTTAAGTATTGATTTCACTTGTCATACTTGGTTGTGCTCTCTTGTCTTTGAACATTGGTGTACTTTTTTGTACCATTCATCGTTTTTCTCTGTACACAGTATAATTTTTCTTTTTCATCAAGTGATATACTATGTGCACTTTTGTATCTTTGGATACGTGAGATTTGTGTAACGTTTCTTTTGTATACGTGAGATTTGTGTAACTTTGATAATCGCCTCTAAAATTATCCAAAAGCATTTACCATGCGTGTTGAGAAACATTTCTCTTGTTTGCGTTGTTGAAGAGGATGGAAATAGCACTTCAGGGATAAGAGAGCATTGAACAAGAGAGATGAGAACTTACTTCCTTCTCCACCGTTGATCACATAAACTTTAGATCAAATAGTATCCAAGTCATAGACGAGTTATCAACATCATTTATGGTGGAAAAGCTACGAGAAATATATTCTAGCAAGAGAAGCTCCACTGGTTGACTATAAAACTCCTCGATGGATTTTAAACATCATGTACTAAATCTTTTTGAAGGTGAGAATGGGTGGAGGCCTAGGCATCAAATGGATGGGGTGGTTGGGATTATTTGAAACTACGTTAGCCAAGTTCGGATGTAGAAATGTAGATCAAGCTAATGTCAAGGCCATGTGTGTGATACCTAGACTATAGGTTTTTGTCCAAGGTGATATGTTTACTATGGACTTCATCATACCAAGATTGCCACAAGTACCTCATGGGTTTCCTTTAATGAGTGCATGCATTTCTTTGGCACAATGTCGGTAAAATAAGCAAGCAAGGAGTTCAACTACATCCATTAACAAGAAGGAATTCACTACTCCTACCAACCAAGAACGGCCCATGCAATCAATGTCACATTTTATGAAGGATCTCTTCTAGATAGGGGCAATTAATTTCCTTCCTTATTATGGTATTTAAGACTCCCCTACGCCATTAAATGTAAAACGTTAAGAACAAGACGTAGAAAAGAAATCAAACGTTTGGGCTTAGGTTAGTCCATTCTCTATCACCAAAGTGGGAAGAGCTCACCCTTGAAATAGGTTTTCAATGAGTGAGATACTAAAGATGATAAAACCAAGTTTCGTAGTACTAATACTATCAAGTTTCGAATACTATCTTTGAAGATTCTATGAGAGTTACAATAAAATGTTAAAGTTCACCATTTACAATAAATCGTAGATGTGAAATTATCAAAACTCCCATCTCTTCTTTGATGTGAAATTAAAACCTATTGGAAGGCCCTGTAGTGATGGTAGGCTTTGAATCAAAGAAGAAGATTTAAAAAATAATAAAAGATTAGCGATGCAAACCTTCTTTTGTGCTTGGCTTTAAATACAAGAGGATAATGTATCCAAACCGAGGTTTTCTATAAAAAATGTTGTCTATCTTCTGTTCATAATAAAAAGTACTTTTCTAGAAGCATTCACTTTAGGTGAATTCTTGAAATTGATTTTAAAGAAACTTGACATAAATCTTGTTTTTTTGTCATCTAACCATGTAAATAGTAGAGGTGGTTGAATAATGGGTATCTCAAATAAAGAGAGGAAGTTTGTTACTAATTTTAATACTTGCAACAAAAGGTTTTAGGTGTATTTCATTTCACTTATCCCGTTCATTTTACTTTGATTGATAAATATGCTCCTATTTTGAAAAAAATGGAATGAATCCTAGCAAATAACTATGGAATAATTTTGGACCTAAGTTTTGTAAAGGTTTTAATATGGTGGATCTAATTGAAGATATGTATAGAAAAGAAAAGGATATCATATATTAGATAAGAAACAAAAATACTTATATTTTGATTCCTCTATTAATATGGGATTAGCTTGGTGTAGTAAATAAGGTATCAATAATTATCACTTATTTGGGCTTGATAAGTTATATCCCTTGTTATTATATGAGCAATGTATACCCCTCATGCTTGTATGTACTAATGTACATTTTTTAAGGCCCACATTATGAGGAGACTCCAAGCATGCATTACCCAATTGATGGGAATCACAACTTGCATTCTAGATGTAGATTAAATTGGACCTTGTAAGCTATTGTAACGAAAGGGATATACAAGGGTCCCCAATTGTGGGGTATGGGGTAGCGGTAAGGAACCCCAGCTTAGGGCCTAAGGGGGTTGGTGGGGTCCCCTAGGTAGGGGATCTTAGGGGCTGAGTGGTCCCCTTGGTGGGGATTCAAGGGTAGCACCCCCTATGTGATGGTAAAGAAAATATTCCATGGAATATTCTCTATCAAAGTTAGAAATCATTCCTATTTGTTAGGCTGGTTGATATGGCCTAAGTCATGTATGGGGATTACATAGGTAATCTGTCCCACATTCTACCACCCATGTATAGCCATCCATAGAAGGCCACATCTCTCCATAATCCTGTATATAGATGATCTCTCCACTAACCCAGATATCAAATTGACTCAACATAGCTCTACCTTGTAAATCTCTATCCAGAGTTCTCTAGATCACCATTTAGGCTCTACCTTGAGAGCACATGGGTGGACAAAACCATCCTCTTGGTACTTAGTGTTTGTAGAATTTTTTTGAGAATATACTATATGTGTTATCTTCTCTACTAGTGCTCCTATGTTATCTTCCATGACTACTTCCTTACATCCCTATTTCCAATAGCACTAGCTCAAGTGGGTGAATTTTTCATTGGAGGGGATCATAGGTCTTCATGAGCTCCTAGTGGAAAATGTTCACATTGGCAATGGATTTTCTCACTATGATAGGGTCCACTTTGAATAAAACCATTATGCTTATTTGTCTAGATAGCTATTTCTTCCAATTTAGTGCCCTTTGTAGGCGTTTTATTTCTATCATTCTTAGTAGGTGCTAAACATTCAACCCTCATCTGTAAGTGATTTGGGGCTCAATGGGTGTTATGATTTTCATCATTGTTGTTTTTTTATTAAATTCAAATTTTCGAGAATAGTAGAGCATATGATCAAACTTTTTCTTTTGTGTCATCTCTCTCTGCTAGTGTCTGCCATGGACACAAAAGAAACCTTCCTAATCCTCTAATTCCATCTAACTTCCTACATCTCATGATTGTTTTAGATTTTTGAGAATATAACTCTTTGATTACATTCAGAACATGCCAAAACCCTAAGATCAACTATCTATTTGGTGGATTTTGACAGAGAGAGGTCATGTTTTGAGTTATGACATCATCAATTTGTAACCTCCATTGCCACTACCCTTGATAACCTATACAAGGAGGGGTCAGCCACATATATTCTCAATCTTATGGATGCCAATCTTGGAAGCCCAAGGTTTCATGATCTCCAAGTAAGTACTTTTAAGTTCAAATTTGAGCTCTTGTCTTGTTCTTTGTTCTAGTCTCGCCAAAATGTTAGGGGAGCACTAGATTGGACCTCTAACTAGACTAGACAAGATTTTTGAATTTTACTTTTGATCACAAGATCATCCACATATGGAAATAATACAAGAATATGTTATTGATAAAAAATGTCCCACAACCTAAGACTAATAGGTATGGATAACTCCACTAGAGGTGATACAAAAGATCCCACAACACAAGATCATACGTATGAAGCAAGATATTTAGATTACAAGAACTCTCTTCAAGGAGATGAAGTAGATACAAGGAGTGATTGAAAAGGATCTTGTACTCTGAAAGTGCAATAGGACAAGAAAAAATGTGTGGTTACTTAGACAATTTTTGCAAACTTCAAGGTGTTTTGCAAAGCTAGACCATCAAAGATCTGGTCTATTCACCATCTTGTTCAAGATCAATCAAGACACTTTCAAGCTCTAGCTACCAAGTACAATGAGAATACATCAACTTTCTCATGTGTCCATGTTGGAACCATATTTGATCTCATTGTTGAAGAGGGAGAGACCTAGTCCTTCACCACCTATCAAGATTGATGATCATGAACAATTCAAAGTCTAGCATGCCCTAGATTTGTAAATATGCTGAGGGGGATTAGAGAACCTTCTTCATTAGAAATGGTATGAAATTAGTGATCATACTTGGCAATGTGCATAAAACCTTCAGAGAGCACTAGTCAAGGTTTGTGCATTTCATAAGAAAAATCCATTGAAGCCGAGACTACAAAACATGACGTCTCCTCATGGAACTCGTCCCTTGGGGGGATGTGATGTCATGGACAAAAGAAACAATCCTAAACCTCCGATTCCATGTAATGTCATGGCCACAAAAGAAACACCTTCAACCTTAAATTCCATGTGAGTTCCTATATCTCATGATTGGTTCAAAGTTTAGAGAAGTTCATTCTAAAACTAAAAGGTCATGTTTCAAAGTGATGATATCATCAATTTGTAACTTCCATTTGCACCTCCCTTGAAAACCTATGTAAGGAGGGGTTTGTCACATATATTCTCTCTTATGGATTCCAATCTTTGAAGATAAAGGAGTCATGATCAACATGTAAGTACTTTTAAGTTCTTGTCCCAGTTCTGGTCTTGTCCTTTGTTCTAGTCTTGTCTAGACTTGTATCGTAGACATCCTGTCTTGTCCTACACGAGATCCTTTCTAGTTATTCCTTGTATCTAGTTCATCCTCTTGAAGGGAATTTTTGTAATTCAGATATCTTGCTTCATACCTATGATCCTGGGTTGTGGGATCTCCTATATCTTTTGTACTCAAGTTGTCCATATCTATGAGTCCTCAATTGTGGGATGTCATATATCATTTACATATTCTCATATTATTTCCCAGAGTGTTGCCCATTCTAATTTGTGTGTCAACGAAAAAACCCAAAAAGGAAAAATTATAAAGTTAACCTATAGCGCTTAAGGTACATTTCTTGTTTGACTTCCCTTTGAAAGGAATAAGTATCTATCTTGGATTTTAGATTATGGCCTCTTTTGAACAAAACACTCATCATGAAATATAAATGTTTTATTCACTTAATTTATCTTCTTCATGCAATAATTAATTTTTGCAAAGGTTCAGAATATGCAATCTAGACTAGATATGATACCTACTTTAACAAAGTTGAGTTTGGGAAACATTGTGAATTTGATTAGATGGGATTATATATTACAATTTTGAGAGTATCTCATCATGTAATTTGCTACTGCTGTAATAGAAATTTTGATCAATGGTAAGCTTACTCACTTCATCGAACTAGAGACATTAAATAGGCAAGGTTTCCCCTACCCCATGATATTTTTGGGTGGCAAGTTGAGTGTATACATTATATGTTAATCCAAAGGTATCTACATAGAAGCTTTAATTCTATGGTTTGTACAAAAACGCTTGTAGATGAGACATAAGGTCTCATGCAAGTTAAAAGTAATTGCAAAACTTCTTGTAGTTTCTTGATTGGTTTCTCTCGGTAGGAGACTTTATTCTTAATCATAGGAAATTGAAAGTGAGGACTTGAGATAAAGCCAATCTTTAGTGAATTAAGGATCTTTGATGTATTAACATTGACGATGGTAGTATATTCATGGCTTTATTCGATTCCATGAACTTATTTGATTCTTCAAAAGAGTTAAATTCTTCACAAGATATAACTTGAGTCGTGTAAGCAGAGTGTCTTGCAATGAATGGCTCATACATTAACCTTTCAGCGAGGTATTTAACCATATTGGATTACCTTACCTAACTATGAGGTGGTAGAAATCTCCTCATTGTTTTTTTGGATGCTCTAAATTATGGAGATTCTAATTTCTCCACATCTTCATCACTTTTAGAGCTCATGTCTACCCATCAATGGTCTACATTGTTTGGCTTTTGTTACTTTGTTCTTTCCTTCAATTCAATGAGCTTCATTCCTTTTCCTTCCCATCCAAGCTCATGTACTAATCTACTTTGATGGTATTCTTAAAATGGTTGGACTACTCATCTCCATCCTTTGTTTTTTCTCTTCGAAGTTCTTCTCAGGTTCATCTACATTTTCAATCTATAACACAACTTCCCTACCATACCAAGGCAACAAGTCATCAACTATTTTATCCCTAGAAACCATAATCCCTTTTGGTTATAGCACCTCAAACCCTTTCCCTATGAATAATATCAAAGGATTTTACACATATCTACCTTTGGGTCTCACGTTTGTCTAAATTCTTGAGGTATGTGAACATAACACACACAACCAAATACTTTGAGATATGAAAGTTTATGTTTCTTACATACCAAGATTCATAAGGTGTGATTCCATCTACTCTTGAGGTTGGGGATCTATTCATAATATATATGGCTATTTTTCATACATCTACCCAATCAAAATCTCAAACATTCATTTAATTTGACATAGATCTAGCCACTTTTACTATATCTCTTGTTGGATTAAATCACAAGCCTACACATTTGGCTTGAAAGATATCATGAAGACTCAACATACATGAAGAACCATAGGAACATGTGCTAGTGGTTTATTACCACTTTACCTCATTGTAAAAGTCTAATTTGACTTAGAATCTTTGTAATCACCTACCTAAGAGATTCATGGAAAACGTAGATAAATTGATTGAGAGAATATCTCCAAGCATTTAGGGGCTTGATCATAGGGAGCCAAAAGTTTGAATTTGAATTCAAACTTGTAGTCATTTCCTATAAAAATGGATATGAAAAGTCGTGGGTAGATCAGTTCATTTCCCGAGGCTCATTCTGTTGAGCTTGAGTGTGTGTAAGGATTATACTATAGCCTACACCTCTCTACACCATTTGGAAATGCTAGTCATGCCAATGGGATTGTACACAAGTGTTAATTTATAGATACATTTACATCTTTCATCTCTGTGTTCTCTGCTTGTCTACTCAAAAGTCTGTCAACTTGCCAAAGGCATATCTCGGTGAATATGCCACCAATTGTTGGTGCAGACCAATCACCAATTGAAGATTTGAAGGACAAAGGATGAAGATGAGATCAAGGTTTGAAGCAAAGAAGGTGGATACATTCACAGAGTGAAGGACATGTACACATATGTACATTAATGAAGACATAGGTCACTTAGATCTTTGATTAGTCATAAGCTTGTATATATTTGCATATAAATACTTTTGAAATATGTCGGGGCAAATAGAGAGAGTGAGACATGAGAAGAAAATAGGAGATCACGAGAATAGTTGTGTGTGTCATTAGACAAATGAGAAGTGAGTTGAAATGTTAATCCTCACTCAATTGTAAACTTCTGAGAAATAGAAGAATTTTTGCGCCCGATATTTCTGTGTCTGCTCCGTCTGTGGTAAATCTTTCATGAAATCCTTTTGAGGATATCTAAGTCCATAGATAATCAATCTATGGCTAAAGTTTTAAAGTTTAATTGTAATGAGGTAAGGAGAATTGTCTATAGGAACATTCATATGTGTTGAGTGTTCATAGTCTCCTGAAACAGGCACAGATTTCGAGTTTAATCAAATGAGTAATGCTCAGTGCACAGTGTAAAGTTTTACACATATCATAGCTCAAAATCTAAGTTGAGAGATAAGCTATCTACAGCCAAAAGGATTTGGTCAAACGGGTTCGACATTTGGAGAACCAAAGTTAAGAAGTTAGGGGTGTCAAATCGACTTCTCTGAAGTGTAGATTTAGACATAGCTGACTTGGTAAGTAGATTTCTCAAGATCTAGTAAACCTTTTGAAGTAATTTGACTTGGAGAAGGTGTGCAATCTTTAGGTGACACCTTGTGCAAAGTTTCATAAAAAACTTTACACATTTACTCAGTCAATGAGCAAGATCTCTGCAGTAGACTTTCTGAGGAATTCCCTTCTTCACAGTTTAGTCAAGATTTTGACATTTGGTCATTGATAGCTTAAATTGGTGAAGGTTTTGACTTACTCTTGATATAGAGGTGTTCTAAATTCAAGAGTAGGTTGTTCTTTTGGAGATTAACACTCTCCATCAGTGGTACCAGAGTAGGAAGCATCAAAATCAAGGAAAGGAAGATCCCGACTGGTGCAGATTCAAGAAATTCAACAATTGAAGAACTAAAAGGTGAAAGCTTGAAGGCAAAGCTTGAGAAGGAGGCCATACGACATCAAGGAAGTCAAAAGGAGTAACATTCAAAGTAAAGGTAACCTTATACTTTATAAAGGTTGAAGATTTCAATACACAGGTGGACAGAAGATGGGAGATTCTCTACAGATAGAGAAAGTGGATAGGGAAAACTATCCTGCATGGTCAATGAGGATGGAAGCTCATCTTATGAGCAAAGATTTAATAGCTTACATCACAGGAGAAGAAGAGAAGCCACAGTTCAGAGATCCTAGTGTTCCAACTAGGGAAGAGTTAGCAGATTTGAAGAATTGGATGAAGAAAGATGCTCAAGCTAGGAGCATCATATATATGGCAGTCAATGATTACTTGTTACCTCATATTCGAGGTCTTGAAAGTGCAAGTGAGATATGGAATGCTTTGGAGGAGCATTTCCAAAACACTACAAAGTCATGGAAGGCATCCCTATGGGCAGAATTTACAACTTTCAAGAAGAAGGCCTCTCAATCTATTTCAGACTATGTAACATGGATGAAAGACATTGCAGATGCACTAGGAGCTGTTGATGAAGATATTGAAGAGGATAAATTGGTAAGGCAAATCCTTACAGGATTGAAAGGTGATGACAAATGGAAGCCATTCATTTTGTCTACAGAACTATCACTTGATCATTTCACTCCTGATTTAAATCAGTTGCTAGGTCATATGCTAACATTTGAGCAGGATGTTAAAGGAGATGGTGACAAAAGTATAGGTCATGCAATGTACTCAAAGGACAAGAAGAAAGCTAACAAAGGAAAGCAACAATTAGGTGAAGATGAAGGCACAACTAGTCAAGCCAACTTCCTAAGAGGTAGAGGAGGTGGCAAAGGTAGAGGAAGAGGTAGAAACAATAAAGATGGAGGCAAAGCTTGTTGGATTTGTGGTAAGACAAATCATTTAGCTAATGATTGTTGGTATAATAATCAGAGTAATGGTGGATATAATCAGAACTATAATACAAGAGGAAGAGGAGGCAGAAATCACAGAGGTAATTTCAGAGGCAGAGGTAGTAGGGGCTACTTTGGAAGAAATGCAGGTAGAGGTTTCCAAATTCAACAATATAACAACACCTACTACAATTATGCTTCAGATCAAAAGGAAGATTCAACATTGATAATGAATGCAACTTGTGAAAGGCAGAGTGAAGATCAAAGAGTCTTCTACATTGACTCAGGGTGTAGCAATCACCTGAGTGGTAATATAGCCTTGATGACTGATTTGGAGAATAAGGTATCTAATCATGTTGTTCAAACAGGTGACAACACAAAGCACAATGTGAAGTCAATTGGATCAGTGAAGGCCAAGGATGGTAGCACCTTATTGAGTAAGGTTTTGTATGTTCCTACAATTCCTAAGAATTTGATAAGTGTAGGACAAATTGTGGAAAAAGGTTATGAAGTAAGGTTCACTAATGAAGGAGTGTTTGTGGAAGACCCTAGCAATGGGTATAAACAAATTGTTTCAGGAAAGAAAGAAGGGAGATTGTTCACATTGAAGATTCAAGGTAATATTGGTCATGCCATGTTCACATATGGAGGACATAAGATCTCTGAGTTAGATCTTTGGCACAAGAGGCTTGGACATTTCAATGAAAGAGGTATTAAAGACATGATTAACAATGGTTCAGTGCTTGGTTTGCCTAATGTTGCAGGTCAACATATGACATACAGATGTGAGGCATGTCAATTAGGTAAGGCTCATAAGCAATCATATTCCAAGCATGGGTTTATGTATTTAGAGAAACTTGAGTTGGTACACACAGATGTGTGGGGACCATCAAAGGACTTCAGTATCAATGGTTCAAGGTATTATGTGATTTATGTTGATGATGCTACCAGATGGATCACTATCTATGTGATCAAAGATAAGTCAGAAGTGTTCAATACTTTCAAACATTATCATATGTATGCAGAGAGAATTACAGGACATAAGTTGAAGAGGCTAAGGTCAGATGGAGGGGGAGAGTATTTCTCTAATGAGTTCAGTGATTACTTGTGGAATGCAGGTATAAAAAGAGAGGTTACTTGCACGTACTCTCCTCAACAGAATGGTGTAGCAGAAAGGAGGAATAGGACTCTTGTTGAGTTTGCAAGGTCCATGATGAAGGAGAAAAATTGCCCAAATTATTTGTGGGCTGAGGCTGTAAATACAGCTACTTATTTGGTCAATAGGCTACCTTGTAAAGCTTTGCAGGGTATGACACCTTATGAGGCATGGTGGGGTAAGAGACCTACACTAGATCATTGCAAAGTATTTGGATGTTTGGCCTATGCATATGTGCCATCACAATTAAGGCACAGATTGGAACCTAAAGCTGAAAAATATGTGTTTATTGGTTATGATGATAAGCAAATGGGATACAGGTTGTGGAATCCATCCACAAAACATTTTCTTATATCAAAAGATGTTACATTTGATGAGCAAGGTACTTGGTATGCAGGTACTATCAATATTAATACAGATGATGAAGAGGTTGTGAGCCAAAGGAAAGGTAAGTCAAAGGTTCAAATAATTGATGAAGAAGAGAATAATGAAGTGCAGGTTGAAGTGGAAGATACACCAAGATTTGATCCTGAACATGAAGAACCAGAAACCTCAAGAAGTGGAGAACTTAGGAGGTCTACAAGGAACAAATGGCAACCCACAAGGTATAGCTATGCTACTTCATTTCTAGCTACCAAAGATTATGCTTACATGATTAAAGCAGATGAAGACCCTTCTACATATGAAGAGGCAAAAGGTAAAGAAAATTGGGAGAAAGCTATGCAGGAAGAATATGATGCATTGATGGAGAATCAAACATGGGATTTGGTTCCAAAGCCAAATAGTCAGAAGATCATTGGATGTAAGTGGGTTTACAAAACAAAAAGATTTGCAGATGGAAGTGTGTCTAGGTACAAAGCTAGACTTGTTGTCAAAGGGTTTGCTCATACATATGGTGTTGACTATGATGAGACTTATAGTGCTGTGGCAAAGATGACAACCATCAGGACACTTATAGCAATTGCTGCATGCAAAGGTTGGAAGTTATGTCAACTTGATATAAAAAATGCTTTTTTGAATGGTTACATTTCAGATGAAGTTTTCATGGAGCAACCTCAAGGGTTCAGAGATAAAAGATATCCAGATCATGTGTGCAAGCTCAAGAGAGCTTTGTATGGCTTGAAGCAGGCCCCAAGGGCATGGAATTATAGACTTGTAAAGTTCTTGAAAGAATTTGGATTTCAGGTGTCTAAAGCAGATAGTAGCTTGCTTGTCAAAGCAAGTGATAATGGTTTCATATACATGTGCATATATGTTGATGATATAATCCTTACAGGTACAGATGAAGAAGGAATACAAAGACTAAAGAAGCAAATGGAAAAGGAGTTCAAAATAAGTGACTTGGGAGACTTGTCATACTTCTTGGGCATGGAGATTACATATACTCAACATGGAGTATTTGTGACCCAAGAAAGGTATTTGAAGAACTTGTTAATCAAGTTTAAAATGGATGATTGCAGGGTAGCACCTACACCAATGGAGGTGAATCACAAATTAAGTAAGTTTTGGAGGTGAAGAATTCAAGGACATGAGACAATATCAGAGTTTGGTTGGTAGTCTCATTTATGCTACTTTAACTAGACCTGATTTATCATATGCAGTAGGGGTTTTGTCTCAATTTATGCATTGTCCTAGAAAAGAGCATTGGATTGCAGGTCAAAGAGTGTTGAGGTACATTAAGGGTACACTCAAAGAAGGTTTGTATTATGGATTCACATCAGATACAAACATCAAGATTTATAGTGATGCAGATTGGGCAGGTAATCCAGATGATAGAAGGTCAACTTATGGATACATGTGTTATGTGGGAGATAAGTTAATCTCTTGGTGCTCAAAGAAGCAACATACAGTTGCTTTGTCATCCACAGAAGCAGAATACAAAGGCATGGTTGAAGCTGCAAAGGAAGTGATTTGGCTTAAGACTCTCATGAAGAGCTTTGACATTATACAGAGCATACCTATCATTTATGTTGATAACATGAGCTCATTATATCTAGTTGCTAATCCTGTTTTTCATGCCAGGACTAAACACATTGAGATACAGTATCACTTTCTAAGAGAGAAGGTGATGGATAAGGAGATTGAAGTGATACACACTTCAACAAAAGATCAGATAGCTAATATGCTTACAAAGAGCTTGGATGGACCAAAGCTATAGAAGTTTAAAGATATGGCAGGTATAAAGAAGATAAGAGAAACCTCAATTGATGATTGAGGGGGAGCTGTTGGTGCAGACCAATCACCAATTGAAGATTTGAAGGACAAAGGATGAAGATGAGATCAAGGTTTGAAGCAAAGAAGGTGGATACATTCACAGAGTGAAGGACATGTACACATATGTACATTAATGAAGACATAGGTCACTTAGATCTTTGATTAGTCATAAGCTTGTATATATTTGCCTATAAATATTTTTGAAATATGTCGGGGCAAATAGAGAGAGTGAGACATGAGAAGACAATAGGAGATCACGAGAATAGTTGTGTGTGTCATTAGACAAATGAGAAGTGAGTTGAAATGTTAATCCTCACTCAATTGTAAAGTTCTGAGAAATAGAAGAATTTTTGCGCCCGATATTTCTGTGTCTGCTCCGTCTGTGGTAAATCTTTCGTGAAATCCTTTTGAGGATATCTAAGTCCATAGTTAATCAATCTATGGCTAAAGTTTCAGAGTTTAATTGTAATCAGGTAAGGAGAATTTTCTGTAGGAACATTCATATGTGTTGAGTGTTCACAGTCTCCTGAAACAGGCGCAGAGTTTGAGTTTAATCAAATGAGTAATGCTCAGTGCACAGTGTAAAGTTTTACACATATGATAGCTCAAAATCTAAGTTGAGAGATAAGCTATCTACAGCCAAAAGGATTTGGTCAAACGGGTTCGACATTTGGAGAACCAAAGTTAAGAAGTTAGGGGTGTCAAATCGACTTCTGTGAAGTGCAGATTTAGACATAGCTGACTTGGTAAGTAGATTTCTCAAGATCTACTGAACCTTTTGAAGTAATTTGACTTGGAGAAGGTGCGCAATCTTTAGGCGACACCTTGTGCAAAGTTTCATAAAAAACTTTACACATTTACTCAGTCAATGAGCAAGATCTCTGTAGCAGACTTTCTGAGGAATTCCCTTCTTCACAGTTTAGTCAAGATTTTGACATTTGGTTATTGATAGCTTAAATTGGTGAAGGTTTTGACTTACTCTTGATATAGAGGTGTTCTAAATTCAAGAGTAGGTTGTGCTTTTGGAGATTAACACTCTCCATCACCAATTTCACTGGTTCAAAGCTTGTTGAATTCAGCTCAAAGTCATCTACATGCTGACAAAGTTTGAAGTGATTTCATTCACCCAATTCAGAGAAATCTGCGTCGTGGTGCTCACTGGTCTATTTCTGCTAGAGTCCTAAAAAGTCGGGGGTATAGCTAATCTTGCTAAATATATTCCTCTTAGCATGGTTTATCTTTTTACATCATTCCACTTGTAAATGGTAGCTTACTAAGCTACTTGAATACCCCTAGAAGGAATTTTATCAATTGCTACTGTGCTGGTCACACTGAGCAAAACATTCAGCAGGTGTCAAGACCAAAATAGAAGGTTTTCTTGAGTTTGTGACTTCCAAAGTTATCTGTTTTGATTCAATCATTGCACACATCATTTCCAAAGGACATAGGCCATTTCTTGGTGTCATTGGGAAGCTAAGGAAGTCTACTAATCAAGTCTGAGGAGAAAGAGGGCTGGTACAAAGCAGGTTTAGCAGTACCTACTAAGTCTCTTGGATCAACCATCCATCTTTCCCAACAGTGGTCTAAGAGCAAATAAGGTAAAATGGGAGATGGTTTTCCTTCATTCATTGATAAATTGTACAGGAACAACTATCAAGCTTGGTCTCTAAGGATGAAGACCTACTTACAAGGAAGCAGTCTCTATGGATACATCTTAGGAGATGAGGAATTGCCCTCATTCAAAGCAACAGGACTACCAACCAAGGAGGAACAAGAAAAACTCAACACATGGTGTGGTAAGGATGCATTGGCAAGGTCTTATTTACTCAACTCTATATTTTACTTTCTTTTACCTCATATCAGAAATTGCAAGACTTCCCAAGAGACTTGGGAAACCTTGTCATCATATTTTCCTCTAATACAAGGGCTAGGAAAAATCAATTGTGGATTGAATTCACAACACTAAGGAAGCAACCTAAGCAAGCTGTTTCAGAATTTGTGACCAAGATCAAAGATGTTGCAGATCATTTAGCAAGCATAGGAGAAAAAATTGAAGAAGAACAGATTGTGAGGCAAATAATCAATGGAATCAAGGTTGATGACAAGTGGGAAAGCTTCACCACTACAATGGATCTCTACATGGACATGCACACTCCAGATCTTACAACTCTCATGGGTCAACTATTTGCACATGAAGCAAAGCTCACCAAGAGTGGAAATACATCCAAGGGTAACAAATCTTCTGCCCTATACACTGATAAGCAGTCTAAGGATAAAGGCAAGAGTAAGAAGGTAGAAGATGAAGGCTCTACCTCCCAAGCCAACTATGCAGGGAGAGGTAGATCTTCAAGAGGTAGGGGCAGAGGAGGTAAGCAAGGTAGGAGGAGACCCTATAATTCATCACCATGTAACATTTGTGGTCTATCAAATCACAACACAGATGAGTGTTAGAGGAATTACAAAAATCAGAGAGGAAGAGGCTACCAAAGAGGTGGATACTCACAGTCTAGAGGAAGGTTCAACAATCACCAAGGCCACAACAACAATTACAACAACAACTACAACAACAGTTACAATGGCAATTACCAAGGAGGATTCAAAACCAGAAGGGACTACAACAACTACATAGAAGAACAGGATGACTCTCTTCTGATCATGAACATGACTTCAAAAACAGGTACAAATGATGATCACTTATTTTATATTGATTCAGGGTGTTCAAATCATGTGGCTGGCAATGTGGCACTACTCTCTGATCTTGAGGAACCAAAAGGTAAACACCAAGTTCAAATAGGTGATGATACAAAGCATTCTGTAGTTAAAGTTGGAAATGTGAAAACTTGTGATGGTAATCAGAATTTGTTGAGCAGGGTACTTTATGTACCAACAATTAGAAAGAACTTAATGAGTGTTGGTCAGATTGTAGAGAAAGGGTTGCAGGTCAGGTTCAATCAATATGGAGCATTTGTGGAGGACCCAAGACATGGATTCAAGAGGATAGCTAAAGGAGAAAAATCAGGTAGACTTTTCACTTTTGAGTTGGAAGATACAAAAAATATTGCATTATACAGTTATAAGGATCAGACACTTTCAGAGCTTGAGATTTGGCACAAAAGATTAGGGCATATAGGAGAAAGGACCTTGAAGCAAATATGCAGGGACCAATGTGTGCTTGGGATACCTAATGTATCCAAGCAACATATGATTTACAAGTGTGCTGCTTGTCAATTTGGTAAGTCTCACAGGTTACCCTTCTCAAGGAATGGATATATGCATGAAGACTACCTAGAGCTGGTACACACAAATGTTTGGGGACCTAGCAAAGACCCCTCAGTCTCAGGTTCAAGGTACTATGTGTCTTTTATTGATGACTATAGCAGATGGAGTGTATTATACTTTATGAAGCACAAGGATGAGCTGTTTAATTGTTTTAAGAAATGTCTTGCACTAGTTGAAAATTAGACAGGAAGGAATTTGAAGAGACTAAGGTCAGATGGAGGAGGTGAATACTTCTCCAATGAGTTTAAGGACTTCTTGCAGGACAGAGGCATCAAAAGGGAAATAACCACAAGGTATTCTCCTGAACAGAATGGGGTAGTTGAAAGAAGAAATAGGTTAATTGTTGAGACAACTAGATCTATGCTTAATGAGAAGTTGCCTAACTATCTATGGGTAGAGAGTGTTTCTACTGCCACTTACCTCATAAACAGGTTACCATCTAAATCACTTGATGGTATGACACCTTATGAAGCATGGCATGGCAAGAGACCATCATTAGACCATTGCAAAATTTTTGGATGTGTAGCATATGTGCACATTCCCTCACACGTAAGAGGTAAGCTAGATCCAAAGGCTGAAAATGCATTTTCATTGGATATGACTTAAATAAAAAAGGTTACAGGTTTCATAACCCTACCAATAAGGGACTTATGGTAAGCAGAGATGTGATCTTTGATGAGAATGATTCTTGGTATGAGAATGAATGCAGGAAGGTCAAACTACCCTATGATTTGGAAGAGGATTTCCAAAACTTACAAAGGATGAACCAACTCAGAAAGAAGACTCAAGTTCAGATGATGAAGTTACAATCAACCTTGAAGAGTTCAAGGCATGGAAGTCCAAGGGCAAAATGAAGATGAAGAAGCTTGAAGACATACCTGAATCTTCAGCTCAACCTTTTAGAAGATCAGAAAGGGAAAGTAAAAAACCTATCAGATATGGGTATGATACATCTCTTGTTACTAAACATTCAGTTTACCTTGCCAAGGATTTTTCAAATGAAGAACCAGGTTCATATGAAGAAGCAATCACCAAATCAAAATGGAAAGAAGCTATGGACGAGGAGATTGAAGCACTCAAGGAGAGTGATACATGGGAGTTAGTACCCAAGAAGGACTCCATGAAGGTAATAGGATCCAAATGGATCTATAAATTGAAAAGAAATTCTGATCGCACAATTAACAAGTACAAGGCCAGATTAGTAGCCAAGGGTTTTGCACAAACCCAAGGCATTGATTACGAAGAAACATTTTCTCATGTGGCCAAGATGCCAACAATCAAAGTGTTGGTGAGTGTGGCTGCATCAAAGAATTGGAATATGTACCAATTGGATGTCAAGAATGCTTTCTTGAATGGATGGATCTCAAAAGAGGTTTATATGTCACAACCTCGTGGCTATGAAGACCCTAAGAAGGTAACTTATGTTTGCAAAGTAAAGAAGGCTTTATATGGATTGAAGCAGGCACCTAGGGCATGGAATTACAGGCTAACTACATACCTTCAAGACCAAGGATTTGTTATGAGCAAGGCAGATACTTCTCTATTCATTAAGAGAAGTAATTCAGAGGTAATATATCTTTGTGTTTATATTGATGACATCATCATTACAGGTAATGATGTCAATGGAATTAGAAGCATCAAAAACCAGATGATGAAGGAGTTCAAGATCAACGATCTTGGATTATTGAAGTATTTTTTGGGACTTGAATTAGTTTACACTTGTAGGATGCTAAAGTAGCAAGCACTCCAATGGAGGTGAACCTAAATCTAAGTGCCCATGAAGGTGATGAAGTCCAAGACATTACAGATTATCAAAGTATGGTGGGTAGCTTGAACTATGCTACCTTAACTAGAATTGATATTGCATATGGGATTAGTGTGCTAAGTCAATTTATGCACAAGCCAAGGATACCTCACTTAGACGCTGCCAAGAGAATCTTGAAGTATCTCAAGGGTACACAGAATCATGGTTTCTATTTTCCTTATACTTCAGATATTGATATAAAAGTCTATTCAGATGCAGATTGGGCAGGATGCAAGGATGATAGGAGAAACACTTCAGGATACATTTCTTTTGCAGGTGACAAACCAATCTCATGGTCTGCAAAGAAGCAACCAACTATGGCATTATCTTCTACTGAAGTAGAGTATAGAGGGCTAGCTAATGCCACTCAAGAAGCAATTTGGATTAAGATTTTGTATACAAAATTGGGCTTATATACTAGGCCTTCAATTATCTTTGGAGATAATACAAGTTCTCTTCACCTTGCAGCTAATCCTATCTATCATGCTAGGACAAAACACATAGAAGTACATTACCACTATGTGAGGGAGAAGTTGCTAAGCAAGGACATTCAGCGGACCTATGTGTCAACCAACATGCAATGTGCAGATTTGCTTACTAAAGCTTTGGATGGAACCAAACTTTGCAGGTTCAAAATTATGCTTGGATTGCAGGATATACTTGAAGAATGAGGATGAAGGCTTAAGCCAAAATGTTTGTCTTGAGGGGGAGTTTTTGGAGTAAATCACAAGCCTACACATTTGTCTTGAAAGATATCATGAAGACTCAACATACATGAAGAACCATAGGAACATGTGCTAGTGGTTTATTACCACTTTACCTCATTGTAAAAGTCTAATTTGACTTAGAATCTTTGTAATCACCTCCTAAGAGATTCGTGGAAAAAGTAGATAAATTGATTAAGAGAATATCTCCAAGCATTTAGGGGCTTGATCATAGGGAGCCAAAAGTTTGAATTTGAATTCAAACTTGTAGTCATTTCCTATAAAAATGTATATGAAAAGTCGCGGGTAGATCAGTTCATTTCCCGAGGCTCATTCTATTGAGCTTGAGTGTGTGTATGGACTATACTATAGCCTACACCTCTCTACACCATTTGGCAATGCTAGTCATGCCAATGGGATTGTACACAAGTGTTAATTTCTGGATACATTTACATCTTTCATCTCTGTGTTCTCTGCTTGTCTACTCAAACGTTTGTCAACTTGCCAAAGGCATATCTCGGTCAATACTCCACCAATTTCAGTGGTTAAAAGCTTCTTGGATTCATCTCAAAGTCATCCACATGCTGACAAAGTTTGAGCTGATTTCATTCAGCCAATTTAGAGAAATCTGCGTCGAGGTGCTCACTGGTCTATTTCTGCTACAGTCCTAAAAAGTCGGGGGTATAGATAATCTTGCTAAATTGATTTCTCTTAGCATGGTTTATCTTTTTACATAATTCCACTTGTAAATGGTATCTTACTAAGCTACGTGAATACTCCTAGAAGGAATTTTATCAATTGCTAGTGTGCTAGTCACACTGAGCAAAACATTCAGCAGGTGTCAAGACCAAAATAGAAGGTTTTCTTGAGTTTGTGACTTCCAAAGTTATCTGTTTTGATTCAATCATTGCACACATCATTTCCAAAGGGCATAGGCCATTTCTTGGTGTCATTGGGAAGCTAAGGAAGTCTACTAATCAAGTCTTAGGAGAAAGAGGGCTGGTACAAAGCAGGTTTAGCAGTACCTACTCAGTCTCTTGGATCATCCATCCATCTTTCCCAACATCTCTACTATTCCTCTCTATCATCCCATTGTTTTCCTTGAGTTGTATACCTACAATGGAATTTCCTTTTAATGTCATGTTAAGTAGAAAATCTCAAAATTCATTTGCAGCATACTCTTCCCCTCCATCCAATCTAAGGGTCTTTATATAGTTCCCTCTCTCCATCTCCACTAGGTTTTTAAATCATTTGAAGTGGTAAAACACATCCAACATTTTCTTCATGCAATAGGTCCAAAAACACCTTGAATGATCATCTATAAATGTGACAAGATATCTATTACCTCCAATGAATGGCTCCTTTTTAGTTTACAATACATTTAGGTGTACGAGATTCTACCCTTCATTGCTCACATGCACTCACTTCTTCAATGGAAATCTCCTTTGTTTCTTGAATTGAAAATCTTGGAGAAAATGTCAGACATTTCCATAAGTCGATCTCTTCATATTTTTTGTTTCCAATTGATAAGTAGCAAGTTTGAGGGGTTGATGAATTTTTCTTCATGGTGAAGATTCTTCCTTACTTCTTTCCCTTTTTAATGAGCTTGTGGTCTTACATGCGATCTTCCACTAAGCATCCTTGATCATTGAGCCTCACCTCATAAACTCCAAAGATGTGACCAACTGAAACCAAGTTCCTAGTGATGGTAAGCACATCTTAGACATCTTTCAACACCTTGGGGCCTTGAGATACATTCAACGGAATATCTTGCACATATGTAATCGTGCGTGGAATTTCATACAATGTCTCTACATGTCCTTTCATGTGTGTTGGATGTAAATAAAAGAAAACATCTTTACTACAACTCATATGGTCGCTAGAACTCCCCTAGTAGTATATTTAAGCAGGGAATCTATCTTGGCAAACAAAGAAGAGTTTTTGAAAGCATTCCTTCTTGGTCAATTGTTTGGCTTAAGGCCCTCCTTAGAGTCTATGTGTCTCTAACTTCATAAAGAGTGGTTCCTGCACGTTTGATAGTGAGAAAATGTGTGTTTTTGCCAACACAACACCTACTTTTGGTCTTCCGGAATTCGGAAATGACATTACAAGTGCTGCATGTGAGCGCTTGGAAAGTTTGGAGGTCTAGCTTATGCCTTGTTAAGTGGTTCCCAAATTTCGTCCCAAACAACCCTAAACCCCTACGCTACGTGCTCTACGTTGAGCTCCCTAACCCTCTGTTTTCCTTGTATGACTTCCTGAGGATTATTTTTTGTGCATATCACTCGATTGATGGCCTCAACGGAGGATTTGGGAGGGTTAATCTATGAAGGAGAAAAGTATTCCTTCAATGCTATTAGGGTGTGCATGAATACCCTCTGGTGGATCAGCTCCCATTTTGTAATGGTCTTACTATGTGACTACGCATGGGGTGTTTTTTAGTGTGCTTTAGGTCTTTAGATGTGAAAATAGTGCTTTGCAAGGTGTTTCTTTATATTTTAGTGGTCTTTTTCATGAGAAAGGAAATAAGGAGAGATCATACACACACTCTCTCTCAATCTAAGAGGAGCACACACATATATTGAGGTAAGGAAGAATGATCTTCTTCTTCTTCTTCTTCTTCTATTAGATAAAAGGAATATAGAAGAATGACCGAAAACAAGAATACAACAAGTGTAACATATAAAGAATAGTACATAAGGAAAAACCAAATGTGTAGAGATGAGTGAGCTAGCAAGAAACAAATGTTCCATCACTCTAAGATAAATCTAATAAATTTCAGTCAAGTGTCCCTGACATATATGAGCATGACCACTATACATGTCAAAGAAATGAAAAAGTGATATGTGTCATCTTGGATCATCACATGTTGAGCTTGATATCTCAAGATTCCCCCTCAAGATCAATGTCATGTCCTCTAATCCAAGCATATTTTCAAACTTCTTCACCTTTTCTACTCCAAGCGTTTTGGTAAAAATGTCAACAACCTGCTCATCTCTCCTCACATAAACAAGATCAATATGACTCTTAGTACCCTCTCTCTCTGATAAAATGATTATGCACCTTGATATGATTTGTTTTAGCATGAAAAAGAGGTTTTTTTGCTAACTATATGCTGCTAAGATTGTCATAGTAGATGGTGAAAGGCTTTTTGCACTTTCACACTTAAATATGCAAGTAGCATCTCTAGCCATGATGCTTCACATGTTACCATTGCAGCACCTCTATACTTAGCCTCTATACTCCATAAAGCAATAATGGGTTTCTTCTTGTTGCTCCATGTAATAGATGCACTCCCAAGTGAGAAATGAAAGCCACTAGTAGAGCTTCTATCTGGAATATAACGAGTTGCATCGATGTATCCATGAACTTGCAAATCTACACCATCTTCATAAAAAAAATGCATAATCCAAAGTAGCACTCACATAATGTAGAGTGTGCCTAAGAGCATCTAGATGTGACTTCTTGGGAATCTGCATAAATTGACTTTCAAGCCCAACAATGTAGCTTAGATCAGGCCTAGTAATTATGAGATATATCAAACTTACCGTAATTTTCTTGTACATAGTAGCATTTTCCAATGATTCACTTGATGTAGTATCCAACTTTGAATTCTGATCTAGTGGCATGGAAATTGTCTTAGAATCAGCCATACCATACTTTTGTAGCATACTCAAGACATAGTGCACTTGTGACATCCATATACTTATTTTTTTATGTATAAAACTAAATGCCCAAGAAATAACATCACACACCAAGATCTTCCATGTAAAATTCGAGCATAAGAAGTTGCTTTACCTCTTTAATGATTTCTTCATTATCACCACCTACAATCAGGTCATCAACATAAATAGCTACAATCATGATGACATCATCACCCATCCTTGCATATAGTGAATGTTCTACATCACACATAGACAACCCAATGGTGGTTAAGTAATATGAAATCCTTGCATGCCATGCACGAGGAGCTTGCTTAAGTGCATGCAAAGTGTTTTGCAACTTGCAAACATATTCTACATGCTTTGAATTTGCATATCCTTTTGGCTGGTCCATGTATACTTCTTCATATCCTTGTGGCTGGTCCATGTTTACTTCTTCCTATAACTCACCATCTAGGAAAGCATTCTTCACATCCATATGATGCAAAGTCCATCGTTTCATTGTTGCTAATGCAACAAGTGTTCTCATAGTAGACATTTTAGCTAGAGGGTTGAACATTTCCTCATAATCAATTCCATATGTCTATGCATATCCTTGTTCTACCAATCGTGCTTTGTACCTGCTTATGCTACCATCAGCATTATGCATTACCTTGTAAACCCACTTGCAGCCTATGGGTTTCTTTCCTTGTGGCAATGGAACCAGCTTCCATGTATCATTTCCATAAAGTGTAGCTATCTCCTCATCCATAGCTTTTTTCCAATCTACATCTCCAATTGCATCTTCAAAACAAGAGGTTTCAGCATCTTGTATTACCTTTGTCATGTAGGCACAATTACAAGCCATGTAACTATCATATGTCAATTGTTCCACTCAATTCCGCATCCTCCCAAATATTCCTAGTCTTGGGTCCCTTCTCCTTGTATCATCTGCACATGCCTTTCTTATTCTCGGAGTCTTCAGAGGGGGCAATCCAAGTTCGTGATCAAGACTCTTTTCTAAACTACTTGAATTTCCATCAATGTCTTCAAAACCTATAGATGTTTTACTACTAGAAGAAATTTTTTCTTTCCCTTTATTGGATGTATTTGACCAACTTCTTCGATTGAAATTTCCATGCAATCTTCCACTCCATGGATTTGAGTTGGAACTTTTTCTTGGTGACGCATGTATTCCTCTCAAAACATGAGATTCTCCACTTGATTTTTCAGCATTTTTTTTGTCATTTGATTCATGATTAAGTCCATCTTTGGCACCTACATAGAAGCTTCAAATTTTATCAAACACCACATCTCTGATAACCTTTACCTATCGTGTGAGTTGCTTATTTTTTATGCAAGAGAATCCAAGCCCACATACTTGGATGATTAGCATATTGGTCATGAAGTCTTATATGATCAATCCCTTGTAAAATTTTACTTTTGTAAAAGTGCACTACTTGCATCTGGAGCTAGGAAGCATCAAATCTTGATTAATTTGGTAGTTGATTAATGAGAAAATATATCCTACAGTTTAGGATTTACTTTTTGGTGAACTTTTGAATTTAAATTCAAATATCGGCTCCAAACTCAACTATTATAGGAGGTTCAAAAGACCCTCATGAAATCTCAACTTGATGAGATCATTTAGAAAGAATACATTGTGATTTTAGAGCTCACTCCATAGATCATTCACACTTCTCACATTATGCAATTGATTATTGCCAATGACATTGTATTTGTACATGATTTAATACATACATTTCATTATATCTTCACTTCACTTCTCTACCATGACTACATTAGCATAGTGATCTTCATAGAGCTTGTTCTCAATGTATGATTGATCATTTGTAGTTATTTAAATAATGATATACTTAGTATACCATCTACTTCTCATTATTATTGCTACTCTGAATCATGAGATTTCAACACTTCATTACTCTTTGGTCTATTGACTGATGCATCCCAAAAATGTCAGGACACTCCTATGATTTGCCAAACATCATACTCAGTGTGTAGTTCATCTTTTTTAGTGAAATCATTCATGATCGGTAGCAATCTAAGTTAGTTAGACATCACCAAAAGGAATTAGACTAATTGCTACTATGCTCAAAGCACTGTTCAAATTACCAAGCAGGTGTAGACACAAAAATAGCAAGATTATGACCTTGAATCAGCTTTCTACTTATCTATTTGGATCCATTGATTAGCACATCATTTTCTGAACATCATAGGTGATTATTTATGATCATTATCTAGCTAGATAGGCCCATTATACCCTCTAGCAATTATTCTTGGTTGGTGTGAAGCAGGTTTAAGCAACACCACTTCATCTCTGAAGATTATCCACCATCTCTTTCAAGAGTGGTATTAGAGCAACAACAAGCAAGATGGGAGATGGATTTTCATCATTCATTGAAAAATTGGATAGGAGAAACTAATCAGCATGGTCACTAAGGATGAAGGCCTACCTTCAAGGGAAAATTCTATGTAGATACATCTCATGAGACAAAGAGATGCCAATATTCAGGATCAAGCATCAACCCACAAGGAAAGGGCAAGAAAGTTTTAGCACATGGTGTGCAAAGGATGTTCTTGTCAGGTCCTATCTATTAAACTCAATATTTGATTTCTTGTTGCCTCATATTAGGACTTACAAGACCGCCCAAGAGACGTGGGAAGTAATCTCATCATATTTCTCATCAAATACAAGAGCTAAGAAGAACGAGCTATGGATGGAGTTTACAACCCTAAAGAAGCAACCAAAACAAAGTGTGTCTGATTATGTAACCAAGACGGAGGATGTGGTTGACAAACTTGCAAGCATTGGAGAGGAGATAGAAGAAGAACACATAGTAAGGTAGATCATTAATGACATCAAATCTGATGATAAGTGGGAGTCATTCACCATAGTAATGGACCTTTATATGGATATCCAAATACCTGACCTCAGCACCTTGATGGGGCAACTGTTCACCCGTTGGACAAAGCTCAACAAGAATGGTGAGAACTCTCGAGGTAACCAATCTTCTGCCCTTTATACAGATAAGAATAAAAGTAAGGACAAAGGTAAAAGAAAGATAAATGAAGAAAATGCTACTATCTCTCAAGTTAGCTACACAGGTAGAGGAAGGGGTAGAGGAGGAAAGCAAGGCAAGGGGAGATCCTACAACACTCCACCTTGCAACATCTATGGCCTTAACAACCACAACATAAAAGAATGCTTCAAGAACACAAGGAATCAAATGGGGAAGAGGCTTCCATAGAGGTAGCTATGGACAATCTAGAGGCATGTTCAACAATGGAGGAAGCAATTACAATCAGAACTATAACCAAGGCTACAACAACAACAATTATCAAGGAGGTTTTAGAGGAAGACGAGATTATAACAACTACAGAGTAGACCAAGAGGATTCTCTACTCATTATGAACATGACATCCAAGCAAGGTAAATATGATAAGCATCTTTTCTATATTGATTCAGATTGTTCCAATCATATGGCTGGAAATGTAGCATTATTATCTCATCTTGAAGAACTCGAAGGGAAGCATGAAGTATAGATAGGTGATAACACTAAACACTCTGTCAAAAAAAAATTGGAAATGTAAAGGCTTTAGATGATAACATGGACCTCTTAGGTAAGGTTTTGTATGTGCCAACTATAACCAAAAACCTAATTAGCGTTGGACATATTGTTGAGAAAGTCTTGTAGGTCAGATTCACAAGGCATGGAGCATATGTGGAAGACCCTAAAAAAGGCTTCAAGAGGATTGCAAAAGTTGAGAAATCTGGTAGATTATTTACATTTGAGATTAAAGACACCAAGAACATAGCAATCTTCAATTACAAGGATCAAACTCTAACTGAACTTGAGATATGGCACACTAAAGCAAATATGCAGGGATCAGAGTGTGCTTGGCATCCCCAATGTTTCCAAGCAACACATGATATACAAATGTGGAGCATGCCAATTTTGCAAAGCTCACATGCAACCATTCAATAAGAAAGGGTACATGTATGAAGACCACTTGGAGCACACTTATGTGTGGGGTCCTAGCAAAGATTCATCAACCAGGTTCAAAGTATTATGTTTTATTTTTTAGACGATTATATTAGATGGACAATCCTTTATTTCATGAAGCATAAGGATGAAGTATTTACATGTTTCCAAAACTATTTGGCATTAGTTGAGAACCAAACAGGTAGAAGCTTCATGAGGATCGGATCTGATGGAGGTGGTGAGTACATTTCACATGCATTTGATTTATTCTTACAGGACAGAGGTATAAAGAGAGAAGTCACAACAAGATATACTCCTACATTAAATGGAGTGGCAGAGAGAAGGAACATGTTGATTGTAGAGGTTCAAAAATCAATGTTGAATGAGAAGAAGCTACCCAACTACATATGGGCAGAGACTATTTCTTCAGACACTTCATTGGTTAACAAGCTTCCATCCAAATCCTTGGATGGAATGAAACCCTATGAAGCATGGAATGGCAGGAGATCCTCATTGGACCATTGCAAAATATTTGGGTGCATTGCTTATGAATATATACCTCACAAATAAGAGGGAAGTTTGACCCTAAAGCTGAAAAATGTATATTCATTGGGTATGACCAAAACCAGAAGGGTTATAGGCTATACAATCCCACTAGAAAAGGCTTTATAGCTAGTAGGGATGTAGTGTTTGATGAAAATAATTCATAGTTTGAAGATGATTGCACAAAGATCAAGTTACCTTATGATTTGGAAAGTGATTTTCCAACTCTCACTCAAGAAGATAAAAAATTACCAGAAGATATCAACTCAGAGGATGAAGAGAAAATGGAATTCAAGGCATGGAAGTCAAGAGGAAAGACCAAGATCAAGCAATTGGAGGACATTCCAGAGTCCTCCAATCAAGCACTCAGGAGATCTCAAAGGAAAAGAAAAAACCCCATAAGGTATGGCTATGACACATCATTAGTCACCAAGCATTCTTTGTATATCACTAAAAACTTTATGACAAAAGGACTTTCTTCATTTCAAGAGGCTAGTAAGAGGAAAGAATGGAGAGAAGCGATGCAAGAAGAAGTTGAAGCATTGTAGGAGAACAATACTTGGGACTTGGTTCCAAAGAAGCCAAGCATCAAGTTAATAAGATCCATGTGGATATATAACATGAAGGAAAACTTAGATGGTTGTATAAATAGTTAGAAGGCAAGGTTAGTGACAAAAGGGTTTGCTCAAACACATGGAGTGGACTATGAAGAAACTTTTTCACCTATGGCTAAGATGCAAACAATTAGGGTTTCGGTAAGTATTGTTGCCTCCAAGAATTGGAAACTATACTAGTTAGATGTCAAGAATGCATTTCTAAATGGATGGATATCAGAAGAAGTGTATATGGCACAACCACTAGGGTTTGAAGATAAAAATAAACCACGTTTTGTATGAAATCTAAGGAAGGCACTATATGGCCTAAAGAAAGCTCCTAGGGCTTGGAACCATAGGCTCCTTACTTATTTGGAGGATCAAAATTTTGTGGCTAGCAAGGTAGATTCTTCTTTATTTATAAAGAAGACTAACTTAGAAGTTATCTACTTATGTGTCTATGTGAATAATATTCTCATTACAGGGAATGATGCTAATGGCATCAAGCATGTTAAAGCTCAACTAATGGGAGAATTTAAAATCAGTGATCTTGGTTGGTTAACATACTTTCTTGGCTTACAACTTGTGTATATAGATTCTAGTGTATCTATTACTCAGAAAAAGTATATCCATGATGTGTTGATAAATTTCAAGATGGAGAATACCAAAATTGAAGGTACACCCACGGAACACAACCATAAGCTTAGTTCTCAAGAAGGAGAACTCCTTGAGGATGTTATAGGTTATCAAAAACTTGTAGGGAGCCTCAATTATGCTACCCTAACAAGAGTAGACATTGCTTATGGAATAAGTACATTAAGTCATTTTATGCATGCACCAAGGAAGCCTCACATCCAAGCTTCCAAGAGGGTACTAAAGTATCTAAAGGCTACCATCAATGAAGGGTTTTTTTATCCCTTCACTCTTGACTTAGACATAAAGATGTATTTTGATGCAGATTGGGCTAGCTCCAAGGATGATAGGAGGAGCACCTCAAGATACTTGTCTTTTGCAAGTTCAAAGATAATATCATGGTCACCTACAAAACAAGAAAATGTGGCTTTTTCATCTAAAGAGGAGGAATATAGAGGTTTAGCAAATGCAACACAAGAGGCTATGTGGCTCAAGAAACATTATACAGATTTGGGGTTACACTCTTACACTCCAATAATCTTTGGAGACAACACTAGTTAACTTCACTTGGCTGCTAATCATGTATATCATGCAAGGAATAAGCACATTCAAGTGCACTATCATTATGTAAGGGAGAAATTTCTTAGCAAGGATATTCAACTATCCTATGTATCAACTCATTTACAATGTGCAGATATACTCACAAAGTCTTTCTATGGAACCAACATTAACAGGTTCAAATTGATGATTGGTTTATAGGAGATCAAAGAGGAATTAAGACCAAGCATGTTAGGCTTGAGGGGGAGATGTTGGTGCAAGAGAGTCCAAGCCCACATACTTGGAAGATTATCATATTTTTCAGGAAGTCGTATATGATCAATCCCTTGTAAAAGCAAGTATATTTACTTTTGTAAAAGTGCACTGTTTGCATGTGGAGCTAGGAAGCATCAAATCTCGATTTGTTTCGTAGTTGATTAATGAGATAATATATCCTATAGTTTAGGTTTAACTTTTAGGTGAGCTTTTGAATTTGAATTCAAAATTGGCTCCAAAAGAAACTTTAAAAGGAGGATCAAAGGACGGCTGTGACATGTAGACTTGATGAGATCATTTAGAAAGGATACATTGTGATTTGAGAGCTCACACCATAGCTCATTCACACTTCTCACATTGTGCAATTGATTATTGCCAATGGCATTGTGTTTGTACATGATTTGGTACATACATTTCATTATATCTTCACTTCACTTCTCTACCATTATCATTGCTTCTTTTTTTTTACATTCTGGTTTCTTAGTGAAATGACAGGTACCAATGAATTATTTGGCATGCTTCAAACTAAAGATAATCTTGATGGGACCAACTATCCAATGTGGTTGTACATAATGAAGCATGTTCCTATTGCAAAACAACTTTGGAACATAGTGGCAGATGTAGATCGACAACCTGCAAGTGCTTCTACTTCACAGTCTACTATCACAAATGGAGCTTCTTCTTTAAGTACAGTGCTTTCTCCTTCTCCACCTACACAAGAGCAGGTTAGATGGGATGGAAAAGATGCTCAAGTGCATGCATTGATCGCGCTTTTTTGTGAAGCGTCATATAGTTCCACACATTCAATCATGTTCTACATCAATACAGGCATGGGACACTGTTGCTTCTTTGTATGCCATGTGTAATGAAGCACTTTTGCATACTTGAGGAAGTAACTTGAGAATGTATGTATGGCTGAAAATGAGTCAGTGGATGTGTATGTGACACGCATCAAGGAGTTGTAAGAGCACTTGCAAAACATTGATGAGATTATTCCAGATGCATTACTCATTTGTACATTGTTGAAAGGATTAATAGAATATCTTCAAAGCTTTGCCACTACACTCCATTTGGTTGCAAAAGGGAATCCCAATATGTATGCATTTGATGATGTTGTGTCTCTTCTTTTGCAAGAATAGCAATCTAGAGTGAATAGGAGTGGTTTGATTGAGGGAACACAAGCACTTGCTATCTCACAAAAGGGGAAAAGTTAGTATGGTTTTGCTTTGGTTTCATCAAAACCAAAGCCTCAACCTTCATCTTCCAATCATTCCTCTAATGTTGGTGATTTCCAAAAGAAGAAGAGATGCAAATATTGCCAGAAGGCTAGTCATACTATTGATGAGTGTAGAAATATTGCTAAGCACAATGAAAAAAAGATAGAATCCGGCATGTCGATTGTTGAATGTTCAGCAAATGCAAAGAGTGATGAAGCCAACATGGCTGAAGAATTTTGGGCATTCTTGTTACATGTCATATGATGCATCTTTGCATTCTAAATGTAAGGTTGTGAGTGAGATTGATTTGGATTATTTCTTTGATAGTGGTGGTTCAAAGCACATAACATCATGCAAAATATTTTTTAGATCTTTAAAAGATGCACCCAAAGGAGGACGTGGTGTGTGCAAATAATGTCTCTTCTCGTATCATTGGAGTAGGAGAAATTGAGCTTACAACTGCAAATGGAGGTGTGATTCTCTTGAAAAGTTCATTGTGTGTACCTAGTATCAAGAAGAACTTAATTTTAGTTCCGTTGATTGCCAAAGCTGGACTTCAGGTACACTTTGTTGATGATAAGTGTATGGTTCATGATTTAAGCAATGGTGATATTATCGTGATGTCCAGTACATTATGTAATGGTTTGCATCACATGGATACATACAAGAGGGCTACCTGGAATGCCTTGGTTGCTCATACTTCTTTCATGGCTAAAATGGAGCTTTGGCATGCTTGTTTTGGTCACTTGAACCTCAATAGTTTGCTTTACTTGCAAAACAAGGACATGGTTATTGGTTTACCAACACTAGAGTCCATTGAAAATCATGCATGTGAAGGTTGTATTCTTGGAAAAATGCATCATGCTTGCAAAAGATAGTCATACACACACTACAAGAAAATTGCAGCTTGTTCATAGTGATGTATGTGGTCCGATCAAGACTCCATCTTTTTGGAAGCATGTATATTTTGTCACCTTCATTGATTATGCTACTTTCCATACATGGGTGTATCCTATGAAAGCAAAGAATGAGATATTTTCTTACTTCAAAGCATTTTTATCTATGGCTGAAAAGTTTTCTTCACAAAAGCTTTTGACTCTATGCACGGATCGTGGTGGTGAATAAATGTCATATGAGTTTAATCCTTTTCTTCATGAAAGAGGTATTTCACACCAATGTATGGTGCCATATGCACCTCAGCAAATGGTGTTGTCGAGCATAAAAATAGAACTCTACTTGAAATGGCACGATGTATGGTTAAAGGAAAGCACCTTCCTGATAAGGTTTGTATGGGAGCATTCATGTGTGAAAACTATGTGTTGCATCGCTTCCCTAAAGAAGCATAGATAGTCATCACTCCTTATGAGGCTTGGAATGGACCTAAGCCCATGGTTAGTCATATGTGTGTGTTTGGTTGTTTGGCATATGCTCTTATGCCATCACAACAACATCACAAACTTGATGATAAGGCAAAGAAATGTATATTTGTTGGTTATAGTGCTGAAAGTAAGGGATATTGTTTGTATCATCCATTGACAAATAGAATTATTGTGAGTCAAGATGTGGTATTTGCTAAAAACTCAATTTTCCTTCTACTTGAATGCAAAAAGCAGCCATTATTTAGCTCATAAGATGTGTTGGATACACTCATGTCTTTGTTCTAAAATGGTGCACTTGACTATGGCCATGTAGAACAACAAATTGATCCTCAAAGGGCTGAAAAATTCTAGTAAAATAGAGCTCAAAATGCAAAGAATTTCTAGCCAAATATGGCTGAAAATGTTTTGCCAAAAAATAAAACAATTGGAAATTTCCAACCACATATGGTTGAACATTTGCACCAAAATATGGCTGAAAATGAGCATGAAATTCAGCCCACGCATGATTTACATATTGATGATGTATTGCATTATGAATGTATGTCTATAAAGTGCACAAACTATGCCAAAGTGGCTGAAGCAAACTTTGTAGGATAGCAAATTGAGTGCACCTTTACTTGGTAGAACAAGATCAAGCTCTCACCATGCATCAAGTAATTTTATGGATTATTCTCTTATTGCAATAGCATGTAATGAAGAACCACTTTCTTTTGAAGATGCATGTGACGATCCACAATGGATGAGTGCTATGCAATTAGAAATGGATTCCATAGATAGGAATCATACTTGGGAATTATGTGAATTGCCAAAAGGAGAGAATGACATTCATACAAAGTGGGTTTACAAGATTAAGAGAAAGTTTGATGGTAGCATTGATCGCTACAAAGGTAGATTAGTTTCCAAAGGATATGTGCAACAATATGGCATTGACTATGAGGAAACTTTTTCATTTACTTCACGCATGACTATCATTCATACTCTAGTTGCATTGGCTGCCCATCCAGGTTGGAAAGTGCATTGGTTGGACATAAAAACAACCTTCTTGAATGGTGATTTGCAAGACGAGGTCTATGTGAAGCAACCTCATCGATTTGGTAGATAGGGGCTTAGGTCATCTCTAACACTATTATGCACATCGAAAAATTGAATAAAAGAGTCTCTCTCAAAAGCTTAAGTTAATTCCTCACCATGTTTGAGTTATATGGCTTTGAAAAGTGCCATTTTCCAACACTTGAAAACAAAGAGGGCTTCTCTAATTCTATTCGAATCTGTGATCCTCATGCTTACATGTCTTCATGTCTAATTATGGATATTTTTAGATATGTCTTTTTGGTGTTTTTCTTCTACTTTTGACAAGTATACTAAAGAAAGCACACTACAATCGCATGGATTTTTGCAAAATTTTTGGGGAGACTCGATATTTTCTAAATTGGGTGAATTGCATACTTCTTTCGGTGGAGATCAAACTGTGCTATAGGAAGACCTACGCATCAATGAAGAGGATGCTCAAAAATTCGAGAATTACCTTGTGATTGCCAGTGAGAGTGTGCTTGAGAGTGAGAGTGTGAATGAGATTGTGATAGCTCAAGGGTGGTTGGGAGGTAGATGCTTCATTAGGCAGGTATTTTTGAAAGCTATTTTAACCATTGATTCACATCTATAATGTCAGAATTCTTCTTTCTTTGAGTCATATCTTTTCTTCTCTTCCACGTCAGATTTCCTCTTATCTTGTGCAATCTCTATGTTTTTCTCCCCTCTATTATGCTTGAGTGATCAAAAGATTATGATTGGGGATAGACTGTGATTGAGGAAATGCTACAAGTCGTATCAGAGCACAATCGATTCTCATGAATGATGGAAGTATTTGATGCAGACGGTGTGTGAGCAAGAGGAGCTTATTGAGAAGCTTCTTGGATAATTACACAAAGAACAAGGTGGAAAGCAACGAGAAGATGGAACAAGTTTATTCAATGAACTAAACGATGAAGTGGTTGAAGGTGCAGAAACATCTAGTGTGCCTCGAGGAAAACAAAAACACAATTATGAAGATATGGAACTAGGTAAGTTTACCCTTAACCAAGTCTTCAAGAAGCCAAAGTTGAATGATTTTGATGGAGAGAAGAATACTAGTAAAGATCTTGAGGCATGGGTTGAAGAGATGGAGGATTTCTTTGATCTTCAACAATTTAGTGAGGAGTCCAAGGCAAAAGTTAGCATCCAACACCTCCATGGTATTGCAAAGCTATGCTGGAGGTCCTATATGTAGACTCAAATGTCGTTTGGTCTAGTTTTATGGAAGGAGTTTAGAGAACAAGCCAAAAAACATTATTATTATCCACACTACCATATGGAGAAGAAGATGGAGTTCTACAATTTTGAAAACAGGAAAGTGACAAGCATAGCTTTGTCTATTGGTGAGTACAAAGAGAAGTTCCTACATCTTCACAAATATGCATTGGAGGTTAGTGGTGATGCTCTGAAGAGCAAGTTTATTAAAGGTCTTCATGAGAAACTTTTCTATCAAGTCAAGGGATCTGGATGCATCGATTTTCTCAATGCTGTTGTGAGGGTCAAGAATTCGGAGAAGATGGAGAAGTTCAATTTGCAGAAGGTGAATAGAGCAGATTCATTGCGATGGGACATAGACCACAAAGACCTGTTGCGATAATATGAACAATCCAAAGAAGAATCCATCTTCTAATAACCAAGGCAAGAATCCTACTCAAGTGGAAAATCAAAGGAGGCATCAACCAATCCATTGGAAAGAAGACCGTGACTTTATTGAGAGGGAAAATAGACTTGGTCTATGTTTTTGTTGCACGAAGCAAGGGCATCAAATATATGAGTGCCTGAATAAGGAAGTCTTTTGGCTTGCGCAAGCAAAAGCGATAAACATCATCAAGGAAGTTACAAAAAATGAGAAAGAAGATCATGGAGGTAAGTGCCCTAAGTTTACTTTACGTTGCATGGCATAATTTCAATTTTGGGTATCCTTTTCATGCATAAAATCAGATTTCTCATTGATTCAGGTAGTACACATTATTCTCTATCTTTCAAATTCGTACATTATTTGGGGATACGTTTAGATAAAGAGATAACTAGACATGTAGAGATGGCCAATGGATGACTACACTATACAAAAGGATACATTGAAACCTTACATTTACGTTTTTTGATAGGTCTTTTTCTGGAAGTTTTTGTGTGATTGAGATGAAACAAATTGATGCAATCATAGGCATGGACTGGTTGGCTCATAATTCTACAACAACTGATTGTGAACAAAGAACAATCACTTTAAGGCTAGATGGTGAATCTATCCACATTCTTGGTGATGCATATAATCCTAAATCTATTCTTATTTTCACTAAGTAGATAATTAGAGGTATACGTGATGGCTACAAAACAATGGTAGTGTATATGAACAATCTACATGAGGAAGATAATGGTGAAAGTATTCAAAATTATGCAAAAAATCTTTTGAAAGAATATGCAAATGTATTTCCAAAAGACTTGCCCGCTATACCTCCACCAAAGTAGATTGAACATGCCATATATCCAAGTAGTGAACCATATTCTAGAGCACCCTATAGATTTAACATTCATGAACTTAAGGATCTTAAGATTCAATTAGATGATCTTTTGAAGAAAGTCTTGATAAGACCGAGTGTCTCACCTTGGGGTGCACCTATTTTATTTCAAAAGAAGTAAGATGGCTCTTATAGATTATGCATTGAATACCAGGTGTTGAATAAAAGAAGAATTAAAAATAAGTATCCGCTCCCTCACATAGATGGCCTATTAGGTCAATTAAGTGGAGTGACTATATTCATTAAGCCTAACTTAAGTTCTGGATATCACCAAATTAGGATCA
Source organism: Ceratopteris richardii (assembly GCA_020310875.1). Taxonomy (NCBI): domain Eukaryota; kingdom Viridiplantae; phylum Streptophyta; class Polypodiopsida; order Polypodiales; family Pteridaceae; genus Ceratopteris; species Ceratopteris richardii. The sequence goes on along the minus strand of CM035420.1, from coordinate 77,026,236 downwards.
AAATAGAGGATATTCCCTAGAAAACGTTTCAAATGCGATATGGTCACTACGAGTTTATGGTTTTATCTTTTGGATTAGCAAATGCTCCTACCACATTCATGTGCTTGATGAACAATGTTTTTCATGATTACCTAGATGAATTCAACTTAGTATTTCTTGATGATATATTTGTATACTCTAAAGATGATCCTGAGCATGCGATACATCTCAAGAAGGCTTTGCAAAATCTTAGACAACACAAATTGTATGGAAAGAAGAGTAAGTGTTTCTTTGCTAAGGATAAACTTGTGTATCTAGGGAGAGTCATATCAAAAGAAGGAATCCATATAGATGAAGATAAAGTAAAAACAATAGTTGATTGACAGATTCCTAAGATTGTAAGGGATGTTATAAGTTTTCTAGGATTTTCTCAATATAAAAGAGTGCATATTAAGGATTTCTCTAAGATAGCTACTCCCCTCACAAAATTGACTAAAAAGAATGTAGGATCTGCATGGAGTGATGCGTGTCAAAAATCATTTCAAACATTGAAATGAAAAGTCGTTGAAAATTATGTTTTGAAAATACTAGAAATGGGAAAGCCTTTTTGTTGTTGCATGTGATCCAAGTGGTAGTCAAATAGGATGTGTTCTTTCACAAGATGGTATTGTGGTCGCATATGAGTCCAGAAAATTAAGAAAACATGAACTTAATTATCCTACTCATGATCTAGAAATGCTTGTTGTTGTTCATGCACTTAAGCATTGGAGACATCTATTGTAAGGGGTTATGTTTGAATTGAAAATAGATCATCAGAGTCTAAAATACATTTTCACACAACCATTACTTAACAATCGATAGAAGCATTGGATTGATTATTAAGTGAGTACTAAGGAAAATAAGGTTGCTGATGCATTGACTCAAAAGAATTTTATGTCATCTTCTTTTTAAAATAGATTCTGATTTTCTCACTCAAATTCAAGAAGAACTAAAACATGGCTCTTTGTATACACCTATTTTGAATTTTTTGAATGCAAAGAGTGTATCGATGTATCAAGAAAGATTTCTTTTTTAGAATGGATCCTAGTATTGTAACAATCTATTATGCATATCTTCTGAGTCTTTGTTAAAATTTAGAATATTGCATGATTGTCATGATGCATCTTTCTCTAATCATCTAGGTTAGGCAAGGACCTATATTAAATCAAAGTATTCTTACTTTTGGCCATGTATGAAGTAGGATATTAGAAAATATGTTAGTGAATGTTTAAAGCACCAACATGTGAAAACTAGGTTTAAGAGAATGCCTGGAATGCTTCAACTTTTGGATGTTCCAAATCTGAAGTGGGAGTCTATTTCTATGGACTTTATCACTAAATTACCTATGACTAGAAGTAAGAATGATACCATTTTCGTTGTAGTTGATCAGCTTACCAAGATGGCACATTTCTTCCCTATGAAAAAGAATCATACTGCTTTGAATGTTGCAAGAATCTTTGTAAAAGAAATTTTTTGATTTCATGGAATGCCTAAAAGCATAATATCTGATAGAGACTCTAGATTTACATCAAACCTTTTGAGAGCAACATTTGAATTGATTGGAACTTAACTTCAGTGAGTATAGCTTTCCATCCACAAACTCATGGGGAAATTGAAAGGGTTAATCTGGTAGTTGAAGATATGTTGCATATGTATGTGAATGAAAATCAAGATAATTGGAGTGAATATTTACCCTTGGTTGTGTTTGCATATAGTAGTGCATGGTGTGCAACTATAAAAATGACTCTGTTTGAGGCTATGTATGGTTATAATTGTTTGACTCCACCTTGGTTTTTGGGTTTTCCAAATAAAGTAGAAAGTATCCAAAGAAATGCTTGATAACATGGATGAAGAACTTGGAAAATTAAGAAACACATAAAAAAAGCTCAGAAAAGACAAAAAAAATTCTACGATTTGAAGAGAAGACCACTTGAATTTCAAATTGATGATATGGTATTTCCTAAAGTTAATCCTCACAAATCTAACTTATTGCTAGGAAAGGATCATAGACTTTCTCCTCGATAAGCATGTCCTTCTAAATTTTTGTAAAAGATTTGATATCTTGCTTATTTGTTGGAATTACCTAAATTTTTAAATGTGCATCCTCTATTTCATGCTAGCTTACTTTAGATATATGTACCTAATGTTGCTCATGTTTTGTAGGACAATTATAAGTTGAAAGATGATGGCTCTTTTGAGATTCAACCTGAAACAATTTTAGATAGGAAGGAAAGATTGCTTATTTTTGACAGGTACGCTAAAGAAGGCAAACCACAATCGCATGGTTTTTTACGAAAGTTTTGGGGAGACTCAATCTTTTTCTCGTTGGGTGGATTGCACACTTCTTTGAGTGGCAATTAAACTCTACTAAAGGAAGACATCTGCATCAATGAAGAGAACGCTCGGAAATCTAAGAATTACATAGTGATTGAGAGTGAGAGTGTGATTGAGAGTGCGAGTGTGAATGAGATTGTGATAGTTCAAGGGTGGTCACAATGTAGAGGCTTCATTAAGAACCTATTTCCCAAAGTTATTGTAACCATTGATTCACATCTATAATATCAAAATTCTTATTTCTCTGAGTAATATCTTTTCTTCTCTTCTACATCAGATTTCCTGTTATCTTGTGCAATCTCTGTGTTTTTCTCTCTTCTATTATTGTTGAGTTATCAAAAGGTTGTGATTTGGGATAGATTTTAATTGAGGAAACACTACAACTGGTATGAGAGCATAATCGATTCTTGAGAATGATGGAACTTTTGATGCAGAAGGTGCATGATCAAGAGGAGCTTATTAAGAAGTTTATCGGAGAATTATGCAAAGAACGAGGTGGAAAGCAACCAGAAGGTGCAACAAATTTATTCATGGAACTGAAGGATGAGTGGGTGAAGGTTTGGGAACATCTAGTGTGCCTCAAGGAAAACAAAAATGCAATTATGAAGATATGGAACCAGGTGAGTTTGCCCTTAATCAAGTCTTCAAGAAGCCAAAGTTGAATGCTTTTGATGGAGAGAAGAAGATTGGTGATGATCTTGAGGCATGGATTGAAGACTTGGAGCATTTCTTTGATCTTCGAAAATTTAGTGTGGAGTCCATGGCAAAAGTTGGGAGCCTACACATGCATGGTATCACGAAGCTATCGCAGAAGTCCTATATGCAAACTCGGACACATTCTATTCCAATTTTATGGAAGGAGTTTAGAGAACAAGGTTAAAAATTCTATTGTTCTCCACACTACCATATGGAGAAGAAGATGGAGTTCTAGAATTTTTGACAACATGAAAGTGATGAGTACAAAGAGCAGCTCCTATGTATTCACAAATATGCATTACAGGTTCATGTTGATGCTCTAAAGAGTATATTTATTGAAGGGCTTCATGAGGAAGTTCAGTATCTCGTCAAGGGATCAGGATGCATCAATTTTCTCAATGTTGTTGTGATGGCAGAGAATTTTGAGAAGATGGAGAAGTTCAATTTGCAGAAGGCGAATAGAAGTAGATTCATTGCAATGGGACATAGACCGTAGAGACCTATTGCAATGAATATGAACAATCCAAAGACGACTCCATCTTCTAATAACCAAGGCAAGAATTTTGATCAGGTGGAAAATCAAAGGAGGCATCAACCAATCCATTGGCAACAAGATCCTAATTTTATTGAGAGGGAAAAAAGACTTGGCCTATGTTTTTGTTTCGAGGAGCAAGGGAATTGGATATATGAGTGTCCGAATAAGGCACTCTTTCAGCCCGCCCAATCCAAAGTGAAAAACATCATCAAGGAAGGTGCAAAAATTGAGAAAGTAGAGGATGGAGGTAAGTGCCCTAACTCTACTTTAGGTTGGATGGTGGCTGATTCTTTCCCAAAGGCTTCTGTAATTACAATTTTGGGTATGCCCGCTATGCATAAAATCAGATTTTTTATCAATTTAAGTAGTACATATTGTTTTCTATCTTTCAAATTGGTAGAGAATTTGAGGATACCTCTAAATATGTACATAACTAGACCTATAGAGATGGCCAATGGACAACTGCACTATACAAAAGGATACATTGAAAACCTTGCATTTATTTTTTTTGATAGGTCTTTTTCTGGAAGTTTTTATGTGATTGAGATGAAACAAAGTGCTCTAGTCATAGGCATGGACTGGTTAGTTTAGAATTCTGCAACAATTCATTGCAAATAAAGAGCAATCACTTTAACGCTACATGGTTAATCTATCCACATTCTTGGTGATGCCTATAATCCTAAACCTATTCTAATTTTCACTATGTAGATAATTAGAGGTACACGTGATGGCTATAAATTAATTGTAGTGTATGTGAACAATCTGGATGAGGGAGATAATGATGAAAGTATTCCAAATTATGTAGAAAATCTTTTGAAAGAATATACAGATGTATTTCCAAAAGACTCGCCTGATATACCTCCACCTAGGCAGATTGACCATGGCATTGAATTGTATCTAGGGAGTGAACCATATTCTAGAGCACCCTATGGATTCAACATCGATGAATTAAAGGAGCTTAAGATTCAATTAGATGATGCTTTGAAGAAACGCTTAAGAAGGCCGTGTATCTCACCTTGGGGTGCATCTCTTTTATTTCAAGAGAAGAAACATGGATCTTATAGATTATGCAGTCACTACAGGGGGTTGATTAAAAGAACAATTAAAAATAAGTATCGAGTTCCTCGCATAGATGACTTATTAGGTCAATTAAGTGGAGCAATTGTATTCACTAAGATTGTCTACCATATTTATGTGCTTGATGAACAATTTTTTTCATGACTACATAGATGCATTCATCTTAGTATTTCTTGATATATATTTGTATACTATAAAGATGATCGTGAGCATGCGGTACGTCTCAAGAAGACTTTGCAAACTCTTAGAGAACACAAATTTTATGGAAAGAAGAGTAATTGTTTCTTTGCTCTAGATAAATTTGTGTATCTAGGGAGAGACATCAAAAGAAGGAATCCATATAGATGAAGATAAAGTAAAAACAATAGTTGATTGGCCGATTCCTAAGAATATAAGGGATGTTAGAAATTTTGTAGGATTGGCACAATATGAAAGAGTGCATATTAAGGATTTCTCTAAGATAGCTACTCCCCTCACAAAATTGACTAAAAAGAATGTAGGATTTGCATGGAGCTATGCCTGTCAAAAGTCATTCCAAACATTGAAACAAAAAGTCTTTGAAAATTGTGTTTTGAAAATACAAAAAATGGGAAAGCCTTTTGTGGTTGCATGTGATGTAAGTGGTAGTTAGATAGTATGTGTTCTCTCACAGGATGTAGGGTGGTCGCATATGAGTCCAAAAAATTAAGAAAAACATGAACTTAATTTACCTAGTCATAATCTACAAATTCTTACTCTTGTTCATACACTTAAGCATTGGGGACATCTATTGTTAAGGGTTAAGTTTGAACTGAAAACAGATCATCAGAGTCGAAAGTTCATTTTCACACAACCATTACTTAACAACCGACAAAAGCATTAGATTGAAAAATTATTAAGCAAGTTTGATTTTGACATTAGATATTTGGCTGGTAAGGAAAATAAGGTTGCTCATGCATTGAGTTGAAGACATTTATGTAATCTTCTTTCTATAATAAATTCTAAATTTTTCAATCCAATTCAAGAAGAAATGAATCATGAATCTTTTTGTGCACCTATTTTGAATTGTTTGAATGCAAACAAGGGATCAATGTATCTGGAAAAATTTCCATTTTCAAAATGGATCCTTGTATTGTAACATTCCATTATGCATATCTTTTGAGTCTCCATTAAAAATTAGAATATTGCATGATTGTCATGATGCACCTTTCTGTGCACATCCAGGTTATTCAAGGACCTATATTAAAACAAAGTATTCTTACTTTTTGCCATGTATGAAGTAGGATATTAGAAAATATGTTAGTGAATGTTTAAAGTGTCAATAGGTGAAAATTGATTTTAAGAGAATGTCTAGAATGCTTCACCTTTGGATGTTCCAAATCAAAAGTGGGAGTCAGTTTCTATGGACTCTATCACTAAATTACCTATGACTAGAACTAAGCATGATACCATATTTGTTGTAGTTGATTGGATTACCAAGATGGCACATTTCTTCCCTATTAAAGATACTAATACTGCTTTGGATGTTGCAAGAATCTTTGTAAAAGAATTTTTTCAATTGCATGTAATGCCTGAAAGCATAATTTTGTATAGAGACTCTTGAGTTACATCAAAATTTTGGAGAGCGACATTTGAATTGATTGGAGCTCAACTTCACATGAGTACAACTTTCCAGCCACAAACTAATGGGGAAACTGAAAGGGTTAATCGGGTAGTTGAAGATATGTTGCATATGTATGTGAATGAAAAGAAGGATAATTCGAGTGAATATTTACCTTTGGTTGAGTTTGCATATAATAATGCATGTCAATATCTATAAAAATGACTCCGTTTGATGCTATGTATGGTTATAATTGTTTGACTCCACCTTTGTTTTCAATTTTTCCAAAAAGTAGAAGGGTCCAAAGAAATGCTTGATAAGATGATTGAAGAACTTGGAAAAAATAAGAAACACATAAAAGAAGATCAAAAAAGACAAAAGAAATTCTACGATTTAAAGAGAAGACCACTTGAATTTCAAATTGATGATATGGTATTTCTTAAAGTTAATCCTTACCGATCTAACTTGTTGCTACGGAAGGATCATAGACGTTCTCCTCAATATGCATGTCCTTTTGAAGTTTTGAAAAAGATCGGATCCCTTGCTTAATTGTTGGAATTACCTAAACATTTAAATGTCCATACTATATTTCATGTTAGCTTACTTAAAAGATATGTATCTAATGTTGCTCATGTTTTGTAGGAAAATTATAAGTTGAAAGACAATGGCTTTTTTAGTTTCAATCTGAAACAATTTTAGATAGGAAGGAAGGATTGCTTAGAAATAGATCTATAGTAGAAATTTCGGTTAAATGGTACCCATAGCCAGTAGAAGATTCGACATCGATGAACTTAGATGATTTTCTAACACATTATCCTTCTTTCTAACTCTAAGGATAGACTTCCTTAAAGGGGGAAAGAATTGTAATAGGCCTATTTTTAGTGAAATAATTCATTTTGAACTTATTAAATTCCATTGTGGGGATAATGCTTAGAACGAATAATTAGGTCATTTTATGCATGTAGGAAAAGTTTTGGGATGACAAGTCTCATATTCTCTCTCCAGGACTTATTCACATCATGTTGTATAGTTGAAATTTGAAGGTGAACATGAAAGAATCGAGAAAAACATTGTATGAGAGAAAGGTAGAGCAAGTATAAGAGAATAAAAGTGTATGTTTGAATTTTTTATGAATCATCTTTTAAGTACCTCCTTTAGGGATCTACATTTGGTTCATTGTAAGAAAATGTCTTGATTTTACTCTCCCTCTAGAAATCTGAAACTTCATTCTTGAGTGATCAAAAGATTGTGATTGACGAAATGCTACAAGTGGTATAAGAGCAAAATCGATTCTCACGAATGATGGAAGGTTTGATGCAAAAGGTGTGTGAGCAAGAGGAGCTTATTGAGAAGCTTCTTAGACAATTATGCAAAGAATGAGGTGGAAAGCAACTAGAAGGTGCAACAAATTTATTCATGGAAGTGAACGATGAAGTGGGTGAAGATGGACAAACATGTAGTGTGCCTCGAGAAAACAAGAACACAATTATGAAGATATGGAACCAATGAGTTTGCCCTTAACCAAGTCTTGAAGAAGGCAAAGTTGAATGATTTTGATGGAGAGAAGAAGAGTGGTGAAGATCTTGAGGCATGGATTGAAGAGCTAGAGGATTTCTTTGATCTTTGACAATCAAGTGAGGAGTGCAAGGCAAAAGTTGGGATCCTACACCTGTATGGTATCTTGAACGTATGGTGGAAGTCCTATATGCAGACTCAAACGCATTCTGGTCCGGTTTTATGGAAGGATTTTAGAGAACAAAATGAAAAATACTATTGTTCTCCACACTACCATATGCAGAAGAAGATGACGTTCTAGAATTTTTGACAATAGGAAAGTGACAAGCATAGCTTGTCTATTGATGAGTACAAATAGAAGTTCATATGTCTTCACAAATATGCATTGGAGGTTAGTGGTGATGCTCTAAAATGCAAGTTTATTGAAGGGCTTTGTGGGGAACTTTGGTATCAAGTCAAGTGATCTAGATGCATCAATTTTCTCGATGTTGTTGCAACGGTCGAGAATTTTGAGAAGATGGAGAAGCTCAATGTGTAGAAGGCTAATAGAAGAAGATTCGTTGTGACGAGACATAGACCACAGAGAACTATTGCAATGACTATGAACAATCCAAAGAAGACTCCATCTTCTAATAATCAAGGAAAGAATCCTATTCAGGTGGAAAATCAAAGGAGGAGTCAACCAATCCATTGGCAAGAAGACCCTGATTTTATTGAAAGGGCAGAAGACTTGGTCTATGTTTTTGTTGTTAAGAGCAAGGGCATCAAACATAGGAGTGCCTGAATAAGGTTGTCTTTCTGCTCGTGCAATCAAAAGCAATAAACATCATTGAGGAAGGTACAACAATTGAGAAAGTAGATTATATAGGTAAGTGCCCTAACTCTACTTTATATTGTATGGCGGCTAATGCTTTCCCAAAGGCTTCTGTAATTATAATTTTAGGTATGCTTTCTGGGCATAAAATCAGATTTCTTATCAATTCAAGTAGTATACATTGCTTTCCATCTTTCAAATTGGTACAAAATTTGGGGATATCTCTAAATATGTAGATAAGAAGACCTTTGGAGATGACCAATGGACAAATGCACTATACAAAAGGATACATTGAACACCTTGCATTTACTTTTTTTGATAGGTCTTTTTTTAGAAGTTTTCATGTGATTGAGCTGAAATAGAGTGCTCCAATCATAGGCATGGACTGGTTAGTTCACAATTCTTCAACAATTGATTGCAAACAAAGAAAAATCACTTTAAGGCTAGATGGTGAATCTATTCACATTCTTGGTGATGCATATAATCTGAAACCTATTCTTATTTCAGCTATGTAGATAATTAGAGGTATACGTGATGGTTGTAAAGAAATTGTAGTGTATGTGAACAAGCTGCATGAGGAAGATAATGATGAAAGTATTCCAACTTATGTAGAAAATCTTTTGAAAGAATATGCAAATGTATTTCCAGAAGACTTTCCTGGTATACCTCCACCTAGGCAATTTAACCATGTCATTGAACTCTATCAAGGGAGTGAACCATATTCTAGAGAACCTTATAGATCTAATATTGATGAATCAAAGGAGCGTAAGATTCAATTAGATGATCTTTTGAAGAAAGGCTTGATAAGACCAAGTGTCTCACCTTTGGGTGCACTAGTTTTATTAAAAAGATCAAAGACGACTCTTATACATTATGCATTGACTATAGGATTTTTATTCAAAGACCAATTAAAAATAAGTATTCACTTTTGCACATAGATGACTTCTTAGGTCAACTAAGTGGAGCGACTATATTCACTAAGATTGACTTAATATCTTTGTATCACCTAATTACAATCAAAACAGAGGATATTCCCAAGACATCTTTTCAAACACGATATGGTCACTATGAGTTTACGGGTTTACCTTTTGGATTAAAAAAAATGATCGCGTCACATTTATGTGCTTGATGAACAGTGTTTTTCATGACTAGCTAGATGAATTCATCTTAGTATTTCTTGATGATATATTTGTATACTCTAAAGATGACCGTGATCATGCGATACATCTCAAGAAGACTTTTCAATCCCTTAGAGAACACAAATTGTATGGAAAGAAGAGTAAGTGTTTCTTTGCTAGAGATAAACTTGTGTATCTAGGGAGAGTCATATCAAAAGAAGGAATCCATATAGATGAAGATAAAGTAAAAACAATTATTGATTCACCGTTTCCTAAGAGTGTAAGGGATGTTAGAAGTTTTCTAAGATTGGTGCAATATGAAAGAGTGCATATTAAGGATTTCTCTAAGATGGCTACGCCTCTCACAGAATTGACTAAAAAGAGTGTAGGATTTGCATACAGTGATGCCTCTCAAAAATCATTTGAAACATTGAAATGAAAAGTCGTTGAAAATTGTCTTTTGAAAACACGAGAAATGGGAAAGCCTTTTGTGGTTGCATGTGATGCAAGTGGTAGTCAGATAGGATGTGTTCTTTCAAAAGCATGTAGGGTGATCACATATGCGTCCAAAAAATTAAGAAAACATGAATGTAATTATCCTACTCAGGATCTAGAAATGCTTCTTGTTGTGCATGCACTTAAGCATTGCAGACATTTATTGTTAGGGGTTAAGTTTGAACAAAAAACAGATCATCAGACTCTAAAATACATTTTCACACAACCATTACTTAACAATCATTAGAAGCATTGGATTGAATCATTAAGCGATGATGATTTTGACATTAAGTATCTGACTAGTTAGGAAAATAAGGTCGTTGATGCATTGATTCAAAGGCCTTTATGGAGTCTTCTTTCTGTAACAAATTTTGATTTTCTCAATCAAATTCAAGAAGAACTGAAACCTGACTCTTTTCATGCACCTATTTTGAGTCTTTTGAATGCAAACAGGGGATCGATGTATTAAGAAAAAGTTCATTTTTAGAATGGATCCTTGTATTGTAACAATCAATTATGCATATCTTCTAAGTCTCCATTAAAAGTTAGAACATTGCATGATTGTCATGATGCACCTTTCTCTGCACATCTAGGTTATTCAAGGACCTATATTAAAACACATTATTCTTACTTTTGGCCATGTATGAAGCGGGATATTAGAAAATATGGTAGTGAATGTTTAAAGTGCCAATAGGTGAAACCTGAGTTTAAGAGAATGCCTAAAATGCTTCAGCCTTTGGATGTTCCAAATCAGAAGTGGGAGACTATTTCTATGGACTTTATCACTAAATTACCTACGACCAGAAGTAAGAATGATACCATATTCGTGGTGGTTGATCGACTTACCAAGATGGCACATTTCTTCCCTATGAAAAAGAATCATAGTACTTTGAATGTTGCAAGAATCTTTGTAAAATAAATTTTTTGATTGCATGGAATGCCTAAAAGCATAATTTCTGATAGCGACTCTAGATTTAGATCAAGCTTTTGGACAACAACATTTGAATCGATTGGAACTCAATTTTGCATGAGTAAAACTTTCCATCCAAAAACTAATGGGGAAATCGAGAAGGTTAATAGGGTAGTTGAAGATATGCAGCATGTGTACATGAATGAAAAGCAGGATAATTGGAGTGAATATTTACCCTTGGTTGATTTTGCATACAATAGTGCATGGCATACATCTATAAAAATGACTCTGTTTGAGGTTATGTATGGTTAAAATTTTTTGACTCATTCTTTTTTGGGTTTTCCAAATAAAGTAGAAGCGTCTAAAGAAATGCTTGATAAGATGGATGAAGAACTTGGAAAAAAAAAGAAACACATAAAAGAAGCTTAGAAAAGACAAAAGAAGCTCTATGATTTAAACAAAAGACCACTTGCATTTGAAATTGATGATATGGTATTTCTTAAAGTTAATCCCCAATGATCTAACTTGTTGCTAGGGAAGGATCATCGAATTTCTCCTCAATATGCAGGTCCTTTAAAGTTTTGATAAAGATTGGATCTCTTCCTTAGGAATTACCTTAACATTTAAATTTGCATCCGGTATTTCATGTTCGCTTACTTAAAAGATATGTACCTAATGTTGCTCATGTTTTGTAGGAGAATTATAAGTTGAAAGATGATGGCTTTTTTGAGCTTCACCCTGAAACAATTTTCGATAGGAAGGAAAGATTGTTTAAAAATAGATCTGTAGTAGAAATTTTGGTGAAATGATACTCATACACAGTAGAAGATTTGACTTGGGTGAACTTAGATGATTTTCTAACACATTATCCTTCTTTCCAACTCTGAGGACAAAATTCCTTAAAGGGGCGAAGAATTGTAATAGGCCTCTTTTTTAGTGAAATAGTTCATTTTGAACTTTCTAAATCTCATTGTGGGAATAATCCTTAGAATGAATAATTAGGTCATTTTATGCATGTAGGAAAATTTTGGGATGACAAGTTTCATATTCTCTCTCTAGACCTTATTCACATCATGTTTTCTAGTTGAAATTTGAAGGTGAAGATGAAATAATCAAGAAATACTCTATATTAGAGAAAGGTAGAGCAAGTATAAGGGAATAAAAGTGTCTATGTGAAATTTTTGTGAATCATAGTTTAAGTACCTCATTCGCAGCTCTAGATTTTGTTCATTGTAAGAAAATGTCTTGATTTTACTCTCTCTCTAAAATTTTGAAACTTCTAGGGCTCAAAAGTGGTACTCAGAGGTAGATTTGTACTTAGATCATCTCTAACACTATTGTGCATATCATAAAATTGAATAAAAGTGTCTCTCACAAGCTTAAGCTAATTCCTCACTGTTTTTGAGTTACAAGGCTTTGAAAAGTGCCATTTTCTAACACTTCAAAATAAAGAGCACTTCTCTAATTCTATTCGAGTCCATGATTTTGATGCTTACTTGTCATCATGTCTAATTATGGATATTTTTGGATATGTCTTTTTGGTGTTTTTCGTCTATTTTTGATAGGTACGCTAAAGAAAGCACACCACAATCACATGGCTTGTTGCAAAAGTTGTGGGGAGACTCAGAATAGCTTGCATGATGTACTCATTCAATGTCTTAGCTCTAGCATTGTGAGCAGAAGATCCTTCACATCATCTCTTAAACCCTATCTAAATTGGCTTATGAAATAATCTTCATGCCAAGTGAGATCACATATCAACTACCTAAATTCTGATGCATTCCCAGAGGCAGGGCGGTGACCTTAATGTAACTTTTGAAGTTTTTTTTTGCCACTCAACTTATGTCTACATCTCCAAATGTGGCAGCGAGTTCTCAAAGAAACCCCTGATAGTCCTAAAGTATTGCCATGTTCTTCTCCAAGATTGGGGCAAATCATAATAATGTTTGACCATATATAAAAGTTCCAATAAAACCAACCTTGGATGCCTTATCAGGGTATCTATCAGGTTGCATATGGATGTACAATTTAACTTGCTCGAAAAATCCACAAAACTTTGTGTGATCCCCATCCAACTTCTCCATCATATAGATCTTGGGTTCCTTCATGAAGGATGTACTAGGCCATTGATTAGCTTGCATACTCCATTGATTTTCTTGAAGACTCCTGATTCTTTTTTGTAATTCTTGGAGGAGTCTTACATGCACTAGATGTCCCATCTTAACTTGTGTTTATCGATGAGTTAGGTCCTCGACTTTTGTTGGAGATTCTGAAATGATGCTACAATAAGGAAGAAGAAGAAGCTTGGAATGCAACACACAATACTGAATGTATTACCACTAGAATGTACAAATAAAAGTAACCCATTAGGGTAGTAGGAATATATACAATCCGGGGGGAAAAGCCTCCCAAAGAGGGAAAAATGGACACCGATGGTCCTAGAGTGTTCACATGAACACACATCACTACCTAAATATATTAGCATATCTCTACGCATATGCATCAGTAGGATCCACTCAGTAGTGGTATTAGAGCCAAGGTACATTTGCGGAGGTGTATGCATCAATGTCCCATGGCATCCACTCCTGAATCAGCAACCGTCTCAATCATCTGGTCTAGGTTTTTGTTTATCAAGTTTGTTTGTTCTTAGTTCATCGATTTTTTTTTTGTTTTGATTTGTTTTTTAATTTGGTATTGTGCACTATGCTCCTATCATACTATACTCCTATGCTCATTGTGCTCACTGTACTCACTATACCCACTGTACCCCCTATGCTCACTATCCTCAATATTCACTGTTTGAATTCAGTTTGGTTATCGAATTTGGTTATCAAGTTTGTTTATCAATTCGGTTATTGATTTGGTTACTCCTTTGGCTTACTCCAAGGCATTGACTAAGGCTTTGAATTATGGTATAATGTTTGCATCCTTGGCTTCTCTGGCACTCATAGTTATCTTGTTTCACTTTGGTTCCCTTTGGTTCCATTGGCTACGTGTGAACCAAAATGAGTGGAAATAAGAGCTCCCTTATTTCCCTAGTTAGCTTAGTTATTTCTCTATTTAGCCTACTTATATCCTTATTTACCATATAGGGTATTTGAACTCACAACCTTATCCCTACATTGAATCCTTTTGGAAACAATTACAACTTATTCATCCACTTGAAGCAATTCGTGAAGGTACCTTGCAAAGAAAGTATGAAGATGGTTTGGAGATGAAAATCATGATGATGACAAAGAGTTTCAATCCATTACAAAGTCCATTCTCTTACAACAAACACATCAATGATAGCCACCAATCAAGCCTAATTATCCTTTCAAGCATAATTTCACTACTTTTCAATGCCCCCTACTTTATTGAACCCTCCTCAATCCAATTTCTCACTCATCCAGAAGCCAATTCCTTTACAACCCACCAAACCTCTAACTCCTCAAACTACAACAATGGATTCTCAGCAAAAAACAGCCGCATATTACTTGCTGGCATTGTGGTACGTTTGTTCATATTTAAGATAAATGTAGGTTGAAAACTAACAAGATGAAACCTCCTTACTTAAACTATGAAAATGGATTCTCAAAAAAAACAATCGCATATTGCTTGCTGGAATTGTGATAGATTCGGTCATACTTAAGTTAATATATGGATACTTGTGTTATGTGGGAGATAAGTTAGTCTCTTGGTGCTCTAAGAAGCAACATATAGTTGCTCTATCATCTATAGAGGTAGAGTATAAAGGTATGGTTGAAGTTGCAAAGGAATTCATATGGTTAAAGACCCTTATGAAGAGTTTTGACATCATTTAGAGTACACCCACTATTCATGGAGATAACATGAGCTCATTGTATCTAGCTGCTAATCTTGTTTTTGATGCTAGGACCAAACATATTAAGATTCAGTATCACTTCTTAAGAGAGAAGGTGATTGATAAGGATATTGAAGTGATACATACTTCAGCAAAAGATCATATTGCAGATATGATAACCAAAAGCTTGGATGGACCAAAGTTAGAAAGGTTCAAAGACATGGCAGGTATAAAGAAGATAGAGAAAACCTCAATTGATGATTGAGGGGGAGCTGATGGTGCAAGTCAACCACCAATTGATGTTTTGGATGAAGGATTGAAGTCAAAGATTGAAGGAAAGATTAGTTTATGAAGATTGAAGATAGTGCATATTCAGAAAATGAAGACTTGTATACATATGTACATTAAACTATAGTTAGCTCACTTATACCTTTGTTATGGTTATGAGCTTGTACATATATGCCTATATATACAAGTACAAAGTTGGGGCAAATATGGGAGAGTAGGAGATGACAAGAATTAGAAGTTGTAAGACTCATTAGGCACTTTAGAAGTGTAGGAGATCTCTCTCATCATTTAGACGTAAAATTTTTCAGAGATGAAGAAGTATAACACACGATCTTTTGTTGAGAAAAATTTTCAGACGTAAAACTTCCATAGTGTAAAATTTTGAGCAAGCAAGCACTCATTCTTTAAGATACCTATGGCTAAAAGAATTTGATGAAATGGGTTGTACTTTGGGAGAAGCATGCTTTAGAAGTTGCAGGTGTCAAAGCCGACTATACTTGAGAACAGTTTTAGACATAGGTGAACTATTTGATTCATTTCTCAAGATTTACTAAATCATTTGAGATACTTTAAAATGGAGAAGGTGTGCAATCTGTAGTCGACACCTTATGCAAAGTTTTATAAGAAACTTTGATGGAGAGTGTTAATCTCCAAAAGAACAACCTACTCTTGAATTTAGAACACCTCTATATCAAGAGTAAGTCAAAACCTTCACCAACTTAAGCTATCAATGACCAATTGTCAAATTCTTGACTAAACTGTGAAGAAGGAAATTCCTCAAAAAGTCTGCTGCATAGATCTTGCTCATTGACTGAGTAAATGTGAAAAGTTTTTTATG
Organism: Ceratopteris richardii; assembly: GCA_020310875.1. Classification (NCBI taxonomy): domain Eukaryota; kingdom Viridiplantae; phylum Streptophyta; class Polypodiopsida; order Polypodiales; family Pteridaceae; genus Ceratopteris; species Ceratopteris richardii. Next base: position 77,010,217 of record CM035420.1, on the reverse strand, counting down.
AAACTTTGCACAAGGTGTCATCTAAAGATTGCGCACCTTCTCCAAGTTGAATTACTTCAAAAGGTTTAGTAGATCTTGAGAAATGTACTTACCAAGTCAGCTATGTCTAAATCTACACTTCTTAGAGGTCGATTTGACACCCCTAACTTCTTAACTTTGGTTCTCCAAATGTCGAACTCGTTTGACCAAATCCTTTTGGCTATAGATAGCTTATCTCTCAACTTATATTTTGAGCTATCATATGTGTAAAACTTTACACTGTGCACTGAGCACTACTCATTTGATTGAACTCAAAATCTGCGCCTGTTTCAGGAGACTGTGAACACTCAACACATATGAATGTTCCTACTAACAATTCTCCTTACCTGATTACAATTAAACTCTAAAACTTTAGCCATAGATTGATTAACTATGGACTTAGATATCCTCAAAAGGATTTCACAAAAGATTTACCACAGACGGAGCAGACACAGAAATATCGGGCGCAAAAATTCTTCTATTTCTCAGAAGTTTACAAATGAGTGAGGATCAACATTTCAACTCACTTCTCATGTGTCTAATGACACTTACAACTATTCTCATGATCTCCTATTGTCTTCTCATGTCTCACTCTCTCTGCCCCGACATATTTCAAAAGTATTTATAGGCAAATATATACAAGCTTATGACGAATCAAAGATCTAAGAGACCTATGTCTTCATTAATGTACATATGTGTACATGTCCTTCACTCTCTGAATGTATGCACTTTCTTTGCTTCAAAACTTGAATTCCTCTCTGTTCTTTGTCCTTCAAATTTTCAATTGGTGATTGTCCTGCACTAACAGCTCCCCCTCAATCATCAATTGAGGTTTCTCTTATCTTCTTTATGCCTGCCATATCTTTAAACTTCTGTAGCTTTGGTCCATCCAAGCTCTTTGTAAGCATATTAGCTATCTGATCTTTTGTTGAAGTATGTATGACTTCAATCTCCTTATCCATCACCTTCTCTCTTAGAAAGTGATACTGTATCTCAATGTGTTTAGTCCTGGCATGAAAAACAGGATTAGCTGCTAAATATAATGAACTCATGTTATCACCATAAATGATGGGTATGTTCTGTATAGTGTCAAAACTCTTCATGAGAGTTTTAAGCCAAATCACTTCTTTTCAGCTTCAACCATGCCTTTGTACTCTGCTTCTGTGGATGACAAAGCAACTATATGTTGCTTCTTTGAGCACCAAGAGATTAACTTATCTCCCACATAACACATGTATCCATAGGTTGACCTTCTGTCATCTGGATTACCTGCCCAATCTGCATCACTATAGATCTTAATGTTTGTATCTGATGTGAACCCATAATACAAACCTTCTTTGAGTGTACCCTTAATGTACCTCAACACTCTTTGTCCTGCAATCCAATGCTCCCTTCTAGGGCAATGCATAAATTGAGACAAAACCCCTACTGCATATGATAAATCAGGTCTAGTTAAAGTAGCATAAATGAGACTACCAACCAAACTCTGATATTGTCTCATGTCCTTGAATTCTTCACCTCCAAACTTACTCAATTTGTGATTCACCTCCATTGGTGTAGGTGCTACCCTGTAATCATCCATTTTAAACATGATTAACAAGTTCTTCAAATACCTTTCTTGGGTCACAAATACTCCATGTTGAGTATATGTAATCTCCATGCCCAAGAAGTATGACAAGTCTCCCAAATCACTGATTTTGAACTCCTTTTCCATTTGCTTCTTTAGTCTTTGTATTCCTTCTTCATCTGTACCTGTAAGAATTATATCATCAACATATATGCACATGTATATGAAACCATTATCACTTGCTTTGACAAGCAAGCTACTATCTGCTTTAGACACCTGAAATCCAAGTTCTTTCAAGAACTTTACAAGTCTATAGTTCCATGCCCTCGGGGCCTGCTTCAAGCCATACAAAGCTCTCTTGAGCTTGCACACATGATCTGGATATCTTTTATCTCTGAACCCTTGAGGTTGCTCCATGAATACATCATCTGAAATATAACCATTCAAAAAAGCATTTTTTACATCAAGTTGACATAACTTCCAACCTTTGCATGCAGCAATTGCTATAAGTGTCTTGATGGTTGTCATCTTTGCCACAGGACTATAAGTCTCATTATAGTCAACACCATATGTCTGAGCAAACCCTTTGACAACAAGTCTAGCTTTGTACCTAGACACACTTCCATCTGCAAATCTTTTTGTCTTATAAACCCACTTACATCCAATGATCTTCTGGCTATTTGGTTTTGGAACCAAATCCCATGTTTGATTCTCCAATAGTGCATCATATTCTTCCTGCATAGCTTTCTCCCAATTTTCTTTACCTTTTGCCTCTTCATATGTAGAAGGGTCTTCATCTGCTTTAATCATGTAAGCATAATCTTTGGTAGCTAGAAATGAAGTATCATAGCTATACCTTGTGGGTTGCCATTTGTTCCTTGTAGACCTCCTAAGTTCTCCACTTCTTGAGGTTTTTGGTTCTTCATGTTCAGGATCAAATCTTGGTGTATCTTCCACTTCAACCTGCACTTCATTATTCTCTTGCTCATCAAATATCTGAACCTTTGATTTACCTTTTCTTTGGATCACAATTTCTTCATCATCTGTATTAATATTAATAGTACATGCATACCAAGTACCTTGCTCATCAAATGTAACATCTTTTGATACAAGAAAATGTTTTGTGGATGGATTCCACAACCTGTATCCCATCTTCTTATCATCATAACCAATAAACACATATTTTTCAGCTTTAGGTTCCAATTTGTGCCTTAATTGTGATGGCACATATGCATAAGCCAAACATCCAAATACTTTGCAATGGTCTAGTGTAGGTCTCTTACCCCACCATGCCTCATAAGGTGTCATTCCCTGCAAAGCTTTACATGGTAACCTATTGACCAAATAAGTAGCTGTATTTACAGCCTCAACCCACAAATAATTTGGGCAATTTTTCTCCTTCATCATGGACCTTGCAAACTCAATAAGAGTCCTATTCCTCCTTTTTGCTACACCATTCTATTGAGGAGAGTACCTGCAAGTAACCTCTCCTTTTATACCTGCATCCCACAAGTAATTACTGAATTCATTAGAGAACTACTCTCCCCCTCCATCTGACCTTAGTCTTTTCAACTTATGTCCTGTAATTCTTTCTGCATATGCATGATAGTGTTTAAATGTATTAAACACTTCTGACTTATCTTTGATCACATAAATAGTGATCCATCTAGTAGCATCATCAACATAAATCACATAATATCTTGACCCATTTATACTGAAATCCTTTGATGGTCCCCACACATCTGTGTGTACCAACTCAAGTTTCTGTGAATACATAAACCCATGCTTGGAATAGGAAAGCTTATGAGCCTTACCTAATTGACATGCCTCACATCTGTATGTCATATGTTGACCTGCAACATTAGCAAAACCAAGCACTGAACCATTGTTAATCATGTCTTTAATACCTCTTTCATTGAAATGTCCAAGCCTCTTGTGCCAAAGATCTAACTCAGAGATCTTATGTCCTCCATATGTGAACATGGCATGACCAATATTACCTTGAATCTTCAATGTGAACAATCTCCCTTCTTTCTTTCCTGAAACAATTTGTTTATACCCATTGCTAGGATCTTCCACAAACACTCCTTCATTAGTGAACCTTACTTCAATTCCTTTTTCCACAATTTTTCCTACACTTATCAAATTCTTAGGAATTGTAGGAACATACAAGACCTTACTCAATAAGGTGCTACCATCCTTGGCCTTCACTGATCCAATTGAATTCACATTGTGCTTTGTGTTGTCACCTGTTTGAACAACATGATTAGATACCTTATTCTCCAAATCAGTCATCAAGGCTATATTACCACTCAGGTGATTGCTACACCCTGAGTCAATGTAGAAGACTCTTTGATCTTCACTCTGCCTTTCACAAGTTGCATTCATTATCAATGTTGAATCTTCCTTTTGACCTGAAGCATAATTGTAGTAGGTGTTGTTATATTGTTGACTTTGGAAACCTCTACCTGCATTTCTTCCAAAGTGGCCCCTACTACCTCTGCATCTGAAATTACCTCTTTGGTTTCTGCCACCTCTTCCTCTTGAATTATAGTTTTGATTATATCCACCATTACTCTGATTATTATGCCAACAATCATTAGCTAAATGATTTGTCTTACCACAAATACAGCATGCTTTGGCTCCATCTTTGTTGTTCCTGCCTCTTCCTCTACCTTTGCCACCTCCTCTACCTCTTAGGAAGTTGGCTTGACTAGTTGTGCCTTCATCTTCACGTGATTGTTGCTTTCCTTTGTTAGCTTTCTTCTTGTCCTTTGAGTACATTGCATGACCTGTACTTTTGTCACCATCCCCTGTAACATCCCGCTCAAATGTTAGCATATGACCCTCAAAAGGATTTCACAAAAGATTTACCACAGACGGAGCAGACATAGAAATATCAGGCGCAAAAATTCTTCTATTTCTTAGAAGTTTACAAATGAGTGAGGATCAACATTTCAACTCACTTCTCATGTGTCTAATGACACTTACAACTATTCTCATGATCTCCTATTGTCTTCTCATGTCTCACTCTCTCTGCCCCGACATATTTCAAAAGTATTTATAGGCAAATATATACAAGCTTATGACTAATCAAAGATCTAAGTGACCTATGTCTTCATTAATGTACATATGTGTACATGTCCTTCACTCTCTGAATGTATGCACTTTCTTTGCTTCAAAAATTGAATTCATCTTTGTTCTTTGTCCTTCAAATCTTCAATTGGTGATTGTCCTGCACTAACAAACTTTACACATTAGATTAGTCAATGAGTGAGTAATGTGGTGCAGACTTTTTGAGTACTGATTTTCTTCACAGCTAGTTCAAGATTTTGATAACTGAGTATTGATCCTTCAAATTGGTAACGTTTCTGAGTTGTTCCTGATATAGAGGTGCTCTAACATCAAGGATAGCTTGTTCTTTTGACATTAACAATCTCCATCAGTATTAATGCAAAATGATCATCCCATTGCATTTAAAAGTAGGAAACTTAAACCTTCTGAAAAAAAGCTATAGTACATATGATAAGGAACTTTTAGCCATTGTGCATGATTTAAAATTTTAAAAACATTAACTTATGAGTTCTGAAGTTCTAATCAAAACAAACAAACAGGCGATCAAGCATTTTTTAAATCACCCACTAATTTTGACAGACACATTAAATGGGCTTCATTCATACAAAATTATCTTCCTATGATTCAATATCAAGTCGGCAAAGCTAATGTTGTAGTTGATGCCCTTAGTTTTTTCCCATCTCCACAAGCAAATATTGTTTCAATCAATAATATTTTTGGTGTTCATATTCATTCATTTCATGACATGATTCCTACTTATGCCTCTGATTTGTATTTTTCACAAACATGGAACGCATTCAATCATTCTACAACATTTAGTGAGGATCACTACACTTTTCATAATAGATTTTTGTATTTCCAACACAAGTTATGCATCACCCAAGGTCTTAAAGAATTTGTTATGAAAGAGATGCATGGACCATCGTATATGGGTCATAGGGGTATACAAAGTACTATTTCTACATGTAAAGAATTTTTCTTTTGGCCAAATATGGAAAAGGATATTGCAAAATATGTTTCCCATCGCATTGTGTGTGAACGTGTGAAAGGACACCGTGGTAAAGCATTTGGATTATTAATGCCACTTCCCATACCTTATGGACCATGGGAACAAATCGCTATGGATTTTAGTACTAGTCTTCCCACAAATTCATCTCATAATGATATGATTTAAAAAAATGTTGATAGGTTTAGTAAACAATCATATTTTATTCCTTGTGAAAAGGCTCTTTTTGCACCTCAAGTGCTAAGTTATTTATTCAATGTTTTTTGCACATCATGGTTTTCGAAACGTTATCCTTACAGATCGAGATGTTCATTTTTGTAATCACTTTTGGGTTGCACGATTTCAAAATTTAGATTTTAAAATAGACTTTAGCTCTATATTTCAACCTGAAAGTAATGTGCAAAGTGAAGCTATGAATAGTACCATTTTGGATTTCTTATGTTCTCATTCTTTAGATAATCCAAGTAATTGGGATGAGGAATGTCTTTTACTATAATTTGCATATAATAATACAACACATACCACTACTCAACGTGCACCGTATGAAATGGTTTATGGTAAAAAGCTTCCCACTCCCATGTCTATCACTCAAAGTGACATACCTATGTCTAATTCATATGCACAAGATCAGGTTTCTAGACTTCATGAGGTTCATGGGCACATTAAAAAGAGTCAAGAACATTCTATGTGTAATTTTAATAAGAAATGAGTAGCTAAAAACCTTGATGAGAATGACTTCGTATGGTTACAGATAATTAAACAATGTTTCAAAAATATTTTGCAGTAGCCTAAGGTTGAACATACACCATGTTATTATGGACCTTTCCATAGTATTCAAACAATCAATGAGAATGGCTTTAGATTAGACATACTTTCTCATTGGAATGTACATAATTCTTTCCATATTAGTTTATTGAAAAAAGGAACATTACCACTCACTCCTATTTTAGATGATTCTATTTTACTTGAAGAGGATGCTGAGATTTTAGTTCTAGAGAAAGTACTTGATTATGATGTTACTACTACATGCATAAGTAACCAATATCATAGATATTTAGTTAAATATGAAAATCACTCACTTCAAGAATCTCAATGGATTCATAATACATCAATAACTCTACATTATCATCACTTGATTTTTGCTTATCATTCACAATCACATTAAATTCCAATTCTCCACTTCCATGCATCTGCTTTTACATGGAACATGTTTATGATTTTTGATTATGGGACATGTGACTAGCAATCCATGTCTATTTTATTCTTATCAGTTGAGGTCACTTGCTTGTCAACCAAGAGGCTGTTATGCATTATGGAAGAATAGAATTTTAAATCAATTTTAATGTCTTGAGGTTTTTAATTTGTTTTGTGTTCTAATTTAACATGTGAAGACTCATGAGGGTGTGAAAGTGCATGGGTTTATTTAAATATTTTTGGAGATATTTAGAAGATAGTATTTTAGTTATTTTTTATAAAAATAATAGATCTCTTTAGAACGCAACATTTTTGTAAAAGTAGTAGATCAAATTTTTGTAAATAAAGCACATTTTCATAAACACATACCTTTCAAAGCAACAACCTCATGTATCTTCTATTCAAGGTGTAATGAGAAATACCTATAAATACACATGCTCTGATAGAATCATCCATTAGAGTATGTGGGGGGAGATTGTACTGAATTGTGTGTCTATTCTCTTGTCTCTCTTTACTCTATTTATGATTTTGTGAGATTTCAGTCCTATCCTATTTCTATGTGCATGCGTCCATGGGATCTAGTCAATATCTAATGAGGATCACTACACTTTTCATAATGGACTCTTGTATTTCCAACACAAGCTATGCATCACACAATGTTTTAAAGAATTTCTTATGAAAGAGATGCATGAACCACTACAAATGGGTCATAGGGGCATACAAAGTACTATTTCTATGCGTAAAGATTTTTTATCTTGTTCAAATATGGAAATAGATATGACAAGTATGTTTCCCATTGCATTGTGTGTTAATGTGTGAAAAGACATCATGGTAAACCATTTGGATTATTAATGCCACTTCTCATACCTAATGGACCATGGGAACAAATCTCTATGGATTCTTTTACTGATCTTCCTAAAACTTCATCTCATAATGCTATGATTTGGACAATTGTTGATAGGTTTAGTAAATTCCTTTACTATAGTTTGCATATAATAACCCAACACACACCACTATTGGACGTGCACTGTATGAAATTGTGTGTGGTAAAAAGCTTCCCATTCCCATGTCTATCATTTAAACTGATATCCTTATGGCTGATTCTTTTGCACAAGAACATATTTCTACACTTCATGAGGTTCATGAGCACATGCATAATATTATTAAGAAACAAGTGGCTAAACAATTTAATGACAATGAATTGGTATGGTTACAAATAATTAAAAGATATTTGAAAAATATTTAAAAACATCCCTAAAGATAAACCTGCACCATGTTATTATGGATGTTTTTGTATTATTCAAAACACTAATAAGAATGCTTTTAGAGTAGATTGGAATATACATAATTCTTTTCATATTGGTTTATTGAAATCCTTTAAAGGAACTTTACCACTCACTCTTATTTTAGATGATCCTCCTTTGCTAGAAGAGGATGCTGAAATTTTAATTCCAAAGAAAATACTTGATTATTATGTTACTACATGCACAGGTAACCAATATCATAGATATTTAGTTAAATATAGAAATCTCTCACCTGAAGAATATCAATGGATTCATAATACATCATTAACTCATTATTTTATTTTTGCATATCATTCAAAATCACATTAAGTTCCTGTTTTCCAATTCCATGCATGTCTGGTCTTGTGATCGTAGCATAGATCAATGAACCTATAATACTCCTGTATGTACTTACATCATGTAACTTCTCTCCATCATTTGAGCATAACTTCACATTTGTGTCCATAGGTTGTGTGAGTGGTTTGAATTCACTCATTCCAAATCTGAAAAGAACATAAGAGGATGCTGAAATTTTAATTCCAAAGAAAATACTTGATTATTATGTTACTACATGCACAGGTAACCAATATCATAGATATTTAGTTAAATATAGAAATCTCTCACCTGAAGAATATCAATGGATTCATAATACATCATTAACTCATTACTTTATTTTTTCATATCATTCAAAATCACATTAAATTCTTGTTTTCCAATTGGAACTATCACTCAAATGTCAGGTCTAGAAGCTTCTACATGGAACTAGCACTCAAATACCTTCAACCCTTGGAACTAGCTCCCATGTGTGGTTGTCCTTGAGAGCTTTTATCTCTTCTTGCATAGCTTCTTGCCATGCTTTTTGTGTACAGGCTTCTTCATATGCATCCGGTTCTTTATCTTTGACCACTTGTGTCATATATGCAAAATGTTTTGCAATAAAACTATCATAGCTCAGCCTTTGAATTGGATACCTTACTCTTGAAGACCTCCTTTCATTTCCTTTTGAATATTGCTTCTTCAACCAGATCAACTTTACCTTCGGTGTAATCACCTCTTCATACTCTTCTTTACTTGCATTTGAATCACTATTTTGGGCAGCACTTTCAGCTTCAAATCTTCCATAACCTAACGTTGGTGATGAGGAATGACTCGTTAGTCTCCCCTTCCATGTTAAGCTTTCTCCAAGTGATGTAGAAGCTTCTAGACCTGACATTTGAGTGCTTGTTTGCTGAAATTCTTCTTGGATAGCACCTTCATCATCTTCACAATATTCTTCTAGAATCTTCTCTTTCCCTTTGTCTCCAAACCATGGTCTTAGCTCATCAAATACCACATCTCGTAAGACTCGTAGCTCCTTTGTCATTGGATTTTAGCACCTATATCCCTGTTGCTCTGATGAATATCCAATCAAAATACATTTTTTTGACTTTGCCTCCATATTTGTCCTTAGTTCTTAAAGGGTGTGAACATAACACACACATCCAAAAACTTTGAGATGTGTAAGGTCAGGTTTCTTACCGGAATAAACCTCCTCCGGAGTTAGATTATGCACTCCAGCCGTTGTGCACATGTTCATCAAATAAACAGCTGTACTAGTTGCTTCAACCCAATAGTTTAGTGGCACCTTCATCTCGTTAAGCATGCATCTTGCAACTTCTGTGATATGCTTATTTTTCCTTTCAGCTATTCCATTTTGTTGAGGTGTATACCTGCATGTAAATTGTCGCTTGATGCCATTTTCATAAAGAAAACCTAAAAATTCTTTGGAGAAATATTCTCCTCCTCCATCGGACCTCAAGGTATTTATGTAGCATCCTATTTCCTTTTCTACTTGTGCTTTCAATCTCTTGAACATGGAGAACATATCTTACTTTTGTTTTATGCAGAACATCCATACTTTTCTTGAATGATCATCAAGAAAAGTGACAAAATATCTATTATCAGCCATCGATGGTTGTTGTGAATGGTCCCCATACATCCATGTGTATCAAGTTGAGGACATTCCTTGCCACATAGTTACTCTTCTTGAATGGTTCTCGAGTTTTCTTTCCTAGTTGGCATGCTTCACAAAACTCATGTAGTCCAACATCATTGAACCTTGGAAGACCTCTTACCACTTCATGGTTGCTCATGTCCATGAGCTTGGGAATGTTGATATGTCCAAACCTTTTGTGCCACAAATCGATTCCAACAATCCTCTTATTTCCAAACTCATTATACATCACCTTTCCATGTGGTTGTTGAATGTCCAAAGTGAACATCCTACCTTCTTTCCTTCCTTGAGCAATGACCTTGAATCCTTCTTTTAGATTGATTATAACGCAACCTTTTTCATTGAAGATAACATGATATCCTTTCTCTACCATTTGTCCTACTGAAATCAAATTCTTTGCAATAGTAGGAACATGAAGAACATCAACCAATACCTTCTTGTCTCAAAGATTGATATCTCCAACATGCACAATTGCGTGTTGAGTTTCATCACCGGTCTCCACACATCCTTTTCCGCTTGGAGCTTGTAGCATTGTGAATAAATCTCCTTGGCATCTCAAATGGTTGCTGCAACCTGAATATATGAACCATATTTTATCATCACTTCTTGGGTTGTTGTACTCATGCTTCATGGAAAGCATGGTTTGCTTGTTTCCTTCACTTGATGTACTCGCATAGTTATTTTGGCTCCTTTGGTTGTCTCCATTGGGCCTTCCATTCTTTTGCCAACAATCATTTGAATGATTTCCTAGTTTACCACAATGATAGCATGTTATACCTTTATGAGGATTGTATGAACCTCGACCTTTTCCACTATTTCTTCCTCGACCTCTTCCATGTGTGTTGTCATTTGAGTTTTCCTTGTTGTCCTCTGAGTTGTGTTTGTTGAAATTTGTGTTGTTGCAGCTTCTTCCTCTTCCTTTCAAGCCTCCTCTTGAGTTCCTTCCTCTACCTCGTCCTGCATATAACATTTGACTATGGTTGTCCTTACCTTTGTTGCCTTCTCCTTGTTGAGCAACCTCTTCAGCCTCAAGATTTGGTATAATCTCATCAAATGTTGGTAGACGGTCTCTATAAAGAATGTTTATGATGAGGGGCTTCCACTTTTCTTCAATCCTCAAGCCATTGAGGGCTTTTTGGATGATGTCTTCCTCTTCTAACTTGCATCCAACTGATGCTAACTAATCTCGAAGCTCCTTGATCCTCAATGTATACTCACTAATGCTTTGGTTTAATCTTTCCTTCATGTTGTTGAGCTCGTTCTTGAGTTGCATCCTCAGAGACCTTGTTGAGGTAGCATACACCTTCTCCAATGCTTCCCAAACTTCCTTGGTTGTTTGTAAGCTTTGCACATGACCAATCCTAGTGTTAGAAATAACTTTTGAGATGAGTAACATCACCCTTCGATTCCTCTCTTCCCAATCAGCAAATTGTCTCCTTTGTGCCGGAGTAATGTTGGGGTCCATCGGTTGTGGATCATCTCCAGTAACTAGACTCCATAAACCTTTACCTTTAAGGTAATTTGTCCTTCTATACCTCCAAGACTGAAAATTGTCTTTGACAAACTTCTCAACTTGTTGTCCTAAATTAGCCATTGAAAATGTCCAAGATTCCCTGTTGATCTGTAGCTTCTCCTTTGCTTTAGTCCAGCTCCAATAATTTGCCTCTTCAAGCTCCAATGCTCTGATACCAATTGTTGGAGAATTCATTTCCTATTCGTAGTAGAAAATGTAGAAGACCTTCTCACGATCAAGACTTCTACCAATAGCTGAACCTTCAAATGAAAACTGATACCAATTGAAAAATGCAATGAACTTCAAAATTTACTCACCAAACTAGACACTTATAGCTTTCAAATGAGTTATGAAACATGCAATTTGGAGTAGTCTTGGGTTGGAAAAACTTTGCCTCAAGACAGGCTACTTGTCCACTTAGTTAAGTTGAAAACTGAACTTCACTAAAACCTGCATAACTCATAGAGCATAAAGAATTTGATAAAATAGTATTAGATAGAGGAATTACTCGCAATAAACTTTCCAATAATATTTTAAAATCTAAAATTGGATACATATATTGAGAGATATGAATCTCACAAGTAGACTACCCAGAAATGGGTATGCAGCTGGACATAGTCTATAAGGGTGAAGAGAATGAAATGACTCAAAAAAATTAAACTAGCTACAAGGGGACTTCCACGCCTTCTTCCTCTGTTCTTGAGTGTCCTCCCTTGCCTCTTTTATGGCCAAGTGACCAAAAACTCTCATAATGAGTTTGAGAGCTCTTCTCCATAACTTCTCCACTACTTTGGACAACCACTCCTCTTATAGTTGAGTTTTTCGATTTTATTCTCTTTTGATTGATTCTCTTTTGGCCTCCACTACTTGCTAAAGTAAATGATTCCATTTTTCATTTTTATATTTTCCTTCTATTTAAAGAAAATCCTTTTTGCAAAAATATATACGACCTTACTTCTTTATTTTTAAGAGATAAATTGACGATAGTATCCACAATGGCCCATAAATGCTTGCACTTTTTTTTGCATTTTTTGGTCTTGGAAGGTCTAGAATTACTTTGATCTTGTCTTCATTAGTCGATATTCCGTTCCTAGATACGATGTGCCCTAGGATTTTTCCTTGTCTCACCATAAAAATGCACTTCTCAGGATTCATACATACTCTATATTGTTGACATTTTTCAAATATTCTTCGTAATTTCGGAATATGTTCCCATGTCCTATCAGAGTATATACATAATTCATCTACGTATAATTCCATACTCTTCCTTAGGAATTCTTTGAAAACATGACACATCAACCTTTGGAAAGTAGCAGGGGCATTAGTGAGTCCAAAAGGCATCACCCTGAAAGCATAGACTCCATATTCGATTGCGAATGTTGTCTTATGTTGGTCCTCACTAGCAATAACTACTTGCTTGTATCCAAAGAATCCATCCAAGAATCTATAGACTTCCTTTCCTACAACTCTTTCCAAGAGGTGATCAATGATAGGTGATGGGTGACTATCACGGATCGTAGCTGCATTGACTTTCTTTAGATTAATGCACACTCTCAGTTTCCCGTTCTTTTTGGGCACAATTACTAATGGTGACACCCATTTGGTATGTTCTATCTCATAAATGAATCTCACAGCTAATAGTTTTTCTATCTCTTCCTCAATCTTTGTTGTATATACATCATTATAAGTGTAAGGGCATTGCTTTGAAGGCTTTGCATCCGGTGTCATTGGTATGTGATGAGAACAAATGGAGGGCTCCACACCCTTAAGGTCCTTGTAGGTCCATGCAAACACATCTCAATATTGTCAAATCAGTCTTATCAATTCTTCTTCCTCCTCAAGTGATACATCCTTTCCTATGTACGGGCATCTGTCTTCTCCAATTTCTACGGTCACTATGATTTTTTTTGTTTGTTCCTTGTTGTCATATGCTTCTCTTTCTCTTGCCTCTCTCTTAGGCATGTGCATGGGTATTTTCCTTTACTCTACTTCATATCTTTTGAAGTGTTATGGAACTTCAAATAGATCTGGGGTTGGTTCGGTCTTACTCGTGGTTTCCTCATGGTTTGGTACTATAGGGGTTGCTTCTATTGTCAACACTTTGGTTATCCCATCCTTGTTCTCTGTTTGAATGGCTTCTAAATAGCATTCCTTTGAATCAAACTCTGGTTCCATCTCTATGCTCTCGTATTCTTCCTTCCATTCTTTTTCTAATACTTCTCCTGCTTCTACCTCCTAAAGGACTACCATGTAAAATCTTACATCATAGCCTTCTTCGTCTATACATTCAGTCATGGTCAATACTTCTTCATTTACACATACATCCAAAGTGGCTAGAATCTCCATCCAACTGTGTGGTTTGAATGCTTCATCAGGAAAAACTTGAGGTGTATACATTGGGTCCTTGATGGGTCGATAATATTGGTGTCATATGGGCCATAGCTGAAGTTTTTTATCCTCTCTATTTGCTTCCTTACACATTCATAATTGGGCATCCTCGTGCATCCATGATTGATCACTTGATTCGACACTATGGATAGACAAATCATCTTCTTCCTTGTGTACGGGATTCCATTGTAGCGGGAGTACATCCCTGTATGCAAAGGTATGCAAATTTATCTTGGTAGTGGTTCCTTCATGTTGAAGGTATAATGAGCCTCTTACCTAGTCTTGCACTACCCTGAGTTGTCTCATGAAAGCTCATCCTAATATTATTTCATAATTATTTGCCTTTCCAAATTGACATATAGCTAGATTATGCTCAAACTCGACTCCACAGGTGGTTAATCTAATTTTTTCCAATATTCCAAGGGGTTTCTCTACATGACCATCTACTAGTTGAAGCTTCATACACGTTGGTTGTAGGGCTAGCTTTCCCCATTTCTCCCAAATCTCTTTGGTGGTGATGCCCAATCCCGCTCCTGTGTCTTGTATGGCCTTGGTCATGTATCCATTGTACGTGATAGGTAATATATGTGTTGCACTCATCTCCTTCACTAAATTCTCCAAACTTATCCACTGGAACTTGTGTAGTAGACGAGTTTTCAGTTTCCTTTCTTTCCTTTTTGTTCTTCTCCTGCTCTAACTTCAACTGTCCCGCTAATTGCTTCCATAATTGTGGTTTGACATAAAGTAATTCTTCCACAGTCAATTGACATTGTACTTTGGTCTTTTTGAGTTCTGCTAGATTGTGTGAGGTCTTTTCTAACGATTCCTTTTCTTTTCCTCATATTGTGGGAGCACGGAAGATTATGAATTCCTTCTCATATTCTCGCATGTAGTTTGGTATGGTGGAAATGCTCTGTGCTTCCTCCCTATTTCGGTCTAGCAGAGAGACTTCTTCATATATTCCCTCCAAATTTGGTATTGGTTGATAGTCTTCCACATCTTATTCCTCAAAAGGCAGTTTTGCAACTCCATTCTTTCTCCATTGATCTTCTCAAATCCTATTCCACAACGCCCTTGGCCAATGAGCCTCTAAATCAGGGATTGTGGACATAGATTTGTCCTAGGTATTCAATAGTTCTTTCTTATCATCCTTCTCTTGTGGTTTCTAGTTCTTTGTTTTAAGAAAATTATTGTATTGATGCTCAGATATTCTTGTCTCAGGGAGGACAGGAGTTGTCTTTTCTAGAGTGTCTTGAGCCACCTCTATGATTTTTCTACATATAGCAAGTCTCTCTTTTTCTAACTCTCCATGTGAGTAAAGTTTCTTGTGCTGCCCTACGTTTGGTCCATTCGTGATTCTAGCTTGGTAAGCTTTCAACCACATGTCTAAATCGTCTCGTCTTGTGTCTACTAGAATTGATCCTGGCTTGTCCGGTTCTAATGCCTGTGGTGTAATGGGAATTTCTCCTGAATTTCAGGTTCCTTAGGTTTCTTATTGCCTCTTATGTCCTTCTTTTCTTCCATCTTTTTATTTTCCATCCTTTTCTCTCTGCGTTTTTCCCTTCTATCCTTCCACTTTTGGTTTTTTGTTGTTTGGATATTCACAGGTGGGTCTTTCGAGTCTTCCACTACTTATATTCTAGCTTCTAGGGTTTTACTCTTTTCTTGCTCCGAGTCTACTCGTTTTCTTTCTTGTCCTTTTGCTTGTGCTCCTGTGATGGCCTTCAATGGTACTATGTATTCCTTGTCGCTTCCCAACGATTCAATTACTTCTATTACATTAATAGGTGCAGTGTCATGAGTCTTATTGGGATTCTTTGGACAATCTCTAAATAGGTGTTCCTTCCCACACTGGTTGCAATACCCTTCCCATGTTTTGGGGGATGGTGGGTTGTCTGGCCAAGTGCATTCTCTTATAAAATGATCTCCTCCACATATATAGCATGGTCCTTTTCGCATAGGCGGTCTGATGGGTGGCCTTATGGGTGCTGGTGCCTTGAGTGCAGCGTACATTAGTGTTACCAACTCTAGTCCATGGACATTGTCATATCCCTCATAACCATAGTATTGTGGGTCATAAACTTGCTCGTACTCCATCATACAGGTGTCATAGGGATATTATTCTCCTTGGGTCTGCTCGTATCCTAGGTTCGTTGATTCTGTTTTGGATAATGGTGATGCTGGCACTATGGCTCTTTCCATGTTTTCCTATGGTGGAGTGTTGAAGCTCAAGATCAAGGACAAAGCATGGAAGCGCATCAAGGAAGTGGACACACAAGAAGAGGGAGCAAGTAGGGAGCTCCAAGAAGTGTATGTCAAATTTTCAGAAGAATCCCCTACAAAAATAGTGATTTTCATCACTAAAAACCATTGTAAATACCATTATCTATTTTTAGTAACTCCATTTTGTTCAAGCCGAGGAGTCATCGAGCTTGAGGAGTATTAGAAGTACCATCGTACCAATTTTCATAATTTTTAGACTTCGTTTGAGCCCTCAAATAAGCCCTGGAACCTATTTTTTAACTAGGCCGGACACTAGGTCTGGACAGGGCCAAAACCACTCAAAAACTATAAAAAGGGCTGGAGAGCTCATTTTGGGGGTTAGCTTGTTGTAGATTTCAGCTTTGTAAGAGAGCTCTTTGGTAATCGAAGCTTTCCATTGTTCCACTCTTTGCTCTTACCCTGTACGCTTGTGTGTGTATGTGTGTGCATGCTTGTGTGCTTTCACTCACGCACTTGTGCCATCATTTGCTCACGGTCTTCATACCAGTCCTCACGTCTCCGTGGATTGACATTTATGAGGTGTATCTCCTCACGTTGGTACTCACCATTGTGCTAGAGTGACACCAAATTTGGCGCCGTTGCCGGGGAGAGAGCTTGGAGGACGAGCGTGTGACGGTAAGACATAGAGTAGCGACGTTGGAAGGTAAAAAATCATCATTTTCAGTTCAGTTTTTGAATTTTCCTTCTTCTTCATCTTCATCATCATCACCATCTCCACCCACCTTCATCTTCTCAGTTTTTTCCATTGTTTAGAGTACATTCACCTTGTTTTTACTTGTGGTTGTGAGCAAGAAGCTTAGAGAGGATGCAGAACAGAGGCGCTGAAGAAGTAGTACCAAAAATAACAAAAAAATTTGAGTGAATAGCCCCGGACAAGACGAACCTGCACCAAGTATCGTGGAAGCTGTGCCAGAGATCGTGAGTGAGAAATCGGGCAAACTGGGGTTACACAGAGCAAGGGGAAGTGACTAAGAAGTTAGAGAGGCTCTCAAGGTGAGCAAACACCCATTTAATCTATACTTTCTCAGTAAACTAAGTGTGGAAAGGGAAACGATCTGCGTCAGGTATCGTTTGGTACTGACAGAGGTGAAAAGGAGTGATTTGGGGTGATACAGAGAGTGAGGAGAGGAGAGAGGAAAGAGTAGAGCATGTGTACAACCAAAACTTAGAAAAAATCTTTCCCAAAAGTTGTCTAAGGGTCAAGTATCGTTTGGCTCCCGCGGTCGAGTATCGCGATACCTGACAAGTATCGTGAATCTCCTGTGGTTGAGTATCGCGATATTTATCTGAGCAATCGGAGTCAAGTGAGGCAGAAGAACCTAGTAAGAGGAAACCAAGAACATGGAAGGATACCAGAGAGAAGGCTAATCGCAAGTGGAACAAGAAGCTATCCGAGCTAGAAGAAAGCCTAAGGGATGCCAAAACAAAAATAGAAGACATTGCATCCCAAAGCCCCTCGCATACTGAAACTCCATCCACTCCACCTCATTCCACCCCACCACCCAATGTAAATAGACCGCAATCAGGGTCTGTTCTTGCAGATCCAACCCCAAAAGGCTTGGACATGATGTTCAAGGCCTACCAGGCTCGTCTTCAAGAAGGGCCAACAGCTGCAAACCTAGACAAGAGTTACCCTAGAGCAGATTTAGAGATTGAACGGATGAAAATGTGCATGAAAATGGTAGAACAAGCTCAAGCTATACTTGAGATGAGTCAAAAGTTCAATCAGACAAACTCTGTCAAACCGGATTTGCATTTCCAAAGCTTACTAGAAAGATTAGAGCAGTTGGTGAACAAACCACAAGTTTCTTTACCTCCACAGGCTCAACCAGTTATTGAGAGAGGAAGCTCACCACCAATAGGAGCTTATGTTCCTAATTCCACGGATGCTGGAATACCTCCTTCAATTCAACAGTACTCTCAAGAGTTCTTGCGGGAAATACAGGAAGAGAAATGGGCCAAGTAGAAGGGTAATTCCCCTCCTATTCCTGAGATTGATGATCTTCATGATCAATTTCCCCAAGACCTTCCATCTATTTACGGAGATGAAGCAGAGCAACAAGAAGATGAAAGATTAGATTTTGAATCTAATTCTTTACAAGAGTTGCCTCATTTCACAGGCCCATGGGAATCTGAATCTATCCAGATCAGAGCTCCCACAATATTGGTAAGAAATGAAGACTCAGTGATTCCAAGAAACACTAATGTGGTTAAGAACACTAAGGTTCAATGTCATCTTACTGTGGAAGAGCTGCTCAAAGCAAAACCTGAGCTCTGGAATCATGTGAAGGATCAGGTTCCAGAACTTGAATCCAATATGCCAAAAGTAGGCTCTAAGCAAAAAGTTCCAGAGATACCTCTCGACAAGATAGGAGACATGAGCGAAGGGGAAGAAGGTAACACTTATCTTCCGATCACCTATCAAGGTTACACAACCAAAGCAATTGTAGATTTGGGTGCTGGTGTTGCTATTGTGACCACCTCCTTGTGGAAGCGATGGGGCGAACCCACATTAAGACCAACGAGAATGAAACTTCAAATGGCAGATGGTCATTTCGAAAGACCTCTAGGATTGCTTGAAGGGATAACTCTAACCACTTGTGGTGTAGAGTTTGAACATACATTTGCTATATGTGACTTTGAGAAAAACAATGTCTATGAGATGATCCTAGGAAGACCCTTCCTACGACAATTGCAAATAGTACAGGATTGGGGAACCAACTCCTTGTACTTACAGCACTTAGGGGTCACCACCAAGGTCAATCTGAAGGATTACACCTTCAGAGATGTACCACCCCTACAGTGGAATCCTATCCACAAAGTGAAAGAAGATTCCATCTCCGTGCATTCTGGAAGTTCACCTGATCCATCCTGGCTGCATGAAGATACTCACTTGTGGATGTGCAAGGTCGCAGAGGAAGAGGAAAAGCGTCTAAAAGCAAGAGAAGATGGAACTCCCCCAGGAGATAGACCAATAAAAGACCCAGCCTATACACCGATGATATTTCCAGATGAGGAATTTGAGCCTCATGGTTGGGCAGAAATCCTAGCTACCATGGACATTGCAGTCAATGAAGAACAATGGACACCTCACTGTGATGAGGAGGGTTATGATATTTCAGTGTTCATGTGTCAGCCCCTGTTGGAAGAGTGTGATCCTAGTGAGTTCATAGAAGAAGAAGAGAATGACGATGATCTAGAATCCATTGTGATGGATACTTACTTTGACTCAGAGGAACACTATTTAGAGGACACAGGAGTGCTAACCCAAAAAGAAGAAGAATCCCTCACGAGTATTAAAACGATAAATTCAAAGGAAGGAAGTGAAGGAGGTCAAAAGAAAAAGAAAAGAAAAGCGGTGAAACAAGAAGAGGAAGAATCATTGTTTGAAGTACCAGAAAATTTCAAGAAATATGAAGTGGAAGACCGAAAAATTTTGGTACGAATGCCTAAGAGAGAGGCCATTATAGGAGAAGCATATGACAATAAAGAAAAGACCAAAAAAATTGTAGTGACCATTGAAGGGAACGAAGAACGATGTACGTACATAGGAGATGACCTAAGTACAAAAGAAGAAGCAGAGCTTGTAGCTCTATTAAGGGAATATAGGGATGTGTTCGCATGGCACTATAGAGACTTGAAAGGAGTAGATCCAAGGATTTTCTCTCATACAATTCCGATGACCGCTGATGCCAAGCCCACCAAACAAAAGCCCTACACATATAATGACAATTATGCAGCCAAAATAAAGGAGGAAATTGACAGGCTGATTGAAGCGGGATTCATCTATGAGATTGAGCACACTGAATGGGTCTCCCCCATTGTAGTGGTGCCCAAGAAGAATGGGAAATTGCGAGTGTGCATTAACCTTAAAAAAGTTAATGCCGCTACAATCAGAGATAGTTATCCACTTCCAATCACCGAACATCTATTGGAGCGTGTTGCAGGTAAGGAAGTTTATAGCTTCCTTGATGGATTTTCAGGTTACAACCAAGTAGCCATTGCCCCCGAAGATCAACACAAAACGGCCTTTGCCATAGAATGGGGAATTTTTGCATTTCGTGTGATGCCATTTGGGCTCACCAATGCACCTGCAACATTCCAAAGGCTCATGTGTCATGTCTTCAAAGAGTTCTTGCGGAAGAGCTTAGAAGTATATGTGGATGACTTATGTGCGCATTCCCAACAAAGAAGTTACCACATCCCTGAGCTCAGACAAATCTTCAACAAGTGTAGGGATTATCCAGTGTGTCTGAACCTAGAGAAGTGTGTGTTCATGGTACGACAAGGTAAGATCTTAGGTCACATTGTTTCTAAGAATGGGATTTCAACAGATGAAGACAAGGTAAGAGCGATAGCAGAGCTGCCAAGACCGAGGAATGTTAAAGAGGTACAAGCCTTTATGGGTCATTGTGGATATTACCGTAGGTTTATACACATGTATGCCATCATAGCTAAACCTCTTTATGGGTTGTTAACAAATTTTGAGTGGAACGAGGAATGCGAGAATTCCTTCAACGAGCTGAAAAGACGTTTGTGCACAGCCCCAATATTGACTACTCCGGATTGGAGCAAACCCTTTCATGTCCATGTAGATGCCTCCAATCATGCAATAGGATGTGTGCTAGCACAACCCACAGGTGAAGGAAACCTAGATTTGCCGATAGCATATGCTAGTAGGCAATTAAATGCAGCTGAACGAAATTATACCACAACGGAGAGAGAAGGCTTAGGCATGGTATATGCTGTGAAGAAGTTTAGACACTATCTATTGGCCAATAAGTTCAAGTTTTTCACTGATCATCAAGCTTTACTATATTTGGTCAATAAACCTTGCAATACAGGCCGTTTAGTAAGATGGTTCCTCTTACTAATGGAACACGACTTTGAAGTTGTTGTGAGGAAAGGGAGAACCCATCTTAGGGCAGACCATCTTTCTCGCATCACTTCAGGAGAGCCACCGCAAGGAGTGTCTGATGAATTGCCCGATGCTTATCTGTTCAATTTAGAAGTTGTTCCTAAATGGGCAAATAAGTTGGTACCAGTCCTAACCTTCGGGCCTGCAAATAAAAATGTGAAAACAAGCAAAGAAGAAATTGTAAAATCACAAAAGTATCAAATATTGGCCGGAAGTATGTACAAGCAAGATACCGAGGGCATATTAGCTTGTTGTGTTGAGGACGATGAACATACTAGTTGGATGCAACAAGCCCATGAGGGACTGCTAGGAAATCACTACTCTAAACAACGAACATTGCAGAATCTAAAACGTCTAGGAGTGTATTGGCCTAGCATGGACAAAGAAATACAGGAGTGGATCCAAAATTGTCCAGTGTGCCAGAAGAGACCCCCAATGGAGCATGCCACTCTTTATCATGTGTCATTAATCCCAGATTGGAGTGCTCCATTGGTTGAGTTCTTGAGATCGGGAACATTACCCAATCAGGCTAGTCTTGCAAGAAAACGGAGCATGGAGCAAGAGGCTCAAGACTATGCCTTAGTAGGAGACAACCTATATCGAAGAGGCAAGGATGGTTACCTAAGACTGTGCGTTCATGAATCAGACTATTTGAAAGTCTTAGAAACTGCACACAGTGGTGCTGCAGGTGGACACTTTGGGCCTGATAGAGTAATTAAGACCATTCTATTCTCAGGACTTTGGTGGCCCACTCTTCATATGGATGCACATACTTATGTGAAGAAATGTGACACATGCCAACGTGCCCAATATCCCATAAGAAAAGACGAGATGCCTTTAAGGCCAATGATGGGAGGACGTGCATTTTCAAAGTGGGGTATAGACTTTGTAGGTCCCATCAACCCCCCAGCTAGAAACTCCCATGTAGAATACATTATTGTAGCCACAGATTACCTCACAAAGTGGGTGGAAGTAAAAGCCACGACAAGGAATGATGCTCAAATGACGGCCAAGTTCTTATTCGAAAATATGTTCACTAGATATGGGTTACCAATAGAGTTGGTTAGTGATAGAGGTACGCACTTCTTGAATGAGGTCATTGAACATCTCCTTCAAGAATTCATGGTGATACATAAGAAGTCTGCCCCCTATCACCCACAAGCTAATGGACAAGCCGAGAGCACGAATAAGATCCTATGCAACGTATTAACAAAACTGGTAAATAATAAACGCTCTGATTGGGACAAACAACTTCATCATGCTGTCTGGGCATACCGAGTTGCCTACAAAACGGTACTCAATGCTACCCCATTTCAGATGGTCTTTGGACCGAATGCTGTGCTACCATTAGACTTCCTAATCCTTGCCTTGAAAGTAGCACAAGAGCATGAGTGGAATGGACATGAGTTGTCTTCCAGGATCTTTGATCTAGAACGCTTAGGTGAGACGAGGCTACGGGCAGCCACAGGCATTTATGCTGCAAAGAAAAGGCAAAAGGCATACTTTGATGCCCATGTAAAGGATAAAGGATTGAAGGAAGGAGATCTAGTGCTGGTTTATATGCTAAAGCAACATGCCCGCAAATTGGAGAAACGAGGATATGGACCCATGATCATTAATAGAATCTCCACTAGCGGTGCGGTTCAATTGGCCACTTTAGAAGGTGATATCCTACCAAACTATATTAGTGGATGCCGAGTCAAGTTATATCAAGAACCTCTTACAAAGGAAATGCTCATGAGACTCAACACTGCTAAAAAGAGAAAAGAAGAGGAGTTAAGGGTTAGAGAAGAAGCACAAGCAGAGGCTAGAGAGCGCATCAGAAGAAATAAGCTACGGCGGCTAGGCCTAGATGTCAACACAAAAGCTCCAAAATATCACATGGACATGTGCCAAAAATCGAGAATAACTACTTCTCAAATAATTGATTGACGTCCCTTTGTGACCATAGAGGTAGGACAAGGAAAGAGTGTAAGGACTGTAAGAGCATTGGTTGACTCAGGAGCAGCAACTAGTGCAGTTAGACTTTCATACTGCCAAGACCTGCAATTGAACATCGAGCCCATAGAAGCCTATCTGATAGGTTTAGGAGGCGTAGAAACCCCTTGTTTGGGAGAGGTGGAACTTCCCATCTACCTTCAAGATGTTCCAATAAAAGTCAAAATGCTAGTGTGTCATGATGAGGACCTCACAGAACCACTTATCTTGGGTCAAGATTGGATTTATGACCATGCTGTCAACTTGAACCTAAGAAGTCAACTTCTTCAAGTTTGGGTATATAATCAATGCATTACATTAGAATTGGAGAATCGCATGCCCACTGACACTGACACCACACACTCTCTTTGTTCCTCTAAGGCTAACCTTCTCGAACAAGATGTTGTAGATGTCAAAAGCTCTATGATCCAGACGGACGCAATCACGGAAGGACAATCGCAAAGACAAGATGAACCTTCTTCTTGTTTTTCAAAGAGTAAAGCATCCACAGTAGTTCAACCTCAGAAACAAGCAAAACAGTGCAAGACAGCCAATCTATCAAATAGACAAAGAGCTTTCAAGAGGAAAGAAGTGTTGGGCATGACACAGATCTGGGTAAAGAAAGGAGTACAACCATCGATGTTGCCTCAAAGATTCCCACCCAACCAGATCGACCATGAAAAAAGAAGGACCAATCACCTACGACAGGCTCAAGCACGAAGAATCCAACAAATTTGGGTACCAAAGCTATCAAGGAAGGTCGACCACAATCAGGTACAAATTTGGGTGCCTAAAAAATTAGCTACAGCTCAACAAGGGCGATTACAGATATGGGTACCCAAGAAGCTCTTACATACACAACGGCCTACGCTCCCCACCATGCACAAGGTATCAACAAAGAAGCCAAGGAAAGCAAAGGGTAAGAACAAACCACAAAGAACAAACGAAGAGAAACTCAACCCTTTTGCAAACGTAAGCAGGCATTCATCAAGGATATGGATTTGGAAGCCGAAAACACCAACAACATCCACAGAACCAAAAGGCCAACCACACGGGATACCAGAGTTTGGAAAGCATCCAAAGATGAAGTGGCCTGAGGTGACATCTACAAGGCCAAATACTATTCGGAAATGGGTTCCCATTAGAAGGATTACATCATTTCGAGATCCAATCGACACCCCCAAACAAAGAATGCATCAACTATGCGAGTAACATCAAAAGCCTCGACGTGCAGCAACCATGTGCCTTTGGCATAACCTTGTCTTTTGCACCATTCAGTTCATGCATCTCCAAAGTATGCATCAATATAGGGCCACCTTACATGGCCGTGCATAGACACAATTGAGAAATCCCAAGCACATGAGACACAATTTTCACATGAAAAATATGTTATTGATACTAACATCTTGTTTGATGCCATCGTGTTCCAAAAAAAAAAAAAAAGAGGAGAGAAGAAGACTATGTGCTTGAAAATGGTCATCAGCAAACTTCCAGCAAGGGCATCCCTCAACAAAAAGGACAAGCCGACGGTCAAACACCATGAGGGAACCACAACACGAAGAGATGAAGATCAACGGACCCTTCACCATGGTAAGACGTGCATGCTTCAACAACACTCTAACCATGATAGATTAGGAAACCTCTTCGTCAGCATACCCTTGAGCACTTAGCTCAAGACCCAATCTCTTGCACCATACTTCTTGCTATGCATTTTCCAAGTACGCATATGTAGGGCCACATTACAAGGCCATGCACAAGGCACATATTTTGTTCAACCCATGCACTAATGCACTTACCCACCATTCATTATGGGTTACAAGTACTCGGCATGAAAACTATGGAAAGCCATCTTTGGAAGAACCAGACGACATCAAGATGACAACAACAAGAGCAAGGAAACATCCACCACTGAGAGTTGTTCACATTCAACATTGACCACCTCCTTTGAGCAGCTAGCAGTTTTGGAAAACTCACAAATGCACCATCCAGATGGCATCAAGGTAGAAGTGCGTACAAAGGGACTACAAACTGCACGAGATAACAGTGGCAACGTGAAGAACCAGACAAACGACCAGGATACATTGGGAAGAGAGATCGCCCCTGTTGGACGCAAAGGATGCTACCTCCCAAGGTACTACATGGAACGACCACTACAACAAGGGTCTGTCAGGGACGACAGACTCAAGAGGGGGGGGAGTGTTGAAGCTCAAGATCAATGACAAAGCATGGAAGCGCATCAAGGAAGTGGACACACAAGAAGAGGGAGCAAGTAGGGACCTCCAAGAAGTGTATGTCAAATTTTCAAAAGAATCCCCTACAAAAATAGTGATTTTCATCACTAAAAACCATTGTAAATACCATTATCTATTTTTAGTAACTCCATTTTGTTCAAGCCGAGGAGTCCTCAAGCTTGAGGAGTATTAGAAGTACCATCGTACCAATTTTCATAATTTTTAGACTTCGTTTGAGCCCTCAAATAAGCCCTGGAACCTATTTTTTAACTAGGCCGGAGACTAGGTCTGGACAGGGCCAAAACCACTCAAAAACTATAAAAAGGGCTGGAGAGCTCATTTTGGGGGTTAGCTTGTTGTAGATTTCAGCTTTGTAAGAGAGCTCTTTGGTAATCGAAGCTTTCCATTGTTCCACTCTTTGCTCTTACCTTGTACGCGTGTGTGTGTGTGTGTATGTGTGTGCATGCTTGTGTGCTTTCACTCACGCACTTGTGCCATCATTTGCTCACGGTCTTCATACCGGTCCTCACGTCTCCGCGGATTGACATTTATGAGGTGTATCTCCTCACGTTGGTACTCACCATTGTGCTAGAGTGACATGGAGCATATTTAATTGGCAGTATGTTCTGTGGAAGTGGCGATTGTTGTCCTAACACTGGTTGAGTTTGTCCATATTTCCCTTGCTCATATGGCCTAGGTGCCAATTGTGCACCTGGATAGGGATTATATCTGGGAATTACCTTACTGGCTCTCTCAGAGGGTATCCATACCGCCTATATTGAGTTTGATTTAAAGGTCGTGATTGCCTGTTGAATGGACAATTCTCAGTGGTATGATTAGTGTATTTTTGTTCTATATGGCAATACAGGGTAGTTCCTTGATGTAGCTGCCTATTGTAAGGGTAAGCTTGAGGCAAGCCGGTTCCTCCTCTTACACATATGTGAGTAGGATGGTCTCCTCCGCATAAGCTGCATCTTCGTAACATGGGTATTCTCATTGGTGGATGCTGGTAGTTCCGCTATCCATGAACTCCTAACTTTTTGGCTACCAGCTCCGCCAACTCCTCTACGTTACTAGAGTTGGATGTCACTGTGCTTCTAGTGTCTTCTAATTTTGTAGGGCTTGGTGTACTTTTGAGATCGTCAGCTAGGTTGTCCTCTAGGTCAATACACTCTTGAAGGCATTCGCTCAATGTCTGTAGCCTCTTTACATAGATTAAAGTTCTCAGAGTCCCGTTCCTCAACCCGTATAAGAATAGTGATATCATTTTTTGCTAAGTGGGTCTTTCTATTACTAGGCATCTATCGACATATTGATTGAACCTCCAGGTAGCTGTTTTCATTGTTTCATTTGGGTTTTGTTTGAAGCTATGGATTAAAGATGAAGAGTTGTGTTTAATTCCTCTCTTAGTGAATTCTCAAATGAATTCGTGAAAAAATTGTTCGATATTTCCAAATTGATTGGGATCCAATGGCTGGAACCAAGTCAAAGCCGTTCGTGTGAGAGTGAGTTCGAAGGACTCATACTCTACGAAGAAATCGTCCACTTTCTCAGCTCGTAGAACTTGTTTAAATTCATCTATGTTATCGTAAGGTTCTCCCATCCCATCATAATGATTTCTCATACACTTAGCCACTTGAATTGGTCTTAGTCTTCTTATGGGTTATGGGTGTCTAGGCATTATAGGAATTAATGGTCTGATTGGAGGCATTCTAGGCTACGCTCCTAGTGGTGGTCTTGGCCTCATTGGTGGCCGATGTTGGTTGCCTAGTCCAGGGTGATTTTGACTATGTGATTGCGGCCCTGACATTGTGAATTGCACATGGGTTTGGTTGGGAATGCTCCGATGGCTTGTTTGTCTTGACATTGTATTTTCTGACTCTTATTGAGTCCCAAAGGGATTATGAGAGGTAGTTTCCTATTCTCGCAAAGGGAATACTCGCAACCCCATATACTTCGATTGAGCCCTATCAAGGGCATCTACCAACCAATACCTTCTTTGGTTCTTGTCTATGTATGTGACTTTAGACTCCTCTTCAGGATGTTTTAACTCATAGAAAGTCATTCGGCTTTCCTCTTGTCCTCGTGTGGGTGAGTCAGTTTGTAACAACAAGTCAGATCTATGGATCAAGTAGACCTCTGATAGGTAATCATCTTGAGGTATCAAATCTCCTCTCAAGACTCGAGTCACTACTCATTTGCCTCGGGGTGTAATTATTAACTCTTTAGGGTGTGGTCTTCCTGAGTTTCCTTGTCCTTCCAGTCCTCCTCTCTCCTTGATCTGATCGGGGTGTTCTGTTACTACCTAGATGTGTCCCAACTTGTCCATGTACACTCCTCCTTTGTACTTGACTGTAGGTCTGGGCACTATTGCAGATTCGGTGGAATTCACCATCTTGGCTACTAATCTATTTAAGTCATCCAGGTAGATGGCGATCTCTTGGGGATTAGTGGACACATTGCAGAGAGGTACGGTATTCCCCCTCTACCTTGGACATGAAGTTTCCCCTAGGGATAGAACCTTGCATGTCTTCTAAATCCATTGATATCTCTTCCTCCGAGTCACTAGAGGTGTCCGAATAGATAGAGTCATGACTTGCCTGAGTTGTAGTTCCTACCGATGAAATAACACTCCTACGACTACTTAGCACATGTCCTGATCTCAAGTTCATTCATCCTCCTGGGGCTATCTTGGCTCAATTGCCTCTAATTTTCCCTCAAATGTCTTGATATTTTCTAGGCGATACCACTCTAGGCGATACCACTCTGGATGATACCACTCCGATTATACGATACCATAGAATAACACGATACGATACTCACTATAGGACGATATGATACCTCTGTCTCTGACGATATGATACTAAATCAGTAGATGATACGATACCAGATTCCTTGTGATACAATACCACTCTTTGCACGATACGATACCACAATTTCTCACGATACGATACCAGATGTTAGAGGACATGATACCACCTTCTTGCACGATATGATACTAAAGTTCTCGCGATACCATACTAGTGCAAGTGACGATATGATATCACCTTCTTGCACAATATGATACTAAAGTTCTTGCGATACGATACTAGTGCAAGTGAAAATACAATATCACCTTCTTGCACGATACGATACTAAAGTCCTCACGATACGATACTAGTGCAAGTGACTATACGATATCAAAACTTTGCACGATACGATACTGAATTTTAGGACGATACGATATGACGTTGGCGATACGATACTGGTATGACAAACGATATGATACCAAGGAGGTCAGACAATACGATACCAGAAATGGGATATGATACCAACAATGTGTGCAATACGAATATTGCTCGATTGACGATACGATACTGTGATTGTGATGCTACGATACCACTAGCTAATCACAATCGCGATACCCACTTGATGATATGATACCAAAAATGGTATCGCAATACCTCAGGTGGTATGCATCGATACGATACTAGGCGAGTATCGTAATACTAGGGAATTTCGGTATCGCGATACCAAAACTCAACTGACCACGATACTATAGCCAAAATCACTTTAAACTTAAAATTTTTTGCACAAAAAGCTTTATATCTATCCCCTCCTTACTCTTAGCCCTCTATCTCTCTCGTTGAATCTCCCAAAACTCTCTGTCCTACCCCGCGATACCAGAAATGAGTTTAATCACGTGTGGTGGTGGTTATGAATTGATTTTTCTATTAAGAACTTGTGTGGCTTACCTTCAAGTGTGCCTAAACCCCAATGTATGCTCCCAACTCCTCTCTTTACCTCACTTTGCATGATACCAAGCTAACGATACCAATCGCTATCTGCACACGATTCCTATCCTCCACTAGTGTGAAATGAACTAATTTTTTTGGTTTTTATAGTTTGTGATGCTTGAAGCCTACTCTACACTAATTTTGGCAATTTTTTGAGATTTTTCTTGGTGATTTCAACTTCCTCCTACTCCACTTCTCTCCTTAACCTAACCCCAACTCTTCCTTCAAACTACTTGCCATTGAACGGATGCACTTCTACAAGTACGATTCCTTCACTCCAAAGCTATAACCATCATGAAGGCACCTTGGTTAAGTTTGTTCCCCGGCAATGGTGCCAAAAATGTGTGTATCTAAGTCACGAAGTGTTAGGGACTTGTGTCAAAGAGACTTAATCTCATTTGTCCCAGAAGTGCATATAGTGGTGGGTTGACACACATTTAATTATCAATCCAAAGAACCTCCTGAACCAAGTGTATGAGGATGTGTGCACATGTGATGGAAAGTGAAGTGGCTCAGCCACAATGCATATGAAAAGACTAAACTACCTCTCCTACTCACTATATCTCAGGAAATGTCTCCCTCAATACCACTTACAGCAGTAAGCACAAATTCGAATGTTTCTCCCAGCTTTGAACTCCGAATATGTCCAACTGTGGGTTCATTTTAAACCTCTCAATGAGGGGCATCTGCTCGAATCAGACAACTGCTCTTCAAGTTATGGCCAAAACAATGAATGGCGAGAAACACCTACACTCGCTCCACAACTCGTATTGGCTTACACACACTCTAGAGTAGTTCAAAAGTGATGGGGAGGGATAGACAATAGTCCTACACACACATTTCAAGCATTACACACACACAAAAGATCATAGAGAAGATGAAAATCACCAGGGAAGAAACAAATTCAAAATGTCAGTTCTCCTTCTTCACAATGGCAAAAAGTCTTCACAGAGATTCACAAAGTGACTTATATACATGTGCCCTAAAAATGGTCCTTTCACACACGAGACCAGCACTTTATTGACTAATCTCTAACGTCCTACTATTTTACAAGAAGTAGGTTACAAGGATTTGGGGCTTATGCATCTAGAGGACTCCTCTAGAGCAATTACCTAGCTTCGAGGGAATTTTCTAAGATTTTGAAGAAGAAATTTATGCCCATGAATCTGAAAATATTGGGGCTCCTCTTTTGTGCCTCTTTTCTTTGCAACATATGGCCCTTGAATGGATAAAATTAAAGACATATTGAGGTTACCTAGGCCTAAATAACCAAAGGAAATTTAGAGCTTTTTGGGCCATACTAGTTACCATAGAAGATTTATTGAAATGTATGTAGATATAGTTAGGCCATTGGCAAGGCTTATAATGAAGAGGAGAAAATGGCTTATCAAACATTGAGATCCAAGTTGGTGGCTGCACCAATTCTTCTTACACTAGATTGATCAAAGGGTTTCCATGTTCATGTAGATGCAAGTGCATATGTAGTGGCAGTAGTCCTTACTTAGCATAGTGAAGAATACAAGCTAGATAGAGCCATCGATTATGCCAATTGAATTTTGACTAAAGAAAAAAATTATAGTATAATAGAGAGGAAGGCCTTACAAATGGTATTTGCTATCCAAAAGGTTTTCCATTATTTGGTAGGGGTGAAATTCTTCATTATTAATCATCATCAACCACTTAGATATTTATTAAACAAGCCATAAGCAATAGGAAGGGTATGGAGGTGGATTGGTTTATTTCAAGAATTTGATTGCACTATAGTACATAGACCAAGTAAAGAATATGTTATGGTTAATCATTTGTCTACAATTAACCTAAATGAATAAGCAATTGGAGTGCAAGGTGAATTTCTAGATGCTCAATTATTCTCTATCAAAACACAAGGATGTTATGATGACATCATGGATTTTCTTATGACTAGTATGTATCCATCTAAATCCAATTCTATGCAAAGGAAGAGGCTGCTAATTAAGAGTAAGATTTTACATTTATTGAAGGAACATTATATAGATATGGTAAGAAAAATCATCTTAGGAATTACATCAAAGAAGAGGAGGCAAGGAAAATCCTTCTAACTGCACGTGAAGGATGAGGTGGTGGGCACATTCTTAGCCATATTATGAGCCAGAGACTTCTTCATGCCAACTTATGGTAGCCTACATTATTTAGAGATGCAAATGAAAGGTCTCAAGCATGTGATTTTTGTCAAAGGTGTGGCCCCAAGCCCATAAAGTAGAGACACAATCATTTGGTTGTTTCCACAACATGGAAACCATTTGAGATGTGGGGGCTAGATCGATTAGGGCATATCTACCCTACATCCTTTTTGATAAAGGAGAAGTATTTATTGATTTCCACTGACTATTCAACTAAGTGGGCTAAGGCTATTGGTTGTCTTGATTGCACAGCCAAACAGTTGCAAAATTCTTATATAGCAACATTTTTTGTAGACTTGGTTGTCCACTAGAAATTTGCCGAGCTCAAGGGACACACTTTTGAAGAAAGATTTGTATTAGTTTTTTAATAGGTACAATGTTTTACATCATAGTTCTTGTGCATACTACCCAAGGGACAATGGATAACAAAAATCTAGTAATATGTTATTGATTTCTCTACTAAGGAATGTATGTTGTATCCCACCACATGGACCACCTATTATCTACATACTCTATGGGGCTACAGGTAGGCATGCACAGAAGAAACAAGATGCTTTGGCTTTCAATTGGCTTATCGAGTAATATCTATTGAACTCTTTGAGATTTTACATGGCTCACTCTGTGAGGGAAAAGAAAGATCCTAGGATCTCCACTAGGATTACTACACTAAGCAAAGTGGAAGAAATTTACTTCCATGCCGTAAAATAGCTGAAGGAGACTCAAATGAAAATGAATGAGGCTCATAATTAAAATATGTGGAACATAAATTGTAGACGCATATTCTCATTTTTTACATAAACCTCATTTATAGGCATAGTTAAGAGGAAAGTCACTTCCTCATTAGGAAGGTCCTTACAAGATTAGAACAATCCTACAATGGGGTGTCATGGAGTTAGAGACTTTGAATGGAGAAGTGGTGCCATAGGTCAACATATATAGGCTCAAGGCCTATCATTGACAACAAATTTGAGTCTTTGTGGATCACTTAGAACTCCAAAATATGTCCACGTTTTACATAGCTCTTCTTGGTCTATTTATTTTTCTTATATTCATTAATTATCATGCTTTTTCTTTGTGTTTCATGCAATTTATAGGCCATTTCATAGTCTAATTCATGAGCACCTTATCAAATATTTCTAGGATTTTTTCCAAATGTTTTAGAAGTTTTAGAAATTAATTGTCTTTTGTTTTCAATGCTCTTTTTCTTATGCAAGAGAAGAAAAAGACGAAGCTCTTTGAGTTTCTAGGTGTGGGAAGTTTTCTAGAAGTTGTAGAATATTTTTGAGATTCTCTCCTAGTTGTTTCAATATTTTTTATAAGTTTTTGGCAATTTATTTTATTCTTTATCTATTTTCTTGTTTTTTCAAAAAAAGTGTACATTTACTGCTTTAATAAAAAGAATTATCTCTCTACTCTCTCTCTCTCTCTATATATATATCTCTCTCTTCCCTATCTATACCTATCTCTAACTTTATCTTTTCTATCTCTCTATATCTCCTTATCTCTTCTCCTCTCTCTCTCTCTACCCCACCCCCTTGCCAAGAACATAGGATAAATTTTATCCTTTGGTCCAGCATAACTTTATTTTTTTAATTCATTAAATCTCCATGGCTCTGCATTGCACATTGAATGGCCATTGTTTCCAAACTTGGAGCCATTTTTATTTTCCCATGTATTTCACATTTTACATATGTAGTATATGTCTCTCCCATGTTTTGGCAATTTTTTGATATCATTATCCCCAAATCATACTACCTATCCCTTCCTTTAGACCTAAATCCAAACCTTTCCCTCACTTCTCTCTCCCTTTTCCTCATTTTCCCCTCATCCCTACCTTCATTCCCTTCTCAACCTCTCCAACAACCCTACTTCTTCTTCCATTTTCACTACTCCGGTGTGAAGTTTTGCTATTCCTTTGGTGGGTTATTCATATGTTCTAATCGAGGTTTACATACTCCAGTGTGGGAGTGGTACATTTTTTCTCGTGGTTTGGATTTCTGCTATCCGGGATGAAGAGGCCATTAGGTGGTGGGCAATTCTTGAGATGTCAAAGATCAAAGTGGTGACTTGGCAAAGTGGTGCACAGGTGGTGCACAAGTGGCCAAGAACATGGGTACACATGGAATGCAAAAATAGTTTTCTCACAATGGTTTTGCAAGAAAAGTTGAATGCAGGTTGCAAAATAGTCTTTTTGAAGGGTTTTCAAGGCTCTTTAAGTGTTATGGAAGGTCCATGGACCCTCCCTTATGTAGACATTTTGGAGATATAAGGGTCAAAACTAGAAGTTGAGAGGATATGTAAGAGTTTTCATGTGGCCCTCCATTTAATTTCTTTTCCATAAAATCACTATAGGATGAAGTAGGCTATCATTGGTCTATACATGAAGTGGTTCTTGGGACATGAAAGTGATCACTAAGATGCGCTAGTAGTTGAAGCAGCATACATGAATTGGCACATCATAAGGGACTATTCTTGGAGATACATTAGGCATGAGCATGAGCACTAAGGAAGTAAAGCCACTCTCATTCTTGGACTACAGAGCTAAACTAAGGAGCAAGAGAGAGCACGAGGCTTGACACTGAGTGCACAGAGAGCAGCAAGAACAGCAAAAAGGGTACATCAAAGTACCATCAAGGAGGTGGTGCACATTGACAACAAAGAGTGCTCCTACCTTCAACCTTATTTGAAGCTTGAGTGCAACGTGTGAACAAGGGTAAGCAATTAGACAAGGTGGAGGACCAACACAAAGGAGGTCAAGTTGATAAGAAATTGTGGTATTTTGTATAGTTGTCTGTGTGTGATTTTTGGCTTCAATGCTACACACAGACAACAATTTTGTCTCATTCTAGATGAATCCATTGTATACTCTATTGTAATCAAGAAACAAAGGCTTTGGGTGCAGGTGAATTTCTCTTATTCTCCTTTGTTCTCCTCCAAACACTCAAGTCCATTTCAACTAAAGAATCCACCAACAACAGGACAATCAAACTTTATTTTGATGTGCTCAAGGGAATCATAGAGTTCATTGTATACTAAATCTTGCATTGTTCTATAGATATCCCACCTTGTGCGGGTAAGTGGATCCCGTGTGACCTTTTCCTCTACATTCAATATTTTATAAAAATGCACAACATTTGTTGTATGAAATGGTTTCTTTAATAAAAGACCTCAATAAAAGGAAGAGGATGTCTACTAGATACCTTTCTTATAATGCCACAACAATGTTTATTATCAATGAGGAGTCGGCGCCTTCACCCATGTATCTCCTCAACATTGTCAAATGGGGATTTGTTCATGAAAGAAATGAGCCTCAATAGGAGGCCATTAACTTAGCCAAAGAGAGTGGCATTGTGCAAAACAATAATTCTTTGGTGTTGTGGAAGAAAAATTGTCAGCGAAATCAATCATGGAAGAGCCCCCTGCATCGTCGAATCTCAACCCTTATCAACCCACATTACCAAAGTTCAAAATTAAATATATCTCCATCATCCTTGTCGATGGAGATGATTTTATTTTTCTTCATGATATTGAGAAGGCACTCAAACCCCATCTTCATGAATGCCAAAGTTTTTTCTCCACAATGTTATAGGTTCCACTTAATAATATATATGATCTTCTTGAAACGAAATCTATCCCATAGGGTTATTTAGTGACACACACCATAGAGATGATGTGTGAATAATTTTTAAAAGATGATAAGAATAACACAATGACATAAGAGTATGATGCAAAAGGAGAGGGAATAATGAAGAATAAAATACCTACATCCCCACTAGTAGAGTAGAGTGGGATGGCCCACTCTAGCATAGAGCTTGATGCCCCTAGAAGAGTGGAAGAAGAAGACAGTCTTCATGATGTAAGTGGCATTAAGGAATTGAATAAATTAATTTATCAATATTAGAACTTGAATTATCATTTTCTTCTCTAATAGGAAGCCATTGAAGTGGACAAGTTTGTTGCAAGATCTAGTAGGGATAGTTCTTCTCGAGGTAGTGGCTCATCCTTGGAAAACAATATTGGAAAGTTGCCAAAGGATGATTTTTTCATAATTCATAAAGATTATAGTATTTATGGGCACTTCATGACTGGTGCTTGAAGGCCATGAGTAAATTTTTGTGTTTTCCTACAATCACCCAAGTCACTAATTGTGTCATTCTATGTAGAAAATCTATAGAGTTAACTACTCTCAGAGTTCACTTTAGAGGAAAGCTAGTAGGAAAAATATGTATTTCCATGGATCCTCAATTTCAAGACCTAATATAATTTCTAAATATGTATTAACATACAAGTCGCAACAATCTCTCCAAAAGAGAAAGAAAATTGTTGAGAAATTGAAGGAAACACAGAACATATGTAACCTTTTGAATCAATAAATATTTCTTTTTCACATCTTGTGTAATCCAATTTGAGTTTGGCAATATTTGAACAATGAAAACTCTGTGTTTTTATTACTGTGAGGACTTTGCAAATCCCTTTTGGCTTATTACTAACATATGTGTAGAGTTTATGCACTTATGCAAGCTACCACACTTTATCTGTAATTTAGAGCTTTCTTACCTCCATTTTTGTGCCTTTACAAGGCCTATATGTGCCCAAGTAGCATTAGCAACACAAACACGAGATTTTAGGGCCTACAAAAATGTTGCAAAGCTAAATCCCTATTTTGTGGCAAGGGTTTTCTAGGCATTCAGAAGACTATCGTAGGATTCTCGACTCACTATGAGTCCATATATTAAGAGAATAAGACCAACAACTATGCACATAAACCATAGGAAATATATATGCAAACCCTTAGTACTAATGTAAGCTTAGACTTGTTGAAATCGTGATTTAGCTTTATACAGGCCACCACATTTTGTATCTAATTTTCTTATATCCATTTCTATGCCTCTAGAAGGCTATATGTGCTAAAATAGCCCCAACCATAGAAACGTGGGATGCAATCATGTGACAATTTTTTATGGTTGAATCTCACATTTTTTGTGGCTAGGGCTTTTTTGGCATTCTCAAGAATACCGAAGGGTTCTAGGCACATTAATAGTCCATATGTAAAGAGAATGAGGCCAACAAGTACTTATATGAACCCTAGATAGTCTATATGCAAAGCCTTATTATTAATGTGAGCTTAGACTTGTTGAGATCTTGGTTTAGATTTATTTTATTACAAATATAGCCTTTCCTAGGCTTTAAAAAAGTTAAAAAAACCTAGCCATTGAAATGTGGGATTTATTCCTACATAGTTTTTGAAAAGCCAATGTCTGTGTTTCTGTGGCTGGGTTTTTTTTAGCTTTTCTAAGCTTCAGAAAGGAGTAAAGGCTCCTTTATTGACCATACTCAAAGGGAGTGAATTCAACTAATTGTGTTATACTTTATGGAATATTGGAATGTTCAATGGATTTTAATGCCTTGAGGTTTTTAATGTGTTTTTTGTTTTGATTTAGCAGGTGAAGATCCATGAGGGTATAAATGCACATGGACTTATTCAAATACATATGGAGATATTTAGAGGAATATTTTTAGAAGATAGCTATTTTTAGAACGATATTTAGAGGAATATTTTTTCTGTAAAAACGATAGATAGGGTTAGAAAGCGATGTTTTTATAAAAATAGAAAATTATGATTTTTGTAAATAAAGCAAAAGCACGCTTTTTAAAGCACCACCCTCATATATCTTCTATTTAGGACATAATACGAAATACCTATAAATACACATGCTCTGATAGACTCGTCCATCAGAGTATGTGGGGCAAGATCATACTCAATCTAGTGTTGTCTCTTGTATCTTTCTCTTCTCTGAGTACTTTTGTGTGATTTTGTTTCTATACTATCCTCTACATACGTGTGTCTCTAGGATCCAAAGGGTAACAGTGGTATTAGAGCTTTTGGTGTGAGATTTTTCAAATCTTCATTATTGCATCCTCCTTCTAGGGAGTTTTTTTTCTAGCATTTATGGAGTATAGGAACCCTTTCATCACTGAAGGTGCCCAAACACAAGGCCTCACATCTATCTATGTAGAGAGTGCATCATCACCCCCACATGATCCGTCTGTCAATCATGGAACTCGCATGTGAGCCATTTTTGTGGACAGTTGCATTAATGTCACAAGAACATGGACTAGGTCTTTGCCACACAAGTGCACATGCTTGAATTTGCTGCCATCACCCTGTTCAGAGCAACGAATGCGACCTTTGGTTTTTGCATCTCTTGTATTGAAGCTTCCTTATCCTGTGCGTGAGTGCTGAGAGGGAGGGGACGAAAAGAGCATTCTTACTCTTCTGTTCACATATTATAGAAGACAAATGCGGCCAAGTTATATATGAACAGGATTGGAATTTATGCACATGTGGGATCAACCAGCAGGCGCTCACATAAGCATCCATGTGAGTCTCCAGAAGCATTGCCCTCTGCATGGCTTTTTAGTTGTCGAGGACATTAGATAGAGCTTTTGGAACCTATTTTTGTAGTGAATTATGAAGAGCTATGATGCATGCATATATAGCTTGTGCTTGCTTTACATTACATATAGGATAATCAAACTGCTTCTTAATGTGGTGTTTTATGTTAGTGCCAATTTGAAGTTTGTTTTTCTTTGCTAGAAGCTTTGGTTAATTTAACCCATCTACTTCCACTTTATTGGCCATATCTTGAGCATCCTATATCCAAATTCAAAGATTCTTTTTGTTATGGCAAGCTCACTTAGAGATCTTTCCAATGAGTTGTTGCAAGCCATAGTTTTGTTTCAGGCTCAGTTATGTTGGGAACTTGAACTTTGATCCTTCACCTTCAACAACCCTCTTTTGAGCATCCTTCTGAAGCACAACCTATCGCGAGAGAATTTGAAAGCTATTCCAATGAAGGGACCTATACACACCTCCAAATTACCTTTTAGACCTCCAGACAAGTCTCTTTTTAATTTATATGCATTGTTGCTCTCTTTTTGCATCAAATTACATATAGGGCATGCAATTTTGCATAGTACCTAGACTAGACACATAGTTTTGACGTGAATTCATCTTGTGCATGTATTCTTCTTGCAAGGAAAACTAGGTATTTTCTTGTAGGTTAGCGGGGAAAAAAGTGTATATCTATTAGGGTGTGTAATCCACTTTGGTCTATTTGTAGATAGATTGTGTCTGTCGACACCATTATCATGGAAATTGCTTGTTGTAATATTTTTTGGTTTTCAAAATTGTGTTGTTATGTTGTCGAAGTTTTTAGAAAATTAGTATGCATATGCATTCAAGCATATAGAACATACTAAAAGTTTCTTATTTATTTATTTTCCATTGAGAAAAGGCTTGTAATTTGTTTTAACTTGCTACTTATCATTCATGATTTTCCAAAAGTTATTTTATCATATTCATTTTTTCAATCACTCTTGGATTGCATTTAGATTCCATAATACACTTTGGCCCTCCTTATTATTCACATTCACATTAAATTCTAGTTTTTCCAATTCCATGCATGTGTTTTTACATGGGAGATGCTTATGATTGTTTAGTGATGGAACATGAGATTGGTCATTCATGTCTATTTAATTCTTATTAGCTGAGGTCAGTTGCTCATCAACTCGAAGGCATGTTATACTTTATGGAATATTGGAATGTTAAATGGATTTTAATGCCTTGAGGTTTTTAATGTGTTTTGTTTTTTCATTTAGCAAGTGAAGATCCACGAGGGTGTGAACATGCATGGACTTATTCAAATATTTTTGGAAATATTTAGAAGAATATTTTTAGAAGATAGTTATTTTTATAAGATAGTATTTTTAATTATTTTTGTAAAAATAATAGATTGTTTTAGAAAGCGATGTTTTTGTAAAAATAGAAACTTATTATTTTTGTAAATAAAGCAAAGGTATGCTTTTCGAAGCTCCATCTTCATGTATTTTCTATTCAGGATGTAATAAGAAGTACCTATAAATACACATGTTGTGATAGACTCATCCATCAGAGTATGTGGGGGGAGATTAAACCAAATCTACTGTCATCTCTTGTCTCTTTCTATTCTCTAAGTACTTTTTTGTGATGTCATTTATATACTATCCTCTGTGTACGTGCATCTGCAAGATCGAAAGGGCAACAAATTGTATAAACCCTAATCACTCTTTATGTAGACCGTGAGCACTTATGGAAGCCTATAATTGTTGAAAGCATGATAATGTACCTAGAACTACATATCTTGCTTTTCCTTGGCTTATGAAATCTTTATTAAGCCATGGACATGCTTACTAGAACATACATTATCAAATTTGAAAGATAATATGTAAAGAAAAAACAAAAGTAACTTTTCTTTTCAAAATGTAGGTACAAGATAATTAGGAGAGAAACTCAAAGAGAGAGAGAGAGAGAAACAAAATAGACAATATAGGTTAAGACAAAATATTTCATTCATCATTGAAGAACATTGCAGCATATGTTTCACAAAAGCTACAAATTACAAAAGTCTTGGGTTATTTCCTCTTCTTCTTATAACTAGCTGAATATCTTTGGGTTGTATGGTTACTCTCTTGGAATGGATAGCACATAGGTTAGAATCTTAATACATGGAGATGAGGTAGGCCTCTATTGCCTTGTGAAGTGTCTCATGTTCTATCCCTTGTATTCATAGACCTCACCAATATCTTTGTAGTTCTTCCTTTACCATTCTTCAAAATGATCTTTTGGTATGAGAAGTTCAACTAAGTTTTTATATTTTCATATGTCAGCAAATGCTCTACAGTGTCTTCATCATCTTTGTGGAGCTCTGGCATTGGGAGGAATCTTAGGTTGTTTTGTTGAGCTCTACCTCATGGTTGATAATTTTTTTTTCTCAATGTACATGATGTGAAGGTCCAACTTCATCTTCCACATTCTATTCTTGATTTGTGCATTGACTTTGCTCCCTTTCGTCCTCTTTTGGTATCTCATCTTCTCTTTGCATAAGTGTCTTGCCTCCATGTATTACCCTATGGCTCGTTGGAGTGTGCATCTCATTCCATGGTAATTGAGTGCTACACATATTAAATTATCAAACTGAGAGTTCAAAACAGTCAAGAACATGGAAATGCATGCTTTAGTGATGCTAGATTTGGGAAAGGAACAAGAAATACACACAATACTAAGTATCCACCTCACAATACACATCCTACATGAAAGTGCATATCCCAATGCTTGGTGCAATACACAAAACAAGTGTTATTTCCTAACTTCCATACCTAGATATAGTCAATAGTTGTAGGATTTGAACTCACAAACTAACGACTAGGAGTACGATGGGCTAAGCACTTGCCCAAAAAGCCATGGTTGAGGATTGCTTCCTAATCCTCCCTCTTAGGGTGTCATTCAACCATCTCTTGTCTTTCATTTATTTGAGTCTAACACCCTCTTCCCTTCTATAGATCATTGTCTTCAATGATTAATCCTTGACCTCCCCTTGAATTGATGTCCTTACCCTTGCACAGTCTCTTGAACCTTCTTCTTCTCAACCTTGGTCTCTTGAACCCTTGATTTAAACCTTTCTGTCTTGAACCTTGCCTTTCCACTTATTGGTCATTGGGCTATGGACTCATCAGATCTAGTATCCTTGTCTGCAACCTTAGTGTCTTGAGCCCCTTTTCTCAACCTTAGTATCTTGAACTTGGTTCTCACCCATTCTGTATATCTTGGATCATCAATCTAGTGCTTCCATTGAAATGAAATTTCATAGAGCTTTCCAACAGTATCTTACATGTCTAAATCTGAGTTATGATTCAAATGGGAGATACACTCTAGTCTTTGATGGGCTCATTTGTGAATGCGACACGTGCACCTTCCATCCACTTGCCGAAGCCTACTTCCTAGGCTCTAATACCAATCATGGGATTTGAACTCATAACCTACTAGCTAGGGGGCTAACCACTTTCCCCAAAAGCCATGGTTGAGGATTACTTCCTAATTCTCCCTCTTAGGGTGCAGTTCAACCATCTCCTACCTATCATTTATTTGAGTCTAACAATAGTGGGTTCATTTTGAAGCTCTCAACAAGATGCATCCAATGGCATTTTAGATACCTTTTCTCTATGTTATGTCCAAAAACCTGAGTGATGGGAATCATCTACTTACTCCTAAATACTCCTTGCACTTCACACACATGATACTAGTGAAAAGAGATGGGAAAAGGCTAGATATCAACTCTAAGCACACATTCCATGCCTCAAGCACACATAGAATCGTATGAAGAAGAAGGTACATACTCAAGAAGAAGAAATTTTGAATATATGAAGTTAGTTCTCAATTATGGAAAAATTCTTTATAAATGAGTCAAAAAGTGGCTAATATACATGTGCCCTAAGTCTGTTCCTTTTACACAAGAGACTGACACTTTCTTTAGAAATTTCTTAGTTCCTACTATTATACAAGGAAAGTATTACAATCTTTAGGGAATATGCATCTAGAGGTGTCATCTAGTGCATTCACAATGTTTCTTAGTGTTTCATGATGGAAATTAAGAAAAGAAAAGTGGCTATTATGGGCCTATGCTTCTTCTCTTTTTCTCTGTACTTCTTGTTGTCTCTTGTCTTCAATCCTCTACAACACTCTTCCCCTCTACAACATTTAGTGGTTGAACCTAGGATACATCTCGCCTTTGATATACCCTTATTATTTTCTGTAAGCGATACATACAACTTCTTCTATAAAAGGGTTGTACCATTGTCTTTGGCCTCACACATAACCTACATATGACATTTTGCCCATTGTGATCAGATGAGGCTTCCTATCCTCCTCCCATCTTGCCAACTTGTTCCTCTATGGATGATGCTTCAATTTCACCCATTTGTACTATTTAATTTACATCCTTCGTCTTCTCACATTTTCATTGGCCTTGCATGCCATCAATAGTGAAGGAAGTGCTCAAGAATTTGATGGAAAGGGATTTTGTCCTTATTTTAACCTTTAAAGTTTTTAAGTCTTTTGGGTGGTGCTTCAAAGGTCTCATTTATAATTCTTTAGTGACATCCACTAGGACCTATTGCACTTATTCAGCCTTTCCCTTTTCCTTCCTTAAATCTCGAGTGGCTTGATTCATTTCCCTAAGGAGCTCTAGGAATAATGTAAGATTATACCCCTCCACTCACCCCTCCTCCTAAAGTCTATCATCCCCAATAGGCTTTTGATGACCACACATGTAAGTCTGGTAGACTATTTGTTTGTGGGTTTGAATCAATTTGGCTTCATGGATCATGAACTGCATCCATTTCTCTAACTTAACACCATCATGGGGTGCTTGGCAAGGATCCACAAAAAGTGTAGCTCATTGGCTACTAGGTGAGCATTCAATTGGCTAAGATTTTTCAAATGATCTTAGAGGCCACTTCAAAAAATCCCATCAATAAAGCTTCTTCAAAGGTTTGTAAGTATGGACTTGCCAAAAACATTAGCCTATAATACTCCATTATATTTAATCTGTTAAGTGTTACTAAAAATAAAGGAGTAGGGCCGTGCCTTGGTTAATGCCAATGAAATTAAAAAATGTGTACTTTGCACACTTGAGAACTTTAAAAAATGTAAGGATCATATAAAGGCTTTTTTGTAAGATTTATTGTCAAATCGAGGACATGAGCATGTTTCGTGAGTAGAACTTCTATAGTGAAAATAACATAGTCTTTAGTAGGTAAGTAGTTATGTGATGGGCTCGGTAGCAACAAAAAATTGAGCCACTATTTATTAAGGATACTCTTCTGCTACACTTCCCAAGATTTACGCTAGGATCTTC
Organism: Ceratopteris richardii; assembly: GCA_020310875.1. Taxonomy (NCBI): domain Eukaryota; kingdom Viridiplantae; phylum Streptophyta; class Polypodiopsida; order Polypodiales; family Pteridaceae; genus Ceratopteris; species Ceratopteris richardii. Next base: position 76,967,101 of record CM035420.1, on the reverse strand, counting down.
TCCTTGGCACTAGACAAAAAGAAGGATTTACTTGCAATAGAGATGATGCATCTTTCCATTGTACCCATAGTATCTAATTCTTTCCAAAAGCCTCTTGTGCCAAATAGGATCAACTACATTAAATTCTTCTTATGCCTATGTAAATTTATTAGTTTTGAAGTTTTAATCCAGATATAGATACTTTAAAATGAGCTTCTTTATATACAGACATGTTTGTTCCTTCATTGTTCCATATGATACATTGAAAGGCTTCATTATCTGATCAAGAGCTTTGGTTCTCACCTTTTCTTCTTTCATGACACATACAAGTACTTCAAATTCTTATGTCATTCAAGAAACCACTAGTGCCCACTTGTTTTTATCTAATTCTACTATGTACGACATTATAACCTCCTCAAGAATTGCCTCATGTTGATCGTGTGTTGGAGAATGAACAATGAGGGGGAGAAAAAGGAAATACCTCTATCTCTGTAGTAGCCACCTTAGTATTGGTCTCTACTATTTTCCCCATGTTTTTTGGTTGAAAACATTAGATAATGGAAAAGGCATATGATGATGCTCACATAAGGACAAAGGACTTAGAGTTGGAGTCTTAGTACTAGTATACATGTTGAAGCAACATGCAAAATGCCTCCAATAACAAGGCTATGGTCCTTTAATCATTAGTGGCATTTCCTCTAGTGGAGCTATCAACTTAGCCACATTCGATGAACATATATTGCCAAACTACATAAGTTTATGTAGAGTAAAAAAATATATGGAACCAATAATAGAACAAATGCTAACAAGGCTATTAGGAGCTCAAAACTATACAAATGAAGAGGAGAGAATTCGGGAAAAAGCTAGACAATGAAGCCCTAGAGAGAATCAGGAGACAAAAGGAATGGATTAGAGAGTGAGATGAGAAATGTTTAAGTGGTGAAACACCTATTCCTATAGCAAACTATCAATCCACAAATATCAAAGAATTTTTCAATGCTCCAAGATAACCATAGTTAAATTTGGGAATTGGAACTGAAGATTCTCACCTAGAAGACTCTTTGATTTACATAGAAGTAACTTTAAACAATGCTTGTGTCTCCTTAGTTCAGAAACTAAAGATTATGATTGTTTTATTTCAAAGATGTAGGTGCTTGGAGGAACAAGAAGTACGTTGCTCAAGGCTTAGCCAAGGCCAAAAGCTAGAGAGTTCATACAACATACCTACTCATGATGTCCAAATGAGTAGAGGAACCTTAGAGGGAGCATCCTAGGTAGTTCATTCTCCACTTCTTACATTTGGTATCAGAGTAGAGAGAGATCTTGTGGAGAGCGTGATGGAGATGAAAGGAAGATCTTTTTGTGGTGACACTTATGGAATGATTCCATACTAATCCTGGGGCATCTTTGTCATTAGCAATTCAACCCGAGGAAGGCTTGGGGCATCTTGGGAGGAAGGCTTCCATGATTCACATGGATTCGAAAGGCCTGCATCATTGTATTGAAGCATCATGATGCAAAAAGACAATCCCCACACAAAAGTGATGCAAACTGCCAGACTAGGTATGTGTCACCTCTATAGTTCATGGAGGAACTTCAACTACAACGAAGAAGACTTGAACACGAGACCTCTAGTATGGAGGCAAGCATCTTAGCCACTAGCCACTTTGACTTGATAGTAAAACTTTTTGTGCTCTTATAGATAGACGTACTACGCAGAGTTAAGAGAGGAAAGAGATAGAGAGAGAAGAAGAGAGAAAGAGAAAGGTAGAGAGGAAAGAAAGAGAGAGAGGGAGAGAGGAAAGAGATAGAGAATAGAAGAGAAGAAAAAGAGGAAAGAGAGAATAATTAAGAAAGGAATTAAGAGAAAGAGTGATAATAAGAAAAAGAAAGATATAGAGAGAGAAAATAAGACGACAAAGAGAAGAGTTAAGAAAAAGAGAAAAAAGTAGAAAAGAGAGATACAAAGAGAGAAAGAGATAGAGAGAAGTAGAAATATTGAGAGAAAGGATGAGTGATAAATTAGGAAAGAGAGGTGGAGAGAAATAGATGAAAGCATGTAAAGGAGAAAGAGAAAGGATGAAAGAGGAGAAAGAGAGAAGAATAAGGAGATCTTGAGTGAGATAATGTGAAGAGTAGAGAGAGAAGGAAAAGATTAAAAAGAGAGAGAAGAATAAAGAAAGAGAAGGGTACGGAGGAATCTTCACCCTCCTAGACAAAAGAAACTATAAATATATTCAAGTTGGAAATCCCTTATGTGTCCATCTTGAATATGCATGACCTAGATTTTTGGAAGGAACCTCAATCCAATGAATCCATTCTTCAAGCTGCCTTGTATGTTAATCAAAATCCTTTTTGTATTACAATCGAACAACCTACTCCTCCTTCTCGAGAGAATCTTTCACCGAGCCATAGAGAGGATATATTTTCTTGAGAGGAATGCAAGAAGTTGTTAATAAATAGATTATTAAGAAGGATAGGACATCTACAAAACAAGGGAATCAAGCAAATGTGGATGTGCAAAGATCAACTTAAGGAATATCAATGGACTCAAAGGCAACTACAATCACTAAAGGCTACAAAGAAAAAAATCATTCCAAGCAGGAAGACCAAGGCAAATCAACTCGAAGACTATTCGAGTTTGGCTACCAAAGAAGCTCAGTTACACCCAAATACAACATAAACAAGCTTGGATTCCAAGGAAAATTCTAGAGACAACAAAGGAAGCAATTAGAGCATTAGAAAAAGCAATCATGCTTCAACCCAAGGATATTCCAAGGAATCATAATGATTGAAAATTGGCAAAGTCAACCAAGCAAATAAAACCACATATTCAAAGCAAATGCATATGGAGGATCATACAATGAAAGCAGCATTAGTATAGAGATAGGGTAAGCTAAAGGAAGATCGTCATAGAACTACCAAGACATATCAAGTGTGGAGACCTAAGATAACTCAGGAAAAGCAACAACTTGAGAAATAGTGTCATTTTTTCACACATGTTGGGGTGAATGCATCTAGAGTATGCATAATAGCACCAAACTATAGGGCTTCCCATTCGGAACATGGCTTCTCTAAGATTTTTTAGCACTGCAAATTTCATTAAAACAAGGAATGGATCTTCATTTCTAATCTAGTAGTTTAGGAGTTGTGCTAACCATAGCTAACCTTACACTTCACCTATCACTAATCAATTTGTTTTCTTTTTCTTGTTCAATAAAAAGTTTAGAAACCAAATCCAATAGAATTATTTAAAGGAATGACAATTAAAGCATGAGCATGAATTAAACTTTTCATAACCTCTTGTGTTAATCAAAACTTGATGATTTGAATACAGATGGCTTCTAAGGATACATAAGAAACTTTTGAAGCACACAAATTTCCTTTGGAGTGTGCAATCAAAGAAAGAGGTCTCTAGCTCAGGGATGATCAACCTGCTTGTGATCAACTCTTCTTAATTACAATATGGTAATGCGTCAAGAACATCAATTTCTAGTAATGAACATTTTCCACAAAATGTGAAGAACAATTGAGATTTGGAGAAAATCTGGGATCGATAGATATCTCAATCTTCCCATTTACAAACTAGATTTTGAGAGATGCACTCAAGTTATGAAAAACCTACATCCAACAATAAATAAGCCTCGAATACTAGAAGTGCAAGTCACTAACTTGAAGGATAGGTTGAGTACAATCGGATTTTCTCATAAGGTAATCAAGGATGCTTTTGGCTAGATTAAGAATGGCACTATGGACTTGAAGGATGTGAATCATGAGGCAAAGAAAAGAATCTTTATGGAAATCAATTGCTTGGACATAGAACAAGAACTGTGCCTTATGCATCAACACTTTTTTCTTCAGGAGTGCATATATTTAGAAGACAACTTAGCTGAGGATCTCAAACCCACACAAGTTCCTACAAAATCATAGGATACAAGGAGCAATGAGACTTCTAGTTCGAGTTATGTGGACGAAGTGGCAGAGTTAGTGGCCAAGAAATTAGGGGTGCAAGGACAAAGGAACTACCAGAACTCCTCCTTGAGAGTGCCAATGTTAGAAAGTTGCACACTTTGCGGTGGAGATCATCCATCTCTTGTCTACACCAGAGAAGGATTAGGGTTATCACAACCTTACCCATATGATAGACCATCAACTCAGGAGCCTAACATGTACTCTTATAGTGAGCAAAAGTACCCCAACTACAACACTGAAAACTATCCAATGAGTAGCCAACCACGACCATTTGTACCACCCCAATGTAGACCATATGAATACCCCCCTAGGGAACAAGGCAGAGATGTCCCTAGGTATAACCCATGTCCAATACCACGAGGAGCAACTAGGCCATATGAACATGGAGGATATAGCCAACCTCGACCTATACCAGGACAACAACCACCCCAACCACTATATCCGACACAAGGGCAGAACATCACAATACATGTCGTTTGTCTTGAGTGTAGCAAAGAACAACTCCTAAGAGATTGTCCCGAAGATCCCTCTAGTGCACCAAAGGTTACACCAGTTAATGTAGTAGACTTAGTAGGGGATTCAAGTTCCAGTAGTGATAATGTGGCTCCTATACATGCAATTACTAGGGCACAAGCGTTACAACAAACTAAACGAGCTGAGCAATCAGAGCCAAGTGAATCACGAGAGCCTAGTAAGAGAAAAACAAGAACATGGAAGGATACTATGGAGAAAGCCAATCGTAAGTGGACCAAAAAGTTATCCAAACTAGAAGAGAGCTTGAAAGATGCAAAAACAAAAATAGAATATATTGCCTCTCAAAGCCCCTCGCATGTCAAAACTCCATCCACACCAACTCATCCCCAACCTCAACCTCACCCACCAACCATTGTAAATAGACCACAAGCAGGGTCTGTTCTTGTAGATCCAACCCAGAAGACTTGGACATGATGTCCAAGGCATACCAGACTCGACTTCAAGAAGGGCCAACACCTGCAAACCTAGACAAGAGCTACCCTAGAGCAGATTTAGAGATTGAACAGACAAAAATGTGCATAAAGATGGTGGAACTAGCTCAAGCTATGTTAGAGGCCAATCAATCATTCAATAAGACAAATGTGATTACACCGGGTTGGCACTTCTAGGGCTTACTAGATAGATTAGAGTAGTTGGTAAATAAACCTCAAGTTTCTTTACCTCCTCAGGCTCAACCAACGGTTGAAAGAGAAATCTCATCACCAAAGAAAGTCTATGTTCCTGACTCCATAGACGACGGAGAACCTCTTATAATTCAACAATACTGCGGGAAATACAAGAAGAGAAGTGGACCAAGGAGAAGGATGTTTCCCCTCCTATTCTTGAAATTGATGACCATCACGATCAATTCCCACAAGACATTCCATCTATTTATGGAGACCAAGCAGAGCAACAAGAAAAAGAAAGTTCAGGATTTGAATCCAATTCTTTACAAGAGTTTCCACAATTCACAGGCCCATGGGAATCTGAATCTCTCCACATTAGAGCTCCCACAATATTGATCAGAAACAAAAACTTGGTGGTTCCAAGAAACAGTGATGTCATGAAGAACAATAAGGTTCACTGTCATCTCACTATAGAGGAGCTACTCAAAGCAAAACCTGAGCTATGGAATCATGTGAAGGATCAGGTTCCGGAACTTGATTCCAATATGCCAAAAGCAGACACTAAGCAGAAAGTTTCAGAGATATCTCTAGACAAAATAGGGGATACGAGCAAAGGTGAGGAAGGTAATACTTATCTTATGATCACCTACCAAGGTTACACAACCAAAGCAATCATAGATTTTGGTACTGATGTTGTTATTGCAATCACCTCCTTGTGGAAGCAATGGGGTAAACCCGCATTAATACCAACTAGAATGAAGATTCAAATGGCTGGCGGCCATGTTGAAAGACCTCTAGGATTTCTAGAAGGGATAACTCTAACCACTTGTGGTGTAGATTTTGAGCACACCTTTGCTATATTTGACTTTGGTAAAACTAATACCTACGAAAAGATCCTAGGAAGACCCTTCCTATGACAACTCCAAGTTGTACAGGATTGGGGAGCCAATTCCTTGTACTTGCAGCACTTAGGGGTCACAACCAAGGTCAATTTGAAGGATTACACCTTCAGAGATGTACCACCCCTACAGTGGAATCCGATCCACAAGGAGCAAGAAGATTCAATCTTTGTGCATTCTAAAAGTTCACCTGATACATCCTAAATGCATGAAGATACTCATTTGTGGATGTGTAGGGTCGCAAAGGAAGAGGAAAAACACCTAAAGGCAAGATAAAAAGGAACTTCCCCAGGAGATAGACCAGTTAAAGACCCAGCCTATACACCGATGTTCTTTCAAGATGAGGAATTTGAGCCTCATGGTTGGGCAGAAATCTTAGCTACCATGGACATTAAAGTTAATGAAGAACAATGGACACCTCATTGTGATGAGGAGGGTTATGATATTTCAGTGTTCATGTGTCAACCCTTGCTAGAAGAATGTGACCTTAGTGATGTCATAGAAGAAGGTGAAAATGATGATGATCTAGAGTCCATTGTAATGGATAGTTGCTTTGACTCAGAGAAGCACACTATCTAGAAGATGTAGGAGTATTTGACCAACCTGAAGAAGTACCTCTCACAAGCATTAACATTGTAAATTCAAAGGAAGGAAGTGAAGGAGTTCAAAAGAAAAAGAAAAGACAAGTAGTGAAACAAGAAGAGGAGGAATCATTGTTTGAAGTACCAGAAAATTTCAAGAAATATGAAGTTGAGGACCCAAAAATTTTGGTACGAAGGCCTAAGAGAGAGGCCACAATAGGAGAAGCATATGATAACAAAGAAAAGACCAAAAAAATCGTAGTCACCATTGAAGAGAACGAAGAGAGATGTACGTACATAGGAAATGACCTAAGTAAAGAAAAGGAAGCAGAGTTAGTAGATTTATTAAGGGAATATAGGATGTGTTTGCATGGCACTATAGAGACTTGAAGGGAGTAGATCTGAAGGTTTGTTCACATATGATTCCCATGATAGTAGATGCCAAGCCCACCAAACAGAAGCCCTACACATATAATGACACCTATGCAGCTAAAATAAAAGAGGAAATCGACAGATTGATTGAAGTCGGATTCATCTATGAGATTGAGCATACTGAATGGATGTCCCCCGTTGTAGTGGTGACGAAGGAGAACGAGAAGTTATGTGTGTGTATTAACCTTAAAAAATTTAATGCCGCCACGGTAAGAGATAGTTATCCGCTTCCAATCACTAATCATTTATTGGAGCGTGTTGTAGGCAAGGAAGTTTATAGCTTCCTTGATGGATTTTTGGGTTACAACCAAGTAGCCATTGCCACAGAAGATCACCATAAAACGGCCTTTGCAATAGAGTGGGGAGTCTTTGCATTTTGTGTGATGCCATTTGGACTCACCAATGCACCTGCAACATTCCAAAGGCTCATGTGTCATGTCTTCAAAGAGTTCTTGCGAAAGAGCTTAGAAGTATATGTGGACGATTTATGTGCTCATTCCCAAGAAAGGAGACGTCACATTCTTGAGCTCAGACAAAACTTCAACAAGTGTAGACAATACCAAGTCTGTCTGAACCCAAAAAAGTGTGTATTCATGGTACGACAAGGTAAAATATTAGGTCATATTGTTTCTAAGAATGGAATATCAACAGATGAGGACAAAGTGAAAGCCATAGTGGAATTGCTGAGGCCAAGGAATGGTAAAGAGGTACAAGCCTTTATGGTCCATTGTGGATATTACCGTAGGTTTATTCACATGTATGTGATTATAGCTAAGCCTCTTTATGCCTTGTTGACAAAGTTTGAGTGGAATGACAAATGCGAGAAGTCCTTCAATGAGCTGAAGAAATGCTTGTGGACAACACCAATACTGACCACTCTGGATTGGAATAAGCCATTCCATGTACATGTGGATGCATCCAATTATGCAATAGGATGTGTGTTTTCACAACCTACAGGTGAAGGCAATCTAGATTTGCCTATAGCATATGCGAGCAGACAACTAAATGTTGCAGAACAAAATTATACAACAATTGAGAGAGAAGGATTAGGCATGGTATATGCTGTGAAGAAGTTTAGACACTATCTATTGGCCAACAAGTTTAATTTTTTCATTGATTATCAAGCCTTATTATATTTGGTCAATAAACCTTGCAATACCGGACGATTAGTAAGATGGTTCCTCTTACTAATGGAATATGAATTTGAAGTGGTTGTTAGGAAAGGTAAGACTCACCTCAGAGCGGATCACCTTTCTCCATCACTTCAGGAGAGTCACCGCAAGGAGTGTCTGATGAATTGCCCGATGCTTATCTGTTCAATCCAAAAGTTGTTCCTAAATGGGCAAATAAGTTGGTACCAGTCCTAACCTTTGGACCTGCCAATAAGAATGTGAAGACGAACAAGGATGACATTGTACGAGACAAAACTATCAAATATTGGCAGGAAGCAGGTACAACAAGATATGGAGGGTGTATTAGCTTGTTGTGTTGAGGATGATGAACATAGTAGTTGGTTGCAACAAGCCCATGAAGGATTTCTAGGGAATCACTATTCTAAACTACGTACACTAAAATATCTGAAACTTTAAGGAGTGTATTGGCCTAGTATGGACAAAGAAATTCATGAGTGGATCAAGAATTGCCCAGTGTGCCAAAAGAAACCCCCTGTGGAGCATGTCACTCTTTATCATGTATCATTAATTCCAGATTGGAGTGCTCCTTTGGTAGAATTTATGAGATCAGGAACATTACCTAGCGAGGCTAGTCTCGCAAGAAGATGAAGCATGGAGCATGAGGCAAAAGACTATGCCTTAGTAGGCGATAACCTATATCGAAGAGGCAAGGATGGGTACTTCAGACTGTGCATTCATGAATCAGATTATTTGAAAGTCTTAGCAACTGCCCATAGCATTACACAAAGTACATAAAAATACCTTTCCAAAAAGCTAAAAGTCAAGTAATTTGGATGAGCTTGGATATCTCACATAATATACACTCTGTGAATGCCATATTTGGAAGAAAAAAAGTGCATGCAAAGACCTTTCCATGAAGATAAAAATCAAGCATGTTGGATACATTCTGTTTGGGAAACATAACCAACCAAAATACACTACCTATCTACATAGGTATGTTAAAAAATTGATCTTCACTCTTTAACTGATATCCCATCACAATATATAAGCTTTGAGGGAGATATTTGAGGAAAAAAACATACACAAGATAAAATTTGTAATGAGTGTTTAAATGCAAGAAATGGTTACATATACACTGAGATATGAGCTTGATAATAGAGCTATTTACAAAATGGCATGTAGCTAGAAGGAGTCTATGGGTAGACAAAATGACAAAATGACCAGATACGACTACTAGGAGTTTTGCCTGTTTCTCTCCTTGTTTAGAACATGCTCCTACTCCACTTTTATAACCAATGATCATGTGAAGAAGTTTGTGCCTCCTTCTTAACTCACCACTTTCACTTGATTGCCCACTGTAGCTTAGTGATGAGTAGCACCTCCTTTAATGTCAATCCGGGAAGACGTGAGGATGGTATGAAGACCTCGAGCAAGTGGAGGCACAAGTGCGTGAGTGAGAAGCACATAAACATGCACACACATACACACACGCGCGCACACACGGCAAGACAAAGAGTGAGAGGCAATGGAGTTCTTAGATTACTTTCAAAAAGCTCTTACAAGTTCATTTCAATTACAATCTCACCTCAAAAATTTGACTAGGTTTTGGCCCTGTCCAGACCTAGTGTCTGGCCTAGTTAAAAATTAGGTTCCAGGGCCAATTTGAGGGCTTAAACGGAGTCTTAAAAATACGAAAATTGATATGTAGGCACTTCTAAGGCTCCTCAAGCTCAAGGACTCCTTGGCTTGCACAAAATGGAGCTACAAAAATATGAAATGGTATTTACAATGATTGTTAGTGATAAGAATCACTGTTATAAAGATGTTGATTTGGAAAAATTTGAAGGGCCTATCTGCCAGATTTGCATCCACTGCTTTGTCTACTTAATCCTTCACCTCGCTCTGACTCTCTCCGTTGGCTTCCTTTTCTAGTCAGTCCTTGGGTTCCCATACTACTCTCAACACCCCCCCCTCTCTCGCGTCTGTCGTCCCTGACAGACCCTTGTTGCTGGGAGTGTTGGATGTAATATTCCACAACCTAAGTGGCAAGCTGATGTTCTTGTATGCGTAGTCCTCTGGCCAAGTCTGTCATCATATGATCCCAATCAATTGGTCCTGGAATGTCCGGATGTGGCAGACGTAACTGATCTGCATGGATCGCTTGTTCTACTGCGAATAGATGTAGCAAATGTGTGGGTCTGGGAATGAAAATTTCTGAATGATATTCCCAGAATCCCGTAGAGAACATTTCCTCAAATGTTTGCTTGAAGCATGCGGGTAAGTACTTTATTGGTGCATGCCAGGCAAAGATTATAGTGACCGAGGGAGTCTGGCTCATGTCGTAGACTAAATCCTTGTTACCTTGAGAGAATCCAAGGGCGGAGATGTATGGAGCTTGTACCTTCCGAACGGTTTTGAAGACAATGGTCATGAGCTCGAATATTTTCATACACATTTTCGCTGCTATGTCGGGAACATTATTTAGACGTGTAGACCAGTGCCGAATTGTTGATATCATGTAGGCTACGGTTGGGGTCCCTCGAGGTGGAGCAAAATATGGATACTTAACCCAAGCCGAGCATTCTTTATTGTTGCGTACCTTGATCGCAAATACTTGCCATGATCTGCGACGTACCATTGGGCAATAACATGGATTATACTTGATATACAGTGGCATGGTTGCCCAGGTGCTCATCATCTCAGGGTAATCGGTTAGGAGACGTGCACGCCAATTAGGCTGGAAGATCGAGCCCGCACGCGCATCTGTCGGTAAGTCCTCTGGCTCAAATTGAGTGGCAAATGTGGGCTCCTTCCCTGTATGTCTTTTAACTTCTGCATTATAATCATGTAGCAAGACAAAATAAGGCATGTATTGCGACTCTGATGTTGTGATTAACCGTTGGTGGGATAGGTTCTGAAAGTAAGAAGACCGAAGGATAGTTTCTTCGAGATTTGTGAGAGATTGCATTTGCACGGCAACGCGATCATCATGTGTCTTACCCACTTTCTCGACCCTTTTGACCCAATCTGGAACTTGAATTTGTAAAGTATCCTGTCCTTCCTCTGTAGTCCGAGCACCGGGTGTTGGCATCGGCTCGTACGGCTCTTCATAGTTGTCATCAACAGGGATTTCCACTACTGTTTCAGGTTCTGGTTCTTCAGTGGGCGAGGGTGGCCTTTCATATGGTGCGAGGCGTGCTTTGAGTTCTGCCACCTGCTTACGGAGGGTCTCTAATTCTTCTGTGGAGCCTTCCAAGATTATTGACTCCTATTGAGCTGTGGGGGCATGGGCTATCTGTTTCTTTAGGTCTGCACATTCAGTCTCTAACTTTTCATATGACTCCAAGAAATTTGCATGCTCCTCTAGTAAGATGCGAATGTCTTCTGATGGGACTGCTCTATACTTGGTAGGGCTAATGGTTGCTCCTGCAGTTCCTTCCATAGCCGCTTCAAAGTTGTCTTGGTTTTGTTGCTGAAGCCTCTTGTTCTCTTCTAGTGCTGCTGCCATATGCTTCCTTAATAGCCCAAGGTTGCGTCTGAGTGTAGCATTAGATATCATTTGCGCTTGGAGCACTGTTTCTAGTTCCTTGACTGCTTGATCATCTATTGTCGATGTCTTTGATTCCAATTCGGAGTGAGCCTGCTATAAGGTGGTATGCTCGGTTAAGATCGTTTGGTAATCGGCTTCAAGAGTGTTGACTCTAGCCTGCAGACGTTGAGATTCTGCCTGGAGGGCAGTAGTGCGTTCTTCCAATTGATGGTATTCTTGTTGTAGTTGATGTGCACACTGAAGTAATGTATTGAACGTGCTATTTACATTATGAGATGCAAGGGGAAAAGTTTGGAATGCAAGGGAGGTGGGATTGGGGAGGGAGGTAGTGAATGCTGTGTGTGCCAATGATGTGGTGAGTGGTGAGGTGGGGGGTAAGGGAGGGGGAGATGGTGGAATCATGGGGAGAGGTGTTGTGGTGGGTGAAATGTCCATTGGGTCAGACAGAGTGGTGTGTACAGGGGCTACCATGTAGGTGGGTATGGTAGGTGAAGTGAGTGTGGTGTTCGTGTAAATTGATGTCGTTGCGAACATTGGGGAAATGTGCCTCTGAAACATTGGAGAGCGGATGAACTGCTCCACAAAGGATGGGTATTAGGGTGGTGAGGTTAGGTTGAAAGAGGTGTAGGGGCCAGATGGGAAGTGAGGGTTATGGAATGGAGGTACCCGTATTTGGGGATAGGCTGGGAAACACAGGGTGCCTTCGGTGGGTGTCGGGTTTCCAACCACACTTGGAATTATGGGATGGCCAATTATGGGTTCGGAGGGTAGAAGGGTTGAAGTGTACAAGGGATTGGTGACAAAAGAGAAGAGGGTGTCTTGTGAGGTGGGTTCACGAAAGGAAAATGATGTGACTGAGGGTGGGTTATAAGTGAAGGTAGAGGTGATGACTAGCGTTTCTTCCATGGTGGGAGGTGGTGGTGGGGGTGGAGAAGGTGATGATGGGGGATGCTAGGGTGAGATGGGTGATGTCTAAACAAAGGTTTCGGCAGAGAGGTCAATGGTGGTGGTGGGCGTAGTTGTGGCTTCAATGGTTACCTCTTGTTCTGTGGCGGGCATCCTGATAGTCTTACCTGCTCGTGGTAATGTGTCGACTCTGTGTTTGTCATACCTCACGGACTGACGGGCTGTAGTGTGGAAAACCTCCGGAACTCCTAAAGACTCTGACACTAATTTGAGGGTGTCAATGAAATGTTGATCCACCCCATCATCTGATAGCATTTCTTGCATCAAAGCTTGACTTGACACAAGAGAGAGTTGATGCCTTTCTTGCACTGCTTTGATTGTGTCGTATAACCTTTGTAGTTAAGTTGTATATATGCAGGTGCACCTACAATTTTTGGCACTTCTTGTTGCTCATCATGATGCTCTTGATCATAATCCTCCTCATCTTCCTCCTGTTCTTCATCTTCATCATCCTCTTCATCCACTTCCACTGTGGTGACAGATACTTGGGCGGTTGTTGCTTGCATTTGCACATTCTCCACTTGTTGTGCCTCTTATGCCTCCAGCTCTACATCTTGTAATAATTGTTCAAAATCTTCATTCGTGAGTTCTTCCAAAGGTGCACCACTGGGAAATTCAAGGTCGGTTGGGATGGAAGGGAATATCAAGGTAGAACCATCGGTGCTGCATCTTGGAAGTCGGAGTGTGAATGGTCGGACTCTTCGGGCTGGAGGGGTGACATCTGGTGTTAGGGTGGCTCCACGTGGTTGAGCACAAGGGACTTGGACAGTACCTCTCATCTTCTTAGAAGGGGGTCCAGTGGATGTCCTGCCTCTAAACTGCTCTACACGATTCCACATTAGGGCCCATTGAATAGGGATGTCATAAGCCAAACACCTATAAATGATTCTCGTCAGAGCACAGCAACCATATAAAACCTGTTTCCGTGGCCATCGTTTGTGAGCTAGGTGTATCTGATCAATTATCCAGTGGGGTAAGTTGATGGTGAGGCTCTCTGTCTCTGCCAGATACAAACTAAACCAAATCTTTTTGGGTGACATGGTGAATCTATCTTGTGCAGGAAAAGCAAAGTGTTACATGCACATGCGAAGGTGTATTGCAATATTAGGCGTCATGGACACCATGTCCTTGAGTTTGGTGAGGCTTTGATCTTCATGTAATCAGGCACTAGGGTCTCCTTCTCTGTAGGAATATGCATTCCGTGCATATCTAGAGCTCCCTCACCAAGTTGTTTGATAGCCTGAACCTCTTGAGCTCATTTCCTTTTGTTAGAGATGGGATCACAAATGAGCTTGCACCTTTTGGGTTCTTGTTTAGAGTCAAGGTGTTGATGAGATAGTAGCATCGCATGAAGTCAGGCTTTGGGAGCCGTGCACTGAAACATGCATTCAATCCTGCCTTCTCCCATACCGAACGTAGACCTTCTGCATTTTGTAACTTCTCGAATTCTCTTGTAAAGAAATGGTATTTACCTTGCTTCCCATTGAAGTCCAACTCTGATTCCCATAGGTATGTTCCCTCTCCCAAGGGTCTGCCACTTCACAAAACCAGTGGGAAGTTTTTCCTACGGGCATGGTATGGCCACTGGGAGGGTCCACTATAGGTATGATTTTGATGGCCTGCAATTCTTCTGGTCTTTCGTTTGTTTCAAGAAAAACGGGTAAACTGTCTAAGTCCACCACTTGCTGGCTCGTTTCTGTTTGAGAGCTAGTTCCTGCCGCCTCAGCCATGTTGAAAATTTCACAGCTGGTTTTGTGAGAATATATGAATAAATGTTAACATTGCAATGGACACAAAAATTACGCTGTGTCCCCGTTACAACATTAACATGAGGTTCGGGAGAGGTTATGGGGTTAGTAAGTGCTCGGTGCTTGTGTGTGTAGTTAGGAATTGGGTAGACCTAAGAACTAAGTGGAATGATGTAGTGTGAGAGTGACGTAGTTAGTAGGTGGACATGGATTTACAACTGGGGTCCGGGGGTTTATTACAAGTTTTAGGTTGCCAAATGCAATGGATAGGTTTTGATCTTGACTTTGTGGAGACTCTGGAGAGTGTGATAGGGTATTTACTTGAAAAATGGGGCTTTTTAGGGACCCATTTACAAGTGATTCTACTTGGGCTCATGGAAGAATACGTGTTCGTGCGTGATGTGTAAGACTCGGCCTCAGATGTTTGCGTGAGTGAAACATGTTGTACTGGGTGTGGCTTTGGTGTAGCTATTTGAGCCCGCAAGCAAGCCTTAGGCACCCAAATTTTTCGTGATTGTGGGCTGGCCTTCATTGACTTCTTGGGTACCCAAATAGACTTTACTTTTGCAGAAGAACTTATGAAAGGCTTCTTATTAGTATCGTGCTGTTGATTACTAATAAGAGGTTTCGGCCGTGAATTTGGCATGGTCGCACCAGGGTGTTCGCCTTTCAGCACCCGTACTTGTTTCATCGGCTGAGATATTCTTCTTCGCACGTGTTGTTGGCCTCTAGTGTAGGTAGTGCTCTGCTTCCTCTGTATTTGATCTGCCTTTGGATGCCGCATCTCTCTGGCCTTTGGAAAAGAAGGGAGTGTTGTCTTCTCCTTGACTCCGTTGTTGAAACAAGCCTCTTTCTGCATCACACAATTTTGGACAAGAATAGCATTGTCAACTTCATGTGCGCCCCTGGAAGGACGAGGAGTTTGTGCTTTACCTAGTCCCTTGAGTGCCTCAATTTCCAATTCAACTGTAATTTGGCTATGATTTACCCATACATGAAGAAGTCCACTTCTTAGGTTAGGTTGACTGCATGATCATAGATCCAGTCCTGGCCCAAGACAAGAGGCTCAGTGAGGTCCTCATCTTGACACACTAGTACTTTGACTGTCATTACTTCGTCTTGAATGTAGAGGGGAAGTTCCACCTCGCCCATGCAAGGGGTTTCCACACCTCCCAATCCTATGAGATATGCTTCTATAGGATTGACAGTTAATTTAAACTCTTGACAGTAAGACAATTTAACAGCACTAGTGGCTGCACCTGAGTCAATCAAGGCCCTTACAGTCCTTGCACCCTTTCCTTGTCCTATATCTAAGGTTATAAAAGGACATCGATCAATTATCCTATGGGAGCTGATATCTGAAACTTCACACATAGCCACGTGATATCCTTGATCTGCATATGCATCAGTCCTAGGTTGCTCTCTACCTTGTCTTCTTAATTTCATTCTCCGTATGCGCTCTAAGGCTTCTGCTTGAGCTTCTTTGCGAATTCGTTTTTCTTCTTCTTTGTGTTTCTTAGCGGTGTTGAGTCGACTTAGCATCTCTTGTGTCAGAGGTTCCTGATATAACTTTACTCTACATCCGCTAATGTAGCTCGAGAGAACATCACCCTCTAAAGTGTCTAGTTGTACTGCTCCACTTGTGGAGATCCTATTAATGATCATGGGTCCATAACCTCTCTTCTCCAGTTTTCTCGCATGGTGCTTCAATGTGTAGACTAAAACTAAGTCTCCGGCCTTCAAGCCTTTATCCTTCACGTGGGCATCAAAGTATGCCTTCTGTCGTTTCTTAGCTGCATATATCCCTCCAGTAGCCCTCAGTCTTGTTTCCCCTAATCGTTCAAGGTCAAAAAGTCTAGAGGAGAGTTCATGACTCGTCCATTCATGCTCTTGTGCTACTTTCAATGTAGGTATTAAGAAGTCCAACGGTAGCACTGCGTTTTGGCCAAGTACCATCTGAAAGGGTGTGGCTTGGAGTACCGTTTTATAGGCAACTCGGTATGCCCAAACAGCATGGTGTAGCTGTTTGTCCCAATCAGAGCGTTTATTGTTCACTAATTTTGTCAGTACATTGCATAAGATCTTATTGGTGCTCTCAGCTTGGCCATTAGCTTGAGGGTGATAGGGGGCAGACTTCTTATGTACTACCAAGAATTCTTGGAGCAGATTTTCAATAACTTCATTCAAGAAGTGAGTGCCTCTGTCACTGACTAGCTCAATAGGTAACCCGTATCTAGTGAACACATTTTCGAATAAAAACTTAGCTGTTGTTTGAGCATCGTTCTTCGTTGTGGCTTTTACCTCTACCCACTTGGTTAGATAGTCCGTGGCAACAATGATATATTCAGCATGTGAACCCTTAGAAGGGGGATTAATAGGACCCACAAAGTCTAGTCCCCACTTAGAGAATGCACATCCACCCATCATAGGTTTCAGTGGCATCTCATCTTTGCGTATAGGATACTGAGTTCGCTGACAGACATCACATCGTTTCACATAGGTATGTGCATCCATGTGAAGGGTCGGCCACCAAAAGCCCGCAAATAGTATTGCCTTGATCACCCGATCTGGTCCAAAGTGTCCTCCTGCTACACCTTGGTGAGCAGTTTCCAACATCTTTAGATATTCACTTTCATGGACACATAGTCTCAGGTAACCATCTTTACCACGCTTGTATAGATTATCGCCAATGAGTGAGTAATCGTGGGCTTCTTGTTCTAAACTCCTTTTCCTAACCAAAGTCATGTCTGGGGGGGAATGTTTTTGTCCTCAGGAAGGATACTAGTGGTTCACTCCAATCTGGCACTATGGACACCTGATAAAGAGTGGCATGTTCCACAGGTGGGTTAGTGCAACAGATTGGGCATTCCTTGCACAACTTTTGGACATCAGCCTCCATAGTAGGCCAATGCACTCCGAGTCTCCTTAGTGTCTGTAGGGTTCATTGTTTTGAGTAGTGTTGCTCTAATGCACCTACATGTGCTAATTGCAACCATTTAGCGTACTCATCCTCTTCCACACAACAAGCCAAGATCTCTTGATCTGTGTGCTTGTACATACTACCTGCCATGATGTGATATTTTTGAGCTTTTACTACCTCTCTATCATGTGTGTTTACTACTGGGTGGTTAGGCCCGTATGTCAATACTGGCACTAATGACTTAGCCCACTGCGGCACCACTTCCAAATTAAACAAGTAAGCATCAGGAAGTTCATCTGACACTCCTTGTGGGGCTTCTCCATATGTGAGCCTAGAGAGATGGTTTGCTCTCAAATGAGTCCTACCTTTCCTTACCACAACCTCAAAGTCGTATTCCATTAGTAAGAGAAACCATCTTACTAATCTACCTGTATTGCATGGCTTGTTCATGAGATATAGCAGTGCCTGATGGTCAGTAAAAAATTTAAACTTATTTGCAAGCAAATAATGTCTAAACTTTTTAACTGCATATACCATGCCTAAGCCTTCTCGTTCAGTAGTGGTGTAATTTCGTTCAGCTGCATTCGATTGTTTACTGGCATAGGCAATTGGGAGATCCATATTACCTTCACTAGTAGGTTGTGCGAGTACACATCCAATAGCATAATTGGATGCATCCACATGAACATGGAATGGCTTGTTCCAATTTGGTGTGGTCAAGATTGGTGCTGAACATAATCTTCGTTTAAGCTCCTGGAACGAATTCTCACATTCATCAGTCCACTCAAAGTTAGTCAGAAGTCCGTACATGGGCTTTGCAATGACAACATACATGTGAATGAACCGGCGGTATTAACCACAATGCCCCATGAAAGCTTGTACTTCCTTGACATTCCTTGGCCTAGGTAGCTCTACTATGGCTCTCACTTTCTCTTCATCAGTGGATATGCCATTCTTTGACACTATGTGTCCTAGAATCTTGCCTTGCCTGACCATAAAGATGCACTTTTCTGGGTTCAGGCAGACTTGATATTCTCTACATTTGTCAAAGATTTGTCTGAGTTCAGGAATATGCGTTTGCCTAATGTTGGAATGAGCACAAAGATCATCAACATAGACTTCTAAGTTCTTCCTCAGGAACTCTTTAAACACATGGCACATCAGCCTTTGGAAGGTAGCTAGTGCATTGGTAAGCCCAAATGGCATTACTCTAAAGGCAAAAATGCCCCATTCAGTGGCAAATGCCATCTTATGATGATCTTATGGAGCTATGGCTACTTGATTGTAGTCCGAAAATCCATCAAGGAAGCTGTACACTTCTTTGCCTGCTACTCTTTCTAAGAGATGCTCTGTGATAGGAAGCAGATAGTTATCTCGAATTATGGCTGCATTAACCTTCTTCAAGTTAATGCACACTCACAGCTTTCCATTTTTCTTGGGCACCACTACGATGGGGGATACCCACTCAGTATGCTCAATTTCATAGATGAATCCAGCTTCAACCAGTCTATCTATCTCTTCCTTGATCTTGGCCGCATAGTTGTCATTGTATGTGTATGGCTTTTGCTTAGAGGGCCTAGCATATGAGGTCATGGGGATAGTGTGTGAGCATATATCTTGATCAACACCCTTCAAATCCTTGTAACTCTAAGCGAACACATCTCTGTATTCTCTTAGCAAGGCTATCAATTCGTGCTCTTCGTCTTCCGTCAGGTCATGGCCTATGTACGTGCATCTCTCTTCTCCTTCTTCTATGGCTACAACTATTTCCTTTGTGGTTTCTTTGTTATCATAGGCCTCTCCTGATTGTGCCTTCCGTTTGGGCATTCTGATTATGACTCTCCTGTCATCTATCTCATACTTCTTAAAATTTTCTGGGACCTCAAACAAAGATTCCTCCTCTTCTTGTGTGACTTCTTTCTTCTTCCTTTTATTATCTTCTTCCTTAGGGGTTACATGTGTGGCTAGCCTTACGTCTTTTGTAAGCTCTCCATGCCTCTGGGGTTGAAATTCTACTTCATAGAAGTATTCTTCTTTGATGCAAAAGGTGGGTCCATAATGATTGACTCTAGATCGGAGTCACTTGCATCCTCAAATGCATCAAGGCTAGGTTCGCACTCTTCTAACACTGCCTCTCCCATGATTGGCTCTATGGAGAAGACTAAAATGTCATAGCCATCTTCATCACAGTGAGGTGTCCATTGTTCTTCATTGATGGCTACATCCATTGTTGCTAGGATTTCTGCCCAGCCATGGGGTTCAAATTCTTCATCAGGAAATACTACAGGTGCATAGGCTGGGTCTTGAATGGGTCTATGTGTTTCGTTTGCACCTATTTCTCTGGCCTTTTCTCTTTTCTCCTCTTCTACTGCCACTTTGCACATCCATAAGTGGGTGTCTTCGTGCATCCATGAGGATCTTGATCCTATGGAATGCACAGATACCGTATCATCTTTGGCTCTATGGATGGGATTCCATTGGATAGGAGGGACATCTCTATGAGAGTAATCTTTGAGATTCACTTTGGTCGTAACACCTAAGTGTTGCAAGTACAAAGAATTGGTTCCCCAGTCCTGTACCACTTGCAACTGTCGCATAAATGGTCTTCCCAAGATCATTTCATAGGCATGATTTTTGCTAAAATCACATATAGCAAATGTATGCTCGAACTCAACACCACACGTGGTGAGAGTTATTCCTTCTAACAACCCTAGGGGTCTCTCAATATGACCATCGGCCATCTGCAATTTCATTCTCGTTGGCCTGACTGCTGGCTTGCCCCAACGCTTCCATAGGAAAGTGGTAGCAATTGCAACACATTGCGCGTGAGTCTAGAATGGCATTTGTGGTGTATCCTTGATGGGTGATAGAAAGATATGTGTTTCCCTCTTCGCCCTCACTCATGTCTCCTATCTTGTCCAATGGTATTTCTGGCACTATCTTCTGGGATCCTACCTGGGAACGAGGTTTTGCTATTTCTGGTACTTGTTTGGCGACATGCTTCCATAGCTCTGGCCTTACTTTGAGTAGTTCTTCTAAGGTGAGGCTGCATTGTACTTTAGTGTTTTTCACTACCTCTGTGTTCCTAGGTATGACCGAGTCTTCGTTTCTTACCATGACTGTGGGTGCTCTCATACAGGTAAACTTAGCTTCCCATGGGCCTGTAAAGTGGGGTAATTCTTGTAGAGAGTTAGACTCAAAGTCTAATCTTTCCTGAGATTGGGTGCTCTCCTGCTCCTCATAAATGGATGGGATGTCTTGTGGGAATTGGTCGTGTGCATCATCCACAAGTTCAATAGGAGGAGGGACTTCACTTTCTTTAGCCCATTTGTCTTCTTGAATCTCTCGTAGGAATTCTGGTGTGAATCGATTCATAGAAGAGGATGTGTCTGGTGTTGGAGAAACAATCACTAATTGGACCTATATTTGAAGGTCAAATCTTAGGAAGAAAACCCCATGCCTATGTGAAGGGACAAATTCACAAATGTATCATATTTGTAAAGTTAGTTCACTTTAGTTCTAGAAGTTTTTTTTAAAATCACGAGAATATGAAAATCTATATAAGTTAGTTTGTATCAACTGACGCGGTGTGAGAGAGAGAGAGAAAGAAGAAGTAGAAGAAGAAGTTCATTTTATACGACTGTGTATAGTCGTGCTTCTCTGAGTGAGAAAGCAACTGTAAAAACTTCTGAGTTTTTTATAGTTATGAGAAAGAACTGAGTAAAGTTCTGTGTATGAGTCTCTCTCCATCATCTCCATGCTTGCCTACTGTGTGATGAGTTACAAAGATCAAGTTTTCTGAGCAATTCGATGCCTGGCATCGAATCTTGGCTGATAAGTCATTTTTTCATTCTTTGTGTGTTAACTGTTGTTAAGTCTTCTAAAAATATGAAGTTTGTGGAGCAACTCGATGCCTGGCATCGAGTTCCAGCATAAAATGGATGCCCGGCATCGACTTCTAGCATATAAGTCATCTTCTTCATGTGTGTGTAAAATAGAGTGTTTCTGGTGCAGAAAAATAGCCAAAAAAAGCCCAAAGTCGATGCCTGGCATCGACTTTGGACTGAAATTCGATGCTAGGCATCGAATTTTTTATTTTTGGACACCAGGAATACTAAAACAGTCAAAGTTTCCAGTTTTGGAAACTCATATAGGGTCATCTTGTGAAGGCCATAACTTGAGGTCTAGAGCTCCGTTTGATGCATGTGATAGCTTGTTGGAGAGCTCTACTCTTTTAGTTTCAGCATATAAAGTTTCATGGAGAAATAATACTTGAGCTAGGCGAAATTAGCAAAATACTGAAGGTATGTCATTTTGGTGACTAGGAATTTCTGTAGAAGGAAAGTTCTCACTTTAGGCTATCATTTCTCAAAGTTTGGAGTGGCAATGAGTTAATGGTGACCATAGAGGTGTTCTAGTGTCACATTAATTCATTTCTTGTGGTGTTTCATACATCAACAAGTGGTATCAGAGCAGAAAGATTCTCGAGAGCAGAAGACGACAAAGGTACGAGAAGTTTTGTAAAGTTTTCCAGTAAAGTTTGAAAGGTGAAGCATTTGAAGACACAAGGCATCAAAAGATTACTTCAAAAGTATCCTCATACACAAAGAACTTCAAAAGGTATTATCCTTTATCCTTTAAGCTCACAGCTTGCAGCAGAAGGAAAGAACTATGGCAGATCATATTTCCATTGACCAACTGGACAGAGATAATTACCCCGCATGGGTAATGAGAATGGAAGCCTTACTTATGAGTAAGGATCTCATGATATATGTTACAGGTGAAGAAGAGAAGCCAGTATTCGAAGATGAAAGCCGACCAAAGAAAGAAGAACTAGATGCTTTAAAGCATTGGCAGA
The DNA here is from genome assembly GCA_020310875.1 of Ceratopteris richardii. Classification (NCBI taxonomy): domain Eukaryota; kingdom Viridiplantae; phylum Streptophyta; class Polypodiopsida; order Polypodiales; family Pteridaceae; genus Ceratopteris; species Ceratopteris richardii. The sequence continues at coordinate 76,944,924 of CM035420.1, read as the reverse complement.
AGAAGGATGCAAGTGCAAAAGCATACATCTACAATACAATCTCTGATCATTTGCTACCACACATCAGAGGATTGGAATCATCTGAAGATATATGGAATGCATTGGAGTATCATTTCCAAAGCACTACTAAAGCACGGAAAGCAAGTCTATGGTCAGAGTTTACAACATTCAAGAAGAAGCCAAGTCAAACCATTAATGATTATGTCACTAAGATGAAGGATCTTGCAGTCAGTCTTGGATCCATAGATGAAGATGTTGAAGATCACAGATTGATTGCTCAGCTACTTGCAGGTTTGAGAGGGGATGAAAGGTGGAAACCTTTTGTCTTATCAACAGAACTTTCGTTAAATCATTATGTTCCAGATTTGAACCAGTTGCTTGGTTTGATGCTCACATATGAGCAAGACTTGAAGGGAGATGGAGATAAAGGACAAAGTTCTGCAATGTACATGAAGAACAAGAAGAAAGGAGATAAAGGTAAAGCAAAGGATGAAGAAGAGTCAACTTCTCAAGTTTATTATGCAAGAGGTAAAGGCACTGGCAGAGGAAGAGCAAGAGGTTTTGGAAGAGGAAGAGGTAATCAAAATAACAACAAGAAGGCTTGCTGGATCTGTGGATTGACTAATCATTTGGCTCATGACTGTTGGCACAACCAACAAGGATCAAACCAGAATCAAAACAACAATAGCAGAGGCCGAGGTGGAAGATATCAAAGTAATTTTCAAAGAGGTAGACAAAGTCAAAGAGGAGGCTATGGTAGAGGTGGAGGAAGAAGTTGGGGACAAAATCAATCCTACAACACCACCTACTACAACTATGCAAATGACACACATAATGAAAGTCATACATCATTGATGATGAACTCAATCAACACATCAGATAAAGAAGATCTAAAGGTATTTTACATTGACTCTGGATGTTCTAATCATTTGTCAGGAAACATAGAATTGATGTCAGAATTGGAAAAAGGCATTTCTAGTCACACAGTTCAAACTGGTGATAATACAAGACATAGTGTACATTCAATTGGAAAAGTGAAATGCAAGAGTGGAGCAGATTTGCTAACCAATGTTTTGTATGTTCCTACAATACCTAAAAACTTGATTAGTGTGGGACAGATAGTTGAAAAAGGTTTTCAAGTCAGGTTTACAAATGAAGGAGTATTTGTGGAAGATCCAGAGAATGGATATAATCAGATTGTCTCTGGTAAGAAAGAAGGTAGACTCTTTACTTTAAGAGTGCAAGGAAACATTGGTCAAGCTTTGCTCACACATGGTGAAGCACTGATTACAGAACTTGATCTCTGGCATAAGAGATTAGGTCATTTCAATGAAAGAGGAATTAAAGCTATGGTTGCTAATCAGTCTGTACTAGGATTACCAAATGTGCAAAGTCAACATATGGTTTATAAATGTGAAGCATGTCAAATGGGTAAAGCACACAGGTTACCATTTCAAAAGAAAGGATTCAAACATGATGGACTACTAGAGCTCATTCATACAGATGTATGGGGACCAACAAAAGAAGGATCTATCAGTGGCTCAAGGTATTATGTTCTTTTCATTGATGATGCTACAAGATGGATAACATTATATGTTTTGAAGGAAAGATCAGAAGTGTTTGGAGCTTTCAAGCATTTTCATGCATATGCAGAGAGAGTCATAGGTCAAAAGCTTAAAAGACTGAGGTCTGATGGAGGGGGAGAATATTTCTCCCAAGAGTTTAATGATTATCTTTGGAATGCAGGTATTAAGAGAGAAATAACTTGCAGGTATACACCACAACAAAATGGTGTAGCAGAAAGAAGGAACATGACTTTGGTTGAGTTTGCTAGAGCTATGCTAAAGGAGAAGAATTGTCCAAATTATCTTTGGGCTGAGGCTGTAAATACAGCTACATATCTTGTGAATAGATTACCATGTGCAGCTCTCAATGGTATGACTCCATATGAAGCTTGGTGGGGTAAGAAACCAACACTAGATCATTGTAGAGTGTTTGGATCAATTGCATATGCTTATGTGCCATCACAACTTAGGCATAAACTTGAACCAAAGGCAGAAAAATATGTGTTCATTGGTTATGATGAAAAGCAGATGGGTTACAGGTTGTGGAATCCTCTAACCAAACAATTTATTGTTTCTAGAGATGTTACATTTGATGAACAGAAAAGTTGGTATGCAGATCAAAGTCATACAGCTGAAGAATTTGAAGAAGAGGTAAGAAGATGTGAGAAAGGAAAATCAATTGTGCAGGTAAATAGAGATGAAGACTATATGCAAGCAAGTACATCCACAAGTGGATTAACAAGAAGGAATGAAGAAGCACCTATATTTGATGAAGAAGTGTATCCAGACACATATGAAGAATGTGAACCAAGAAGGTCAAGCAGGACTAGAAGACAACCAGAAAGGTATTCTTATGATACTTCTTACATAACTCAGAAGAACTATGCATATATGGTCAAAGATGATGAAGAACCTCATAACTATGATGAAGCTAAAGGTAAGAAGCAATGGGAAGAAGCAATGAAGGAAGAGTTCAATGCACTGGAGGAGAACAAGACATGGGAACTTGTTCCTAAACCAAATGGTAAGAAAGTAATTGGAAATAAATGGGTTTATAAAGTGAAGAAGCTTGCAGATGGAAGTATAGCCAGATACAAAGCTAGATTGGTGGTGAAAGGCTATGCCCAGACCTATGGCATAGATTATGATGAGACATTCAGTCCTGTAGCTAAGATGTCAACTATAAGAACAGTCATTGCTATTGCAGCTTCAAAAGGATGGACCCTAAGTCAATTGGATATAAAGAATGCATTCTTGAATGGATACATATCAGATGAGGTATACATGGAACAACCTCAAGGGTTTATAGATTCCAGGTATCCAAATTTTGTTTGCAGGTTGAGAAGAGCATTGTATGGATTGAAGCAAGCTCTAAGAGCTTGGAACTATAGACTGGTGAAGTATCTCAATGATCTTGGATATCAAAGTTCAAAAGCAGATTCAAGTCTACTTATCAAAAGAACAGAGGAAGGTACAATCTACATTTGTATTTATGTAGATGACATTATAATCACAGGTACTTCAGATGAAGGAATCAAGGAGGTAAAGAGATTACTTGAGAAAGAGTTCAAGATCAGTGACCTAGGAAAGTTGTCATACTTTCTTGGAATGGAAGTCACTTATACAGATCATGGCATATATGTATCACAAGAAAGGTATCTTCTGAATCTATTGAAGAAGTTTGATATGGAAAATTGCAGAGAAGCTTCAACTCCACTTGAAGTTAATCACAAGCTCAGTAAATATGATGGTGCAGACTACAAAGATATGAGGAAGTATCAATCTCTTGTGGGTAGTTTGATTTATGCTACACTAACAAGACCTGATCTTAGTTATGCAGTGGGAGTTTTGTCACAATTCATGCATTGTCCAAAGGACCCACATTGGATTGCAGGTCAAAGAGTTCTCAGATATATCAAAGAAACTACAAAGGAAGGATTATATTATCCTTTTACATCAGATTTGAAGTTGAGAGCCTATAGTGATTCAGATTGGGCAGGTAATCAAGATGACAGAAGATCAACTCATAATTACATGATATATATTGGTGATAAGCTTGTAAGTTGGTGTTCAAAGAAACAACATACAGTAGCATTATCATCAACTGAAGCAGAGTACAAAGGACTTGTGGAAGCAGCTAAGGAAGTCATATGGATGCAGACATTGTTCAAGAGCTTAGGCGTTGATCAAGGTACACCTACAATACATGGAGATAATATGAGTTCACTTTATCTTGCAGCAAATCCAGTATTTCATGCAAGGACAAAGCACATAGAGATACAGTATCATTTTCTCAGAGAAAAGGTAATGGAGAAGGAGATTGAAGTGGAGTACATTTCTACTAAAGATCAGTTAGCAGACATAATGACAAAGAGCTTGGATGGTGTGAAGACCAGCAGATTCAAAAGCATGGTAGGAGTAAAAGAAAAGAAGATGATATGAAGAAACAGGGAATGTCAATTAGTGATTGAGGGGGAGCTGTTGGAGAAACAATCACTAATTGGACCTATATTTGAAGGTCAAATCTTAGGAAGAAAACCCCATGCCTATGTGAAGGGACAAATTCACAAATGTATCATATTTGTAAAGTTAGTTCACTTTAGTTCTAGAAGTTTTTTTTTTAATCACGAGAATATGAAAATCTATATAAGTTAGTTTGTATCAACTGACGCGGTGTGAGAGAGAGAGAAAGAAGAAGTAGAAGAAGAAGTTCATTTTATACGACTGTGTATAGTCGTGCTTCTCTGAGTGAGAAAGCAACTGTAAAAACTTCTGAGTTTTTTATAGTTATGAGAAAGAACTGAGTAAAGTTCTGTGTATGAGTCTCTCTCCATCATCTCCATGCTTGCCTACTGTGTGATGAGTTACAAAGATCACGTTTTTTGAGAAATTCGATGCCTGGCATCAAATCTTTGCTGATAAGTCATTTTTTCATTCTTTGTGTGTTGACTGTTGTTAAATCTTCTAAAAATATGAAGTTTGTGGAGCAACTCGATGCCTGGCATCGAGTTCCAGCATAAAATGGATGCCCGGCATCGACTTCTAGCATATAAGTCATCTTCTTCATGTGTGTGTAACATAGAGTGTTTCTGGTGCAAAAAAATAGCCAAAAAAAATCCCAAAGTCGATGCCTCGCATCGACTTGGACTGAAATTCGATGCTAGGCATCGAATTTTTTATTTTTGGACACCAGGAATACTAAAACAGGCAAAGTTTCCAGTTTTGGAAACTCATACAGGGTCATCTTGTGAAGGCCATAACGTGAGTTCTAGAGCTTCGTTTGATGGATATGATAGCTTGTTGGAAAGCTCTACTCTTCTAGTTTCAGCCTTTAAAAATTCATGGAGAAATAATACTTGAGCTAGGAGAAATTAGCAGAATACTGAAGGTATGTCATTTCGGTGACTAGGAATTTCTGTAGAAGCAAAGTTCTCACTTTAGGCTATCATTTCTCAAAGTTTGGAGTGGCAATGAGTTAATGGTGACCATAGAGGTGTTCTAGTGTCACATTAATTCATTTCTTGTGGTGTTTCATACATCAACATCTGGCTCCGTAGAGTTAGGCACATAGACTTCCTGGGCAGGAAGGCTTACTCTTTCACTTGCCTTGTCCTTGTGTTGAGAGGCGGGTTCCTTTTCTGATTGTGCAATTAGCTTCTCTATTCTTTCTAACAATCCATCAAAGTGAAACTGTGTCTTAGCTGAACTAGAGATCTTAAATAGGCGACTGGCTTCAAACATGGTTTGAGCCAATTCCACCATCTTAGCACAAATTTTGGTTCATTCTAGCTCTAGTTCTGCTCTAGGGTAACACTTTTTGTGATCAGTTACGTTTGGCCCTTCTTGGATTCTGGCCTGATATGCTTTAAGCATCATATTAAGGTCCTCGGGAGGGGGATCTGCTAGGACTGATCCTACTCTTGGGGATGGTGAAATTGTGTAAGGTGGGTTGGAAGGTGGTGGGTCAGATGGAGACGGGAATGGTGGTGGTGGGGTAGTGTGAGAGGGAGTTTGAGATGTGAGTTCAGTTATCTTGGCCTTTGTTTCTCTGAGGCTTTCCTCAAGTTCACTCATTTTCTTTGCCCATTGTCTTTTCATTCTTTAACGACTATCTCTCCAAGCTCTAGTCCTCTTCTTTGTCATGCTCTCTGTTTCACTAACATCTGGGCTCTTTTACTGGCGTACCCCTTGGTTTTGCTGCAATGCCTGAGCTCTAGTGACTACCTGTACTGGTGCAGTGGACGTCACGCTTCCTGTAGAGTCTACTACTAACCCAATGACGTTAATGGGAGTGATTTTTGGCATATTGCTGGGATTCTTTGGACAATCTCGTAAGAGATGCTCCTTTCCACACTCCTGGCAATAGCCCTGGATCGTCACTGATTGGGTTTGGGTAGGTGCAAGCATGGGGCAATCACGAATGAGGTGATCTCCCTGACATCTGTAGCATGGTCCTCTAGGGAATGGGGGTCTTACTTGTCTAGGTTGAGGTCTAGGGTTGGGGTTTGCATACATGACGTTTGTGTAATCTGACTCCCAACTAGGTTCATTTGGCTCTTCACTATAATAGGATTCACCATGTTCTGGAGATTGCATGTACTAAGCCTGGGGACTATCAACATGTGTAGAATCGAAGCTATGGTCACTGGGATCACTTTCTGAAAGCAATGGTGTTACGGGGACTATAGCTCTATTCAGGTTTTCTTCTGCAGTAGCATACTTTACCAGAATCACATTAGTAGGAGCAGGTGGTTGTTGTGCTAGCACTGGCGGGGTCTCAGTTGGGCCTGATGTTGCGGTTGGTAATTTTGTTGAGGCCTAGCATACTATTGTGGTGGGTACTGACTCTGGTATCTGCCTTGTTGAGGGTATGGCTGAGGGTACGTCTGCCTAACAACTTGCTTATTGTAGGGACAATCTTGCGCGGTGTGATTGGTGTACCTCCGTTCTATGGTGCAGTATTGGCTACTAGGATTTACTTGGGGTTGAGTCATAATGGGACATACATTCGCCATGTGGTCACCACCACAAGTATAGCATCTTTTCACAGGGGCAAACCTTGGGATCTGTTTGCTAGTGACACCTAATTTCTGAGCTAATTTCTCTACAAGATCCTCAATTGATGTGGATTGCGTGGAAGAGAGGCTAGAGGCACTATCTGAATCTTTGTATATCTTGGAAAGCTCTAACTCCTCCTCTAGGTTATCCTCGATGTCAATGCACATGCGTACACACTCTTCAATGGTCATAGGGTCCTTCAAGTACACATATGACCTCAATTTGGTACTTAGCAATCCATCCAGGAATAGAGCCACTTGTTTGGCAGGTGTGGGTAACTCAGGGACAGGGCATCTCTCCAAGTATTGCCTAAATCTTCTTCCAGCAAGTCTCATGGTCTCTTGAGGGGTTTGCTTGAAGCTCTGAATCAGCGAGGAAGTGTTATGTCTTATGCCACTTTTAGAGAATTCGATAATGAATGCCTCTAGAAGTTGGTCTATGCTCCTGAACTGCCTCGTTTAGTGGCTGAAACCATGTCAGGGCAGTGTTCCTAAGGGTTAGACCAAAAGCATTGTACTGCGTGAACAGATCTTCAACTCGTTCAGCTCTCAAGACTTGCCTAAACTCAGCCACATGATCGTAGGGGTCTCCAGTGCCATCAAAGTAGTTTTTCATTGACTTAACTAGCTGGGTCGGTCTCAGGGTCCTCGTGTGCTCTCTCGATCTTGGCAAAGGAAAATCCTCGGCATTTCTTCGGTTTCCTGGGGCTCTATGACCTTCAGGTTCCACTCTATTTGTTTCCGTCCTCGTTCTTTCTCTGCCCCTTGGGTTAGCAAAGCTTACCTCAGGTCTATCTCTATGTCTGTCTCTTTGAGCTCCATGAGCATGGCCCCATTCCAGCTCCCGGGTGGCCATAGGACACATTCAATCTTGGTTGGGGGAAAACGAATTCACCTTTCCAAGTGTAAGCATGCCTATCATTTTCTGTCACCACAAAGATCCTCTCTGAAGCATGATCTAGGTAGGTCACTCTGCCTGGGCTTTCAAGATCTTTGAACTCATAGATCATGATTGTTCCTATATCAATTGGCCGATCAGATTTATACCGCCAAAAGGCTTCATCAGTCTCTTGGTTCAGAAGCAGATCTATGCTCTTGTTGTCTTGGGGAACCCACTCCGGTGTGATAATACTAGTGAGAATAGATTTGCCTCGGGGGGTCCTAGGTTCTTCGCCCATGTTTCCTTGCTCTAGGTCCCCTAAGTCCGTTTCAAGGACCACATTCCCAAATTTATCAGTCCTGTCTGGGTGACTGGTGACTACATATATTTTCCCTTCCTTGTCTAAGTATGCTCCATTTTCGAACTTGACAGCTGGGCGCTCCAGTCCAATAGATTGGTCAAGATTCTTAATCTATACTACAGACCTTCCTAGGTCGTCCTCATAGATGCTAGCACCTAATCGGTTGGTCCTAAGGTATTCCAACTGCATTTTGTAAGGGCCTTCTACCCTGTGCAAGTATGGCATGCCTGAACTTCCCGTAGGTCTATCCATGCCTTGAGACATCTCTGATTCACTAGTCTCAGAGCTAGGGTAGTATGAGTGGTGACTCAACTGCTGGGCCCAAGACCTAGCAGTGTGGTTGACACTAGCCTCTGAAGACCTAAAACTTTGTCTATCTCTCCCTAGATGTCACCCTGATCTAAGGTTCATAAGCCTAATTGAATAGCCCAAATTTGCCCAAGTACAACCTCGTTGCTGAGTTCTTTTGTATCAGCCACTTGATTCTTTTTTAGTCGATTATCGTGTTTATGCTCTAGTCAGAAATCACGTCGTCAAGAATATTTGAGTTAATTTTCGCACTGTAAGTTGATCGTTCCACGTTAGATTCTTTCCTTTAAGGTTATCACATCACGAAGAGATTATGTTTAATCTTGAACTTGAGTGCATAGGTAGTCTTCAACTTGATTGATGCCTATCGTTGCCCTGACTTACTCCTAGCACTAGTTGTTCTTAGCCTAAGCTAGGAATTGACAAAGGGAGTTGAGGATTTTCCAACCTTGAGTTTCTTTCCTTGTGTTGTTGCCCTAGTGTGCCCAGGACGTGTGTTTCCAAGCTTGCACTTACTCTTGCTTAGAATGCCCTCAAGTGCTCTTACTGGACATGTAAAAGTCCCACGGTTAGCTCAAGACTTAGATTCAAATGACACAATAGACCACTTTCATGCATGTAACTCACAGACCAAATTATCCTTTGCCTTTATGGAAAACAATCCCAAGGATCCCTCAGTTTTCCTACCTCGGGGTATGGTCAACTTCAAAATACCCTATCACAGCAAACGGATTTCGTATGAGAAAGTTATGTCAATTCAGGCTTCAAGGATTAAAACAGGGTTCAAACATGCCAACAGGTCAACAGGGTTTCCTCAAATTGCTTGTTTATAGCCTCCCTATATGTCCTATAGCCCAATAGTTATGCCCAAAATTAGCCAAATTTCCTCAATTTCATAAACCCTAAAAAATGGCCGAAAATGGCTGTCAATCGCGATGGACTGGTGTCGGTCGTGATGGACTGGTGTCCGTTGCGATTGATGGCTGGCTGTCGGTCGCGATGGACAGGTGTCTGTCACGATGGATGGCTGTCCGTCGCGATGGATGGTTGACCGTCGCGATGGGCAGGTGTCTGTCGTGATGGATGGCTGACCGTCACGATGGACAGGTGTCTGTTGCGATGGATGGCTGTCCGTCGTGATTGATGGCTGTCCGTAGCGATTGACGGCTGTCTCTCACGATTGACAGGTGTCTGTCGCGATTGATGCTATCAATCGTGATGGACTGGAAATTTGCAATTTTTTCCAAAATTTTTGTTGATCTGTGCTGTGCCAAGCCTCTAGTCTACTGGGGTGCACTCAGTTTTACCAAAAGATGAAAATTTCTGTCAATCACGATCGACAGAAGCTGGCGATTGCGAGACAGTTCTGCACATTTCCGTACCTGCACAACGTGCTGGAGGGGATGATGCTGCTGGAACCTGCAAGAAACTCAACAAACATGCAAAAACAATGCACACAATATCGCTCTCTCGCTCTCTCTCACAAGTGGAATGACGGAAATGAGGTGGGGAAGGTGATATGATCAAAAACTGAAATTTTTTGCGATGATGGAGATGGAGGTGGGAGATGGTGATGATGATGATGGTGATGATGGTGGTGAGGTAAGGAAGAGAAAAACAAGAAGAGTAAAGAAATTACCTACGACGCCAACGTCTCAACTCTACGTCTTACCATCACATGCTCGTCCTCAAAGCTCGATCCCCGGCAACGGTGCCAAAATTTGGTGTAGCTCAGTGATGAGTAGCACCTCCTTTAATGTCAATCCGGGAAGACATGAGGATGGTATGAAGACCTCGAGCAAGTGGAGGCACAAGTGCGTGAGTGAGAAGCACACAAACATGCACACACATACACACACACGCGCACACACCGCAAGATAAAGAGTGAGAGGCAATGGAGTTCTTAGATTACTTTCAAAAAGCTCTTACAAGTTCATTTCAATTACAATCTCACCTCAAAAATGAGCTCTCTAGCTCTATTTATAGTTTTTGACTAGGTTTTGACCCTGTCCAGACCTAGTGTCCGGCCTAGTTAAAAATTAGGTTCCAGGGCCAATTTGAGGGCTTAAACGGAGTCTAAAAAATACGAAAATTGTTATGTAGGCACTTCTAAGGCTCCTCAAGCTCAAGGACTCCTTGGCTTGCACAAAATGGAGCTACAAAAATATGAAATGGTATTTACAATGATTGTTAGTGATAAGAATCACTGTTATAAAGATGTTGATTTGGAAAAATTTGAAGGGCCTATCTGCCAGATTTGCGTCGATTGCTTTGTCTACTTAGTCCTTCACCTCGCTCTGACTCTCTCCGCTAGCTTGCTTGTCTAGTCAGTCCTTGGGTGTCCATACTGCTCTCAACACCCACTACATGCCACTTACTACAAGGTAGATATTGTATCTTGTACTCATCATGAATTTTGACTAGAATTTTTTTTCTTTTTTTATTTTCTCTTCTTTTCCTTTATCTTTATATTTGGTAAATTTATCCAAGCATAGCTCATGTGAAAATGAGCTTGTACATTTATCTTCAATAAACTCTACCATATGATCTTGATTCTTATTCTCATCAATTAGGAAGCAAGTATGATACACAGGTCCAGCATCCAAGAAGTGATATAGATGATGACCAAGATGAAAGGGGAAAGGATTACAAACTATGGAAGTCAAGAGGCAAAGCAAAGGTGTAGGAGTGTGGAGAAATCTCTAAGCAAGGTCCTAGATGATAAACAAGAGAGAAGAAGCAACTAGAAAGGTATGGATATGATTCCACATTTGTTACAAAGCATTCAATCGATGTGGCAAAGGACTCAATTTTAGAGGAACCCTCAAACTATGAAGAGGTTAAGGGAAACCCTAATTGGGAAAGGGCCATGAAAAAGGAAATGGATGCATTGAAGGAGATGGGCACTTGGGATTCGGTTCCAACGTCACCAAATCAAAAGATAATTGGTGGCAGATGGGTATACAAAATTAAAAGAAACTTAGATGGATCAGTTTGCAGGTACACGGCAAGCTTAGTTGCCAATGGATGATCACAAAATCATGGTATATACTAGGAGAAAACATTCCCACTAGTTGCAAAGATGATTACAATCAGAACATTGATAAGTGTAGTTGCTGCAAGAAATTGGAGATGCCTCCAACTTGATGTAAAAAATGCATTTCTAAATGGTTGGATAAGTGAAGAGGTATACATGTCACAACCTCCAAGTCTTGAAAACCCTAATCATGCATCTTATGTTTGCAGACTTAAGAAAGCATTCTATGGATTGAAACAAGCTCCTAGAGCTCAGAATTACAAGTTGGTTACATACCTTCAAGATCAAGGGTTCAGACCTAGCAACTTAGATCATTCTTTATTCATCAAAAGGGATCACAATGAGGTTATCTATCTATGTGTATATGTAGATGATATTATTATGATAGGTGATGATCTTAATGACATTCAAAGGATCAAGAGACACATGCAAGAGGCGTTCAAAATCAGTGATTAACGTGAGTTCACATATTTCCTAGGTATGTAGGTGATATACACATATGAAGGAATGTATTTGACTCAGAGAAGATACATTCAGGATCTACTTCTTAAGTTCAAAGTGGAGAACACTAAACCTACAAGTATATATCTTTAGATTTATCACTCCCACAAAATGATTTTTTTCTAATTGTAATTATGTTGCTCACTATGAGCATTTGAAGTTCATTGTTTTATTCAAAGATAGTAAGTTTTTTGAGCTACTCGATGCGCAAACCTATTGTTTTGTATCCACTCTTTCTCCTTGATGCTCCAAAGTGCATAGTGCATTTTATTGCACTTATCGCATACCTATAAGGTCTATTTGAGTCTCCATAAGCTCAAGGGTTGTTCTTGTGTTAGTTGGCTAGATCAAACTTTGTCGCTTCACAACTCACATTTCTACCTCCTACAAGCTTCTCCAAGTTCTTTCAAAGATGAGACTCGCACACAAAAGGAAAACATTCTTATGGCTATGCATATAGAGACACATAAGAGGAAGGTAAACAAAAAACTTGTTACGTAGATAGTGGTTGCCCAAACCACATTATTCATAATATGAATATGTTTGTGAACTCACACAAGCCAGATTCAAGAGTCACAGTTGCTATAGGAGATAGTACTAATCATGAAGTAGTATATATTGGTGATTGTCCACTTAATGAGCATGTAACTCTCACAGATGTTTTTTTTGTTCCCACTATTACAAGAAATTTGATCTTAGTTGGAAAAAACGAGGACAATGGAGTGAAGGTGGATTTTGACAATAATTAATGGCAGGGTGTAGAGCAGGTGAGCTTGCTAGCATTTGATTGACTTTATTTGAGGAGAAGCTTCGGGGAAGTATCAAAGCATGAGCAATTTGAAGCAAAGTCTTTGGGAGGAAGTGGATGCAAGACAATCAACTTTGGTGACCCATAAAGCTGCAAGGAATTGATATCTCATGGAGCGATGCCTTCTTAGGCTACATATATGCAAAAGGGCGAGCCTCATCCTAGTCACCAAGAAACTTGGGGATCTTCCTCTACTTGGGCGACTCTTCACCATAACCAAATCTGGGCGACCCTCGCCCAGGGCGACCACCTCCCTGTCCTCACCATAACCAAATCTGGGCGACCCTCGCCCAGGGCGACCACCTCCCTGTCCTCACCATGACCAAATCTGGGCGACCCTCCCCCTTCCCTCCTAATGACCATTCAAGGGCAACCCGATTTCCTTACCCTTTCAATTGGTGAGTGCCACCTCACCTCCTACTACTTCTTGGGATTGCTCACCTCATATCCTCTTCATTATAGTTACCTTAGGGCTCTTAATGGTTACCCCTCTTGCCCCGCTTCAGCATTGACTTACCACCCTTCCAACCGCACTCACCCCTTGCATTTGGGGCAACCAGCATCTTAGGCGACCTCATCCCTTCCAGCTCTCCTCCATTTGGGGCGACCCTCGCCCAGGGCGAACCTCTTTCCTCCCTTTCCCCCATATGGGGCGACCATCATCCTAGGCGACCATCCTCCAAATCCACCCTTGGGCAACCCTCCTCCGAATCTACATGAGGTGACTCTCTTCACAGATGCATCCTTGCTCGACCCTCACCCAAGGCGACACTCCTCCTATTGGCCACATCTCTTTGAAGTGGGCGACGCCTTCATCACATGATATTCCTTAAACAAGGCGACCTCCTCAAATCATTGACATGGAAATGTGGCGACGCCCATATGGTGGTGAAAACATGGAGGCATAGGCGACGCCTTATTTCAAGGAATCTATATGGAGTTGAAATAATGCTTCAATGGCATAATAGGCGACCACTCACCTTGTTCGAAAGAAAGCATGTCATATTTGTATTTCACTTGCCTCTCGTTATTTTATGGAGCCTTGTTTTCTTCATACCAAAGAATGGGATGTACGCTCGCCTCGAATGCCTCTCCTTATCACAAGGAGTTTGTCACTTCTTGAAGATCAAGCTCCGTCTTCTTACCTGGGGCGTATGCTCGCCTCATGTTGCAAGGAACACAAAGATAAATGTGAGTACTCGCCCTAACTTGCACTACTTTTTATGAGATGATTATATTGCAATGGTATTACAAAGAGTATTTGGGGCGACCTACTTCTCATTGTGAGATAAAAGCAAGGCGACCGCCCATGTGGTCTTATGGAAATTAAGCGATCAACACTCTCGGGTTTATTAGGGCGACCACCCCTTTTCTCCCAACCCTCTCCAAAGGCGATCACTCACCTTCTACATGGACATGGGCGACCACCAAATTTCCGACTTCTCAAATCTAGGCGACCACCAGTTCTAGAAAAGCAAGGGTGAGGCCACCAACCACTCCTGGCTAACTCCACATCATTGGGCGACTATGTGATGACATCCTTGGAGGGCGACTACTGACTTATGTCAGGCTCCACCATGAGGTGGAATATATATTGTTAGTGATATGTCATAGTGAAAAGTAATGCAAGGAATATTGCCACTTAGCTTTGGCGGTGTCAAAAGCTAAAATTGGGGGCCTTATTGAAGTTGGCTACCAGATCCAAAATTAGTCCTCTCCTCCACCTCTTTGACCACCATTTTGGCGCGTGCGGCACTTAAGGCTGGAGTTTGGCAAGGCCACCCTTGGCCACTCTAGGTCTATATAAACAGAGGTTTGGCACTCATTTTAAGTGGGGGAATCGGATGTAATCTGAATTGTGTGGGCTATTGCGTATCATCGCTACCATCATTTGTTGATGCTAGTTGAGGCTATTTTTTGGTCTACTCTCTGCACTCTGTTGCTACAGGCACACTGTGGAAGGTCACTCTGTGAGGATTATACAGAGCGTGGGCCTCTAGTGGAGTTGCTGATTAGCATTACAGGGTGATTGAGTGGCTTGGATCTAGTCATTGGCATGCATCGGTGAATTTCTTCAGGATCAAGTCATCTTCGTTATTGTATTCACTTTGTTGGTCTCACTCTTGTATTGTTGCTAGTTAGTTTTGGAATGGCATGCTAGTCCACTGTTACATTCTTTTGTAGTATTTTAGCTCTCTATAATCATTTTCAAAGTTACGAAGTGATTTCCTCTCTCAAGAGTACTTGTCATTGATCCTTTCTCTGCAACTATATGTTTTCGCTTCTATTGGTTTCTCTGTTATCAGTGAAGGTACCTGCACACAGGAATGTCACAGGGTATACTTCCCTAAGGAGAACCCCCCTTGCGTAGACGGAGTATTGGAAATGTGTACAATTTGATATTGTTGGAAGTGGCTACCCCAGTACCTCCTCTATAGTTTGGCACACCCGGTGGGATCCTTGCATTTTTGTGTGAGGTATTTAGTGTGCACTATATAGTTGTTATTGCATTAATTTCTTGAATTTTTTGCATTCTGTGAGTGGGTACATGACCCACACTCGAGTAGACAGAGAGCCCCTTCGTGTACAAAAGAGCCTCAAGAAGTCAGCTCTACCTTCGGCTTGTACCCCTCTACCCTTAAATTTTTCCATCGATTTGGCTTCAGCCCCGCTTTCAAAAGAGAAGCTGAGGAGGACGTTAGATTTTTCCTCTGATACTTCAGAAGAAGCACCAGTGCCAATGGAGGAACTTTCTCATTTACTCTCTAGGTTGAACATCAAGTTCCCTACATTTAAGGGATTTGCTTATGAGGATGCGGATGACCACGTGAGGAGATTCGTCTCATTATGCCACGGACGAGGATTGCAGAACCGAGAGGATGCAATGTTGGTACTCTTCCCATCGACATTGGAAGGCCTTGCAGACAAATGGTATAGTCAATATGCAGATGGACACTTCACTACATGGGAGGCACTGAAGACGGCATTCTCGCAAACATTCCGACCGAGCAACTCCTCTGAAAGAGCTCTAGACCAGCTAGAGAACCTAAAATTGAGATCAGGTGAATCCTTTCATGAACTTCACACTAGAACAAAAGCACTTGTTTCACGTCTGCCACATGCTCCAGGTGATTTCTTGGTAAAAAAATGGATAGAGAAAGCTCTGCCCAAGTCATCTCAGCAGAAGCTTCGTGAATCTCTTAGATTGGATGCAACACTTGATGATTTTGTTGCAACTGCATCGCGCATTGAGGAGGCTAGACTACATTTGGAAGGGGAGGCCCGACCAAATTATGCATCAGACTTGGATCCTATCGGGAAACTTAGGAAGGCGTTGGAAGCCTTAAGAATGCAGCGAAGTCGCCAAGAAGAGAAGGTTGTGCAGCCGTCCCCGCCCCACACTGTTGATGAAGTAGCTCAACTTCGTCGTGAGCTCGAAGATTTGCGAACCACATAGGACATACGAAGACAGGTTTGGTGTACAATATGTAGTAATAGTGGACATTCCAATGTTAATTGTCCTAACAAGGTCAGTTGTCAATTCTGTGGCAAAGAGGGTCATGAAGCTAGAGACTGCTACTACCTCAAGGGAACACAACAACGAGGTAACCATCAAGCTTTGGATTCATATTATGCTAGTACTTCGAATGCACCTAATAGAGAAGAGACCCGTCCAACTCGGCCTAGATATAATAGGCCACTCATGTGTTATCGATGTGGTGAGTATGGCCATATGCAGAACAAGTGCTCCCTACCAGAAGGTGCACCTCCCTGTCAACATTGTCCAGATGCTAAGGATCACTACACCAGAGATTGCCCAAGGAGCCGCCCTCCTCCAATTCACATGATTGCAGTCTCCCCACAAGTAGAAGGTATGATCGCTCAGTCTTATGTTGTTTCATCCCCGTCAATGCCAATAATGACTAGAGCCAGGCAAGCGGCAGTAGCCTATAGGGAGGAACAACAAGGACTCAAAGATAGAGATGAGGAAAAGAAGGTGGGATGGAAGGACCAAGCAGACATTGAAGGAGCTTATGAGAGGGTGACTACTTTGCTAAAAGATCAACCAACAAGTCCTCAAGAAGAAACACAAGAGGTGAACATTGAGGAAATCTTGAGAGGTATTCATCATAAGATTAGTCTGTACCAACTTATAAAGATGGATTCAAAAGTAAGAAGTGATTTGTTGAAGATTATACACTCTGCATGCTTGTGCCCACCTCCTAGCATAGATGGTTTTATGGTTGACTTTCCCCCTGCACCCCTAGCTGATTATCAAAGCTCAAGATTATCTGTTTTTATAAAGGATGAAGCTCTCACAGGTGTTATCATAGATGGAGGTTCCGGCATCAATTTGATGCCAGATTTCACCATGAAGAAACTAAAATTGAATCCCACGAAGGCAGCACCCTTCACAGTGACATTAGCAGATCAACGTCGGGTTACACCACTTGGTATTGTTGAAAAGGTACTTATGATAGTGCAGGGTTGTCACTTTGTTCTAGACTCTATTGTTATTTCCCTACCACAGGAGACCTCATATCCTCTACTCTTGGGAAGGCCTTGGCTAAGGCAAGCAAAGGCTCTACAGGATTGGGGAAAGAACAAGTTATGGATTTCCACATGTACTAACAATCAATTATAGATACATTTGGAAGAAGGATCAGACATCAACAAGGCTACTGGGTACACAATGGACACTCAAGTAATGCCTTCTGAAGATGATACCCTATTAAACTGGATGATGGGGAGTACAGAATGCTGCACAGTGGAGATATGTGAGGTAAATGAGGATTTTATAGAAGCAGCCCAAGGAGGCCCGAAAGAGGAAAAAATTGATGTTTTTCACTTGAACAGTATGGAAGAGAGTAAGATATGTGATCGCAAGAAACTAGTGGAAGAAGCAAAAATTGGGCGACAAAAGGCCCAAGGTGGTGGCCCAAGTGGGAGACAGGAGGCCCAAGGTGGTGGCCCAAGTGGGCGACAGGAGGCCCAAGGTGGTGGCCCAAGTGGGCGACAGGAGGCCCAAGTTGTGCACTTAGCCAAAAGTGGCCAAAATGGGCCAATCCTTCCTCTGGAACTCACTTCTTTTCTTGAGCAAGGTAGTCGAGTTTATCTTTTGCAGGCACCCCCCGAAGGACCGAAACCTCTAATTGGGCCACTAGACCCGGATAGTCAAAATTTGACAATCGGTGCCACTACAATGATGTGTAAGGAGAAGACAGGTAAACATAAAAAATTGGATGATTTTTATGCTTGCAGGACAAGAAAGTGAAAAAGTTGTGCCTGCATCTGAGGAGGCTAATTTTGACCTCCAAGAACTACCATTTTCAAATATACCTTTAGGATGGATCAAGGAACAGATTGTGGATCATAAATTGAACTCCGCTCCTGCATATAGTGGGGATGAATTTTCAAATGAGTCTAATTCCGAAACGTTTGTTCAAGAAGTAAATCTTGGAGATGAAGAGAACCCTCAAATAGTTCACTTGGCCTCTTGGTTGTGGCATTATCCCTCTTTACTACAGAAGGTGACTTCTCTACTTTTTTCATATAAAAATGTCTTTTCATGGTCCTACAAAGATCTAACAGGGATACCAGAGGAGCTTGGATTACATCGAATACCTTTAGTTGAAGGAGCTTCACCTGCAAGAAGCAGGCCTTATCATCTCAATCCAAAGTACGTAGAGGCAGTAAAGCTAGAAATAACGAAACTCGAAGAGGTAGGTATTATTGTTCCAGTAGAACATTCAAAGTGGCTTTCTTCCATGGTCATTGTACCAAAGAAAAATAGTGGCAAAATAAGAGTATGCGTTGATTTTCGTGCTTTAAATAAGGTGACTATTCAAGATGGCTTTCCTCAACCATTCACAGAGCAGGTGCTTGAAGAAGTAGCTGGACACACTCTATATAGTTTTCTTGATGGTTTCAATGGCTACAACCAGATAGTGATTCATCTTGAAGATAGAGACAAAACGGCCTTTGTTACTCCATGGGGCACTTATGTTTATACCCTCATGGCTTTTGGCTTGAAAAATGCACCAGCTTCCTTTAATAGAACAATGTATCTGATATTAGGGAAATGGTTAACCACCTTTCTGCGCATTTTTATGGATGACTTTTCAGTGTTTTCAGGCACGGATAGGAGAGCAATAGTTCAAGATTTCCATGATCACTTGGAAAATCTGAAGGAAATCTTTGAGCAGTGTCTCAAAACAGGTTTGAAGTTAAATCCTGCTAAATGTCATTTTTTGGTCACTAAAGGCACTCTCCTTGGTCATATAGTATCGGCCGAAGGGATAACTGTTGATCCGGCAAAGATCACTGCTATCCTCTCCATGCCGATTCCACAAACTCCAAAGGAAGTACAAAGTTTTTTAGGCCATGCAGGTTACCATAGACGATTTATCAGAATGTATTCAGAAATAGCTAAGCCCTCGTCTAGACTTACAAGTAAAAAGGTTCCTTTCTCATGGAGTCCTGAAGCTGAGAAAGCATTTTGCGAACTAAAATTGACGCTATGTACTGCTCCACATTTAACTGTTCCTAATTGGTCATTAGAGTTCCATATGCATACAGATGCCAGCCTTCATGCAGTTGGAGCAGTCTTGGCTCAACCATCATCACATAAGGTAGACCAACCTATCGCCTATGCTAGCAGATTGCTTACCAAAGCAGAAAGGAACTACAGCACTACTGAAAAGGAAGGTTTGGCTATCGTATTCGCTCTTCAAAAATTTCGGCATTACCTCCTAGGTGTGCATTTTATTGTCATATCTGATCATCAGCCTTTGAAGTACTTGATTAACAAGCCAAGAGTAGCTGGAAGGATTTGGCGATGGTTATTGCTATTTCAGGAATTTGATTTTGATATTCATATTAAGCCAGGGAAAGAGCACTATATGGCGGATCAGGTATCAAGGACTGCTCTGAGTGAAAAGGCAACAGGTATTAATGATGAACTGGTGGATAGTACTCTTTTTCTGGTTGCAATACAAACCAATTGGTATGATGGAATTCTTCAATTCCTTTCAGATGGAAAATTCCCCAACCATCTAACACCATTAGAAAAGAGGAAATTACTCCTTAAGTCCAAATCTTACTCACTCATAGATGGAAATTTATATAAATATTGTCATGACAGTATCTTGAGAAAGTGTGTTTTTCCAGAAGAAGTAAACTTTTTGCTTGAAGCAGCACACAACGAAGGGCATATGAAGGGAGAGGATTTGGCTCACAAAATTATCCACAAGGGACTATGGTGGCCTCAGATATACAAAGATGCAATCAAATTTGCTAAAGAGTGCGACATCTGCCAGAGATGTGCTCCTAGGCCAACCAAATTGAATTTTCAACCATTAGTCATCTCCACGGGATGGCTATCTTTTGAACGTTGGGGTCTTGATTTTATTGGTCCGATCAGTCCAATTGGTCAACCTGGGAGTAAGAAATATATTATGATGGCCACATGTTATGCAACTAAGTGGATAGAAGCTAAGGCCACTACAGATTGCACGGCCTTGACAGTGGCTAAGTTTTTGTTTAAACATATTTTCTCCAGATTCGGTTGCCCACTTGAAATTACTAGTGATAGGGGCACTCACTTTGTAAATCAGTTGCTCCAATTCATCTTTGACAGATATAAAATCTTTCACAAAAAGTCGTGTGCTTACTATCCAAGGGCAAATGGCCAAGTGGAAAGCTCTAACAAAATTTTGATTGGGCTCTTGCGCAAATTATCCTTTGATCATCAAAGTTCTTGGCCACAAGCATTAATCGGTGCAATTTGGGCTTTCCGAACTACTAGAAGGGGAACCACTGGCGAGAGTCCATTCCGCTTAGTATATGGTAAAGAGGCCTTGGCACCATTTGAATTTATTATCAGGAAGGAAATTGGAGCCAGAACCATTGGAATTGAGCCTCCCATTAGAAGACTTGTGGCATTGGAAGAATATAGGGAAGCAACCATGAAGAAACTGCAGGTAAAGCAAGAGGAACGCAAAAGGTTGCATGACAGGTATCTAAGGACTAATGAGGTACAGGAAGGATCTTTGGTCTTGGTGCATCAGATCCCGCCAGCATCCACCAAATTGGCACCTAAATGGATAGGGCCCTACAAGGTGATAAAGGTATTACCACAAGGAGCAGTTGATTTAGAGGACTTGCAGGGTGAAAGAACACCCCTGGTAAACATCTCCAGGGTGAAAAGCTATTTGAATTAATGCAAGCAGATGGAATTCACTCACTGTACATACCATAGTTCTTTTCATTGTCTGCAGTCATTTTGTTTGATGGAATAAGCAAATAAGTGAGTTGTTGCACCGGGACGGTGCAAAGTCTTGATGTGGGGGTCTGTAGAGCAGGTGAGCTTGCTAGCATTTGATTGACTTTATTTGAGGAGAAGCTTCGGGGAAGTGTCAAAGCATGAGCAATTTGAAGCAAAGTCTTTGGGAGGAAGTGGATGCAAGACAATCAACTTTGGTGACCCATAAAGCTGCAAGGAATTGATATCTCATGGGGCGACGCCTTCTTAGGCTACATATATGCAAAAGGGCGAGCCTCCTCCTAGTCACCAAGAAACTTGGGGATCTTCCTCTACTTGGGCGACTCTTCACCATAACCAAATCTGGGCGACCCTCGCCCAGGGCGACCACCTCCCTGTCCTCACCATAACAAAATCTGGGTGACCCTCGCCCAGGGCGACCACCTCCCTGTCCTCACCATAACCAAATCTGGGTGACCCTCCCCCTTCCCTCCTAATGACCATTCAAGGGCAACCCGATTTCCTTACCCTTTCAATTGGTGAGTGCCACCTCACCTCCTACTACTTCTTGGGATTGCTCACTTCATATCCTCTTCATTATAGTTACCTTAGGGCTCTTAATGGTTACCCCTCTTGCCCCGCTTCAGCATTGACTTACCACCCTTCCAACCGCACTCACACCTTGCATTTGGGGCGACCAGCATCTTAGGCGACCTCATCCCTTCCAGCTCTCCTCCATTTGGGGCGACCCTCGCCCAGGGCGAACCTCTTTCCTCCCTTTCCCCCATATGGGGCGACCATCATCCTAGGCGACCATCCTCCAAATCCACCCTTGGGCAACCCTCCTCCAAATCTACATGACGCGACTCTCTTCCCAGATGCATCCTTGCGCGACCCTCACCCAAGGTGACACTCCTCCTATTGGCCACATCTCTTTGAAGTGGGCGACGCCTTCATCACATGATATTCCTTAAACAAGGCGACCTCCTCAAATCATTGACATGGAAATGTGGCGACGCCCATATGGTGGTGAAAACATGGAGGCATAGGCCACGCCTTATTTCAAGGAATCTATATGGAGTTGAAATAATGCTTCAATGGCATAATAGGCGACCACTCGCCTTGTTCGAAAGAAAGCATGTCATATTTGTATTTCACTTGCCTCTCGTTATTTTATGGAGCCTTGTTTTCTTCATACCAAAGAATGGGATGTACGCTCGCCTCAAATGCCTCTCCTTATCACAAGGAGTTTGTCACTTCTTGAAGATCAAGCTCCGTCTTCTTACCTGGGATGTATGCTCGCCTCATGTTGCAAGGAACACAAAGATAAATGTGAGTACTCGCCCTATCTTGCACTACTTTTTATGAGATGCTTATATTGCAATGGTATTACAAAGAGTATTTGGGGCGACCTACTTCTCATTGTGAGATAAAAGCAAGGCGACCGCCCATGTGGTCTTATGGAAATTAGGCGATCAACACTCTCGGGTTTATTAGGGCGACCACCCCTTTTCTCCCAACCCTCTCCAAAGGCGATCACTCACCTTCTACATGGACATGGGCGACCACCGAATTTCGGACTTCTCAAATCTAGGTGACCACCAGTTCTAGAAAAGCAAGGGCGAGGCCACCAACCACTCTTGGCTAACTCCACATCATTGGGCGACTATGTGATGACATCCTTGGAGGGCGACTACCGACTTATGTCAGGCTCCACCATGAGGTGGAATATATATTGTTAGTGATATGTCATAGTGAAAAGTAATGCAGGGAATATTGCCACTTAGCTTTGGCGGTGTCAAAAGCTAAAATTGGGGGCCTTATTGAAGTTGGCTACCAGATCCAAAATTAGTCCTCTCCTCCACCTCTTTGACCACCATTTTGGCACGTGCGGCACTTAAGGCTGGAGTTTGGCAAGGCCACCCTTGGCCACTCTGGGTCTATATAAACAGAGGTTTGGCACTCATTTTAAGTGGGGGAATCGGATGTAATTTGAATCGTGTGGGCTATTGCGTATCATCGCTACCATCATTTGTTGATGCTAGTTGAGGCTATTTTTTGGTCTACTCTCTGCACTCTGTTGCTACAGGCACACTATGGAAGGTCACTTTGTGAGGATTATACAGAGCGTGGGCCTCCAGTGGAGTTGCTGATTAGCATTACAGGGTGATTGAGTGGCTTGGATCTAGTCATTGGCATGCATCGGTGAATTTCTTCAGGATCAAGTCATCTTCGTTATTGTATTCACTTTGTTGGTCTCACTCTTGTATTGTTGCTAGTTAGTTTTGGAATGGCATGCTAGTCCACTGTTAGATCCTTTTGTAGTATTTTAGCTCTCTATAATCATTTTCAAAGTTACGAAGTGATTTCCTCTTTCAAGAGCACTTGTCATTGATCCTTTCTCTGCAACTATATGTTTTTGCTTCTATTGGTTTCTCTGTTATCAGTGAAGGTACCTGCACATAGGAATGTCACAGGGTATACTTCCCTAAGGAGAACCCCCCTTGAGTAGACGGAGTACTGGAAATGTGTACAATTTGATATTGTTGGAAGTGGCTACTCCAGTACCTCCTCTACACAGGCTTATTAGAAGAACAATGGGACCTTTTTTCTATAAGAGGACAAAAGTTAAATAGGTTATATACTTATGAAATCGAAGTTCCAGATTATGCAAGTTATAAAATGGTCAATGGGGCTCAAGTAAGTCAATTGGATCTATGCCATAAAAGATTAGGACACATCAGTGTTGGTAGATTGAAGGATATTGCAAAGGAATCCTTGGTTGAAGGTCTACCACAACTATCTAAGCAAGATATGGATTTTTGTTGTGAGGCATGCCAATTTTGAAAGCATGTACAAAGTCCTTTTTCAAAAGCAGGATTGTAAAGCAGAGGTATTTTGGACTTGATTCATACTTATGTATGGGGTCCATCTCAAGAAGAGTCCATGGCAGGTAGCAAGTACTTTGCAACATTTGTTGATGACTTATCAAAGTTTACATTCATTTATTTTATGAAATACAAAGCAGAAGTGTCTAATATGTTCAAGAAGTTCAAGTCATTGGTTGAAAACAAAAACAGGTTGAAGCATAATAAGATTGAGATGAGATGGAGGAGGTGAGTATTTTCCTAGTCAGTATCTTGCATATTTGGAAGAAGAGGGAATTAAAAAGAAGAATAAAAATAGATACACACCTCTACAAAATGGTGTGGCCGAAGGAAGAAACAGGTCTATCTTGGAGATGGCTAGGTGTATGTTAAAAGAAAAGGACTTACCACTTACTTAGCTTGCAATATGGCAGTTTATGTGATGAACAGGTTTCCACCTACTCAAAGTCATGTACAGAAAGCACCTTATGAAGTTTTTTATGGATCAAAACTAGATATTTCTAATTTTAGAGTTTTTGGAAGTATTTTTTTTTTCATGTTCCACAATAGTTAAGTTCAAAGTTGGATCCAAAGGTCACAGAAAATGATGGTCATTGGTATGGCAAAAGGGCAACCTGGATATAGATGTGTGAACCTAGATACCAAAGAGGTAATTATTTTGAGATATGTTATTTTTTATGAACATAAATCTTGGTATAAGCATGAAGTGCAAGTAGATGAAGAAGAAACTACAAGAAGCCATGAAGAAGAGCCAAGTTCTCTGAACTCACTAGAAAGTGAAATTACACATGGAGAGATAACCCCCCCAATGAAAAGCTGAAGAAAATTCTAGATTTAATTTCAAAGGAAATTGAGTCACAACAAGAAGAAAGTGGAGGTTCTACATCAAGAAGAACCCAACCTCGAAGCCAAGAAAAGCATGGTAGGACAATAAGTCAATCAAGGTATCGAGTAAGAGAAAGAAGGCAACCACAAAAATTTTCTCATGAAGCTCATATGGCAAAACTTCTAGAGGAGCAAGAACCAACAACTCTTAAAGAAGCATCAAAGGTAAAGAAATGGATTAAGGCAATGGATGAAGAAATGCCAACTTTGTATGAGGACACTACATGGAATTTAGTTCCACGGAAACCTAACATGATGGTAATCAGTCACAAATGGGTGTAGAGGATCAAGAGAAATAGTGATGGTTCAGTAAGTAGATATAAAGCAAGGCTTGTTTGTAAAGGTTATGCATAGAGTTATGGCATCAATTATGAGAAGACATTTTCTCTTGTTGCCAAAATATCAACAATAAGGACATTAATAAGTGTTGTTGCAAGCAAGGTATGGAATCTTTATCAATTAGATATCACAAATGCATTTCTCAATGGGGACTCAAAAGAAGATGTGGACATGGAGCAACCAACAAGTTATGAAGATCCCAAGAAGCCTACACATGTATGTAAACTCTTGAAAGCATTGTATGGTCTTAAATAGGCTCGACGGGCTTGGAGTTTTAGATTGGTAAAGTTTCTTAAAAAGCAGAGATATAGGTGTTCAAATGCAGATAGTTCTTTGTATGTTAAGGTTGAAGGATCATTGATTGTTTATATCTCAATTTATGTGGATGACTTGATAATAACAGGAAAAGATGAGGGTCAGATAGCTAGGATCAAAGCAGAGCTTGGATTTGAATTTAAAATTTCAGACTTACGTTCTTGGAATCGAAGTTATGAAGAAAGAAGATGGTGTATATCTTCTACAAAGGGACTATATTTTAGATTTGTTAACGAAATATGGCATGGAGCATTGCAAGAGTATTAGTAATCCGATGGAACTCAATGAGTAAGTATAGTGTTGAAGATGGTGAACCTTTAGAAGATCCACTTATCTATAGATCTTTCATTGGTTCTCTTATATATGCAACTTTAATAAGGCCTGATATTACATTTAGTGTAAGTATGTTGTCTCAATTCATGAACAAACCCACATATGTACATATGCAAGCAGCTAAAAAGGTCTTGAGATATTTGAAGGATACATTAAATGAAGGTTTGGGATATAAATATCATTAACTTATGGATTTGAAAGCATACAGTGATGTAGATTGGATTGGAAATAACAATGATAGGAGTATAGTTGAATATCTGATATTTTTAGGTAATAATTTGGTTTCTTGGAGTTCTAAAAAATAGCCTACAGTAGCGCTTTCAAGCATGAAAGCTGAATATAGAAGTCTTATAAATGCAATATGTTTGATAATGTGGTATTTGAAGCTTTATGAAGACATGAATCTATCTACATCACATCCACTACTCTTTGGAGATAATGTAAATTCATTACAGACACTATCTCTGAGAGAATGAAGATATTGATATTCAACATGTTGAAACTAAAGATCAATTAGCAGACATACTCACAAAAGCAGTGGATGCTCAGAAGCTCGAGTGAATTAAAGTTCTACTTGGAGTCAAAGCTTTGGATTTAGAGCTTGAGGGGGGGGCAACGTTACATAAAAATAAGCTCTAAAGTAGTATTTTAGGGTTGCATATCTTATTAGTTATTAAAAATAGTTATGAAAGCTTGTGGATCTTATTATTTATGAAAAATAACATGTGGAGGTGCTGACATATTCAAATTTAGAGTAAAGGTGGATAAAAGTAGGAAGGAAAGGAGAGGTGTCTACTTTTAGACAAGGAGGCACTTCTATCGACAACCTCTCAATAAAAAGAGTGTTTTCTTAGTGTAGGTGGCCAAATTGAGTGATTCATGTTCCGTTGCAAAACCTGTAACTCATAGCATATATATATATATGTTTTTTTTTTTTTGTATAAAATTCAATGAGAAAACTCCATACAAGTAGGCATTTTTCTGATCTACTTTTCTTGTGTGTATGTGATTTCTCATCAGAGACATACCTCTCTTCAAAATTTCATATCTCAATCGTTATGAGGTATTTTTGAACTTTTTCACTTTGAGAAGTTTTTTTATCTCTAATACTCTCTATTTGTGTCAAATCTCCCATAGATCATTGGGATTCTTTGCTGCAATAAAACCATTTTCAATTCGGATAGATAGCCATACCTTGTTGTAGTAGGCTTTGGCATACCTTGACTTCAAACTATTTGTTTGGGAGCTATACTCCTCATTTTTTGATGTTTATTGTTTCTAAATCATGCTATACAAACTCTACTTTTAAAATCTATAATTTTCTATGACCAATTTTACTCAAAGATTTTCTCCTAATCATTTTGCTACAGTAACCCATTTCTACTTTCTTGAAAGTTCGGAGGAAAGTTTGATTTTTGAAATTTGGAAATATTTTTTTTATTTTTTGAAGATCTTGAGAGGTCTCATCACTTCTAGTTGTGTACTTTGATGTTTACAAGTTTGTAATCATAACAAGTTTTGCATTCATGTGGAGTGTTGGCCACCATAAGCGTACAAAGATTATCATCTTTACCATCTTATTAGTTGCAAACTCTAGCTACTCTAGCATGAGCTACTTCCAATTACGGAAGATACTCTCCCTCATGAATGCACATTCATAATTGATTATCTTTCCCTCATTAATTTTGTTTCCTAGAATCACACATTATTTGCTATGATCCTCTAGGCTTCTTTTTTTAGCATGACTAGCTCCTTTTGGATATGTATGTGATTTCAAAATTTGAGCTAGTGGCTCGCTATGCTAGGGTGCTATTTTTGAGTAGCACAAAGATGAATGTTCATCACACATAGATACTAGGAATAAAAAATAATATGTTATGCATTTATGTATGTCCTCTTTCATTTTTTGACAACATGCCCCTAGTGTTTTAAATTCTCACATTGTTCCACTTATGTCTTTATGTATTCTCCATTTATTCTCATGAGCTTGTCAGATTAAATTGGTTTGCTCCTCATCTTTGGCACATCTTAAAAGGAATCCATTAGAATCTTTTAAATATAAAATACCTACCATAGTGTGAAGGTTTCTTACTTTCCAAAGCTCCTTTCATTTTGATGAACTGATTCTATGACTAGGTCCACGTGTAAGTAAAGGCATCAAGTGATCAACCCATGTGGGACATACTTCCAAATTGAATAGATAAATATCTTGTAACTCCTCCACTACTCCTGTAGGTGGTTCTCCATGATTCATTCTAGATTGGTGATCAACTCTAACATGTAGGCTTCCTTCCTTGACAACTACCTCAAAGTCGAATCCCATCAGTAGCAAAAACCATCTAACTATTCCTCTGCATTGCAATGTTTGTTGTCCAAATAGACTAAAGCTTGATGATAATTAAAAAAATTGAAATTGCTGGCTAATAGGTAATCTATCTTGGTGATCTAGATTTCCTTCAATAGAATTCTATGCCAATATGCATCCATTCATGAAATTAGATGCATCAATGTGGATGTGAAATGGTTTATTCCAATTTGGCACTTTCAAGATGGGTGTTTAACTCAATCTTCTTTTTAATTCATTGAATGCTTGCTCGCATTCATCATTCCATTTAAATTGAGTCAATAGTCCATATAAATGTTTTGCTATGATTGCATACATATGAGTAAATTGTGAATAATACCTATAATGCCATATAAAGGCTTGCACTTCCCTCACATTCTTAGTTCTAGGAAAACCTAGGATCACATAAATCTTATCTTTATCAACCCGCATACCATTTGTAGACACTATGTGTCCTAATATTTTACCTTGCCTTAGTATAAAGAAACATTTCTCTACATTCAAGCATACTTGATATTGTGGACATTTATAAAATATTTGTCTAAGTTCTAGTATATAAGTTGAACATTGAGATGAATAGGTACAAAGGTCATCGATGTAGACTTGCATGCTCTTTCTATGGAATTCATTTAGAAAATGATAATTCAATCTTTGAAAAGGTAGATGGGGCATTAGTTTGATGAGAAGACATAACCCTAAAAGCATACAAACCCCATTCAATAGCAAAAGTGATTCTATGTTGGTCTTTAGTAGCAATAGATACTTGATTGTATCCTAAAAAGCCATCAAAAAAGATGTACAAGTCCTAGCTTGCTAATGTTTGCAAAAGATGACTAGTAATGGGCAATGGATAACTACCTCTAATAATGGTTACATTAACCTTTTTCAAGTTAATACAAACCCTAAGTTTTACATTCTTCTTGTGTACAACCCCTAAAGGAGAAACCCATTCTATGTCTTGAATCTCATATATGAACACAACCACAAATATTATGTCTTATCTCTTCTTTGATTTTGTTTGAGTAGACATCATTGTACATATAAGGTCTTTTCTTTGAAGGCTTAATGTAAGGATTCACAAGAATTCAATGGGACAAAATTGTCGAGTCTACTCTCTTATTAGCCCTATGAGATCTTATTCTTCTTCTATAGATACATCCTTGCCTATGTAAGTGCATCTCTCCTCATTATTCTCTCCAATCAGTATGATCTTCTTGGATTGTTATTTATTGTCATATGTCGCTCCATCTTGGGCCTCTCTCTTAGGCATTTGAATTGCGGTCTTTCTCTCTTCTACTTGATACCACTTGAGATTTTTGAAAGCTAAAAAATATTTTTATTGTTGATCTTCTTCCTCCATTTCATTATTCTCCTTCTTAGGTTTACTAGGGCATCTACCTATAGAGAAGATCCTACAATTTTCAATTGATTTCTTCATTTTGACTTCTGTTGAAGCTCAAGATCAAGGACAAATCATGGAAGGGCATCAAGGAAGTGGACACACAAGAAGAAGGAGCAAGTAGGGAGCCCCAAGAAGCACGTGTCAAATTTTCAGAAGAAATCCCTAAAAAAATAGTGATTTTTATCACTAAAAACTATTGTAAATACCATTTTCCAGTTTTTGTAACTCCATTTTGTTCAAGACGAGGAGTCCTCGAGCTTGAGGAGTATTAGAACTACCATCCTACCAATTTTCATAATTTTTAGACTCCGTTTGAGCCCCCAAATAAGCCCTGGAACCTATTTTTTAACTAGGCCGGACACTAGGTCTGGACAGGGCCAAAACCACTCAAAAACTATAAAAAGGGCTGGAGAGCTCATTTTTGAGGTTAGCTTGTTGTAGATTTCAGTTTTGTAAGAGAGCTCTTGTATGATCGAAGCTTTCCATTGTTCCACTCTTTGCTCTTACTTTGTGCACGTGTGTGTGTATGTGTGTGCATGCTTGTGTGCTTTCACTCACGCACTTGTGCCATCACTTACTCACGGTCTTCATACCGGGCCTCACGTCTCCACGGATTGACATTTATGAGGTGTATCTCCTCACATTGGTACTCACCATTGTGCTAGAGTGACACCAAATTTGGCGCCGTTGCCGGGGAGAGAGCTTGGAGGACGAGCGTGTGACAGTAAGACGTAGAGTAGCGACGTTGGAAGGTAAAAAAATCATCATTTTCAGTTCAGTTTTTGAGTTTTCCTTCTTCTTCTTCTTCATCATCATCACCATCTCCACCCACCTTCATCTTCTCAGTTTTTTCCATTTTTTAGAGTACATTCACCTTGTTTTTACTTGTGGTTGTGAGCAAGAAGCTTAGAGAGGGTGCAGAACAGAGGCGCTAAAGAAGTAGCACCAAAACAGCTAAAAATCTGAGTGAATAGCCCCGGACAAGACGAAACCTGCACCAAGTATCGTGAGAGCTGCGCCAGAGATCGTGAGTGAGCAATCGGGCAACCTGGGGTTACACAGAGCAAGGGGAAGTGACAAAGAAGTTAGAGAGGCTCTCAAGGTGAGCAAACACCCATTTAATCTATAATTTCTCAGTAAATTAAGTTTGGAAAGGGAAACGATCTGCATCAGGTATCGTTTGGTACTGACAGAGGTGAAAAGGAGCAATTTGGGGTGATACAGAGAGTGAGGAGAGGAGAGAGGAAAGAGTAGAGCATGTGTACAACCAAAACTTAGAAAAAAAAGCTTTCCCAAAAGTTGTCTAAGGGTCAAGTATCGTTTTGCTCCCGCGGTCGAGTATTGCGATACTTAGCAAGTATCGTTTTGCTCCTGTGGTCGAGTATCGCGATATTTCCCTCCTTTCGGTATCGTTTCGATTAGAGATCAGTATCGTTTGGTCCAGAGATCGTTTTGATCAAAGATCACGATATTCACCAGCGATTGCGTATCGTCTGGATCAAAGATCGTGTATCGTTTGGCTTAAGTATCGTGTATCGCTTCTCAGAGATCGCGATACTTACCAAAGATCGCGTATCATTTTGTTTAGGTATCGTCGATCGTTTTGAGCCAAGTATCGAGTATCGTTGGTGCCAAAGATCGTTTCAATCAAAGATCGCGATATTCACCAGCGATCGTGTATCGTTTGGTTCATAAGTCGTGTATCATTTGCATGAGAGATCGGTATCATTTCGGTCGAAGATCGTTTCCGCCAAAGATCGTTTGGGTCAGAGATCGTGTATCGTTTTCCTTGAAATATCGTGTATCGTCTGGTTCAAAGATCGAGTATCGTGGACATCAAGTATCACGATATTTCTCAACTATCGTGTATCGTGACAAGGTAAGTATCGTGTATCATTTTGTACCGATCTCGATACTTGTTACTGATCGTGTATCGTCTTGAGCTAAGTATCGTTTTGCTCGAGTATCATGATAGTCAAGTATCGTGTATCGTTATACAGCGATCGCGATACCTATCAAAGATCGTGTATCGTGGAGTTTGCTCGCGATACTTGTTGAAGATCGTGTATCGCTACTTCAAGTATCGCGATACATACCAAGTATCGTGTGTTGAGTTCCTCAAGTATCAAGTATCGTGTCCTACAAATATCGTGTATCGCCTACTTTGGAGCATTTCCTGAGAGACCCTGTTTCCCTGTTTTAAACCCTAGAACCCTGAACTGGCATAACTTTCTCATACGAAATCCGTTTGCTGTGATTTTGGTTTTGTTGGAAAGCTGGTGGGGAGGGTATTTTGGTTTTGTTGGAAAGCTCGTGGGGATTATTAGATAGGGTATTTTGAAGTTGACCCTCACGAAAACTAGAAAACCAAGGTGTTCCAAAGGATTTTGAGCAATATAAGAGAACTTTGGGACTAGAAGCCAAGGCTTATGAACCTGAGATCTTGCAGACACTTAGGAAAGGATAGACAAAGCATTAGGTCATCTGAGGCAAGTTTCAACCATACAGCCAAGTCTTGGGCTCAACAGCTTAGCGGTTATCCTTACACACGAAGTTCAGAAACCAGTGACTCGGAAATGTCTTTTAACATGGAAAGACCCACACGTAGCTCAAGCACTGCCTATTTACAGACACCAGAAGGTCCCTATAAGACCCAATTGGAGTATATTAGGACCAACCAATTAGGTGCTCGCATCTATGAGGATGGTCTAAGACGATCAGTGGTTCAACTCAAGAATCCTGACCAACCCTTTGGACTTGAACACCCAGTGGTCAAGTTTGAAGAGGGTTCTTACATTGATAAGGAAGGAACAATGTATGTGGTTACCAACTTACCAGATAGGACAGATGAGTTTGGAAATATCATTCTTGAGAATGCGATAGAAGACCTAGAGAAAGGGGACCTAGGAGGGGAACCAACGACCCCTAGAGGTAAGTCAGTCTTGACTAGAGTGATCACTCCAGAATGGATTCCTCAAGATAACAAAAGCATAGAACTATTCGTGAATCAAGAAACAGAGGAAGCCTTTTGGAGATTTAGGCCAGATCAACCCAGCCCAGTAGTCACCATCTTTGAATTCAAGTACCCAGAGACACCAGGGAAAGCTGTCTATCTAGATCACACATCTCAAAAATTATTCTTGGTATCAGATCATGACAGACATGCTTACACTTGGCAAGGTGAATCAATTTTCCCTCCACCAAGATCTAATGTTTCCCAGGGCCTCCAAGGAGCCGGATCATCCAAGGCTCATGAAACCCAAAGGGAAAGAACTAGAGAGAGACCGGAGGTAAGCTTTGCAGACATTGTAGGCAGAGACAGATCAGGATATGGAACGGAAAGACCTGAAAGGGAGAGACATAGAGTTTATAGGCATCAAAGAGATGATCATGATTTCCCATTGCTTAGACCACGAGAGCACTCAAGAACCCTTAGACCCTCTCAAGTGGTTAAGACAATGAAGAACTACTTTGATGGATTTGGAGATCCTTATGATCATGTGGCGGAGTTCAAACAAGTGCTAAGAGCTGAACAGGTTGAAGACTTATTCACCCAGTTCGAGGCATTTGGTTTGACTCTTAAGGGTACTGCCTTAGCTTGGTTTCAGCCTCTAAACAGTTGCAACTATGGAGAGATAGGTCAGCTGCTAGAAGAATTCATTGTGGAATTTTCCAAAAGTGGTATCAGGCATAACACATCATCCTTGAGCCACAGCTTCAAGCAGACACCCCAAGAAACAGTGCGACTCGTAGGAAGAAGGTTCAGATAGTACTTGGAAAGATGCCCTGTACCAGAATTACCCACATCAGCCAAACAGGTGGCACTGTTTTTAGATGGCCTGTTGAGCACAAAATTAAGGTCATATGTATACTTGAAAGAGCCTAGATCCATAGAAGAGTGTATACGGATATGGATTGACATAGAAGACAACTTGGGTGAGGAGTTAGGACTATCCAAACTCTATAAGGACTCTGATAGTTCTACAAGTCATACCTCTAGAACCTCCACTGAGATAGATGAGATAGCTGAGCAAGTGGCCAAAAAGCTAGGAGTTCAAAATAGACAAATGCCAAGGGTCACTTCAGTGAAGCGATGTTGTACATGTGGAGGAGATCACATGGCTAATGTCTACCCAATGATGACTCAACCTCAAGGAAACCCTAACGATCTATATTGCACCATTGAAAGGAAGTACACAAATCATGCGGCCCAAGATTGTCCCTATAACAGGCAGGCTGTTAGACAAAATTATTAGCAACCTTACCAGCAGGGTAGGTATCAGAATCAGTACCAACAGCCATATTATAGGCCACAACAATATCAACCTCAATACCAGTAGCAATATCAGGCACCATATAGGCCACAACCAGTCCTAGGAAACCAACCGCTAGCTCCTGCCAATGTGATCCCAGTTAAATATACGATGGTGGAGGAGAACCCTAATAGAGCATTGGTGCCACTAACCCCATTGGTCTCAAAAAATGATTCTCACACTCATGGTTCAGACTACTTCCATGAAGATAGTCCACATGCTTATTATATAGAGTCACCTGAGCAAAGCGAGGCTTCTCAGTATCAATATGAGACACCACCTATGGAACAAAATTGGGAGCCAGAATACTCCAACGTCATGTATACGAATCCAAATCCTAGGCCCCAATTGAGACAAGTAAGACCACAAGCCCCTAGAGGACCATGCTTTAGGTGTCAGGGCAACCATTTCATTCGTGAATGCCCCCACCAACCAGCTCTGGGACAAGGGCAAAACATTACGATACAAGGCTTTTGTCCTGAGTGCGGCAAGGAACATCTTCCTAGAGAGTGTCCCAGGAATCCCTCTAGTGCACCCAAGGTCACACCCATCAACGTGGTAGGCTTTGTGGCAGATTCAAGTTCAAGTAGTAGTAATGTGGCTCCTGTACAGGCAGTTACTAGGGCACAGGCTGCACAACAAGCAAAACCATCTGAGCAATCGGAGTCAAGTGAGTCAGGAGAACCTAGTAAGAGGAAACCAAGAACATGGAAGGATACCAGATAGAAGGCTAATCGCAAGTGGAACAAAAAGCTATCCGAGCTAGAAGAAAGCCTAAGGGATACCAAAACAAAAATAGAAGACATTGCATCTCAAAGCCCCTCGCATGCTGAAGCTCCATCCACTTCGCCTCATTCCACCCCTCCACCCATTGTAAATAACCCACAACCAGGGTCTGTTCTTGCAGATCCAACCCCAGAAGGCTTGGACATGATGTTCAAGGCCTACCAGGCTCGTCTTCAAGAAGGGCCAACAGCTGCAAACCTAGACAAGAGTTACCCTAGAGCAGATTTAGAGATTGAACGGATGAAAATATGCATGAAAATGGTAGAACAAGCTCAAGCTATACTTGAGACTAGTCAAAAGTTCAATCAGACAAACTCTGTCAAACCGGACTTGCATTTCCAAGGCTTACTAGAAAAATTAGAGCAGTTGGTAAATAAACCACAAGTTCCTTTACCTCCAGAGGCTCAACCAGTTATTGAAAGAGGAAGCTCTCCACCAATGGGAGCTTATGTTCCTAATTCCACGGATGCTGGAACACCTCCTTTAATTCAACAGTATTCTCAAGAGTTCTTGCGGGAAATACAAGAAGAGAAATGGGCCAAGGAGAAGGGTAATTCCCCTCCTATTCCTGAGATTGATGATCTTCATGATCAATTTCCCCAAGACATCCCATCTATCTATGGAGATGAAGTAGAGCAACAAGAGGATGAGAGATTAGATTTTGAATCTAATTCTTTACAAGAGTTGCCTCATTTCATAGGCCCATGGGAATCTGAATCTCTCTAGATCAGAGCTCCCACAATATTGGTAAGAAATGAAGACTCAGTGATTCCAAGAAACACTGATATTGTGAAGAACACTAAGGTTCAATATCATCTCATTGTGGAAGAGCTGCTCAAAGCAAAACCTGAGCTCTGGAATCATGTGAAGGATCAGGTTCCAGAACTTGAATCCAATATGCCAAAAGTAGGCTCTAAGCAAAAAGTTCCAGAGATACCTCTCGACAAAATCGGAGACATGAGCGAAGGTGAAGAAGGTAACACTTATCTTCCGATCACCTATCAAGGTTACACAACCAAAGCAATTGTAGATTCGGGCGCTGGTGTTGCTATTGCGACCACCTCCTTGTGGAAGTGATGGGGCAAACCCACATTAAGACCAACAAGAATGAAGCTTCAAATGGTAGATGGTCATTTTGAAAGACCTCTAGGATTGCTCGAAGGGATAACTCTAACCACTTGTGGTGTGGAGTTTGAACATACATTTGCTATATGTGACTTTGAAAAAAATAATGTCTACGAGATGATCCTAGGAAGACCCTTCCTACGACAATTGCAAATAGTACAGGATTGGGGAACCAACTCCTTATACTTACAGCACTTAGGGGTGACCACTAAGGTCAATTTTAAGGATTACACCTTCAGAGATGTACCACCCCTATAGTGGAATCCTATCCACAAAGCAAAAGAAGATTCTATCTCTGTGCATTCTGGAAGTTCACCTGATCCATCCTGGCTGCATGAAGATACTCACTTGTGGATGTGCAAGGTCGCAGAGGAAGAGGAAAAGCGCCTAAAAGCAAGAGAAGAAGGAGCTCCCCTAGGAGATAGACCAGTTAAAGACCCAGCCTATACACCAATGATATTTCCAGATGAGGAATTTGAGCCTCATGGTTGGGCAGAAATCTTAGCTACCATGGACATTGCAGTCAATGAAGAACAATGGACACCTCATTGTGATGAGGAGGGTTATGATATTTCAGTGTTCATGTGTCAGCCCCTGTTGGAAGAGTGTGATCCTAGTGAGTTCATAGAAGAAGAAGAGAATGACGATGATCTAGAATCCATTGTGATGGATACTTACTTTGACTCAGAGGAACACTATTTAGAAGACATAGGAGTGTTAACCCAAAAAGAAGAAGAACCCCTCACGAGTATTAAAACGATAAATTCAAAGGAAGGAAGTGAAGGAGGTCAAAAGAAAAAGAAAAGAAAAGCAGTGAAACAAGATGAGGAAGAATCATTGTTTGAAGTACCAGAAAATTTCAAGAAATATGAAGTGGAAGACCGAAAAATTTTGGTACGGATGCCTAAGAGAGAGGCCATTATAGGAGAAGCATACGACAATAAAGAAAGGACCAAAAAAATTGTAGTGACCATTGAAGGGAACGAAGAACGATGTATGTACATAGGAGATGACCTCAGTGCAAAAGAAGAAGCAGAGCTTGTAGCTCTATTAACGGAATATAGGGATGTGTTCGCATGGCACTATAGAGACCTGAAAGGAGTAGATCCAAAGATTTGCTCTCATACGATTCCGATGACCGCTGATGCCAAGCCCACCAAACAAAAGCCCTACACCTATAATGACAATTATGTAGCCAAAATAAAGGAGGAAATTGACAGGCTGATTGAAGCTGGATTCATCTATGAGATTGAGCACACTGAATGGGTATCCCCCATTGTAGTGGTGCCCAAGAAGAATGGGAAATTGCGAGTGTGCATTAACCTTAAAAAAGTTAATGCCGCTACGATCAGAGATAGTTATCCACTTCCAATCACCAAAAATTTATTGGAGCGTGTTGCAGGCAAGGAAGTTTATAGCTTCCTTGATGGATTTTCAGGTTACAACCAAGTAGCCATTGCCCCCGAAGATCAACACAAAATGGCCTTTGCCACAAAATGGGGAATCTTTGCATTCTGCGTGATGCCATTTGGGCTCATTAATGCACCTGCAACATTCCAAAGGCTCATGTGTCATGTCTTCAAAGAGTTCTTGCAAAAGAGCTTAGAAGTATATATGGATGATTTATGCGCTCATTCCCAAGAAAGAAGTTACCACATCCCTGAGCTCAGACAAATCTTCAACAAGTGTAGAGATTATCGAGTGTGTCTGAACCCAGAGAAGTGTGTGTTCATGGTACGACAAGGTAAGATCTTAGGTCACATTGTTTCTAAGAATGGAATTTCAACAGATGAAGACAAGGTAAGAGCGATAGCAGAGCTGCCAAGACCAAGAAATGTTAAAGAGGTACAAGCCTTTATGGGCCATTGTGGATATTACCGTAGGTTTATCCACATGTATGCCATCATAGCTAAACCTCTTTATGGATTGTTAACAAATTTTGAGTGGAACGAGGAATGCGAGAATTCCTTCAACGAGCTGAAAAGACGTTTGTGCACGGCACCAATATTGACTACTCCGGATTGGAGCAAACCCCTTCATGTCCATGTAGATGCCTCCAATCATGCAATAGGATGTGTGCTAGCACAACCCACGGGTGAAGGAAACCTAGATTTGCCAATAGCATATGCTAGTAGGCAATTAAATGCAGCTGAACGAAATTATACCACAAAGGAGAGAGAAGGCTTAGGCATGGTATACGCTGTGAAAAGGTTTAGACACTATTTATTGGCCAATAAGTTCAAGTTTTTCACTGATCATCAAGCTTTACTATATTTGGTCAATAAACTGTGCAATACAGGCCGCTTAGTGAGATGGTTCCTCTTACTAATGGAATACGACTTTGAAGTTGTTGTCAAGAAAGGTAGAACCCATCTTAGGGAAGACCATCTTTCTTGTATCACTTCAGGAGAGCCACCGCAAGGAGTGTCTGATGAACTGCCCGATGCTTATCTATTCAATTTAGAAGTTGTTCCTAAATGGGCAAATAAGTTGGTACCGGTCCTAACCTTCAGGCCTGCAAATAAAAATGTGAAGACAAGCAAAGAAGAAATTGTAAAATCACAAAAGTATCAAATATTGGCCGGAAGTATGTACAAGCAAGATACCGAGGGCGTATTAGCCTGTTGTGTTGAGGACGACGAACATACTAGTTGGATGCAACAAGCCCATGAGGGACTGCTAGGAAATCACTACTCTAAACAACGAACATTGCAGAATCTAAAACGTTTAGGAGTGTATTGGCCTAGCATGGACAAAGAAATACAGGAGTGGATCCAGAATTGTCCAGTATGCCAGAAGAGACCCCCAGTGGAGCATGCCACTCTTTATCACGTGTCATTAATCCCAGATTGGAGTGCTCCATTGGTTGCATTCATGAGATCGGGAACATTACCCAATCAGGCTAGTCTTGCAAGAAAATGGAGCATGGAGCAAGAGGCTCAAGACTATGCCTTAGTAGGAGACAACCTATATCGAAGAGGCAAGGATGGTTACCTAAGACTGTGCGCTCATGAATCAGACTATTTGAAAGTCTTAGAAACTACACACAGCGGTGCTGCAGGTGGACACTTTGGGCCTGACAGAGTAATTAAGACCATTCTATTCTCAGGACTTTGGTGGCCCACTCTTCATATGGATGCACATACTTATGTAAAGAAATGTGACACATGCCAACGTGCACAATATCCGATAAGAAAAGACGAGATGCCTTTAAGGCCAATGATGGGAGGATGTGCATTTTCAAAGTGGGGCATAGACTTTGTTGGCCCTATTAACCCCCCAGCTAGAAACTCCCATGCAGAATACATTATTGTAGCCACAGATTACCTTACAAAGTGGGTGGAAGTAAAAGCCAGGACAAAGAATGATGCTCAAACAACGGCTAAGTTCTTATTCGAAAATGTGTTCACTAGATATGGGTTACCAATAGAGTTGGTTAGTGATAGAGGTACGCACTTCTTGAATGAGGTCATTGAAAATCTCCTTCAAGAATTCATGGTGATACATAAGAAGTCTGCCCCCTATCACCCACAAGCTAACGGACAGGCAAAGAGCACAAATAAGATCCTATGTAATGTCTTGAAAAATCTGGTGAATAATAAACGCTCTGATTGGGACAAATAGCTTCATCATGCTGTTTGGGCATACCGAGTTGCCTACAAAATGGTACTCAATGCTACCCCCTTTTAGATGGTCTTTGGATAGAATGCCGTGCTACCATTGTACTTCCTAATCCTAGCCTTGAAAGTAGCACACGAGCATGAGTGGAATGGACATGAGTTATCTTCCAGGATCTTTGATCTAGAATGCTTAGGTGAGACGAGGCTACGAGCAGCAGCAGGCATTTATGCTACAAAGAAAAGGCAAAAGGCATACTTTGATGCCCATGTAAAGGATAAAGGATTGAAGGAAGGAGATCTAGTGCTGGTTTATACGCTAAAGCAACATGCCCGCAAATTGGAGAAACGAGGATATGGACCCATGATCATTAATAGACTCTCCACTAGTGGTGCAGTTCAATTGGCCGCTTTAGAAGGTGATATCTTACCGAACTATATAAGTGGATGCCGAGTCAAGTTATATCAAGAACCTCTTACAGAGGAAATGCTCATGCGACTCAACACTGCTAAGAAGCGAAAAGAAGAGGAGTTAAGGGTTAGAGAAGAAGCACAAGCAAAGGCTAGAGAGCGCATCAGAAGAAATAAGTTACGGCGGCTAGACCTAGATGTCAACACAAAAACTC
The DNA here is from genome assembly GCA_020310875.1 of Ceratopteris richardii. Lineage (NCBI taxonomy): Eukaryota > Viridiplantae > Streptophyta > Polypodiopsida > Polypodiales > Pteridaceae > Ceratopteris > Ceratopteris richardii. The sequence continues at coordinate 76,905,170 of CM035420.1, read as the reverse complement.
CAAAATATCACATGGACATGTGCCAAAAATCGGGCATAACTACTTCTCAAATAATTGATTGACGGCCCTTTGTGACTATAGAGGTAGGACAAGGAAAGAGTGTAAAGACCGTGAGAGCATTAGTTGATTCAGGTGCAGCAACTAGTGCAGTTCGACTTTCATACTGCCAAGACCTACAATTGGACATCAAGCCCATAGAAGCCTATCTCATAGGGCTGGGAGGCATGGAAACACCCTGTTTGGGCGAGGTGGAACTACCCATCTACCTTCACGACGTTCCAATAAAAGTCAAAATGCTAGTGTGTCATGATGAGGACCTCACAGAGCCACTTGTCTTGGGTCAAGATTGGATTTACGACCATGCTGTCAACTTGAACCTAAGAAGTCAACTTCTTCAAGTTTGGGTATATAATCAATGCATTACATTATAATTGGAGAATCGCATGCCCACTGACACTGACACCACACACTCTCTTTGTTCCTCTAAGGCTAATCTTCTCGAACAAGATGTTGTAGATGTCAAAAGCTCTATGATCCAGATGGACGCAATCATGGATGGACAGTCGCAAAGGCCAGAAGAACCTTCTTCTTTTTCAAAGAGTAAAGCATCCACATTAGTCCAACCTCAGAAGAAAACAAAACAGTGCAAGATAGCCAGTCTATCAAATAGACAAAGAGCCTTCAAGAAGAAAGAAGTTATGGGCATGAAGCAGATCTGGGTAAAGAAAGGAGTGCAACCATCAATGTTGCCTCAAAGACTCCCACCCAACCAGATCAACCATGACAACAGAAGGACCAAGCACCTACGACAGGGTCAAGCACGAAGAATCCATCAAATCTGGGTACCGAAGCTATCAATGAAGGCCGACCACAATCAGGTACAAATTTGGGTGCCTAAAAAATTAGCTACAGCTCAACAAGGGCGATTACAGATGTGGGTACCCAAGAAGCTCTTACACGTACAAAGGCCTATGCTCCCCACCATGCCAAAGGCCTCAACAAAGAAGCCAAGGAAAGCAAAGGGTAAGAACAGAGCACAAAGACCAAAAGAAGATAAACTCAACCCTTCTACAAAAATAAGCTGGCACTCACCCAGGATATGGGTTTGGAAGCCAAAAGCACAAGCAACATCCTCAGAACCAAGGGGCCAACCACACAGGATACCAAAGTTTGGACAACATCCAAAGAAGAACTGGCCTGAGGTGATCTCTATAGGGCCAAATACTATTCAGAAATGGGTTCCCATTAGGAGGATTACATCATTTCGAGATCCAATGGACACCTCCAAACAAAGAATGCATCAACTATGCGAGTAACATCAAAAGCCTTGACGTGCAGCAACCGTGTGCCTTTGGAATAACCTTGTCGTTTGCACCATTGAGGTCATGCACTTCCAAAGTATGCATCAACATAGGGCCACATTACATGGCCGTGCATAGACACAATTGAGAAATCCCAGGCACATGAGACACAATTTTCACATGCAAAATATGTTATTGATACTAACCTCTTTCTTCTTGATTGATGCCATCGTGTTCCAAAAAAAAAAAAAAAAAAACGCATAGAAGAGGACTATGTGCTTGAAAATGCTCATCAGCGAACTTCCAGCAAGGACATCCCTCAACAAAAAGGACAAGCTAACGGTCAAACACCATGATGGAGCTACAACACGAAGAGATGAAGATCAACGGACCCTTCACCATGGTAAGACGTGTATGCTTCAACAACACTATAACCATGATAGATTAGGAAACCTCTTCGTCAGCATACCCTTCAACACTTAGCTCAAGACCCAATCTCTTACACCATACTTCTTGCCATGCATTTTCCAAGTACGCATATGTAGGGCCACATTACAAGGCCATGCACAAGGCACATATTTTGTTCAACCCATGCACTAATGCACTTACCCACCATTCATTATGGGTTACAAGTACTTGGCATGAAAACTATGAAAAGCCATCTTGGGAAGAACCAGACGACATCAAGATGACAACAACAAGAGCAAGGAAGCCATCCACCACCGAGAGTTGCTCACAATCAACATTGACCACCTCCTGCGAGCAGCTAGCAGTTTTGGAAAACTCACAAATGCACCATCCAGATGGAATACAAGGCAGAAGTACGTACAAAGCGACTACAAACTACATAAGATAACAGTGGCAAAGTGAAGAACCATACAAACGACCAGGATACATTGGGAAGAAGGATCTCCCCTGTTGGACGCAAAGGACGCTACCTCTCAATGTACCACAGGGAACGACCACTCCAACAAGGGTCTGTCTGGGATGACAGACTCAAGAGGGGGGGGAGTGTTGAAGCTCAAGATCAAGGACAAAGCATGGAAGTGCATCAAGGAAGTGGACACACAAGAAGAAGGAGCAAGTAGGGAGCCCCAAGAAGCACGTGTCAAATTTTCAAAAGAAATCCCTACAAAAATAGTGATTTTTATCACTAAAAACTATTGTAAATACCATTTTCCATTTTTTGTAACTCCATTTTGTTCAAGCCAAGGAGTCCTCGAGCTTGAGGAGTCTTAGAACTACCATCCTACCAATTTTCATAATTTTTAGACTCCGTTTGAGCCCCCAAATAAGCCCTGGAACCTATTTTTTAACTAGGCCGGACACTAGGTCTGGACAGGGCCAAAACCACTCAAAAACTATAAAAACGGCTGGAGAGCTCATTTTTTAGGTGAGCTTATTGTAGATTTCAGTTTTGTAAGAGAGCTCTTGTATAATCGAAGCTTTCCATTGTTCCACTCTTTGCTCTTACTTTGTGCACGTGTGTGTGTATGTGTGTGCATGCTTGTGTGCTTTCACTCACACACTTGTGCCATCACTTGCTCACGGTCTTCATACCGGTCCTCACGTCTCCACGGATTGACATTTATGAGGTGTATCGCGTCACGTTGGTACTCACCATTGTGCTAGAGTGACACCAAGAAGCACGTGTCAAATTTTCAGAAGAAATCCCTACAAAAATAGTGATTTTTATCACTAAAAACTATTGTAAATACCATTTTCCATTTTTTGTAACTCCATTTTGTTCAAGTCGAGGAGTCGTCGAGCTTGAGGAGTATTAGAACTACCATCCTACCAATTTTCATAATTTTTAGACTCCATTTGAGCCCCCAAATAAGCCCTGGAACCTATTTTTTAACTAGGCCGGACACTAGGTCTGGACAGGGCCAAAACCACTCAAAAACTATAAAAAGGGCTGGAGAGCTCATTTTTGAGGTTAGCTTGTTGTAGATTTCAGTTTTGTAAGAGAGCTCTTGTATAATCGAAGCTTTCCATTGTTCCACTCTTTGCTCTTACTTTGTGCACGTGTGTGTGTATGTGTGTGCATGCTTGTGTGCTTTCACTCACGCACTTGTGCCATCACTTACTCACGGTCTTCATACCGGTCCTCATGTCTCCACGGATTGACATTTATGAGGTGTATCTCCTCACGTTGGTACTCACCATTGTGCTAGAGTGACACCAACTTCCTTCAAATAATGCTCCTCTCAAGTAAATTTGGGTTCCATTTCAATAGTTTCTTATTCTTCTTTAAATTACTTTTCTATTAGTTCACCATGATCCACTTCTTCATCTACACACTCATTCAAGGTTAGCAGTTCTTTGTTGACACACGCATCTTATGTTGCTAGTATTTCCATCCATCCATGTGCTTGTTGTGAGGAAATACATGGGGTGTCTAAGCACGGTGTTCTATTTTTTGTTCTTCTTCTTGCCCTAAATTCCATATTCTAGCCTTTTTTCTTCTCTTTCATCCACCTTGTAACTCCATAGTTTGATATCTTCATTCATCCAAGAATGATTACTTGATCTAGCATGATAGATTGAGACATCATATTCCTCTTTATGGATGGGATTCCATTGAAGAAGTGGGAAATCCCTATTAGAGAAGTTTTGGAGATTTAGTTTAGTAATCATGCCCTAGAGTTAAAGATATAATGCATCTCATCCCTAACTTTGAACTACCTTCCATTGTTGCATGAAAGGTCATCCTAAGATCATCATACAGTTGCATACGTTGCCAAATTGGCCTATGGCTAGGGTGCGTTTGAATTCTACTCCACACCCAGTCAAGATCACATTTTCCAGGAGTACTAAGGAGCATTCTACACGACCATCTGCTAGTTGTAGCTTCATCTCTATATGCCTTAAAGCTTATTTTCGCCATCTCTTCCAAATTTTCTTAGTAGTTATTGATACTCCAAAACTAGTTTCCAATATGTCTTTAGTCATGTATCCTTGAAAAGTCATTGGAAGGTAAGTGTTTCCTTGATCACCTTCATCTCAATGTCCTAGTTCATCCACAAGTATTCTAGTTGTTGGGGTTCTTCTCTTTTATTTTCCTTGCTTTATGTCCTCTCCTCCATATTCCTTTTGCAACCCATACATGATGCATTATGTATGCCAATAATGGGTAATTGGTACCATCCACCTTAATAACCAACATACAGAATACATCATTACTTTCAACCATGGCCACTAACTAAAATACCTTGATGCTAAAAAATGATTGTATCTCATCAGTTGAAGAGAAATATCCTATAAAATTCTACTAAACTTGTAATAGTCTTTGAGGATCTTATATTGGTGAGCTGAAACCTATATATATCTTTGGCACAAAAAGATGAAATTGCCTACATAGGTGCTACAAAAGTACATTCAGAGGCCAAAATGAGCTCAAATTATGATTTTGACCTAATCATCTTGAGTATGCTCACCAAGTTTTGTGTGATTTTGAGAGATTGTCCAAAGGGGGGGTCATTGATGAAGCAGCAACCTCCTCTAATACCAATTATTAGAGTTTGAGGTCTGCAAAAGGATGTGAACTACATAAGGAAGAAGAAGAATCTTGAGGCACAACACACAATACTTAATGCATTAGCAAGAGAATGTACAAGATACATGACTGTAGCTCAATGATGAGTAGCACCTCCTTTAATGTCAATTCGGGAAGACGTGAGGATGGTATGAAGACCTCGAGCAAGTGGAGGCACAAGTGTGTGAGTGAGAAGCACGCAGACATGCACACACATACACACATACACACACACGCGCACACAGGGCAAGACAGAGTGAGAATCAATGGATTTCTTTAGATTACTTTCAAAAAGCTCTTACAAGTTCATTTCAGTTACAATCTAACCTCAAAAATGAGCTCTCTAGCTCCTTTTATAGTTTTTGACTAGCTTTGGCCCTGTCCAGACCTAGTGTCCGGCCTAGTTAAAAATTAGGTTCCAGGGCTTATTTGAGGGCTCAAACGAGGTCTAAAAAATATGAAAATTGGCAGGTAGATACTTCTAAAGCTCCTCAAGCTCAAGGACCCCTTGGCTTGCACAAAACGGAGCTACAAAAATACGAAATGGTATTTACAATGGTGTTCAGTGATTAAAATCACTATTTGTGTAGGGATTTTCTCTGTTGATTTGTCATACACATCCCTGAGCTCCTTACTTGCTCTTTCCTCTCATGTGTTCAACTCCTTGATGTCTGAAAAATTTAGATGGCCTACTTGCCAGATCTTCTTTGGCTGCTGTGTCTACTTGTGCTATCTCTTTGTTCCGATCCTCTTTGTCTTGTGGCTCCTTCGGTTCCCTGACTACTGCCAACACCCCCCCCACTCTCGCGTCTGTCGCCCCTGACAGACCCTTGTCTAGATGCTCGTTGAACGTAATATTGGACAACATCGGAAGCGAGGTGCTGTTCTTCTAATCTAAGCCCTCGTGCTAGATCTGTTAATAATGCATCCCAATTTACTGGTCCTGGTACGTCCGGATGTGGCACCCGCAGTTGTTCTGAATGGATAGCTCTCTCCACAGCGAGTAAGTGGAGGAGGTGTGAGGGCCTGGGTATAAATATTTCTGAGTGATATTCGCAGAATCCCGTTATGAACATCTCCTCGAAGGTCTGTTTAAAACAAGCTGGGAGGTACTTTATTCTGGCGTGCCAAGCATATATTACCTCTATGGATGGGGTTGTGCTCATGTCATATACCAGACCTTGGTTTCCTGTAAGAAATCCGACACCTGAGAAGTGGGGGTCTTTAATATTCTTGAACGTCCTGAAGGTGATTAGCATTAGTTCAAAGATTTTCATACACATTTGTGCCATCACATCGGGGGTATTCCGTAGTCGAGTGCTTCAGTGTCTGATGGTAGAAATCATGTAGTTTACTATGGGAGGGCCTTGTGGTGATGCTAGATAAACATAATTTAACCACTTTGCACAACCCTTGACGTTCTTGACAGCAATTGTAAACTCTGGCCAAGTGCGCCAGCGGAATACTGGAACATAATAAGGATTGTATTCAATAAAAAGGGGCATGTTGGTCCAGGTATGAACCATTTCCGGGTAGGTTTCAAGAAGACGGATTCTCCAGGTTGGTTGATAGATGGAGCCTTTCTTTGCACTTTCTGGGATATCCTCTAGCCCAAATTGTGTGGCAAAAGTTGGAGGTTTGCCACAACTGCGTTGAATCTCTGCATTGTAATCTGCAAGGAGCACACAATATGGCACATATTGATCATCGTTGGTGCCGATCCATCTATGATGAGACATGCGTCGAAAGTATTCAGACTTAATGATGATGTCTTCTAACTTTGCCATAGATTGGATTTGAATGGCCACTCTATCTTCATGCGTTGTTGCTGTTTTCTCGAGTGTTTGGAGCCATTCAGGTACTTCAACTTCTAATGTGTCTAGTCCTTCTGAGGTCTGTGCACCACCTGGCATCAACATAGGAACGTATGGTTCCTCATATGTTTCATCCACCTCGATGGGTACTAAATCCTCCGGTTTGGGTTCTACAACTAGGGGGCTTGCCTTTCATATTCTAGTAATTTTTGTTGGAGTTCAGTCACCTGCTTTGACAATGCCTTTACTTCCTCTGAAGTCGAGGCCGTTTCTAATACCTTGGGTGGAGCCTCCTTTTCCCTGAGCTGGCTACGTAGCTCATCTCGTTCCCTTTCCAAATCATCATGTGCGTCTAATAAATCCGCATAACTTTCCAAAATGGTTTTCATTGTTTCTGTGGGAACCGCTTTGAACTGTTCTAGATCAATCTCATGGGGGGAACCTTCCATGGCTGCTTCCAGGTTTTCTTCATTTTGTTTCTGCAATCGTTTATTTTCTTCAAGTGCTCTAGCCATATGCTTGCAAAGTAGAGTTAAATTACGCTGGACTTTCAGGTTATCTGTTTGATACACCTCCAGCAAGGCTTCAAGTTGTTTGACACCGGGTTCTGCTGATGGTTGGGGTGTCTCTAGGAGTGTTTGATGGGCTTGCTCGAGGGTTGTGTAGCACTGCTTGAGTTCCGCATTCTCTTCTTATAGCGTTGTGATTTGTCTTTGTAGGTTCTGATGATTCGTTGTCAACTGTTGATGGCGGCCTTCGAGATCCCTGTACTCACGCTGAAGTTGATATACACACTGATGTAATGATAGGAATATACTATTTACATTAAAGGATGCAGATAAAGATGAAGATGCAGGGGGAATGGGGATGGGGAAGGGAGTTGTGAATGCTGTGGAATCAAGTGGTGAAGTTGGTGGAGGGGGTATGGGAGATTGAGGTTGTGTGGGGGGTGGGGGTGGTGCTGTGGCGGGTGATGTCTCCATCGTGTCAAATGTGGCTGTGACTGTAAAAATGGGAACAGTGGGTGTGGTGGAAGTGATATCTGTGAAGAGTGTTGTTGGAACTCAAGGTCAAGCACAAGCATGGAAGCACATCAGAAAGGTGGAAACATACAAGAAGAAGGAGCAAGTAGGGAGCTCCATGAAATACATGTCAACTTTTCAGAAGAATCCCCTACAAAAATAGTGATTTCCATCACTAAAATCATTGTAAATACCATTTTCTATTTTTAGTAACTCCATTTTGTTCAAGCCGAGGAGTCCTCGAGCGTGAGGAGTATTAGAAGTACCATCGTACCAATTTTCATAATTTTTAGACTTCGTTTGAGCCCTCAAATAAGCCCTGGAACCTAATTTTTAACTAAGCCGGACACTAGGTCTGGACAGGGCCAAAACTAGTCAAAAACCTATAAAAAGAGCTAGAGAGCTCATTTTTGAGGGTAGCTTCTTGTAGACTTCAGTTTTGTAATAGATTTCTTTTGTAATCAAAACCCTTCCATTGTTCCTCTCTTTGATCTTACCTTGTGCGCGTGTATGTGTATGTGTGTGCATGTTTGTGTGCTTTCACTCACGCACTTGTGCCTTCACTTGCTCGTGGTCTTCATACCGGTCCTCACGTCTCCGCGGATTGACAAGTAAAGGAGGTGGTGCTTACGCTTGAGCTACAAGTGTCGTGAAGGTGGGCATGGAAACTCCTCCAAATTGGATACCGAGAGAGAGAGGGATTCCCATGACAACTTTGGTAGTGGTAGACAAGGGCGTCGTCGTGCCGGTTGGTGAGGTGAATTGTGTAGCAAGAGGTGTGGTGGGTGACGAGAGTGGTTCCTCCTGATGTTCTTCTGTTTGCATGTTGCCTTCTGGTCTTGATACATTGATGTGTATTTGTTTTCCAGATCGCCTAGGGCGAGCAGGCACACGTTTCTCAAATCAATTGATGTATGTCATGGCCTCATGTATGGCCTCATCCAAACCGACTGCCTCTGCGTGCAGGTTCATGGCTTCGATAAACATATCATCCACACCTTCCTCAGCCAATAGTTGGCTCATGAGCACCTTGCCTGATTCAAGTGACATTTTGTGTTGTTCCTGAACTCGCTTCATGGTTTGGTACAATCTTTTTATTTGTGCCGAATAGGCTGGGGCACTTGCTAGTTCTGAGAGTTCATCATATTCTTGATATTGTTCTTCGTCAGCTTCTTCTTCTTCTCCTCCTGCCTCTTGTTCATCTCCTTCGACTTCTACGACGACTGGTTGTGTTGGGGCTGGTGTTGTTGTGGTGGGGTGTGGGTCCTGGGCCTGGTCTGCTTCTGTTTCAAGATTAGATTCGTAGATCAGCTTGGCTACTTCTTCATTTGTGAGGTCATTGAGAGTAAATCCCTATGGAAATTCCAAGTCTGATGGAATGGGGGGAAACACCAAGTTGGGTCCTTCTATACTTGGTCGGGGAAGACGGATTGTGAATGGCCGAACACACCTAGTTTGAGGAGGAGTCACCTCTGGTGTGGTAGTGGCTCCTCTTGGTTGAGCACATGGTAATTGGATGCCTCCTCTCATCTTCTTTGATGGAGGACCCGCTGTTGATAGTCGCCTTTGGAATTCTTGGGCCCTGGGCCACACTAGTGCTCTTTGAATGGGCACGTCATATGCTAGGCACCTGTAAATTATTCTTGTTAGGGCACAACAGCCATGAAGTACACTTTTCTGCTTCTTATTCTAGCGCTGATGGGCTAGGTGTATCTGATCGATGACCCAGTGCGGTATGTTGAGGGTGAGGTTCTCTGTTTCTGCCAAGTATAAGTTGAACCATATTTTCTTAGGGGGCATAGTGAATCGTTCCTGTGCGGGAAAAGCAAAATGTTGCATAACAGTTCGTAAGTGGAGAGCAATGGTAGGCATCATTGCCACCATGTCCTTCAATTTATTGAGATCCTTATGCTTCATCCTACCCGAAACCATTGTTTCTTTCTCGGTGGGAATGTGCATACCTTGCATGTTCAATGCCTCCCGTACCAGATTGAGTGTTAGTTTGAATCTCTTGAGTTCGTATCCTGGCAACAATGATGGTAGTACAAAAGTACTATCGCCTCCCTTGGCCCTGCTGGGAGTGATGGTACTGATAAAATAGGAGCAGCGTAGAAAATCAGGTTTAGGCAAGTGTGCCCTGAAATATCTATCCAGGCCTGCCTTGGTCCAAACTGAGTGCATTACCTCTACATTTTGATAGTTCTCGAATTACCGAGTGAAAAAGTGATAGCATCCCCATTTGCCATTAAATTCAATTTCTGCTTCCCAGAAGTAGGTGCCGTCACCCAATGGCCCTGCTACATCGCTAAACCAATGAGCATGTTTCCCCACCTGAGAAGTGTGTCCTTGAGGGGGGTCCTGGATAGGAAGGACATGCACCGCTTGAAGTTCTTGAGGCCTTTCGGTGAGTGGCGGTTCCTGAAGAATGGTTTCAATGTCCACAATCTGTGCGCTGGACCCTGCCTGGGAACTGGTGCCTCCAGCTTCTGCCATAGTTATTGCTTGCTACTGGTTCTGTCGAGAATATAGAGCATGCGTTAATATTGTAATGGACAAGATAGAACACGTTTTGCCCCGTTACGATATTATTGTGAGATGAGTAATGGGTTAGTGGTCAGTGAGTGCACGATGACAGTGGGTGTAGTGAATGCCTGGATAGTCCTAGGAGTTAGATGGAAAGATGCAGTGTCTGACTAATGCAGTTAGTAAGTGGAGATGAATTCACAAATTGGGGTCGGGGGTTTATTACAAGTCTGAGGTTGCAAAACACCATGGATGGATTTTGGTCTTGGTTTTGTGGAGGCTCGGGAGGGTTGCATGAGTAATTCTGCTGGGGGTTGTTGTGTCTTTGGGACCCATTTACGAGTGAGTCTGAGCGTGCTTCTAGGTGGCAGTGTGTTCGAGTGTATTAGACAAGAGTGGGTGGCGGCTGCTTGAGCGAGTGGACCCTGTCGTGTATGATGCGAATTGTGTGGGATTAGTTGAGCCCGCAAGCAAGCCTTACGCACCCAAATTTGTCTTGGTTGTGGGTCAGCCTTCATCGACTTTCTGGGCACCCATATAGATTTCACTTTCTCAACAGAGATTTTAGAAGTCCTCTTATTAGTATCATGTCGTTGATTACTAATAGGTGGTTGAGACAGTTGTCGCGATTTGGCCATAGTCGGCAGCTCATCTTTTCGCACCTATACTTGTTTCACTAGTTGAGTTGTTCGGCTTCGCACGTTCTTTTGGTCTCCCGCATAGATAGTCTTCAGTAATTGATCTGACCTTAGTTGCTGCCTCCTTCTGGCCTTTGAAAAAGAAGGGAGTTCTGCCAATGCCTTGACTTTTCTATTGAGATCTCCATTCCTCTGCATCATATAGCTTTGGACAAGAACAGCATGGTCAACTTCATGTGTACCCCTGGAAGGACCAGGAGTCTGTGCCTTTCCTAGTTCTTGGACTGCTCCATTATCTAACTCAACGGTAATTCTACTCTGATTCACCCATGCCTAAAGAAGTCCACTTCTTAGGTTTAAGTTGATTGCTTGGTCATAAATCCAGTCTTGACCCAAGACAAGAGGTTCGGTGAGGTCCTCATCTTGACACACTAGTACTCTAACTGTCAATCCTTCGTCTTGAATGGAGATGGGAAGATCCACCTCGCCCAGGCAAGGGGTTTCCACACCTCCCAATCCTATGAGATATGCTTCTATAGGATTGACAGTTAATTTCAATTCTTGACAGTAAGATAACTTGACAGCACTAGTGGATGCACCTGAGTCAATCAAAGCTCTTACAATCTTTGCACCTTTTCCTTGTCCTATATCTAAGGTTATAAAAGGACGTCGATCAATTATCCTATGAGAGTTGATACCTGAAACTTCACACATAGCCACATGATATCCTTGGTCTTCATATGCATCTGGCCTAGGTTGCTCTCTACCTTGTCTCCTTAATTTCATTCTCCGTATGCGCTCTAAGGCTTCTGCTTGAGCTTCTTCTCGAATCCGCTTTTCTTCTTCTTTGCGTTTCTTAGCAGTGTTGAGTCAGCTTAGCATTTCCTCTGTGAGAGGTTCCTGATACAACTTGACTCTGCAACCACTAATGTAACTTGGTAGAACATCACCTTCTAAGGTAGCTAGCTGCACTTCTTTACTTGTTGAGATTCTATTAATGATCATGGGTCCGTAGCCTCTCTTCTCTAGTTTCCTCGCATGTTGTTTCAACGTGTAGACTAGTACCAGGTCTCCTGCTTTCAAGCCTTTATCCTTAATATGGGCATCAAAATATGCCTTCTATCGCTTCTTAGCTGCATATATCCCTGCTGCCACCCTCAATCTTGTTTCTCCTAATCGTTCAAGGTCAAATAGTCTAGAGGAGAGTTCATGACGCGTCCATTCATGCTCTTGTGCTACTTTCAGTGTAGGTATTAAGAAGTCCAATGGTAGCACTGCATTTTGGCCAAATACCATCTGAAAGGGGGTGGCTTGGAGTATCGTTTTGTAGGCGACTCGGTATGCCCAAACAGCATAGTGTAGCTGTTTGTCCCAATCAAAGCGTTTATTGTTCACTAATTTCGTCAGTACATTGCATAAGATCTTGTTGGTGCTCTCATCTTGGCCATTTGCTTGTGGGTGATAGGGGGTAGACTTCTTATGTACTACCAAGAATTCTTGGAGCAGATTTTCAATGACTTCATTCAAGAAGTGAGTGCCTCTATCACTAACTAGCTCTATCGGTAGCCCATATCTAGTGAACACATTCTCAAATAAAAACTTAGCTGTTGTTTGAGCATCGTTCTTCGTTGTGGCTTTTACCTCTACCCACTTTGTTAGATAGTCTGTCGCAACAATGATATATTCTGCATGGGAACCCTTAGCTGGGGGATTAATAGGACCTACGAAGTCTATTCCCCACTTAGAGAATGCACGTCCACGCATCATAGGTTTCAGTGGCATCTCATCTTTACGTATAGGATACTGAGTACTCTGACAGACATCACATTGTTTCACATAGGTATGTGCATCCATGTGAAGGGTCGGCCACCAGAAGCCCGCAAATAGTATTGCCTTGATCACCCGCTCTGGTCCAAAGTGTCCTCCTGCTACACCTTGGTGAGCAGTGTCCAAGATCTTGAGATATTCACTCTCATGGAGACATAATCTCAGGTACCTGTCTTTGCCACGTTTGTATAGATTATCACCAATAAGTGAGTAATCTTGGGCTTCTTGTTCTAAACTCCTTTTCCTAGCCAGAGTCATGTCTGGAGGGAATGTTTTCGTCCTCAGAAAGGATACTAGTGGTTCACTCCAATCCGGCACTATGGACACTTGATAAAGAGTGGCATGTTCCACAGGTGGTTTAGTGCAGCAGATTGGGCATTCCTTGTACAACTTTTGGACATCAGCTTCCATAGTCGGCCAATGCACTCCGAGTCTCCGTAGAGTCTGTAGGGTTCGTCGCTTTGAGTAGTGTTGCTCTAAGGCACCTACATGTGCTATTTGCAACCATTTGGCGTATTCATCCTCTTCCACACAACAAGCCAAGATCCCTTGATCTGTGTGCTTGTACATACTTCCTGCCAAGATATGATACCTTTGGGCTTTTACAACTTCTCGACCCTGTGTGGGTATTACTGGATGGTTAGGCCCGTATGTCAATACTGGCACTAAGGGCTTAGCCCACTGCGGCACCACTTCCAAATTAAACAAGTAAGCATCAGGAAGGTCATCTGCCACTCCTTGTGGGGCTTCTCCAGAGGTGAGCCTAGAGAGATGATCCGCTCTCAAATGACTTCTCCCTTTCCTTACCACAACCTCAAAATCATATTCCATTAGTAAGAGAAACCATCTTACTAATCTTCCTGTATTGCATGGCTTGTTCACGAGATATAATAATGCTTGGTGGTCAGTAAAAAATTTAAACTTGTTTGCAAGCAAATAGTGTCTAAATTTCTTAACTGCATATACCATGCCTAAGCCTTCTCTCTCAGTAGTGGTGTAATTTCGTTCAGCTGCATTCAATTGTCTACTAGCATAGGCAATTGGAAGATCCATATTACCTTCACCAGTAGGTTGAGCAAGCACACATCCAATGGCATAATTGGATGCATCCACATGAACATGGAATGGCTTAGTCCAATCTGGCGTGGTCAAGATTGGTGCTGAACATAACCTTCGTTTAAGCTCCTGGAAGGAATTCTCACATTCATCAGTCCACTCAAAGTTGGTCAGGAGTCCATACATGGGCTTTGCAATGACAGCATACATGTGAATGAACCGGCGGTAGTAACCACAATGCCCCATGAAAGCTTGTACTTCCTTGACATTCTTTGGCCTAGGTAACTCGGCTATGGCTCTCACTTTCTCTTCATCAGTGGATATGCCATTCTTTGACACTATGTGTCCTAAAATCTTGCCTTGCCTGACCATCAAGATGCACCTTTTTGGGTTCAGGTAGACTTGATATTCTCTACATTTGTCAAAGATTTGTCTGAGTTCGGGAATATGGGTTTGCCTAATGTTGGAATGAGCACAAAGATCATCAACATAGACTTCTAAATTCTTCCTCAAGAACTCCTTAAATACATGGCACATCAGCCTCTGGAAGGTTGCTGGTGCATTGGTAAGCCCAAATGGCATTACCTGAAAGGTGAATATGCCCCATTCTGTGGCAAAAGCTGTCTTATGCTGATCCTCTAGAGCTATGGCTACTTGATTGTAGCCCGAAAATCCATCGAGGAAGCTGTACACTTCCTTGCCTGCCACTCTTTCTAAAAGATGCTCTGTGATAGGAAGCGGATAGTTATCTCGAATTGTGGCTGCATTAACCTTCTTCAAGTTAATGCACACACACAGCTTTCCATTTTTCTTGGGCACCACTATGATGGGGGATACCCATTCAGTGTGCTCAATTTCATAGATGAATCCAGCTTCGACTAGTCTATCTATCTCCTCTTTGATCTTGGCAGCGTAATTATCATTGTATGTATATGGCTTTTGCTTAGAGGGTTTGGCATCTGAGGTCATGGGGATGGTGTGTGAGCATATGTCAGGGTCCACACCTTTCAAGTCCTTGTAACTCCAAGCGAACACATCTCTGTATTCTCTTAGCAAGGCTATTAACGCATGCTCTTCTTCCTCTGTTAGGTCATGGCCTATGTACGTGCATCTCTCCTCTCCTTCTTCTAGGGCCACTACTATTTTTTTGGTGGTTTCTTTGTTATCATAGGCCTCTCCTGATTGTGCCTCTCGTTTAGGCATTCTGATCATGACTCTCCTGTCATCTATCTCATACTTCTTAAAATTTTCTGGAACCTCAAACAAAGATTCTTCCTCTTTTGGTGTGACTTCTCTCTTCTTTCTTTTCTTTCCTTCTTCCTTCGGGGTCACATGTGTGGCTAGCCTTACACCACTTGTAAGCTCTCCGTGCCTTTGGGGTTGAAATTCTACTCCATAGAAATATTCTTCATCTGATGCAAAAGGTGGATCCATAATGATTGACTCTAGATCGGAGTCGCTTGCATCCTCAAATGCATCAGGGTTAGGTTCACATTCTTCTAACACGGCCTCTCCCATGATTGGCTCTATGGAAAAAACTGAAATGTCATAGCCATCCTCATCACAGTGGGGTGTCCATTGTTCCTCATTGATGGCTACATCCATTGTTGCTAGGATTTCTGCCCAGCCGTGGGGTTCGAATTCTTCGTCAGGAAATACTACAGGTGCATAGGCTGGGTCTTGAATGGGTCTATGTGTTTCGTTTGCACCTATATCTCTGGCCTTTTCTCTTTTCTCCTCTCCTACTGCTACTTTGCACATCCATAAGTGGGTGTCTTCATGCATCCATGAGGATCCTGATCCTATGGAATGCACAGATTCCGTATCATCTTTGGCTCTATGGATGGGATTCCATTGGATAGGGGGAACATCTCTATGAGAGTAATCTTTGAGATTCACTTTGGTCGTAACACCCAAGTGTTGCAGGTACAAAGAATTGGTTCCCCAATCCTGTACCACTTGCAACTGTCGCATAAAAGGTCGTCCCAAGATCATTTCATAGGCATGGTTCTTGCTAAAATCACATATAGCAAATGTATGCTCAAACTCGACACCACAAGTGGTGAGAGTTATTCCTTCTAGCAATCCTAAGGGTCTCTCTATGTGACCATCGGCCATTTGCAATTTCATCCTTGTGGGCCTGAGTGCTGGTTTGCCCCAACGCTTCCATAGGGAAGTGGTGGCAATTGCCACTCCTGCACCTGAGTCCAAAATTGCCTTGGTGGTGTGCCCCTGGTAGGTAATGGGAAGATAGGTGTTCCCTTCTTCACCTTCACACATGTCTCCTATCTTATCCAAGGGTATCTCTGGCACTGTCCTATGTGATCCTACCTGGGAATGAGGTTTCACCATCGCTGGTACTTGTTTGGCGACATGTTTCCATAATTCAGGTCTAACCTTGAGTAGCTCTTCTAACTTGAGATTGCACTGCACTTTAGTGTTTTTCACTACCTTTGTGTTCCTAGGTAAGACTGAGTCCTCATTTCGTACCATGACCGTGGGTGCTCTCATACAAGTAGACTTAGCTTCCCATGGGCCTGTGAAGTGGGGTAATTCTTGTAGAGAGTTAGACTCAAAGTCTAGTCTTTCCTGACAGTGGGTGCTCTCCTGCTCCTCATAAATGGATGGGATGTCTTGTGGGAATTGGTCGTGTGCATCATCCACCAGTTCAATGGGAGGAGGCACTTCACTTTCTTTAGCCCATTTGTCTTCTTGAATCTCTCGTAGGAATTCTGGTGTGAATCGATTCATAGAAGATGATGTGTCTGGCTCCGTAGAGTTAGGCACATAAGCTTCATGCACATAGGCTTTTGGCACATAGGCTTTAGGCACATAGGCTTCCCGGGCAGGAAGACTTGCAGCTTCACTTGCCTTGTCCTTGTGTTGAGAGGCGGGTTCCTTTTCTGATTGTGGAATCAGCTTCTCTATTCTTTCCAATAGTCCATCAAAGTGCAACTGTGTCTTTGCTAAACTAGAGATGTTAAAGAGGCGACTGGCTTCAAACATGGTCTGAGCCAATTCCACCATCTTAGCACAAATTTTGGTTCGTTCTAGCTCTAGTTCTGCTCTAGGGTAACACTTTTCATGATCAGTTACGTTTGGCCCTTCTTGGATTCTGGCTTGATATGCTTTAAGCATCATCTTAAGGTCCTCGGGAGTGGGATCTGCTAGGACTGATCCTACTCTAGGGGGTGGTGGTATTAGTTGAGGCGGGTTGGAAGGTGGCGGGTCAGATGGAGTTGGGAATGGTGGAGGTGGGGTAGTGTGAGAGGGAGTTTGAGATGTGAGTTCAGTTATCCTGGCCTTTGTTTCTTTGAGGCTTTCCTCGAGTTCACTCATCTTTTTTGCCCATTGCCTTTTCATTATTTCGCGGCTATCTCGCCAAGCTCTAGTCCTTTTCTTGGTTATGCTCTCAGTTTCACTAGCCTCTGGGCTCTTTTCCTGGCCTACCCCTTGGTTTTGCTGCAATGCCTGAGCTCTAGTCACTACCTGTACTGGTGCGGTGGACGTCACACTTCCTGTGGAGTCTACTACTAACCCAATAACATTAATAGGAGTGATTTTTGGCACATTATTAGGATTCTTAGGGCAGTCTCGTAAGAGATGCTCCTTTCCACACTCTTGGCAAAAGCCCTAGATCGTCACTGCTTGGGGTTGTGGAGGTGGAGGCAAGGGACAATCACGAAGGAGATGATCTCCCTGACATCTGTAGCATGGTCCTCTAGGGAATGGGGGTCTTACTTGCCTAGGTTGGGGTCTAGGGTTGGGGTTTGCATACATGACGTTTGTGTAATCTGACTCCCAACTAGGTTCATTTGGCTCTTCACTATAGTAAGACTCACCATGTTCAGGAGACTGCATGTAGTAAGCCTGGGGACTATCAACATGTGTAGAATCGAAGCTATGGTCACTGGGATCACTTTCTGAAAGCAATGGTGTTAAGGGGACTATAGCTCTATTCAGGTTTTCTTCTGCAGCTGTATACTTTACAGGGATCACGTTGGATGGAGCTGGATGTTGTTGGGCTAACATAGGCTGAGGCCTTTGCTGGGCTTGGTATTGTGTTTGGTAGGTTTGTTGAGGCCTAGCATACTGTTGTGGTGGGTATTGGTTCTGGTATCTGCCTTGTTGAGGGTATGGCTGAGGGTAGGTTTGCCTAACTGCTTGCTTGTTGTATGGGCAGTCTTGTGCTGTGTGATTTGTGTATCTCCGTTCTATGGTGCAGTACTGGCTACTAGGATTTACTTGGGGTTGGGCCGTAATGGGACATACATTCGCCATGTGGTCGCCACCACAAGTATAGCATCTTTTCCCAGGGGCAAACCTTGGGATCTGTTTGCGAGTGACACCTAATTTCTGAGCTACTTTCTCTGCAAGTTCCTCAATTGATGTGGATTGCGTGGAAGAGAGGCTAGAGGCACTATCTGAATCTCTGTATATCTTGGAAAGCTCTAACTCCTCCCCTAGGTTGTCCTTGATGTCAATGCACATGCGTACACACTCTTCTATGGTCCTAGGGTCCTTCAAGTACACATAGGATCTTAACTTTGTACTCAGCAATCCATCCAAGAATAAAGCCACTTGCTTAGCGGGTGTGGGGAGCTCCGAAACAGGGCATCTTTCAAGATATTGCGTGAATCTTCGTCTTGCAAGTCTCATGGTCTCTTGAGGGGTTTGCTTGAAGCTGTGAATCAATGAGGAGGTATTATGTCTTATTCCACTCTTAGAGAATTCAATAATGAAAGCCTCCAGGAGTTGGTCTATGCTCCTAAACTGTCTCTCATTCAATGGTTGGAACCACGTAAGGGCTGTGTTCCTAAGGGTTAGACCAAAGGCATTATATTGTGTGAATAGGTCCTCCACTTGTTCTGCTCTCAAGACTTGCCTAAACTCTGCCACATGATCGTATGGGTCTCCTGTGCCATCAAAGTAATTTTTCATGGACTTAACTAGCTGAGTTGGTCTCAAAGTCCTTGTGTGCTCTCTAGGTCGTGGTAGAGGGAACTCATCCACATTTCTTTGATTCTTGTGAGCTCTATGTATCTCAGGTTCCACCCTATTTGTTTCCATCCTTGTTCTTTCTCTGCCCCCTGGGTTAGCAAAGCTTACTTCTGGCCTATCTCTATTTTTGTCTCTTTGAGTTCCATGAGCTTGGGATGTTCCCGCTCCAGGGTGACCATAGGACACATTTGATCTTGGTTGGGGGAAAATAATTTCCCCTTTCCAAGTGTAAGCATGCCGATCATTTTTTGTCACCACAAAGATCCTCTATGAGGCGTGATCTAAGTAGGTCACTCTGCCTGGGCTATCAGGATCCTTAAACTCATAGATCATGATTGTTCCTATATCAAATGCCTGATCAAATTTATATCTCCAAAAGGCTTCTTTAGTTTATCGGTTCAGAAGAAGATCTATGCTCTTATTATCTTGGGGAATCCACTCTGGTGTGATAATCCTCGTAAGAACAGATTTCCCTCGAGGGGTCCCCTCGGTTCCTTGCTCTAGGTCATCTAAGTTTGATTCTGGGACTACATTCCCAAATTCATCAGTCCTATCTGGATGACTGGTGACTACATATATTGTCCCTTCCTTGTCTAAGTACGCTCCGTTTTCGAACTTGACAGCTGGGCGCTCTAGTCCAATGGATTGATCAGGATTCTTAATCTGTACCACAGATCTTCCTAGGCCATCCTCATAGATGCTAGCACCCAATCATTTGGTCCTAAGGTATTCCAATTGCGTTTTGTAAGGGCCTTCTACCCTGTGCAAGTATGGCACTCCTGAACTTCCCGTAGGTCTATCCATGCCTTGAGACATCTCTGATTCACTTGTCTCAGAGCTAGGGTAGTATGAGTGGTGGCTCAACTGCTGGGCCCAAGACCTAGCAGTGTGGTTGACACTGCCTTTGAAGACAGACTTTGTTTTTCTCTCCCTAGATGTCGCCCTGATCTAAGGTTCATAAGCCTAATTGAATAACCCAAATTTGCCCAAGTACAACCTCATTGCGGAGTTCTTTTGTATCAGTTACTTGATTCTTTTTAGTTGATTACCGTGTTAACCTTCTTGTTTGATATCACGTCGTAAGGTATACTTGAGTGTAGTTCCGCACTTAAAGTTGATCGTTCCACGTTAAGTTCTTTCCCCTTAAAGTTCTCGACAGTACAAAGATTATGTCCTTAGCTTGAACTTGAAAGTTTAGGTATTCTTCAACTTGATAATTGCCTATCGTCGCCCTGACTTACTCCTACCCCTAGTCGTTCTTAGCCTAAGCTAGGAATTGACGAAGGGAAGTTGAGAATATTCCGACCTTTCTTGCTGATCCTTGTTCTTTAGTGCTTGAGAAGTTGATTCTCAAGCTTGCACAAAGCCCTTGCTTGGATGCTCTCAATTGCTTCTCAATAGACCTGCATCAGTCCCAAGATTAGTTCCAGAGTTGAATTCAAATGACATACTAGACCACTTTCATGCATGTAACTTCACCGGCCAAATTATCTCTTGCCTTTATAAAAAACAATCCCAAGGATCCCTCAGTTTTCCTACCTCGGGTATGGCTAAATTCAAAAAACCCTATCCAATAATCCTGGTCTTACTTCCCACGAGCTTTCCAACAAAACAAGAATTACAGCAAACGGATTTTGTATGAGAATGTTATGTCAGTTCAGGCTTCAGGGATTAAAACAAGGTTCAAAACAGTTTAATCAGGCAGGCATAGATTCTTGAATTACTTAGGTTGCGGCCTCAACATGTAATGCTAACCCCGAGTGTTTGTCCCACAAATTGACCAAATTAGCCCCCTATTCTTTGCCCTAAAAAATTGGCCAAATTTGCCCTTCTATCGTGTTCGCAAGTTCTGTCAGTCGCGATTGACAGGTCAGTCATGATTGACGTGTCGATCACGATTGACAGGTCGGTCGTGAGGGTCTATCCGTCATGGTCAAACAATCGTTGATTGTGTCGGTTGCGATTGACAGAGCCGTCCTGGGCTGTCAGTCAGTCGATCGCGATTGATGGCTCGATCGTGATTGACACGTGTCACGCGTAGGATCTGTCCGTCGTGGTCAATCGGTCGTTGACTCTGTCGGTCGCGATTGATAGAGCTGTCGTGGGCTATCAGTCGCGATTGATGGGTCGATCGCGATTGACAGGTCTGTCCGTCATGGTTTGTCGATCGCGATTGACAAAGCGATCGCGATTGACAGAAATCTGATGAGTTTCAAAAATCTAAGAACATTTTTGGGAAGCTCTAGGCCTGTAGATCATGGTTTTACACTTTGTTTGGCAATTTGAGCATTTTTTCTGTCGGTCGCGATTGATAGAGGTCGGCGACACATAGACAGTTACCGTGAATTCTGTACTTGCGCAAAGTGTTGGGGACGATGATGCGGCCTGTACCTGCAAGACAGCTCAAGAAACATGCAAAAACAGGACACACAATTTCGCTCTCTCGCTCTCTCTCACAAGTGAAATGAGGTAAATGAAAGGAGGAAGGAGATTTAGTCAAAAAACTAAAATTTTTGCAATGATGGAGATGGAGGTGGGAGATGGTGATGATAGTGATGGTGATGAAGAAAACAAAAGGAAATAGATAAAGGTGAAGAAACTACCTATAACTCCAACGCTTCAACTCTACGTCTTACCATCACACGCTCGTCCTCAAAGCTCGATCCCCGGCAACGGTGCCAAAATTTGGTGTAGCTCAATGATGAGTAGCACCTCCTTTAATGTCAATCCGGGAAGACGTGAGGATGGTATGAAGACCTCGAGCAAGTGGAGGCACAAGTGCATGAGTGAGAAGCACGCAGACATGCACACACATACACACATACACACACACGCGCACACACAACAAGACAAAGAGTGAGAATCAATGGAGTTCTTTAGATTACTTTCAAAAAGCTCTTACAAGTTCATTTCAGTTACAATCTAACCTCAAAAATGAGCTCTCTAGCTCCTTTTATAGTTTTTGACTAGCTTTGGCCCTGTCTAGACCTAGTGTCCGGCCTAGTTAAAAATTAGGTTCCAGGGCTTATTTGAGGGCTCAAACGAGGTCTAAAAAATATGAAAATTGGCAGGTAGATACTTCTAAAGCTCCTCAAGCTCAAGGACCCCTTGGCTTGCACAAAACGGAGCTACAAAAATACGAAATGGTATTTACAATGGTGTTCAGTGATTAAAATCACTATTTGTGTAGGGATTTTCTCTCTTGATTTGTCATACACATCCCTGAGCTCCCTACTTGCTCTTTCCTCTCATGTGTTCAACTCCTTGATGTCTGCAAAATTTAGATGGCCTACTTGCCAGATCTTCTTTGGCTGCTGTGTCTACTTGTGCTATCTCTTCGTTCCGATCCTCTTTGTCTTGTGGCTCCTTCGGTTCCCTGACTGCTGCCAACAATGACCCATTAGGGTTATAGGAGTATATACAAGTCAAGGGAAAAAACATCCTAAAGAGGAAGAAAGCACCCTGGTAGTCCTAGTGTGTTCACACATATCACTACCAAAATATATCAACAAATATATCATTCTACATACCACAAAGGAATTGTGTCCTTCATATCTATAAAATGCTCCTGGTGGTGTTGATGGTCTCACCATTGGTCTTAATAGGGCTTGAACTCTACGTGTAGCATACATTAAATTGGCATATTTGAATCCATATGAATTTCAATAGGCATCACATTCACAATATTGTTGCTCATATGTTGACTCATATTCTATGGGATTATGATCATAGGCATTATAATCACCATGGCTCTGCATATCCCTAGTTCATGTTGTTGAATCTTATCAACAAGATCACATGTACTACAACTCTTTCCATGTTTTCTTCTAGTAGTGTGTACTTGACTGGCACAACATTTTGATGATGGGATGACTGTTGTCCCAATAGTGGTTGTAGCTGAGTGTACCCTTGATACTCATAAGATCCTTGAGCCATTTGATGTCCTTGATATGGAGCATACCTTGCTACCTCATAGCCTTCTTCTCTTGGTTGATACCCATATGTTTTGATTTGAGGAGGTTGTGCTTGCCTAGATTGTTGATTATAAGGGTACTTATTAGTAATCTGGCTAGTGTCTTCTTGATCAATGTGGCAATAAAGATTTGTTCCTTTCATGTGTGGTCTTGCATATGGATATTGTTGTGGTGGGGCATGCCTTGCTCTTGCACAAGCATGAGAAATGTGATACCCTCCACAATACAGCTTCCCCATAGCATTGGAATTCACATGGATTGAATCTTATAAGGTGTCGATCCCTATTGGTTTCTAATTCCCAGCTTCATAGCCATTAAGTCTACCAACTCCTCCACATTATTAGATTGTGAAGATACTCTATTGGAAGTGCCATCAAGTTGGTTTCACTTTTGAGGGATCTTCAAGTCATCTAGTAAATTATCTTCCAGGTTTATGACCCCCTGAGGCATTCATCTAAGGTTGCTATGCATTTAACATATTCCAAATCTCTCAAAATCCCATTGATCAATCCATCCAAGAATAATGAAATCATCTTCTTATGGGTTGGCCTCTCATTAATTGGGCATCAATCCACATATTGATTAAATGATTGGCTACAAGTCTTACTAACTGATTGCTAACTTGTGTAAAGTTGTGAACTAGGGAGGAGATATTATGTTTTATTCATCTTGACACAAACTCATCTATGCATTCTTCTAGCAATTACTCAATGTTGGAAAATCTATTGGGATCCAAGGGTTGGAACCATGTTCAAGTTGTTGGTATCATCAGTAGTCCAAAAGATTGATATTGAACAAATAAATCATGTCTCTGTTCAGCCTCCAACACTTGTTTAAATTATGCCACATGATCTTAAGGATCTCCTGATCCGTCATAGTGATTTCTTAGGCACTTTTCTACGTGGTATGGCCTTAGCTTTGTACCCACATCAGGTGGTCAAGGAATAAATGGAATAATTGGACACATACTTGGTCCTCTTCCATGGGGGGGTCTTGAAGGAAAATGTGATCTATTAATCAACACACCTTGCAATTGTGTGGTAGTTCATGTGCTAAAATTTGGTATATGGAAGTTGACATGCACTCTGAGTGTAACACTTTGCCCACTACATTGCCCTAATGTATGGTTTCCTTGGCTTTATTGTTGACTTTGAGGATTATGAGAAGTGGTTGTCTCCTCCCTTGGGGAAAATATTAGAAACCCCATATATTGGAGTCCATATCTTTCTATCTCTCACTTCTTAGTATTGTCTCCTATCTTGATCCAAGTCACTCACTCTATAAGAGTCTTTAGGATCATGAAACTCATAGTTGATAGCAAGATTAACATTCATTCGTAGTTTAGGCATAGTTTTTTGCAACAACATATTGGTTCTAGAAATCAAATAGAAATCAATCAGATCATCATCTTGAGGAATTCTATCTCCCCTCTAGATATTCACTACAATAGGTTTTCCTCTATTATTTCTGCCAACTGTGTTACTTGTCTCCTTAATTTCTCCCCTTTCATTGATTTTGTTCGGGTCCTCTATAAATACAATTACCCACATTTTTCCATATATAATGCACCTAAACATATCAACAAATCCCCCCTGGGAGTGATGCGGTGAACAAGGAGATGACACTCATGTCTAAGGAAGTTCCAAGCTATGTGGAATCAATCCACAAAAGGAAGTAAGCCCAAAACTTTGCGAAAAGCTTCAAACTTCTCCCTAGGCAGAACCTTCATGAAAAGGTCTGCAATGTTCTCCTACTTGGGCACATATGCCAAGCTAATATGTCCAGCAAAGAAACTCTCCCTAACATAATGATAATGCACCTCAATGTGCTTAGTGTGAGCATGGAACATAGGTTCCTTACAATTGTCAATGCACTCTCACTGTCAGTGAAAATGGTGGTGGCAAAAAACTAACCAACACCGAAATCATCTATAAGGCATCTAAGCAACACAACCAAGCTATGCATGAGCTACCAAGCATGAAGAAAAAACCACTAGCGGACACACGCATTTCATAGCAATTAGCCTAGTTAAAGTCAAAAAATGCATGAAAATCTAGCGGTAGTGATCCCCCCTTGGGATAAAACAATCCAAGTTTCCACGTACCACTCAAGTAGTGAAAGATGCACTAAACTATCTGTGAATGCTTGACACCTCGGCAATACATAAACCTGCTCATTTGTGAGACAAAAAACTGAATATGTGGCCGAGTAATGCATAAGTAAATCATGTTGGGAAAGATGGATGGATGCACCAAGAGTCTGAGTAGGTACTGCTAAAGCCTGCTTTCTACCAGCCCTCTTTTGCTTCAAACTTGATAAGTAGACCACCTAAGCTTTCCAATAGCACCAAAAATTGGCCTATGTACTTTGGAAGTGATGTGTGTAATGATTGAACCAAAAAAGATAACTTTGAAGTTCACAAACTCAAGAAAACCTTCTATTTATGTCTTGACATTTGTTGGGTGTTTTGCTCAGTGTGACCAGCACAGTAGAAATTGATGAAATTCCTTCTAGGGGTATTTAATTAGCTTATTAAGCTAACTAATCCAAGTGAAATGAGGTAAAAAGATAAACTATGCGAAGAAAAATCAAATTAGCAAGTTTAGCTATACCCCCCACTTTTTAGGACTGTAGCAAAAATTGACTAGAGTTCACCTCGACGCAGATTTCTCTAAAATAGCTGAATGGAATGTCTTCAAAATTTGATAGCATGTAGTAGACTTCAAGATGAATCCAACAAGCTTTCAATCTCGGCATTTGGTGGAGTATTGACCGCGATATGCCCTTGACAAGTTGACAGACTTTTGAGTAGACTAGCAGAGAACACAGAGATGAATGATGTAAACGTATCTATTAATTAACACTTGTGTACAATCCCATTGGCATGAATAGCAATGCATAATGGTACAGAGAGGTGTAGGCTATAGTGTAGTCCTTACACACACTCAAAAACAGTAGACTGAAGCTGGGGAGTGATCTCTCTTACCCGCAACTTTTCATGTTCACTTTTATATGTAATAAGTAAAGTTTGAATTCAAATTCAAACTTTTGGCTCCCTACGATCAAGGTCCTATATCCTAGGATATATTCCTTCAATAAAATGAGCTATGTTTTCCACGACTCACTTTGCTAGGTGATTACAAAAGATTCTAAGTCAATTTGACTTTTACAATGAGATAAAGTGGTAATTAACCACTAGCAATGATTTCTATGCTTCTTCACATATGTAGAGTCTTCATGATAACTTCCAAGCCAAATGTGTAGGCTTGTGATTTGCTCCAACAACTCCCCCTCAAGCCAAACATTTTGGCTTAAGTCTTCATCTTCATTCTTCAAGTATATCCTGCAATCCAATCATAGATTTGAACCTGCAAAGTTTGGTTCCATCCAAAGCTTTAGTCAGCAAATCTGCACATTGCATGTTGGTTGACACATAGGTCAGCTGAATATCCTTGCTTAGCAACTTTTCTCTCACATAATGATAATGAACTTCTATGTGTTTAGTCCTGCCATGATAGATAGGATTAGCTGCAAGATGGAGAGAACTTGTATTATCTCCAAAGATTATTGGAGGCCTAGTATATAAGCCCAATTATGTATACAAAAGCTTAATCCAAATTGCTTCTTGAGTGGCATTAGCTAGCCCTCTATACTCTGCCTCTGTAGAAGACAATGCAACAGTTGGTTGCTTCTTTGCAGACCATGAAATTGGATTGTCACCTGCAAAAGAAATGTATATAGAAGTGCTTCTCCTATCATCCTTGCATCCTGCCCAATCTTCATCTGAATAAAATTTTATGTCAATATATGAGGTGTAAGGAAAATACAAACCATGGTTCTGTGTACCCTTGAGATACTTCAAGATCCTCTTGGCAGCCTCTAGGTGAGGTATCCTTGGCTTGTGCATAAATTGACTCAGCACACTAACTCCAAATGCAATATCAATTCTTGTTAGAGTAGCATAATTCAAGCTACCCACCATACTTTGATAACCTGTAATGTCTTTGACTTCATCACCTTCATGGGAACTTAGCTTTAGGTTTACCTCCATAGGAGTGCTTGCTACTTTAGCATCCTGCAAGTGAAACTTCTTCAACATATCATGTACATACTTTTTCTGAGTAATGTATATCCCTCAATTAGTGTAGACTAATTCAAGCCCTAGAAAATACTTCAATAATCCAAGATCATTGATCTTGAACTCCTTCATCATCTGACTTTTGATATATCTGATTCCATTGACATCATTACCTATAATGATGATGTCATCAACATAAACACAAAGATATATTACCTCTGAATTACTTCTCTTGATGAATAGAGAAGTATCTGCCTTGCTCATGACAAAACCTTGGTCTTGGAGGTATGTAGTTAACCTTTAATTCCATGCCCTAGGTGCATGCTTCAATCCATATAAAGCCTTCTTTAATTTGCAAACAAATGTTACCTTCTTAGGTTCCTCATAGCTAGGAGGTTGTGACATATAAACTTCTTATGAAATCCATCCATTCAAGAAAGCATTCTTGACATCCAATTGGTACATGTTCCAATTCTTTGATGCATCCACAATAACCAACACTCTGATTGTTGGCATCTTGGCCACAGGAGAAAATGTCTCTTCATAGTCAATGCCTTGGGTTTGTGCAAAACCCTTGGCTACTAATCTGGCTTTGTACCTGTTAATTGTGCCATCAGAATTTCTTTTAAGTTTATAGATCCATTTGGATCCTATTACCTTCATGGAGTCCTTCTTAGGTACTAACTCCCATGTGTCACTCTCCTTGAGTGCTTCAATCTCCTCATCCATAGCTTCTTTCCATTCTGATTTGGTGATTGCTTCTTCATATGAACCTGGTTCTTCATTTAATAGATCTTTGGGAAGATAAACTGAATGTTTAGTAACAAGAGATGTATCATACCCATATCTAATAGGTTTCCTGCTTTCTCTTCGAGATCTTCTGATTGATTGAGTTGAAGATTCAGGTATGTCTTCAAGCTTCTTCATCTTCATTTTGCCCTTGGACTTCCATGCCTTGAATTCTTCAAGGTTGATAGTGTCTTCATCATTTGAACTTGAGTCTTCATTCCGAGTAGGTTCCTCCTTTGCAAGTTTTGGAAATTCCTCTTCCAAATCATAGGATAGTTTCACTTTCCCGCATTCATTCTCATACCAAGAGTCATTCTCATCAAAGATCACATCTCTGCTTACCATAAATCCCTTATTGGTAGGATTATAAAACTTGTAACCTTTTCTATTTAAATCATACCCAATGAAAATGCATTTTTTAGCCTTTGGATCTAGCTTTCTTCTTACCTGTAAAGGAATGTGTACATATACTACACATCCAAAAATTTTGCAATGATCAAGTGAGGGTCTCTTACCATGCCATGCTTCATAGGGTGTCATGCCATCAAGAGACTTAGATGGTAACCTGTTTATGAGGTAAGTGGCAGTAGAAACACTCTCTGCCCATAAATAGTTAGGTAAATTCTTCTCATTAAGCATAGATCTAGCTGTCTCTACAATTAACCTATTTCTTCTTTCAGCTACCCCATTCTATTCAGGAGAATACCTTGTGGTTATTTATCTTTTGATGACTCTGTCCTGCAAGAAGTTTTCAAACTCATTGGAGAAGTACTCACCTCCTCCATCTCACCTTAGCCTCTTCAAATTCCTTCATGTCTGATTTTCAACTAGTGCAAGATATTTTTTAAAGCAATTAAGCACCTCATCCTTGTGCTTCATAAAGTACAATACAGTCCATCTGCTATAATCATCAATAAAAGACACATAGTACCTTGAACCTGAAGCTGAGGGGTCTTTGCTAAGTCCCCTGCAGCAGCGTAACGACTGCAAAATGCTCATGAATGAATGACTCTCCTCCCAACCTTATGCCTGTATATATAGCTGCTTGAACTAATGAGGACCACAAATGTAACTAGAGTCCACAAGTGCATGTGCAATCTCCTCCACTCCTTTCATATCCACCACTAGAGTCTATTAGTGGCTGGAGTGATCTCGACCACTACTTTAGTACCTTCCACTAGAGTCCACTAGTGGTTGTTGTACTCACCTCTTGAGTTAAGTCCACTGGACTCAAGTTAACTCACGTTAACTTGAGTTAGAAGGCTCTAGAGCTCTTTGGGCAAAACACTCTCCCCATGCTCCCCATGGGAGTTGAACCCAAGACCTCTTCCTTCACAACCATGAGACTTAACCACTAGGCTAAGTGGATTACTTGAATATGAGAGCACATGACTTATGCTTGAGTCTACTCTTGAGATCTTTGGTCCTACAGACGAGTGACCAATCGGTATCCGATTTCAGATCTGTCTGAAGCCATCGGATCCCTAGATCATAGACTTACTTTATTACATTCTTCCCCCCTTGGGAAAGATTTTTGTCCTCAAAAATAGAGCTATATATATAACTGTAGGCAACCCCCGAGCCTCATGTTCTAAAACTTGAAGAACATGCATTCATTCAATTAGGTTATTTACTTAGAAACTTGAAAATAAAAAACCTTCTTTATTTGGGACCAACGTAAAACTTGAAAGTTGGAAAACGTTGTTGGATTGTGGAAACTTTTTCCCATGTTGAATTTTCTTCAGTTCCATCCTTCCATTTTACTAAGCACTCTTCATACAAGTGGCTTCTTGTACGTTTATCTCGGGTGCGAAGTATCCTTTCAGGTTCATGAGGAACTGTTTCATGTACGGGAATAGGAAGTATAACCTGTTGTCCAACTAGATTATCTGAATCTGTTAGACTCTTCCTAAGCCGACTAACATGGAACACTGGATGAATCCAACTATCGTCTGGAAGTTGTAGTTCATAAGCCCACAAACCAAATTTCTTGGTGATTGGAAAAGGACCGCAATATCGAGGTGACAACTTGGTGCATTGACCAGTCTTGAACTTTTCCGATCTTTCAGGAATACGAAGATAAACTTGATCGCCAACCTGAAAAGTAACATTTCTTCGCTTCGGATCGGCATAAGCCTTTGCACGATCTTGAGCTTTCTGTAGGTTTTCTTTAGCTAACTTGAGCTTAAAGTTCATGTCTTGAAGGAACTCTTGAGCTGCTTGAACTCGTTCATTTTGTAGTCCTACTGCATAAGGAGACCTAGGCTGGAAACCATACATCAACATGAATGGACTAAATTCAGTTGATGAATTCTTGGCACTGTTATAGGCAAACTCAGCTAATGGAAGATAATCTTCCCAGTCAGTCTGTTTGGAAGTAACATAAGCTCTGAGTATGTCTTCCAAAATCTGATTGACTTTCTCTGTCTGTCCATCCGTCTGGGGATGTTCAGTTGTACTTAAACTGAGTTTAGTTTCAAGTCTACTAAAGACTGCTCGCCAAAAATGACTCGTAAATCGAGAATCTCTATCAGAAACTATGTCTACTGGAAGACCATAGAGTCTATAAAGTTGATTTACAAATATTTTTGCAAGTTCTGGAGTCTTATAAGTAGTCTTGACTGGTATAAACTGAGCAAGTTTAGTCAATCGATCAACTACAACCCAAACTGAATCAAAGCCCTTCTGAGTGCGGGGTAATCCAGAAATGAAATCCATGGAAATGCTTTCCCACTTTCCTTTGGGAATTTCCAAAGGATGCAGCAATCCTCCAACTTTAAGTCGTTCAAACTTATTTACTTGACATATATGGCACTTAGATACATAGTTTTGCACATCTCGATGCAAACTAGGCCAATAAAAATGTCTTTTCACTAACTCATAGGTTCGGTTAATACCAGGATGTCCTGCACTTGGAGCATCATGGCATTCGAAAAGTACTTGTTTTCGTATGTCCGAGGTACTTGGAACACAAACCTTACCTTTATAAAGCAAATATTCATCTTGGAGAGAATAGTGTTTAAACTTTCTTTCAGAAGTACTTGCTTCATTTTGTTTATCTTGTTCAGCTGCTTTCCATGCTTGACTGAAGCTTGGATCCTCTTTGCAGCTTCCTTTCAAAGTTGAAATAAATTCACTTTGAATTTGTACAAAACTGAGATTGTTCAGCATAGGCATCCGACTTAAGGCGTCTGCCACTATGTTGAACTTTCCTTTTCTATACCTGAGTTCATAATCGAACTCTTGTAACTGCTCGGCCCACCTCGCTTTTCTACCTCTTAAATCAGGTTGGTTTGCAAACCACTTTATGCTCTCTTGATCAAAAACTATGGTCAACTTTGATCCATATAGATAATGGCGCCATTTCTTTAGAGCATTTATAATAGCGAACATCTCTCGCTCATAGGTAGAGTAATTTTGCTGAGCAGGACTTAGCTTTCTACTCTCAAAAGCTATCGGTCGACCATCTTGGCTTAGTACTGCTCCTACTGCAGATGAGCTTGCATCTGTCTCTAATTGGAAAGGCTTGTTCGGATCTATAATCTGTAGAACCGGGGCCGATGCTAAAGCAAGTTTAAGATCTTGAAAACTCTTTGCTTGATCTTCTTTCCAATTTAACTTTTGATGCTTCCCTTTGAGTTGATCTGTCAAAGGTACTGCAATCTTGGCATATCCAGCCACAAACTTCCGATAATATCCTGCCAATCCGAGAAAACTTTGTAGTTCTCAAACTGTCTTGGGCTCAGGCCATTCAAGAATCACTTGGACCTTTTTAGGGTCAACTTTGATTCCTTCCGCGGAAATAATATGACCTAAATACTTTACTTCTGGGGTAAAGAATTCAAATTTTGACTCTTTACCGTAAAGTTTATTATCGCGAAGAAGTTGAAAAACTTTTTTCAAGTGCTCTAAGTGATTTTCATGATCTTTACTGTAGATCAAAATATCATCGAGAAAATCTACAACAAATTTTCCCAAATACGGCTTAAGCACTTGATTCATCAAAGTCATAAATGTTGCGGGTGCATTTGTCAACCCGAACGGCATCACTAAAAACTCGTAGTGACCAAACTTTGTTCGAAAGGCTGTTTTAAGAATATCATCATCTTTGATCCTGATCTGATGATAACCTTGGCGTAAATCAATCTTAGAAAAGACTGTAGCCCCCTTTAAACTATCGAAAAGATCTTCGACTAGTGGCATGGGATACTTGTTCTTTATCGTAAGATTGTTTAACGCCCTATAATCTACGCACAACCTCATGGTTCCATCTTTCTTTTTCACTAGAAGGATGGGTGCTGCCCATGGAGACTGGCTTGGGCGGATAAATCCTTTATCCAAATACTCGTGGATTTGATTTTCTACTTCTTGATTCTGGACATAGGGGAGGCGGTATGGGTTTTGAGATTTTGGCTTGGTACCCGAAAACAGATCTATACTGTGATCAATGTTTCCACGAGAGGGTGGCAAGCCGTAGGGGAGTTCCTTAGGGAACACATCTTTAAATTCCTTCATTAAATTGTTAAATTTAACATGAACTTCTCGAGGAATAAAGGACGAGACATAAGAAACTTGATTTATATTATCAGAATCCCTTACCAATGTAAGGGATTGAACTCACAACCTCTTGGTTAGGAATGTGATGGGCTAACCACTTGCCCCAAAAGCCATGGTTGAGGATTACTTCCTAATCCTCTCTCTTAGAGCGTGGTTCAACCATCTCCTACTAGGATTATGTTACATCCCCATATATTAGTGTGTACAAGCTCTAGGTAGTCTTCATGCATATATCCTTTCCTTGAGAAGGTAACCTATGAGCCTTCCCAAATTGACAAGCACCACACTTGTAAATCATATGTTTCTTGGATACATTAGGTATCCCAAGCACACATTGGTCCCTGCACATTTGCTTCAAGGTTCTTTCTCCTATATGCCCTAATCTTTTGTGCCAAATCTCAAGCTCTGAAAGTTTTTTATCCTTATAACTGTATAGTGCAATATTCTTTGTGTCCTCTAACTCAAAAGTGAAAAGTCTACCTAATTTTTCTCCTTTAGCAATCCTCTTGAATCCATGTCTTGGGTCCTCCAAAAATGCTCCATATTTATTAAACCTAACTTGCAAACCTTTCTCCACAATCTGTCCAACACTCATTAAGTTTTTGGTAATGGTTGGTACATAGAGTACCTTGCTCAATAAATTCTGATTTCCATCACAAGTCTTAACATTTCCAACTTTAACTACTGAATGTTTTGTATCATCACCTGTTTGGACTTGATGTTTACCTTTTGGTTCCTCAAGATCAAAGAGTAGTGCCACATTACCAGCCACATGATTTGAGCACCCTGAATCAATGTAAAATAGATGATCATCATTTGTACCTAACTTTGAAGTCATGTTCATGATCAAGAGAGAGTCATCCTGCTCCTCTGTGTAGTTGGTGTAGTCCTTTCTGTTTTTAAATCCTCCTTGGTAGTTTCCATTGTAATTATTGTTGTAATTGTTGTTGTAATTGTTGTTGTGGCCTTGGTGATAAGTGAACCTTCCTCTTGACTGTGAGTATCCACCTCTTTGGTAGCCTCTTCCTCTCTGATTTTTGTAATTCCTGAAACACTCATCTGTAGTATGATTTGACAAACCACAGATGTTACATGGTGACGAGTTATAGGGTCTCCCCCTACCTTGCTTACCTCCTCTGCCCCTTCCTCTTGAAGATCTACCTCTCCCTGCATAGTTGGCTTGGGAGGTAGAGCCTTCATCTTCCAGTTTCTTACTCTTGCCTTTATCCTTAGACTTCTTATCAGTGTATAGGGCAGAACAATTATTACCTTTGGATGTGTCTCCATTTCTGGTGAGCTTTGCTTCATGTGTAAATAGTTGTCCCATGAGAGTTGTAAGATCTGGAGTGTGCATGTCCATGTAGAGATCCATTGCAGTGGTGAAGCTTTCCCACTTGTCATCAGCCTTGATTCCATTGATCACCTGCCTCACAATCTGTTCTTCTTCAATCTCTTCTCCTATGCTTGCTAACTGATCTGCAACATCTTTGATCTTGGTCACAAATTCTGAAACAACTTGCTTAGGTTGCTTCCTTAATGTTGTGAATTCAATCCACAGCTGATTTTTCCTAGCTCTTGTATTGGAGGAAAAATATGATGACAAGGTTTCCCAAGTTTCTTGGGATTTCTTACAATTTCTAATATGTGGCAAAAGAAAGTCAGAGATAGAGTTGAGTAAATATGACCTTGCCAATGCATCCTTAGCACACCATGTGTTGAGCTTTTCTTGTTCTTCCTTGGTTGGCAATCCTCTTGCTTTGAATGAGGGCAACTCCGCATCTCCTGAGATGTATCCATAGAGACTCCTTCCTTGTAAGTAGGTCTTCATCCTTAGAGACCAAGCTTGATAGTTGTTCCTGTCCAATTTGTCAATAAATGAAGGAAAACCATCTCCCATTTTACCTTATTTGCTCTGATACCACTGTTGGGAAAGATGGATGGATGCACCAAGAGTCTGAGTAGGTACTGCTAAAGCCCGCTTTGTACCAGCCCTCTTTTGCTTCAAACTTGATAAGTAGACCACTTTGGCTTTCCAATAGCACCAAAAATTGGCCTATGTACTTTGGAAGTGATGTGTGTAATGATTGAACCAAAACAGATAACTTTGAAGTTCACAAACTCAAGAAAACCTTCTATTTATGTCTTGACATCTGCTGGATGTTTTGCTCAGCGTGACCAGCATAGTAGCAATTGATAAAATTCTTTCTATGGGTATTTAATTATCTTAGTAAGCTAACTAATCCAAGTCAAATTATGTAAAAAGATAAACTATGCTAAGAGAAATCAATTTAGCAAGTTTAGCTATATCCCTGACTTTTTAGGACTATAGTAGAAATTGACCAGAGTTCACCTCGACGCAGATTTCTCTAAAATGGCTAAATGCAATGTCTTTAAACTTTGGTAGCATGTATTTGACTTAAAGCGAAATCCAACAAGCTTTGAATCACTGAATTTGGTGGAGTATTGACCGAGATATGCCCTTGACAAGTTGACAAACTTTTGAGTAGACTAGTAGAGAACACAAAGATGAATGATGTAAATGTATCTATTAATTAACACTTGTGTACAATCCCATTGGTATGAATAGCAATGCCTAATGGTACAGAGAGGTATAGGCTATAGGTTAGTCCTTACACACACTCAAAAACAGTAGAATGAAGCTCGGGAGTGATCTCTCTTACCCGCGACTTTTTATGTTCACTTTTATATGTAATGAGTAAAGTTTGAATTCAAATTCAAACTTTTGGCTCCCTATGATCAAGGTCCTATATCCTAGAAGATATTCCTTCAATCAAATGACCTACTTTTTCCACGAATCACTTTGGTAGGTGATTACAAAAGATTCTAATTCAATTTGACTTTTACAATGAGATAAAGTGGTAATTAACCACTAGCAATGATTCCTATGCTTCTTCACATATGTAGAGTCTTCATGATAGCTTCCAAGCCAAATGTGTAGGCTTGTGATTTGCTCCAACAAATCAAGCATCCAATAGCCTACTGATATAGAAGAGCATCAAATGCACCTCTAGAATCATGAAGACTCAAGCATAAACCTATCTCCATAGGAGTGGCAATAGGTTTGCAATATTTAAGGCCAAAATACTGCAATAATGTGTCAATATATTCCGTTTGATACAAAGCCATTCCACGATCAACTTGCATGAATTGAATGCCCAAATAATGATGCAAATGCCCCAAATCAAACATCTCAAATGAGACATGCAAATCAGCCTTAAAATCAGCAATATGCTTGTCATGAGGACCAATGAGTAGCATGTCATCAACATAAATAGCAATGATCGGAAGTACATCATTAGCATTCTTAACATATAAGGTGCTTTTAGTTGGATTGTTCTCAAAACCATGTGCAATCAGATAGGCATGTATCTCTTCATACCAGGCACATGATTCTTGTTTCAAACCATAGAAAGCCTTTTTCAACCTACACACATGGTTTTCACATCCTTTCTGCACAAAGCCATGGTGCTGAAAAACA
The DNA here is from genome assembly GCA_020310875.1 of Ceratopteris richardii. Classification (NCBI taxonomy): domain Eukaryota; kingdom Viridiplantae; phylum Streptophyta; class Polypodiopsida; order Polypodiales; family Pteridaceae; genus Ceratopteris; species Ceratopteris richardii. Next base: position 76,869,553 of record CM035420.1, on the reverse strand, counting down.
TACACTTCTTCATGGAAGTCACCATTTCAAAATGCAGTTTTAATTTCCAACCGATGTACATTCCAACCATGATGAAGCTGCAAGTGCACAGATGCTATGAATAGTAGTCATTCGGCATGTAGGTGCAAAGGTTTCATCAAAATCAATGCCTCATTCTAGCACATGACCCTTTGCAACAAGCCTAGCCTTATACTTCTCAACTGTTACATCAAGTTTATGGTTCAGCTTGTATACCCACTTAGTGAAAATGGCCTTCTTGCCAAGAGGCAAGTCACATAAAGTCCAAATAGCATTTTTTTATGATAGCATCATATTCAGATTGCATTGCAACCATCCAATGTTCAAAATTTTGTGCTTCACCAAACAAAATAGGCTGAGTCTCATCATAGAGACTAGAGGCAGCCATAGCATAGAAATCTAATGCAAAAGAGGCATTATGTGAGCTTGAACAAGTACAGTATGATAGAGATGCATCTAATTTCTTGTCATGCAAAGTCTACAACAATCATTTTGGCATAGTTTTTGCCTCTTCAATATCAGCTCTCTCATAAAAAAATGCATCATGTAAATCTGTATCAAAAATGGAATGGTCAACATCATCACATGAAACTTGTAAAGGCTAAGAGATCGCCTCATTAGGACCAACACTAGATTGTCCACCTATAAAAAGAGGCAACAAAGTATCATACATGTCTTTGGAGCTAACAGATGTCTCATTCATACATGAAAGTAAAGGATAAATAACATATTCCACAAAAACATCATGGCTAACCAAAATATGTTTAGTCCGTGAATGATATAAACAATAGCCTTTGCTTTCAAAACTGTACCCAACAAAAATACATTTTACTGCTTTATCATCCAATTTCATGTGATGTTGTTCAATCACAAATGCATATGCCAGACAACTGAAAACATGCAGGTGAGCAACAGATGGCTTACAAACATGTCAAGCCTCATATGGAGTGATGGACTATAGCACTTTAGTGGGAACCTGTTAAGCACATATGTTGCATACATGAGAGCCTCAAGGCAGAAACTATGGGGTAAAGCATGACTCTTGACCATACACCTTGCCATCTCCATGAGTGACCTGTTCTTCCATTTAACAAATCCATTTTGTTGAGGTGTATACGGCACTATACAATGATGTTTTATCCCACATTCAGCTAGAAATGTGTTAAATTAAGAAGACATATATTCCCCCCTGATCAGAATGGAGGGTGCCCATTTTACATGCTGCCAGATTTTTAGTGAAAACCAAAACCTCTTTGAATCACATAAACACTTCAGACTTTGCTTTGAGTGGATATACCCATGCATGCCTAGAAAAATCATCAATTAAAGTCGTGAAGTAAAGATAACTTCCAAAAGAGGGTGTTTGCATAGGACCACATACATCATTGTGAACAAGCTACAATTTTTTAGTAGCTCAAACTAAACCACCTTTTGGAAAGGAGGAACACCACATTTTCCCCAAAATATAGCCTTCAGAAACATGTTACCGGGTGCCTCAAGTTTAGGCAAAGAGGACACCATATCACATTTCTGCAGGCATAGCAAACAAGTAAAATTTAGATGACCAAAGCATGCATGCCAAAGCTTTGCATCTAACATAGCCTTAGGATTGTGTACTGCACATGCTAAATCATTCATAGATTTTTCATAGTCTATGATCTTATAAAGCCCATGACATAAGATTCCAGAAGCGATAATCATGTCCCCATTTGGGAGACCATGAACTATACATCTGTCATCAACAAATTTCACAACCAAGCCAATAGTGGCTAATACAGAAATTGATAACAATTTTTTTGATCCCTGTCACAAATAAAGCATCTGACAAAGTGAAAGAACTACCATCAGCAGTAGTCAAAATGATCTTACCAACTCCCATGATCGGATAAGAGGAGTTTTTGGTGCATGTGATAGTATTCCCTGTAGGGGCACGCTCGAGTGAAGTGAGGAAATAGCATTGTGAGGTAATATGTTTGGTTGCCCCACTATCAAAGTACCAAGCATGTGAGTCTACTACATACATGCACTATTCACGAGAAGATGGATCAAAACTGCAAATAGTAGTAAATGCCCATTCTTCATTCTACACAAGATTAGTAGACTCTATTTTTGGTGTAGAGGCCTCTACAATAACCATTTCATCATTTTCTTTTATTTGCCTCTTTTGTAGACAGTTTTGGAGAGCTCTTTATGAAATGATCATTTCCTTTATAGTACTTACAAAAGAATTTCTACTTTTCTTATTTCTTCTCATCTTTGTCTTCCTTCTTTAAATGTGAAGCATTTGTAGATTTCTGCTTACTAGTAGATGAGCTCCATTTACCTTTGCCTTCTGATTAACCAAGAAATATTAATTTACAACACACATAATGGACTTGTTTTTCCTAGACTAATATTCCTACAATAGAATAAAGACTAACTCCTCAAATGACAAGGCATTTGGATTGCCTTTCATCATCAAACGAAGAGTAGAACCAAAACTGTGATATGAATTAGGAAGACCATTCAAAACAATCTACAAAACTAAGCTATCTGATATAACTTCATCAAAAGATATCAATTGTTCCCTCAAGTCTTTGATTTTTGTTAGAAAATTATCCATAGAATCACCTTCATTCATATGCTCACTCTCCAACTGTTTTCGGAGGTAAGCAACTCGAGCCTCATTCCTAGCCTGGTTCAATGTGGTAAGTGTATCCCAAGCATCCTTAGCTATTCTACAAGAGTGAATGTGAGGCATGTTTGACAGAAAAAGCTATGAATGCATTTGCTTGAGCATCTCTACCATCCTAATGAATTTGCTCTATAGTAGGTGCAACAAAAATCCTAGCATGAACAAGAATCTGAAGAATATTAGCATCTTCAATGCCATCTACATCAGCTTCAATACCTATATTTGCAGGTGTAATAGGACATTTTTCAACACCTTAGACAATGTTCCACAAACCTTTTGCAACCTATACATGTGGCATCATAAGCCCACAATGGGTAATTGGTATTGTCCAACTTATCCTCAAATAGCTAACATACGGAATACATCATTGCTTTCAACCATGGCCACTGACTAAAATACCGTGATGTAGAAAAACGATTGCATCTGAAGAAATTGAACAAAACTACCCTGACAAGTTCTACTAAACGATAGTAGACTTTGAGAGGCTTATACTAGTGAACTAAAACTTCTATATATCTTTAGCCCAAAAAGCCAAAATAGTCTGCATAAGCACTATGATAGTGCATTCAAAGGCTGAAACGAGCTCAAATCTTGATTTTGGCACCAGAAAACAAAGATTTTTTTATCTCCTAATCACCCTGAGTATCCTCACCAAGTTTCATGCGATTTTGAGACTACAACCAAAGGGGTGTCGATGATGCCCTATATGAAGCGGAAACCTACTCTGATACCAATTGCTGGAGTTAGACATCTATGGAAGCACGCGAAAAACATAAGGAAAAAGAAGAAGCTTGGAGCACAACACACAATACTGAATGTATTACCATTAGAATGTACAAAGATAAGTAACCCATTAGGGCTATAGGCATATATACAAGCCGGGGGGAAAAAACATCCTTAAGAGGGAAAATGTGCCCCCATGGTCCTAGTGTGTTCACACACATCACTTCCTAAATATATCAACATAGATAAATGATCCCACAATGCTCTTGTATAGTGTAAGGTGTTCTAGCTTCTTACCATCTTCCTTTCTTAAATTGACATTCGAATCCATAGGTTGAGCTATTGGTTTGCAATCTATCATGCCAAACCTAAACAACACATCCAAAAGATACTTCTTTTGAGAGAGATAGATACCTTCTTTCCCTTGGATCACCTCAATGCCAAGAATGAACTTTAGCACACCTAAATCTAAGATTTTGAACTCTCTTCTAAACTTCTCTTTCATGGTCCTTATCATCATCACTTGTCAAAAGAAAATTATCTACATATATGTATATCAAACATATCTTGTAATTTGTCTTCTTCACATACAAGGATGGATTTGCATCCCTTGGAGAGAAACCACATCTCTTCAAGAAGTCCTTGAGCCTATAATTCTAATCCCTTGGGGCTTGGTTTAAGCCATTCATGACCTTCTACAACCTACAAACATAGGTAGGATGAGGTTGTTCCATGAACACCTCTTCTTGTAACTCACCATTCAAGAAAGCATTCTTTATGTCCATCTGGTAGGTATGCCACCTCCTTGCTACACATAGGGCTATGAGAGCTCTAATGGTAGCCTTCTTTTCCGCAAGGCTAAAATTCACCTCATAATCCACCCCTTGTGTTTCTGTGAAGCCTTTGGCTATTACTCTAGCATTGTACCTTTACAATCTTGCACTGCATTGCTCTTGATCTTGTACACCCACCTCTTCTAGACTATCTTCATGCCTTCTTCGGTTCTGCTTCCCAAGTGTTGTTCTCCTTAAGAGCTTTGAGCTCTTCATACATAGCCTTCCTCCACTCTAGTTTGTTCTTTGCCTTCTCATAAGAATCTAGCTCTTGATCTACAATGACATTCATCATGTATGCATAGTGCTTTGCCATGAAAAAACCACATGTATACCTTGGTGGGGGTGCCTTCTTCCACGTAGAGCTCTTCTCTTGACCTTTGGGATATTTCTTCTTGAGTATATTGAGCTTTACATTAGGAGTAATGACCCCCTCAAGCTCTTCCTCTTATGACTCCTCTTGAGCTTACCTGGTGTCATAGTCTGTCTCTTGCAACCTTCTAATATTTGAAGTATGGGTTCGTCTTTCATAATCATAAGTGTAAGAGTGATCATATGAGTGTACCTTAGACGTAGAAGCCTCTACTTCACTGATTATAACTGACTCTTGACGTTGAATCTGCATGTCAAAGTTCACATACTCATCTTGATCCTCTTCATCTAAGTTTGCCCTACCCTTGTATCCATACCATGGCCTTGAATCATTAAACACAAAATCTCTTGATACATATATCTTCTTTAAGAGGGGGTTGTAGCACTTGTAGCCTTTTTTATCATTTAAGTAGCCAATGAACACACATTTCTCACTCTTGGGCTCTAACTTTGTTCTCACTTAACTAGGAACATGAACAAAGCATACACATCCAAATCTAGGTTGTATTATTTGTTATTCGATAATTTTTTTATTTGTGAATAATTATGGAATATTATGCCAAGCCCTTATTACTTGACCAAATTATTCGATGCCACATCAACTTATTCAAGCATAGCTGAATACTTTTTGCATGGTAATTTGGTGCTTTTTTATTGAAAATTCTTTCGATCAAAATGTTTTTTTGATCAAAAAGCTTTCGATCAAAAAATGTTTCGATTGAAAATAATTTGCTCGAATAAAGTATTATAAAACAACACACTTTGAATAATTTTCCATAAGATTTACTTTGTTTTTACAAACTTACAACTTCGTACAAAAAACAAGGTATGAACTCTATTAGAAATATTAAATATTTTAGTATTACGACTAAAGAAAAAAATATTTTTTGTGTGTTAAAAACTATTATGATTGTTTGACTCAACGCTGATTCTTACTTCACAATAGTATATGTATGTGTGTATATGATATTGAGTAAAATTGCATTGTGATTGTTTTAATCGATATTGATTCTTACTTCACAATAGTATCTGTATGTGTATTTGTGTGTATGTCATATGATTGTGAGTGAAAATCTAATGTGATTGTGTATGCACATGTGTATGTGTTTGTTTGATTATGATAGGAAAACCAATGGATTTATTGGAAAAGGTTTTATCTTCTTTTTTATAATTCAAGGTTTGAGAAGGTGTTAATAAGTGAACTAAAAATTTATAGGTCTTTAGATGGCTTTTTCTTGTAGACTTATTAACACCTTCTCCGAACCTTGAATTGTAAAGGGATCCAATGGAGTTTCATTTGATAGCATGTGTATGTGCATATGAGTGTATAATTGTGAATGAAAATCTATTGTGCTTGTTTAACTCAAAATTGATTCTTACTTCACAATAGTATGTGTGAGTGTACATGCATATGATTTAGAATTTAAAATCTATTGTGATTGTTTGACTCAACATTGATTCTTACTTCACAATAGTATGTGTAAGTGTATGTGCATATGGTTAAGAACTTAAATCTATTGTGATTGTCTCACTCAACATTGATTCTTACTTCACAATAGTATGTGTAAATGTATGTGTGTGTATGGTTGAGAATTAAACTATTGTGATTGTTTGACTCAACATTGAATTTTACTTCACAATAGTATGTGTAAATGTATATGTGTGTCTGCTTGAGATTTAAATTCTATTGTAATTGTTTGACTCAACATTGATTTTTATTTCACAATAGTATGTGTAATTGTATGTGGGCGTATGATTGAGAGTTAAAGTCTATTGTAATTAATTCAGTCAACATTGATTCTTATTTCATAATAGTATGTGTAATTGTATGTGTGTATATACAGTATGATTGAAAATTAAAATCTATTGTAAATAGTTGACTCAATATTAACAGTCTCCACAATTTAATGCAAATGTTGTGGACATCATTATGTAGGAAATGCAACTCAGATAAAAGAAATTTTTTTTAGTAGGTTATAATGTGGTGGGATGCTCTAATCTAGACAATGATATATTTCAAGTTATGCAAATAAATGTAAATCTCAAGGTATCACATAAAAAAGATTCAAAAGCATGAGTAGTTCGCAACACTTTTGAAGTAGTCTAGGTGTAGAGAAAGAATGAGGAGATGCATCAATGACAACAAAGGATCCTCATGATATTTCTACTCAAGTATCTCAAACTATGTTTGAGAATAATCAAGATACATCTACTCCATTTTCTCCAGCTGCATCTAAAAAGAGTGGACCTGGTGAATGTAGTAAAAACGGTGAGTCTAATAATGTGTTACCATGCTTGACTGTACTAAATCACATAATACAATACATATAGCCTTTGAAAAGCAAGATTGTCTCAACCTTCATCTTAAATGAACTCAAGCATTTTTAGCATGTGGGATTCCTTTCAATGTTATCCATACTCCTATTTTCAAAGATGCTTTGATGTCAACTGCACGAAAAGGATTCACCATGCTAGATTACAATAGCATGTGAATAGAGTATGTAGATAAGGTGAAAAAACTACTGAAGCTATTTTAAAGCAAACAATTCTTGATTATGTACCCATGTATGAATGTACAATAGCATTGGATGGATGGACAAGTTGTCAAAAGAAGCCAATGATTAATTTCATGGTTATATGTCCGAAAGGAAGCATGTTTTGGGAACCTATTGATACATCTCTTAAAGATAAAAGTTAAGCTATATCACATGTGGTTGGTCTGAAGAATGTGACTACGATAGTGACTGATAATGCATCTAATTTTTGAAGTGCTAGTATTGTAATTCAAAACAAGTATGAAGTCATTACTTGGATTCCATGCGCATCTCATACACTAAATCTATTATTGAAAGATATTGGTAGATTATCTTTCATTAAAAAAAGTTTATTAGATGCTTTTCGATTGAAAGCACTTTTGATCAAATACATTTTCGATCTAAAGCATTTTCGATCAAAAACATTTTTTATTCAATCAAAAGATTAATTGCACCTATTTTTTTGGTGTTTATTTGGATAACCATGAATAAAACGAACATATTTAGTAGTTTTTAACTATTTGGTTGGATAAATGAAACTTAAATCCAAATACCTTGAGGTGCTCCATGGATTGTTTCTTGCCATAATAGACTTCTTGTGGAGTCAAGTTGTGTACACCACCTATTTGAACCATGCTCATTAAGAAACAAGCTATATTCATAGCCTCAGCCCAATAAGTGAATGGTAACATGAGACATCTAGCTATCTCAACCAAATGCCTATTCTTCCTCTTCGCAATACCATTTTGTTGAGGGGTGTGCTTGCATACCTTGTTGTTTGTAGGAGCAACATCTAGTGTGAACAATCTGCCTTCTTTCTTTCCCTTGGAAATGACCTTGCCTCCTTGCTTCACCATTCACCCTTTTGCATCCAATATAACCCACATACCTCTCTCTACCATCTATCTATAGAGAAAAGGCTCTTTGAAATAGATGGAACATGAAGCACATCTTTAAGAGTCTTGATAGATTTACCTTCACCTAGCTTCACATCTCCCACATGTGTAATGGGATGCTCAGTGTTATCTCTTGTCTCCACACAACCTTTTGAGCTTGGGACTTGCATATGAACAAAAGATTCCTGCATATATGACATGTGATTAGAGCATCCAAAGTATATGTACCACTTTGTGTCCTTGGGATCACTAGTATAGCCATGTCTCATGGTGTTGAGTATAGGGTATGCACACATCTTATTTGTGCATAGGAACCCTCTTTTTGCATATACCTAGAGTTTCACATGAGAACTCCCTCTTAGACACTTTTTGATATTTCTCCAAAAGTAAGGCTTTTGAAACATTGTAAATACTCACATTTTTTGGTAGATATGTAGGAAATCTCCCACGCACGTATTCTTTGGGATATGGTTGTTAGAGAGAATATTTCCCAAGATCTTTTTAAGATATGTTAGTTAGGCATGTGCTCCTTTTTGACTAGTCAAAAGGAGCACATGGGGGAATGTGTCAAGCCTATAAATAGAGGCTTATTTCTTGAAAAGGGGGAGCTTTTGGTCGTGCTCTCATGTAAAATCCTTTCAATGGAAGAACTCTCCTTTCTCTTAAGGCTTTGTACATATGTGTATTTAGTCTTGAAGTGTGTGTGAGTGAGGTGTGTGTGCATGCTAGCATTTCCTTTGTGTGTAAGTAGAGTGTTGCAATTGTCTTGTATTTTACATATGTGACTAGGATCCTTGACTCCCATTGCTCCATATTTTCAAGCATGTGGCATAGCTGCGGGCTGATGGCCAATGGCTTGAACATGATGGAGGATGGGGTGGATGAAAGGAGAGTCTTTCTTGGGCCTTCCTTCTTGCTTCCGTGCAAGGTGGTGTGGGTCTTGGCTCCCAAGGGCATACTACAACAACAAATTTGGCACCGTTGCCGGGGAGAACGGACTTTCATCACTTGGAGTGCTCAAGAGCATGTGGTAAGATATTGATTTGCAATTTTTCTGCTTATTTACGTAGGATATATGTGTGGGCATGGCATTTTTCACCCTTCCATTGGACCAATTGCTCCCCTTTTCCATGTTTCTCTAGGTTAGTTTTGTTCATGTTTGTTTACTACACAAGAACAACCCTTAACCCCCTCATCTCTCTTGCTCTCTCACATTTACACCTCCACTTCACATCCACCTTTGGCATCACCATCCACCTCTGTCATCTCTCTGTGAGTGTTTGCCTTGGAAAGAGTGGTGGGATGTACTCTTTCTGATCCCTCCCTCGTTTCACTTTCACAAAAAAAAAATCCAAAAAAAAGAGAGACAAAATTTAGGTCTCTGAGTCAGGTGAAACGCCTTCGATCCCCTTCTCTCTCTATCTTTGGGCGTTGAAGGTATTGTGGCGAAAGTTGTCTCCCTGTCTGTGGGGGTGAGCTCCTCGCGAGCTCCCCCTTCTCCTCTCTCTGCCAAGTTTCAAGTCTAGTTTCTTGAACTCGAAGGTGGCGTAGGACTCGCATGATGGGCGTCGAGATTGAGCTCACCTGAAGTCCTTCTATTGCTCATATTTTGTGTAAACTCGGAGCTCCCCTGTGTGTGGTTACTTCTCTCTGATCCCGTTTGTGACCTTCGCGTTGCTACAGATTGAGCACGGTGACGATGGTATATGAAGATTGGGTTCAGTGGTGTATATGACCCTTTGATCCTTGCCCTGTGGCATACAGAGATGCTTTGCTCCTCTAATGCCTGGCAACGCAACTCCTTGGCATCTCTTTATCTAGCTTCTACCACAACTTCTTTGTGGCCATGCTGAAAACCGACTGAGTACTACTCCTTCTAACTTCGCGTGCAGAACCCTTGAAGGTGATTGTCGAAGGCCTTGCGCTCAATCACTATAATGCTTCTCGATGCTCGGAGGTGAGGAATTGCCTGGTGGCAGGACTGTTAGAATGAAGCCCTTCCACGAAGACGACATTCTACCTGGTCACCTGTCAAGCAACGAAAGTCTGCTCTGTGTGCTTTGCTACAACTGGTTGGTGCCCCATGCCCCAACTTGCTTAGGAATTCTCCTTGCCAACCAACAATGGCCACACCCTTCTGGCATTTTGTGGTTGTGACAGGGCCCAAAATCCCACTTTGGGCCTCTATACATGCAGTGCCACAGGTATGATGCACATACAGAAACTCTAGAATGTTGGGGATGAGCTGCACTCTGGAGCGGGGCAAGCAAGGATCAAATCTGGATGCACCTTTCTGAATTACATGGGATCATTCCCTCTGCACACAAGCATGGGACAAATCTATTGAAGCCAAGTTGAGATGACATGTCATACGGGGACATGTTCTTCCGCATTAGGTTGTTGTCCATAGGTGGACTCAGGCATGCTGGGGGCGACACTGGTGTGGTCGTACAGGTGGAAATCTTTGCCCCTTGCTCTCGGTCCAAATCAAGGAATTATATGTGGTAGAACTGAGCATTCCCCCATTCATTTCTGTTTGCTGCTCCATTTCTTTTTTGCGGACTAAAGAAGTTCTTGACGTTCTTGATGAAGCTCAATGCTGACAAACTTAATGTCAAGATTAAATCAATTGTTCTGGATATGAGGAATCTATTCTCACGCCCCTACTCCATTCTCTAGGCATAAGGACGGCAGCAAGCCTGTGGGCAGGTTGATTCAAGATTCCTGGTCTGCATCTCGACTGGGAATGATGTTGTTTCAAGCACAGATGAATCACTATCTATTGGCATATCTGAAATGCTTGGATTCAAGCATTATTCCATTGTTGCCGCACTTCTCATACCATGTTGGGGTCGAGTTCGTTATTGCTCCCTTTGCATTTGAGCAAGAGAACTCTCACCATTTTATGCACCAGTTGAAGCTCTCCTTGCTGAAGCTTTCCGGTATTACGCATATTGGCTGAAGCACTCAAACCTTTACAAATATGTGCAGAATCAACAAATGACCAGGAATATGGCCCCCTTGATGATCCCATTGCATTATGTGCTGATGATGCCCACTCTTAAGGGAGAAAGAGATAGGCTGCAAGTTGGAATACAAAAGGCAGACACTGCTGGGCTTCACACATGCTGGTGGCATCCACTCATTTAAACTCATAGCTTGACGTGTAGTTAGAAAGGCTTCTGCCGTGTGAACTGAGACCATGCAACTGTTGGGCTGGTGCAGTCTTCTTACTAAGATTGTTGGAGGATTTTGAGCAGATAGAATTGGGGGAAAACAAGTTCTAGCTTTTTGAGTAGTCTGATGGTCGTTGGTAACCATGGCTACATCATTGCAACAAAGATTGGGCTTCCGGTTTTACTATACATGGGGATTATATGAAAGGTGCAGTTCCTTGGCTCTTGTGTACAGTGGAATATATCTTGGTTCCATGATAGGGCTTGCATTAATACACAAATTCAGTTGGCCGTCTGTGTTCTGATTGGTTGGTTTTTGGGGGCTCTCTGGGACCTCGGTTGGCAATGTATTGCCTCAAGTCTTCCTCGTGAAGATCCAAAGATATCTGTTTCTATCAAAGGCTCCAGTGTGGGTTCTGGGTGTGTGCCATTTCTATCATAACTGGGGTACATTTAACCTACTTGGATGCATAATTATCATTGCCAGGTTTTTCAACCTTATGGTGTCTGGGCTTTTCAGTGTACTGCCCTGGTTTATGATGACCATAGCTATGCGTCTTTTGGAATATGTCAGATAATGGATCTCCATTGGGGACAATTTCTTGGATTGAGGATACTCAACGAAAGGCACTCTTGCTGTAAGTTGTGATAGATGGACCCCAGACAACGCTGTGGTCGTGATTCGAAGCCAAGTGTAATAATCAAGCATGAAACACATATTTATAGCTCTTTTAAAAGGTACAATACAACTGAATGGAATGGATGAAAGTACTGACTTTATAGGTTTCATTGAGAATATGATGAGGAACTATGGAACGGGATTAATCGATGCTTTTGGGAAACTCAAATCGTACGAATTTATGGAATTAATTCATTTCTGGTGATTTCTTTCCTTGAAAACCTTAATTGAAAACATACTAATAAAAGCACGATAGTTTATGTATGTGTGTAAATTCACATTTGCATTTTATATGATTCATCTTGCATCTGTGGTTGGATTGATCTTTAATTCAGTTCTCATATGAACTTGCTTCATTGGCTCTCAATTTGTCGTAGTATGTGCACCTACAAAATGAGCTGGTACAAATGTGTGCATAAGCGGGCATTAGTTGTGAAAAATTATGTGAGTATGCTCACTCAAAATTGGGTTTCAATATGTGTTCTCATATAAGCTTACTAATCGCAATTACATGGGACTATAATTATGCACAAGATCTTCATGTTTATGTATTTCCATGATATTATTGTGTAAGTGTTTTTGTTTACGCGAATGTGAAGGTGTATATAAGATGTTGGAAATGCATGTGCATTACGTGTGAACACACTTTTGCACATATGTAAATGCATACAAAATACGTGTAATTACATAATTTTAAGATAGCAATGAGCTACGTGCGTTTCTTCTGGGGATGTACAATTCCATAAATGGAAGGAAGTTAGCGACGTGCCATCTTCTTCGAAGGAACAGGTGGAAGCTGGGCGCTGAGTTTGGGGGGTTTCTGAGGGAGGAACGCGGCTGCAATTTTTTTTCGTGCTGGACGAGAATAAGCTTGCTGTCGGGGAATCGGTTAAAAAAAGAGATATGGAATAGAATATGAAAGGAATCGGGTCTATGGACATTGGAAGAGCCATCTGTGCATTGCTGATATCAAAGAACGAATCTAACAAGGATCAGAGGCGTGAAGGGAGGACGTTGAGTGCTTTATCATGCCCTTGATCGATAGTGTTCATCAACCTTTGCGCACGGCTTACTACTCTGATGTGCTGCATCGTCAAATTTTATATCTAAAGGATCAGTCAGGGTACCATTTCATGCTCGTTTCAGCTTTTAGTTGGAAATCTTTGGCACAGCGTCTACTTGGGCATCAAAACGCAGCAGCGTCTTCGCTCCCTGTACATTTCTGCCATTATCTTACCACAACTTCTAACTGCACATCCGAACTTGGCAAAGTCTTGGCTCGTGGAACATAAGGTAAAATTCAATCTCAGATATCTGCTATTGGCGGAAACAAAAAAAATGTCTTTTCAGCTATCATATGAAATAGGTACTACGCATAAGGTGATGGATGTATATAATACAGAGCAGGGTAGATCCCAGACTGCAAAGCAAAAAATTTTCCATTTTTTCAGGGCTGTATAAGACGGTGAGGGGCAACCAACCAAAGCTTAGAATTTAGGTCACTTCCTAACATCAGAGTACGAAATCGCTGTTCTGAATAGGAAGTCTGCCACATTCCCGGGTAGTTGGCCATTCCACGCACGACCAGCTGTGTATACTTCTAATCCAACTCCCAGTGGACCTGAAGATAGAAAATCAACCAGCACCTTCAACGTCACAAATTAAATTTTGCATGATGGTTTTCCCTCAAAATCTTCGAAGAGATTTGTAACCTCAAAATATTACTGTGAATGTATTACGTGAAAATGGTCGTCATTGTTTTCTCTGTGAGGATTCGAACCCGAAGGCCCGGTGAGAAGTGAAGCGGCTGAAGAACAAATATCGATCTCACATCTCTGTCATTCACGGCGACCAGAAACATATTTACATGTCAGCCTCCATATAATAGAGGTTCTGCGATTAAGAATATTGATGTGAACGTTACAGAGGTAAAGCGTATATTTGTCAATGTTGTAATCGTATCCACAATAAGTGTTGTGTGTCTGGAATGATGTTACATGATCAAGCATCACAGAAGATCCAGCACTGCAAACCTTAGTATTTTGATAATTTCTTGTCAATCAAACTGATCCTCAATTTCAGTAAGCTTTTTCATTGGGTTTGCAGCGATGCTCTATGATTTGTCTGACGTTTTGAAATGGATTTTATAAGTTGTATCATTTTAATCATTACGCGTCCTTTGAAGTATTCTTATAAACTTTCGAGCAAAAGAGCTGTATTGATGGAACTCTGAGGAACAAAGCCACACCCACAAGTCTTCGCTCATTTTCTCAGCAGTGAAACACACCAATAAGCTCCTCTGATCCGAAGCGTGTAGCTCCAAAGCGCAATCCTTCTGTGCGTAGTAGCCACGATGATGCTCTGAAGGGTTTCCAGTTCCTCTCAATGGATGTGGATCAAAGGCAGTAGTTGCCTGGCATGCATTTGCCAAAACAACATGCAGAAGTGTTTTTTTTTTCATTACCATAGTTAACCTCTTTTGAAAAGGTGTACGTTGACGTATGCACATCATTCTGCAGGTTGTAGGATATGCATACTCCACAGACGTCTTGTAATGCGTGACCGGTTCGTTATAGATGCAACGAGAATTTGGATCTGCTGCTAAGTTGGGCCTTTGCTAATTCTGCTGCTTGCAGTAAGGAGCATCCCATTAGCTGCCAATCCAGGAATCTAGGGTGTTGTTTTGTATGTAAAATTGATGCTCATCAAAGGGCGAAAATCTCCCTAGTTTTCTCGTGTACATAAGTTTCTAAGGACCTTAATGTTGGTTGAGATGAATGGTTGCAGGGAAAACTCAGATTCAAGGTAATTTGCTTGAAAAATCTCAAAGCTAAAAAAAACGAGTGACGAATTTAAATATCTACAACCTTTGAAATGAATTAATATAAGTACTTTGGTTTATTGGAATATTTTAATTATTGAAATATGCTTTATAGGTCATAGGTTTTGAACGAAATCGAAACCTTTTATTATTATAGCTTAAGTCACCTGTTGACAAATATTGACTTCCGAAATGAAAATTTAAATATATGTGTGTTTTGGTTTAAAAGATTTTATGATAGCACCTATCTCCTCTTTGCGTATGCACTCTTCTTCATTTCAAGGAGTTCTCTTAGACTTCATCAATGTCATCATTCCTCTCCTTTTCACGAAACAGACGACATACCTGGTGAACCCGACGTGAAAGGAGGGGGTGAGTAAATCATAGTGCTAGTGAACTAAAGAACCAAGTTAGCAACCGAAATTTAAGCGATTTAGCACATTAAACATGGAAGATCTCCTCGCTCAATTCATACGATTTCAAGAAGAAGATAGGCGTCAAAAAGCCATCCAATCACTTCATGAACGTTTAGTCAATCGATGTGGCTTTTTCAATGGCAAAAATATATCTAAGTTCTGCAAAGAATATGAACTCGAGGCCAAATATCTAGGTGTCGGATTAAGTCCGATGACGAAAAAAGAATTATGTGAAAACTTTATCTATGTGTCGGATTACGACGTGCGAGACCAAATAATGCAAATAAATCAAACGACATGGTCCCAATACAAAGCGACACTCCTTAGGCAGTTTATGCTAGAAGACCTTGATAAAGTAACTCGTAGATCTTTCCTGAGGTGGGTTCATATACCCAAAGACCAGCCGATTCTCGAGATCAAAGAAGAGTTTGAGCGACAATATGATGATCTTTCTGAGCACGATAAGAGGTGCATAAGTCATGAAAAGGTGTCGTTGTTTCTTCGAACAATCGACGTTAAAGCCAGAGATGAGTTAATTCCACTTCTACAAGATATAGACTCCGACTCAGGGCTCACAGAGGATTGGACGCTTGTCCATGAAGCTGTGATGAGATATGTGAAGAAACAACAAACAATAGAAAAACTTTTAAACGATTGGCAAGCTGACATTTATGCAAATGAAGAAGATACACAAATTCCATGCATTTCAGAAATTAAAAATAATTTACAAATCTATAGAATAATAGAGACCCCAGTTGGGCATAAAGAATATATGCATGGAATACACGTACATGCTTATGAAGGGGATCACTATAAAGAACCTATAAACATAAGTGATGCAATCTCTGAGGATTCAAGGTACCAAGAGCCTGTAGATACTTTGATTACATCTACAAATACTGTATATGCAAAAACCCCAATGATGGGAGGAGCAAAGGAATATACGGAAGCTAAACAAAACAAAATCAAACCAATATCAAACATACAACAAAACAAAAATAAACAAAACACACCAAGAAACCAACATGAGGCTTCCTATAATCTGATAGACTCCTCGCTTCTAAGGGATGATAATCAAACAAACAAAGAGGCAAGATATGATAATAACCAAGATTTAAAGATATCTACCGGAAGTCGAGGTAATCAGAAAGAGATTGCAAATGAAATAACTCAAAATAATCCAGTGAATCCATGTGATGATCAAGCACAGGATGGTTCCTTAAAAGACGAAATCAAGCAATACTTGAACTATTTGATACCATCTAAGAGTGAAACATCTCTTGAAGCATATGATTCAAATATGAATCATGGCCAAATGACTAATTTGTATGAAGAGAATGCAAGGGAGCATGATGCTAATCAGGAGGGCATGCAAATTATGAGTCCTCTAAAGAATGGTATGTATGCCGATGGTGAAAAGCATGATGCTAAGCCTACTGATTGTTTAGATCAAGATCAAGAATGTGAAAACCTCTTGAGTGATACCACATTAAATGAGTCGTTAGAGGTTCAAGAGAGTGATCTGAATTATAGGTGTGAGAATGAGTTGTTGATTGAGCTTCAATATAATGATATGTATGTGAACGATATTGTACTCCATGAAGAAGGACATATGAATGATCATGAGAGCGATGAGGATACTCCACTGATTACTCCTCTTTACATTGATATGTATGTTAAGAATGATCATGTTGAGTTGAGTTCATATATCAAAGAAATCAAGCATGAAGTGGAAGATACAACGTTTAATGAGATGTATGATAAATATGATGTGTGCATAGCATCAAAAGATATTGAATGTGAAACCGTTGAGTCAAATATTTGCATTGATGAAGCTAGATATAAATGTTACCAGATGGATGAAGTTTCAATTGACTCAAGCGTTTATGATGAGATATTCAGGTATGAAGTATTTAAGCAAGATTCAATGATAAAAGAAATGTATGAGGAGTGTGGCAAAAACACATCCTCTAAAGATAATAAACAAGAAATAATTGAGATAGATAAAGAATCTGATGATGGCATCTTGAATAGGAAAACTGATTTGACATCAAATTACATGTATATCTTTGAAAGGGATCAGGAGAATATAAATGAATGTAGATTTTCCAATGAATCTTACTTGGAGAAGCAAGAATTTAGTGATTTAGATGATCAAGATTTTCTTGATTGTGATGATATTGAGTTTCTTCATGATAATGGGCAAATGAATCTGGAAAAAGAAGAAGATGAGGAGTTCTTGGAGAGATTAGAAATAGAAGCAGACTCTATAATTTGTAGCACTCAAGTAAGGAGGGATTATGATAGACTGAATCACGAAAATGAACATAATTTGCAGTCAAAGAATGATGAACCTTCCTATTCACAGTATAAATCTTATGAATGTATTCAAAACCTTAATTGCAATGAAGAAGAAAGTTTGGATAATCATAATGGAAATGATGAAATCCTTTCAAATGATTTCAACCCTAAAATGGATCAAAACATATGCATGATTGATTTGTTTGATGATATTCTAAATACTCCAAATTTTAAGAATCTATATACATGTGCTCATTTATCATGTGCATCTTCATATGATGCATTAGAGAGAAATGTAAATAAAAGCAACTATGCTCAAATGATTGAATCATGGATTTTTGAATTTTTCAAGAGCTATGTATGCCAGTCAAGCTTACAAGGAATGAACGAGCAAATGAAATGGCTTGTCCACATATCTAACTTGTTTAAGAATGCTACCTTGATTGATGCAGTTCAGAGATGGCTTCTTTTCAAGCACAGTTTCTTTGGTGAGTATGTTTTAAAGAATGTGAGATTGAAGGGAGAATCTTTTTCAATTAAATTCCATAAAGCTTAAAGGAATGTTTTTGTAAATAGGAATGTATATATCTTATGTTTTTGCTTTGATTTGAAGAAAGAAACAGGAATCAAATCAATACATTGAAGATAGCGACTCAGAATGAAACAAGAAGAGGAGATTGGATGCGACAAGCTCAAGCGGCTTCTGACTTCATACTGGTGAGATGTTATCACTTTAGTTTTTTCTTCTCTCTTGTATATGTGTATATAAAAAGACTGCATGCTTAAGCATATAATGCATATAGAAACGTATAAATAAGAAAATTAAGTAGACCAAAGATCTCGTGCCACTAATTAGATTACATGTAATGTATAAGGACCAGGATTATATGAGTAAGATTAGAAGATGGACTAGAACTTTCGAGAGCAAGACCGAGGAAGGTGAAGGGAAGACCTAGACTAAGTATCTGTATATAGTAGTGTTTACAAACACTTGATGAGTGAGACACTTCGACTTCTACTCTTGATCTCTCATCTGACCTAATCTTCAGACAGATTATATCTTGAGAAAAGAATTCTTATACCAGCCAGCTATCTATATGTATGTGTATGTGTTGTTGGGTGCTGCGATGAGCTAGTAGGCGGGTGGAACTACCTTGGTCGGGTGATCAGGGCCACGAGCTGACGCTAGTTGTGTCGTATGGCCTAGCCTACATGTTGTTATGCGCTCATACGGGTTAATAGGCGGGTGGAGTCACTCTGACCGGGTGGTTAGAGCCACGAGCTGACGTTGATTTCGTATGAGGCTGACATTGTGCATCGTGCGCTATGTCGGGTCGGTAGATGGGTGGGCTAAACCTGGCCGGGTGGTCAGGTCCACGAGTCGCATCCGATTTCGACATAGGCCGAAAAATGTGGGAAAATAAATAAATAAAAATAAAAGCAAAGATATAAAGGTTGAGCTGGGACAAAGAATTAAAATAAAGAAAGACAAAATAAAAATATGAGAAAAATATGAAAAGGGTCTGAAGGGGCTTCAGATGATAGGAGATCAATAGGGAAGCCAGAAGCGAGTTTCATAAATCGAGTTAGTCAAGACTGGTATATGCAAATGCTTCGGATAGGCTACTAGATCTGACCGGGTCGAGTTAACGAGAGAGCTAAGAAGTTTTCGATTTACTCATATGATTTCTAGTCTAAGTGCATTAGAGTAATCTGATATGTTGTATGAGGTGTTTTTGTCTACCTCTCTTCTCTTAATGTATATCAAGTTCAATGTGTTTTCAGATTTCATGCATCAAGTTAAAATTTTCTTTAAGTCCTGTTTATATGCTATGACTACTTGATCCTTGCTTGTGTTTGATGTTATGTATGCAGGTTGGCGCATCCAGAGGATGCACAGGTTTAGAGGGGGTGGATGTGGTCGTGATTCGAAGCCAAGTGTAATAATCAAGCATGAAACACATATTTATAGCTCTTTTAAAAGGTACAATACAACTGAATGGAATGGATGAAAGTACTGACTTTATAGGTTTCATTGAGAATATGATGAGGAACTATGGAACGGGATTAATCGATGCTTTTGGGAAACTCAAATCGTACGAATTTATGGAATTAATTCAT
The DNA here is from genome assembly GCA_020310875.1 of Ceratopteris richardii. NCBI lineage: Eukaryota > Viridiplantae > Streptophyta > Polypodiopsida > Polypodiales > Pteridaceae > Ceratopteris > Ceratopteris richardii. The sequence continues at coordinate 76,849,989 of CM035420.1, read as the reverse complement.
TTCTGGTGATTTCTTTCCTTGAAAACCTTAATTGAAAACATACTAATAAAAGCACGATAGTTTATGTATGTGTGTAAATTCACATTTGCATTTTATATGATTCATCTTGCATCTGTGGTTGGATTGATCTTTAATTCAGTTCTCATATGAACTTGCTTCATTGGCTCTCAATTTGTCGTAGTATGTGCACCTACAAAATGAGCTGGTACAAATGTGTGCATAAGCGGGCATTAGTTGTGAAAAATTATGTGAGTATGCTCACTCAAAATTGGGTTTCAATATGTGTTCTCATATAAGCTTACTAATCGCAATTACATGGGACTATAATTATGCACAAGATCTTCATGTTTATGTATTTCCATGATATTATTGTGTAAGTGTTTTTGTTTACGCGAATGTGAAGGTGTATATAAGATGTTGGAAATGCATGTGCATTACGTGTGAACACACTTTTGCACATATGTAAATGCATACAAAATACGTGTAATTACATAATTTTAAGATAGCAATGAGCTACGTGCGTTTCTTCTGGGGATGTACAATTCCATAAATGGAAGGAAGTTAGCGACGTGCCATCTTCTTCGAAGGAACAGGTGGAAGCTGGGCGCTGAGTTTGGGGGGTTTCTGAGGGAGGAACGCGGCTGCAATTTTTTTTCGTGCTGGACGAGAATAAGCTTGCTGTCGGGGAATCGGTTAAAAAAAGAGATATGGAATAGAATCTGAAAGGAATCGGGTCTATGGACATTGGAAGAGCCATCTGTGCATTGCTGATATCAAAGAACGAATCTAACAAGGATCAGAGGCGTGAAGGGAGGACGTTGAGTGCTTTATCATGCCCTTGATCGATAGTGTTCATCAACCTTTGCGCACGGCTTACTACTCTGATGTGCTGCATCGTCAAATTTTATATCTAAAGGATCAGTCAGGGTACCATTTCATGCTCGTTTCAGCTTTTAGTTGGAAATCTTTGGCACAGCGTCTACTTGGGCATCAAAACGCAGCAGCGTCTTCGCTCCCTGTACATTTCTGCCATTATCTTACCACAACTTCTAACTGCACATCCGAACTTGGCAAAGTCTTGGCTCGTGGAACATAAGGTAAAATTCAATCTCAGATATCTGCTATTGGCGGAAACAAAAAAAATGTCTTTTCAGCTATCATATGAAATAGGTACTACGCATAAGGTGATGGATGTATATAATACAGAGCAGGGTAGATCCCAGACTGCAAAGCAAAAAATTTTCCATTTTTTCAGGGCTGTATAAGACGGTGAGGGGCAACCAACCAAAGCTTAGAATTTAGGTCACTTCCTAACATCAGAGTACGAAATCGCTGTTCTGAATAGGAAGTCTGCCACATTCCCGGGTAGTTGGCCATTCCACGCACGACCAGCTGTGTATACTTCTAATCCAACTCCCAGTGGACCTGAAGATAGAAAATCAACCAGCACCTTCAACGTCACAAATTAAATTTTGCATGATGGTTTTCCCTCAAAATCTTCGAAGAGATTTGTAACCTCAAAATATTACTGTGAATGTATTACGTGAAAATGGTCGTCATTGTTTTCTCTGTGAGGATTCGAACCCGAAGGCCCGGTGAGAAGTGAAGCGGCTGAAGAACAAATATCGATCTCACATCTCTGTCATTCACGGCGACCAGAAACATATTTACATGTCAGCCTCCATATAATAGAGGTTCTGCGATTAAGAATATTGATGTGAACGTTACAGAGGTAAAGCGTATATTTGTCAATGTTGTAATCGTATCCACAATAAGTGTTGTGTGTCTGGAATGATGTTACATGATCAAGCATCACAGAAGATCCAGCACTGCAAACCTTAGTATTTTGATAATTTCTTGTCAATCAAACTGATCCTCAATTTCAGTAAGCTTTTTCATTGGGTTTGCAGCGATGCTCTATGATTTGTCTGACGTTTTGAAATGGATTTTATAAGTTGTATCATTTTAATCATTACGCGTCCTTTGAAGTATTCTTATAAACTTTCGAGCAAAAGAGCTGTATTGATGGAACTCTGAGGAACAAAGCCACACCCACAAGTCTTCGCTCATTTTCTCAGCAGTGAAACACACCAATAAGCTCCTCTGATCCGAAGCGTGTAGCTCCAAAGCGCAATCCTTCTGTGCGTAGTAGCCACGATGATGCTCTGAAGGGTTTCCAGTTCCTCTCAATGGATGTGGATCAAAGGCAGTAGTTGCCTGGCATGCATTTGCCAAAACAACATGCAGAAGTGTTTTTTTTTTCATTACCATAGTTAACCTCTTTTGAAAAGGTGTACGTTGACGTATGCACATCATTCTGCAGGTTGTAGGATATGCATACTCCACAGACGTCTTGTAATGCGTGACCGGTTCGTTATAGATGCAACGAGAATTTGGATCTGCTGCTAAGTTGGGCCTTTGCTAATTCTGCTGCTTGCAGTAAGGAGCATCCCATTAGCTGCCAATCCAGGAATCTAGGGTGTTGTTTTGTATGTAAAATTGATGCTCATCAAAGGGCGAAAATCTCCCTAGTTTTCTCGTGTACATAAGTTTCTAAGGACCTTAATGTTGGTTGAGATGAATGGTTGCAGGGAAAACTCAGATTCAAGGTAATTTGCTTGAAAAATCTCAAAGCTAAAAAAAATGAGTGACGAATTTAAATATCTACAACCTTTGAAATGAATTAATATAAGTACTTTGGTTTATTGGAATATTTTAATTATTGAAATATGCTTTATAGGTCATAGGTTTTGAACGAAATCGAAACCTTTTATTATTATAGCTTAAGTCACCTGTTGACAAATATTGACTTCCGAAATGAAAATTTAAATATATGTGTGTTTTGGTTTAAAAGATTTTATGATAGCACCTATCTCCTCTTTGCGTATGCACTCTTCTTCATTTCAAGGAGTTCTCTTAGACTTCATCAATGTCATCATTCCTCTCCTTTTCACGAAACAGACGACAACGCTGGATTTGCAACAAGATGGCAGTCTCAAGAATTGGCTATATGATCATATTCAAGATATTATGTGGAACGGATTGGGTGGATTGGCAGAGAGATTCTGACCATCTGTAGTGCATGAAGGAAAAGCCCTGGATGGTACAACAAACTCATACTTTTTATCAATACAGTTTGCAACCAATAGGATAGAGGACCAAGGTGAAGCTCGATCAGAAGTCAATAGCCAGCAGCTCTGTCCAGAGGAAATTTTCTTTGTCAAAGATATTACCATGGTCAACTGCATCATGTGCTCAGAGGGACAAGAGTCCTTCTCAGGCTGGTGCCATATGCTACAACAGAAGAAAGAGAGGAAGAATCAAACATGTTCTACCGTGTCTCAATTACAGCAATCAGGAATTATTGCAATCGACAACTTCTGATAGGTATTTATCAATGAAGAGAAATGTCTGAAGAGGGAAGTTTTGTGAACAGCCTTCATTTCTGAGGAAGCAAAAATGATACCTGGTGTCTTGATCATTCAGCTTGCCTTTAGGCATAATGGATGGCTGAGGAAGGTTGATAGGTAACTGAAACACCCTCCTGCTCCGAATGTCCCTTCCCAAGTATTCATCTCCAGACTTGTCCCTATCTAATACCAACAGAAACTTGGTTATGGCTGATGATCAGAGGGCACCATTTCTGAGTCCTGCAGCTACTTCTCAAACACCATAACCCATCAGCAGCCAAAAGAATATACCAAGCACATACTGAGCTCTCAGTTGCAACTATTGAATTACTCATGCTGCTGATTTTTTACTTTACTGGTTGTAGCTAAAGTTTCATGGATGTATCAAGCACATCACACAAGTTCTTTTAACAGGATACTAGATCCAAGAAAATTTTGTCAGGTCTTTTTCAAACTTAAAGTTGAAGGATGTTGTGGTCTGGGGACCTTGTTTAGAGATTCTTGTACTAAAGGATAATGCTCAGGCTGGAATCCCATCTACAACTAATGATGGCTGTGGCGTCTGAACAATCCATGCTTCCACATAAGGCAGCTACTGACCGTGTCCTCAGACTATCATGTGAATTTTGGGCACTTAATCATTGTTGCTCAGTCAACTCCTTTGGATAATAATGTTAAAATCAAGCAACATAGCACAGGCTAGGGTGCAAGGACACTATGACTGGTGGACGAGCTAATCCTGGAGCTATTGGAGGCAGGGTGGCATGCCCAGATTTTAGTCATTTCAGTTGTTTCATTGGCTTTGATGAGATACTCCTTTGGTTAAATGGGATAAACTTTTTCTCACTTTTAATGTGCTTTTGGTGGTTGTTGCACATCACTTACAGGGTAATGCATGAGGGAAGGTAGCTCTTGGACTTTAATGCCTACTATTGGTCTTCCAAGAATTAGGTTGTAGCTACTACATTGACTAAAGAGATAAAAGGTTGTTGTGGCTGTCCTTGGTGTGAAGACTTCTAACCATCAGCTAGGTTGTCATCCATGCTAACATCATGCCAGATTTTCTGATCTCTCCTTCTACAGACTACAACATGAAAAAGTTCGGCAAGCACTTCCTGAATGGGTATTTGGATCCATGTTGCTCCCAACCACTCTGTTCAAGCTGAGGGGTTTGGTGACTTCAAATGCACTATACCTACTATCTCTCCAGCCTACAAAATTTCATGACTCTCACATGTCCATCTAGGAGGATTCTTGTCAGGTTGGTCGGAGCTTCAGAAAAGGACGGGTCTGCTGTGATGCAGTGGATTATGTTTTGGAAAGAATAAACGCAGCATCCTCCATATCAGATATATCAAACATTTACTCTCGGGCTCTCACAACATTTTGCAGCAAGTAGGTTTGATGAAGCCATGTGGGCAGCTGCTATGATTCCACTGCAGGGATATAACTAGGCTACAATTTGAAGCTGGCTATGAATGATGTGAATGCCCCAATCAACAAAGATGGAACTTCATCAAAAACTAATTTGGGTGCTTGAACCTCTTTTGCTACAGGATAATAACTAATCTATCTAACAAAGGTCACACTCCATGAGATGTGGTTGACCCCATTACTGTTGTGCAAAGTTTGGAATGAGGTGGCTCTTGGGCTGCATGGCCTATTAAGTGTTCTTCCAATCACTTTGTTGCAGGTTGCTCTTCCAATGCTGCACATCTACTGAATTCTAGCAGGAGGTGACATTGCATCAAATGGACTGCTCTTTTTGTCCTTTATTAATGTTTGAAGTTCAACAACTACTATTGGCTGACACAGGGTTTTTGGGTTTTTGTGTGACTGCCCCAAGTGGGGATTGTGTCTGTTGCCCTTGCCCCCATTTGGAGAAGATGATCTACATTATATGTTGTTGCTTTGCTTACATATTTGTTTCTCACATTCTCATAAGTGGGTCCTCCACTCTGGTATGATCAGGCCTGCTCATATGGTTGGGGATGACACTCAGATCCGATTGTGACTTTCTTTTTTACTGTCTCTTCTGGGGGACTATGTCTCAAGTCCTATCTGTTGGTGCATTTTACCCAAGCCTACATGCTTGATATGTTTGATATTACCCTCATTTGTAAGTCACATGAGTAGTCATGTGAACACCTGTAATAAAGTAAGTCTATGATCTAGGGATCCGATGGCTTCTGACAGATCTGAAATCGGATACCGTTTGGTCACTCGTCTGTAGGAACAAAGATCTCAAGACTAGACTCAAGCATAAGTCATGTGCTCTCATATTCAAGTAATCCACTTAGCCTAGTGGTTAAGTCTCATGGTTGTGAAGGAAGAGGTCTTGGGTTCAACTCCCATGGGGAGCATGGGGAGAGAGTTTTGCCCAAAGAGCTCTAGAGCCTTCTAACTCAAGTTAACATGAGTTAACTTGAGTCTAGTGGACTTAACTCAAGAGGTGAGTACAACAACCACTAGTGGACTCTAGTGGAAGGTACTAAAGTAGTGGTCGAGATCACTCCAGCCACTAATAGACTCTAGTGGTGGATATGAAAGGAGTGGAGGAGATTGCACATGCACTTGTGGACTCTAGTTACATTTGTGGTCCTCATTAGTTCAAGCAGCTATATATATAGGCATAAGGTTGGGAGGAGAGTTATCTCTCAAGCATGTGGTGGTCGTAATCCTTGTTCTCTTGCATTGGTATCGGAGCTCAAGGTTGAGCTTCCATGGAGACCTTGATAGGCTCACCATCATCTTGCTCATCATTTTGCTCGTGGATGTCTTGATCTCTTTCGAATCTCTCCTCACAGCTGTCTAGAGATGCGTGCCACTATCATTCTTATGCTTTAGCTTAGAGCAAAAGAGTACTAAAAAGTTAATATTCTCTGGTGAAGCAGAGGGGATTCGAACCCACGCCCCTTCAACGTGCGCACACTGCTCTATCCACGAGACCAAACCGGCGTTCGCGAACATCTTGCTCTACCACATCGTCTCATTCGTTGCCCACGCTGCAAACGGTCTTCGAAAGGAAAAAAGAGCATAAGAGAATAGCTTTCTCCGCCGACTGCGCCTTCTAGGGATCGAACCAAGGCCGATTCCTTGAGAGCATGCTCACGTAGCCACGTCGCCCACAAGTTTTACTTGCCTACAGTTGCAGAGCAAACTTTACTAAAACAGTAAACACAGCTGAAGTGCAAGCCCAACTCTCATCCATCCAAGGAGCCAAATCAGTTGTTGAAGGCCGAACCCGAGAAGTATTCTGCTTTTAGCCAAAGAAACAAACAAGGAGAATCAAAGATTGAGCAAAGCTTGAAGGAATTGGAGCTGTGGAGTGAAGATCCGGAGGCCTAAGTTAGTAGATCTCGACGGACCAAGTCATCCAAGACTATTTCTTGATGAGGAAGCTTCAAGAATGGTGAATAGCTCCTCGCAAGGATCAAGAGGATGAATCACTCTTCCAAAGGATCAAGGGATGGATGAAGCTTTGATCAAAGCTAAGTATTTTCCAATTTCTGCTTGATCTTAATGCTTGATTTATATTGTTTTCATTATTGTACACTTAATCCTAGATGCACATTGAAATAGCTAAGATTTCAATCGATTAAGTCTAGATTAGGATAATGAAAACAATCAATTTCTTATTTCAAGCATTAGTTTGCATTAAGGAAAGACTTGATTTCAAAAAGATCCTTGTGCATCAAAGAATGTATTTTGGTAGTTTAAATATAGATTTCCTTTCCATTGAGTAAGTTTTCTATTGCACCTTAATGGTATTTTTTATATCATAGTGCATTTAGACAAAGGAAAGGATATACATGCATCAGGATTGCATGATATACATTCTTAGTACAAGGAAAAAATCGTGCATCAAGTTCATGCATGATTATTGTATTATTTTTTGAGCATGCAAAGAACATGCATGCATACGCATGTGAACATATGCTTTTGCATGTAGATACATGCATTTGCATGATAGAATGGAATGCTGTTTGCAAGTAGATATAAGAATGTACTCTCTTAGTATTTAGCTTACTTTATAAAGCTCGCAGTTTGACATTAGGGAAGACCAAGGACTAGTTAGTTGCAAAGACATACTAGTTCTAGTTTGCAACTCAAGTAATTAGTCAATTTCTTCCCAAGTCGATACTCTACTATCAAAGATAAATACTTAATGACAATTAAGTATGTTAAATGTCTTGCTAGGTATAAGTAAGCACTAAGAGAAAGTTAAGTAATAAATTTCCTTGATGACCAAGAAAATTTAATTACTTGCAAACTCTTTTGTGATGTATGATGACTCTAAGTCCTGGATGTACTTAGAAAGTCATACGGATAAAGCTTTAGTTGATAAGTTATATATTTTATGTAACTTCTCAAGCATCCCAAGGTTGGATGAGAACATCAACTATATTTCCAAAGTTCCATAAGCACTCTTCTATTTAGAAGATTTCGAAAGTTTTAAAGAAGTTTCTTGTGGTTTCAAGATTTGTATCTCATGATGAAACCTCGGTAAGTAACTTTTTGGAATAGAGATATGAAATAGTCAAGCCTTTTATTTCATGTGAGATCATTCTCCTACTACGTTCAAGATGAATTTAGCTTTGGGAAGGAAGATGTTCCAAGTAGAGGATCTTAATTGATTCATGAACTCTTCCCAAAATACATATAAATTCATATTATATGATAGGTTCAAGGAATGATGAAGGCAAAATCTCTTTAGGATATAAATGTTTTGCCAAGATATAAAGGTATCAAGCTTTTATAAATTTTCATTTGATTTCATCCCAAGGGGTGATGGAAATCAAAAGGTTAAACCTCAACATCAATTGATCCTTGATATCAATAAAAGGATGTTAGGTTCTATAGTTGCATCTCTGGTAAATGATGCAACTAGCTAAGCAATCTTTAGGAAATAATATAAGTCCCTAAGGACTTGAAGCAAGTGTGAACTTTTCATTTAGGAATAGAAAGTTCCAAGAAATGGATTTTCAATCCATGAACTCCTCCTAAACAAGTTATAAAGTTCAAAGTTGTGTCCAGTAACATTACTATTGGATCAATCATCAATAGATGCTTGGACTTTAAACATAAATTTGATTAGTGAAATATGTTTAAAGGACTCTAGTAACATCTGAAGATTGACCAATAATAATGAGTTTTGTATCAAACTCAAGAATAGAAGTCGATATCACATAAATGAAAGTTCAACTTAAACTTTCATACTGGCAAATGTGATATTTCGTCTCTAGTTTGATACTCAGGAAATAAATACAATTGAATCAGTAAAATTTTTTTTTTGGATATTATTTGAAAGAAGTTCTTTCAAATGTTCTTTTTACAAACGATTCCAAGATGAATCATTAGACTGGAAAGCAAAAGATTCCAAGATGAATCATTTGCTTCAAATTATAGCCTAGTATTACTTGATAGGAATCAAAAAGTTCTTGAAAGAAAAATCTCCTCAGACGTGAGACTAGCATCTTTCAAGAAAAGTTATATAGTAAGTAGTTCCCAGTAAATCCCTAACCACCAGTTTTGGTATTTAAGTCCAAATAAGTGATATAACCTAACGGTATATCAAAGATTCTTAGCTTTGGAATCTGAAAAGCATTAGAAAATGCTTAGACTTAAGTTGAGGGAAAGATCTCTAAAATCCTGCAAGTAAGCAAAGAAGCTTAAAGATAGTTTAAGAGATCTTAAAAGATAAAGATAAAGTCTTTACTTTTGTTGCAAGGATCAATCAGACTTGATCAATCTTGGCCATGATTGTCCAAGTAATATGCGATTGGAACTACCCTGTAGATTGCCCAAGTATTGGCAATAAAAATTTTCTTTAGGAAGTATTCACTCAAGTTCGATTTATCCAATGGAAAATTGTGAAAAAAAGTAAGCTGTTCTAAGTCTGAACAGAGTGAAGGAATTCCAAGTATGTAGTCTGCAACCGTGAAGACGGTACTTAAGTCTGTGGAAGGTAAAACATAAGTGTTTGCCTATCCTTAAAGGGATTTTGGTACAAATCCAAAAAGCATGAGCGGATGCTTAGACTTAAGCAGTAGAGAGATTCTTGTAAAAAGGCCCCAGCCGGGATAGGTACCTAAAAGCATCAGTACAGAAAGGAATCTAAAGACAAGAAGTCAAAAGCTCTTGTCACTACAAAATTGGTCAAGGATAATCCAATTGAACTTGAATCTATGAAAATTCAAGTACTTGGAATTTTGATTGGTTTTCATTTGAAAACCCTAGCAAAGAAGAATTGATATTCTGTTAAGAGGTTTTCAAGTTCCCAAGTTAAAGCACATGATTGCGAGACGATCATGTGAAGGAATTAAAACTTCGAAAATCTAGTTAGAGGTAATACCTGGAATTTCTAAATTCTCGTAAAAGAATTGAAGAGATAAGGTACTCTATCAAGAGATGTTTAGACTTTAGGATAAGAATCACCCACACATTAATGTGAATATAAAATAGGGTGGTATGGGACACCAGATTTTATACTCAGATTGATGTAGGAAAGATGGTATGGGACATCGGACCGTGCGATGATAATTATCTTTTAGTAGTGTCCTAAGTTGGACAATTTTCATTTTGAATTTGAATTGGTGAAGTTAGTATGATTGATTCCACCGAAATGGTAAACTTTCTCCTACAGTTTACATAGGATTTTTTCAACTCATTGGGACAGAGTAGTCCTCTAGTCGGGTGAAAAAATCAAGTACCTGTTAGATAAAAGTAAACCATTGTACAGACATCTAAAGTTAGATGTATGGGACAACCAAACTTCAAGTTCTCCAAAACAAATTCAAGTGAATCAAGAATTCTCAAAGTCTTGCGAGGGATAAGAATCCCACCTTCATTACTAAGACCATGCACCAGTTATGCCCAGAAATGGACTAGTAATTTGAATCCACCTAGTTCACATGTTTGTGCCTAGATCGCACATCCCGAAACTGTGAATTAGCCAGGGATGTATTTAGATCCACCCTCATTATTCTTCACTAGTTTGTACTTTGTCCTGTTCATCAAAGTGCAAAACCAGATAGTGTTTTGAATCATTTGGGCAAGGATGGCACCACAGAGATGAGACATGTTCTTCCAGTTCTAGAACATGACCATGTTCTTCCAGTTTTAGAACATGAGGCTCGGGGGTTGCCTACAGTTATATATATAGCTTTATTTTCGAGGACGAAAATCTTTCCCAAGGGGGGAAGAATGTAATAAAGTAAGTCTATGATCTAGGGATCCGATGGCTTCAGACAGATCTGAAATCGGATACCGTTTGGTCACTCGTCTGTAGGACCAAAGGTCTCAAGACTAGACTCAAGCATAAGTCATGTGCTCTCATATTCAAGTAATCCACTTAGCCTAGTGGTTAAGTCTCATGGTTGTGAAGGAAGAGGTCTTGGGTTCAACTCCCATGGGGAGCATGGGGAGAGAGTTTTGCCCAAAGAGCTCTAGAGCCTTCTAACTCAAGTTAACATGAGTTAACTTGAGTCCAGTGGACTTAACTCAAGAGGTGAGTACAACAACCACTAGTGGACTCTAGTGGAAGGTACTAAAGTAGTGGTCGAGATCACTCCAGCCACTAATAGACTCTAGTGGTGGATATGAAAGGAGTGGAGGAGATTACACATGCACTTCTGGACTCTAGTTACATTTGTGGTCCTCATTAGTTCAAGCAGCTATATATACAGGCATAAGGTTGGGAGGAGAGTTATCTCTCAAGCATGTGGTGGTCGTAATCCTTGTTCTCTTGCAACACCTCTTGTAAAAGAGTTCATTTTATCTCTTGTAAATGGAAAAAGAAAAAAGGAAAAGAATGGCTTACCTCATGCATGATGTAAAAGCAAATTCATGGCTCTAACTACCAAAACCATGAAATTTAGAGCTGAGGGAATCTCTCCTAACTTTGGGGATCATTTTTAGGTGGAGCGATTCGAATTCGAATTCAAAACTCCCTCCAAGAATAGCTATAAAAAGAGCAAGAAGGAAGAGGCGATTAGCAAGCCTTGTACGTGACCACTTGATGTCATTTTGTAGAGATTAAAGAGCTTACTTCATAGCTCTATCATTCTACTCCCATTGTGCAAATATTCATTGCCAATGTGGTTGTAATCATATGTGAATCTATACATTTATTATCATCTTCTTCTCTGTTTTGTTCTCTGCTTTACTCACTCAGAGAAGTACCTTCAGAAGGTCATATCTCGAGTTTCACTGAACATTGTTCCGTGATTAAAAGTGTCTTGGATAGCTCTTACTGTCTACTTTTTGGATATAAATTATCAAGGTCATTGGAGTTACAATTTGTGAGATATCTGCATTTTACTACTCACTCATCTATCTCTGCAGAGCCCTGAGAATTGTGGGGAGGTTCCAGAAATTGTTGAAACTTGTTCTCAGTGTTCGATCCATCATTTGAAGTGTTTTAAGTTGGATTGGGAAGCTTTTCAAGTCTATTTGCTATGCCCAAAATGAATTTTTCTAATTCCCACCAGATTGAGAGCACTCTTCATTTTTTCTAGCAGGTGTATGTCCAAAAATAGCAAGTTTTGGGAGCTAGTCATTTCGCAACTAGACTATTTTGACTTAAACTTTTGGGATACATGTTCCAAAGTACTTGGCTGATATTTTGGTGGATTTAGGAAGCTCAAAGGGTCTACTAATCAAATTTGAAGTCTCAGTTGGCTGGTGTGAAGCTGGTTGTAGCGGCACCTACTCATCTTTCGATTGCATCCACCATCTCTCTTCACAGTGGTATCGGAGCATAGTCAAGAAACATGGGAGATGGATTTCCATCAACAATTGACAAATTGGATCGAAACAAATATCGGGAATGGTCTCTAAGGATGGAGGCTTACCTTCAAGGGAGGAATATATATGGATTCATATCCGCAGATGAAGCAATGCCAACCATGAGGACAAAGGGCAACCATCACATGAAGAAGTGGAAGGACTTTCGAATTGGTGTTCGAAGGATGCACTTGCAAGGTCCTATATTCTAAAATCAATCTCTGATTTTCTTTTACCTCATGTCAAGGGATGCAAGACATCAAGAGAGACCTGGAATGCACTTGCTTCTTTCTTCTCTTCCAACACTCGAGCAAGGAAGAACCAATTGTGGATGGAGTTCACAACAATGAAGAAAAGCCCGAAGAAAAATGTGATTGATTATGTCACAAAGATGAAGGAGATTTCCGACCAACTTGGAAGCATTGGAGAGGTAATTGAAGAGGAGCAAATCATAACACAAATCATGAATGGAATCAAAGCAGATGACAAGTGGGAGTCATTCACAACAGCCATGGATTTATACATGGATATGCATGTACCCGACCTCAACACACTCATGGGCCAACTCTTCACTCATGAAGCAAAGATTAGCAAAGGTGGTGAGTCCTCAAGAGGTAATCAAACTTCTGCCTTATATTCTGATAAAGCTAAGGTCAAGGACAAGTCAAAGAATAGGAAGAATGAAGATGAAGGAAGCTCTTTCCAAGCAATCTTTGCAGGTAGAGGAAGAGCTAGAGGAAGAGGCAGAGGTGGAAAGCAAGGCAGGGGGAGATTCCAATCATCTCAACATTGCAACATATGTGGCTTATCTAACCATACTACTAAAGAATGTTTTAGGAACCCAAGGAACTCAAGAGGAAGAGGATTCAATAGAGGTGGCTATGGATCAAATAGAGGTAGATACAATGGAGGCTACAACAACAACAACTACTACAACAACAATTACAACAACAACAACAACTATCAAAGTGGCCATAGAGGAAGAAGAGATTACAATAACTATGTAGAGGACCAAATTCAAGAAGATTCATTATTGATTATGAATCTATCAGTGAAGAAGGGTAAGGATGATGATCACATATTTTACATTGATTCGGGATGCTCGAACCATGTAGCAGGAAATGTGGCTTTACTTTTTGATTTGGAAGATCCTCATAACAAGCATGAAGTGCAGACAGGAGATGATACAAAGCATTCACTGGAGAAGATAGGTAATGTGAAGACATCAGATGGGAATATGAACCTCTTAAGCAAAGTCTTTTATGTCCCTACAATTACCAAAAATTTAATAAGTGTTCGACAGATTGTTGAAAAAGGATTGCAGGTTAGCTTCAATCGATTTGGAGCATATGTCGAAGACCCAAGGCAAGGCTTTCGAAGGATTGCCAAAGGAGAAAAGACAGGAAGGCTTTTCACTTTTGAAGTGGAAGATACAAAGAACATAGCTTTGTTTAGCTATGGATCTCAAACTCTTACAGAGTTGGAGATATGGCACAAAAGGCTTGCTCACATTGGTGAGAGGACACTCAAACAGATTTGCAGGGACCAAAGTGTACTTGGTTTGCCTAATATCACAAGGCAACACATGATTTATAAGTGTGAAGCTTGTCAACTCGGCAAGGCTCATAGACAACCTTTCAATAAGAAAGGATATATGTATCAAAATCCATTGGATCTAGTGCACACGGATGTGTGGGGTCCAAGTAAGGAGCCATCTATATCAGGCTCAACATATTATGTGTCTTTCATAGATGATTGTAGTAGGTGGACCATTCTGTTTTTCATGAAGCACAAGGATGAAGTGTTTAATTGCTTTAGGAAGTATATTGCTCTTGTTGAAAACCAAACAGGTAGGACTTTGAAACCACTCAGATCAGATGGTGGAGGAGAATACTTCTCTTCTGAATTTGATGCCTTCTTGCATGAAAGAGGCATTAAAAGGGAAGTCACGACAAGGTATACACCCGAACTCAATGGTGTAGTAGAGAGGAGGAACAGAGCTATTGTCGAAGCTGCAAGGTCCATGCTCAACAAAAAGGGATTGCCAAACTACCTATGGGCAGAGGCTGTGTCTACAGCCACATATCTCATAAATAGACTTCCATCTAAGTCACTAGATGCAACCACTCCATATGAACTGTGGAATGGAAGAAGACCTAGTCTAGAGCATTGAAAAATCTTTGGATGCTTAGCATATGCTCACATTCCTTCTCAAGTAAGAGGGAAATTGGATCCCAAGGCAGAGAAGTGTGTATTCATTGGTTATGATCGAAACCAAAAAGGATATAGATTCTACAATCGAACCAATAAAGGATTTTCTATGAGTAGAGATGTAATTTTTTATGAAAACAAATCATGGTTTGATGATGACAGGAAAGTGAAGCAACCGTATGACTTGGATGAAGATTTTTCATCACTTCAACCAAAGGAGCCAAAGCAGATTGAAGAAAGTGATTCGGAGATTGACCTAGAAGACTTGGAAAGACTAAAGCTATGGAAGAACAAAGGTAAAGCAAAGATGCAGGATGCTACATATGGACTCGAGAGCTCACATCAACCACTTAGAAGGTCTTCCAGGGAGAAGAAGAGACCAGAGAGGTTTGGTTATGATACTTCTTTGGTCACCAAGCACTCAATCTACATTGCAAAGGATTCAACCAATGAAGAACCTACCACATTTGAAGAAGCACAAAGCAAGAAAGCTTGGAGAGATGCAATGGATGAAGAAATGGAAGCCTTGAAGGAGAATGAAACTTGGGAGCTTGTACCTAACAAGCCATCTATGAAGATAATCAGATCTCGATGGATATACAAAATCAAGAGGAATCCAGATGGAAGTATAAATAGACACAAAGCAAGGTTAGTTGCTAAAGGGTTTGCTCAAACCCATGGTATTGATTATGAGGAGACTTTATCTCCTATTGCAAAAATGCCTACAATTAGGGTTCTCATTAGTCTTGCTGCATCTAGAAATTGGAATCTTTATCAACTTGATGTAAAGAATGCTTTCTTGAATGGATGGATTTCTAAGGAAGTGTATATGGCACAACCTCTTGGATATGAGGATGCACATCATGCTAACTATGTATGCAAACTAAAGAAAGCTTTGTATGGATTGAAACTAGCTCCAAGAGCTTGGAATTTCAGATTGGTGACTTATTTGCAGGACCAAGGATTCAAAGCTAGCAAGGTGGATACGTCTTTGTTCATAAAGAGGAATGGATCTAAAGTGATCTATTTATGTGTGTATGTTGATGATATTATTATCACAGGCAATGATCTTGAAGGAATCAAACAAGTAAAGGCTCAAATGAAGGAGGAGTTCAAAATAAGTGACCTCGGACCACTCACTTATTTTCTTGGATTGGAGTTGATCTACACAGATTCACGTATATACATCACACAAAGGAAGTATGTCCATGACATGCTCGTCAAGTTCAAGATGGAAAATACCAAGTGTGCAGGTACACCTATGGAGCAAAATCATAAGCTTAGTGCTTATGAAGGAGAGCCAATTGAAGACATCACAAGCTATCAAAGCTTGGTTGGAAGTTTGAACTATGCAACACTCACAAGGGTGGATATATGCTATAGTGTTAGCATATTGAGTCAATTTATGCATAAACCAAGAAGACCACATATGGAAGTGGCCAAGAGAGTCCTCAAGTACCTAAAGGGGACCATGAATGAAGGTTTGTTTTATTCATTTACTTCAGATATTGAGCTAAAGGTCTACTCAGATGCAGATTGGGCCGGATCTAAAGATGATAGAAGAAGCACATCAGGGTATATATTATTTGCAGGTTCAAAAATCATTTCTTGGTCATCGAAGAAGCAACCAACCGTGGCATTATCTTCTACCAAAGCCAAATATAGAGGTTTAGCTAATGCAACTCAAGAAATCATGTGGTTAAAGTCTTTGTATACAGATCTTGGACTTCATTCTTCAACACCTCACATTTTTGGTGACAACACAAGCTCACTACATCTAGCAGCTAATCCGGTATACCATGCTAGAACGAAGCATATTGAAGTCCACTACCATTACGTAAGGGAGAAGCTAATGAGCAAGGATATTCAACTATCCTATGTCTCTACAGATATGAAATGTGCCGACATGTTGACTAAAGCTCTTGATGGTACAAAGTTAAGTAGATTCAAGTTGATGATTGGCTTGCAGGAAATCAAGGACAATTGAAGACTTATTTGGAGGCCAAGCATGTTCGCCTTGAGGGGGAGTTGTTGGTGCATTTTACCCAATCCTACATGCTTGATATGTTTGATATTACCCTCATTTGTAAGTCACATGAGTAGTCATGTGAACACCTCTTGTAAAAGAGTTCATTTTATCTCTTGTAAATGGAAAAAGAAAAAAGGAAAAGAATGGCTTACCTCATGCATGATGTAAAAGCAAATTTGTGGCTCTAACTACCAAAACCACGAAATTTAGAGCTGAGGGAATCTCTCCTAACTTTGGGGATCATTTTTAGGTGGAGCGATTCGAATTCGAATTCAAAACCCCCTCCAAGAATAGCTATAAAAAGAGCAATAAGGAAGAGGTGATTAGCAAGCCTTGTACGTGACCACTTGATGTCATTTTGTAGAGATTGAAGAGCTTACTTTATAGCTCTATCATTCTACTCCCATTGTGCAAAGATTCATTGCCAATGTGGTTGTAATCATATGTGAATCTATACATTTATTATCATCTACTTCTCTATTTTGTTCTTTTCTATACTCACTCAGAGCAGTACCTTTAGAAGGTTACATCTCGAGTTTTACTGAATATTTTTCCATGACTTAAAGTGCGTTGGATAGCTCGTATTGTCTAATTTTTGCATATAAATTATCAAGGTCATTGAAGTTACAGTTTGTGAGATAACTGCATTTTACTGCTCACTGGTCTATCTCTACAGAGCCCCGAGAATTGTGGGGAGGTTCCAGAAATTGTTGAAACTTGTTCTCAGTGCTCAGTACATCATTTGAAGTGTTTTAACTTGGATTGGGAAGCTTGCTAAGTCTATTTTCTATGCCCAAAAGGAATTTTTCTAATTCCCACCAGGTTGAGAGCACTGTTCATCTTTTCTAGCATGTGTATGTCCAAAAATAGCAAGTTTTGGGAGCTAGTCATTTCGCAACTAGTCTGTCTTGACTTAAACTTTTGGGATACATGTTCCAAAGTACTTGGCTGATATTTTGGTGGATTTAGGAACCTCAAAGGGTATACTAATCAACTCTGAAGTCTCAGTTGGCTGGTGTGAAGCTGGTTCTAGCGGCACCTACTCATCTTTGGATTGCATCCACCATCCCTCTTCACACTATCTACACACAACAAGATACTAAATGTGCTTTCTACATGTTGGTGATGGTGCACCCTCACCAATCAGGAAGCTTGATGGATGCCAAAGCTGGTGGTGCCCTGTCAATCTCTTTCTTACTCAGGGTGTGCTGTTAGATATTGGACTTGAGCTACTTCAGTGTGTGACTTCCCTATTTTGGGGATTGTGTCCACTTTCCCAGCCATCCTGTGGAAAGCTTGTTACATTTTTTGATGTTAGGACTGCTATCCTAAGTTGTGCCCTTTCTTGTTGTCTTGTTTGGAATGGTTGTGTATGCACATGAAGTTTTTGGACTCAGTTCCCAAGTCCTTTAAAGACTTGCTCAGAGGGATTCCTGACAGAGGCTTCTGTCTACATGGTTGGCCTGACTTCCCCCCAAGGGGACTTGTCGCTCAACATTGAAGACCTGAAGACTTGAAGGGCTGCAGATTTCAAGATTTGAAGACTCAAAACAGTTCAGCTATGTATGATCCCCTTCTCTTAGCTTTGTCAAGGACGACAAAGTCTAGGAGGAGGAGGGTGTTGATTATAGGGTATGCACACATCTTATTTGTGCATAGGAACCCTCTTTTTGCATATACCTAGAGTTTCACATGAGAACTCCCTCTTAGATACTTTTTGATATTTCTCCAAAAGTAAGGCTTTTGAAACATTGTAAATACTCACATTTTTTGGTAGATATGTAGGAAATCTCCCACGCACGTATTCTTGGGATATGGTTTTTAGAGAGAATATTTCCCAAGATCTTTTTAAGATATGTTAGTTAGGCATGTGCTCCTTTTTGACTAGTCAAAAGGAGCACATGGGGGAATGTGTCAAGCCTATAAATAGAGGCTTATTTCTTGAAAAGGGGAGCTTATGGTCGTGCTCTCATGTAAAATCCTTTCAATGGAAGAACTCTCCTTTCTCTTAAGGCTTTGTACATATGTGTATTTAGTCTTGGAGTGTGTGAGAGTGAGGTGTGTGTGCATGCTAGCATTTCCTTTGTGTGTAAGTAGAGTGCTGCAATTGTCTTGTATTTTACATATGTGACTAGGATCCTTGACTCCCATTGCTCCAACATTTTCAAGCATGTGGCATAGCTGCGGGCTGATGGCCAATGGCTTGAACATGATGGAGGATGGGGTGGATGAAAGGAGAGTCTTTCTTGGGCCTTCCTTCTTGCTTCCATGCAAGGTGGTGTGGGTCTTGGCTCCCAAGGGCATACTACAACACATGGCCAGGAGGGTCTCCTTCTCATCATCCTTCTTGGATTTCTTAGCATAGTTCCCTTTCTCCTTCTTCTTCTTGCCTTTGTCATCCTTGAACTAGCAATTTGAAGAAATATAAGTATGGTTATCACATATAAAACAAGTCTTACCTTGATTAGGCTTGTTCTTCCCTTTACCATCATTGCCCTTCCTTCCACATGATGTCTTGCTATCTCTTTGTGAATCTCAATCTTCTTCCTTGGAATATTTCCAGTTGTTTTTTCCTCCTTTCACCTTCTTTCCACTCTTTCCTTTTCCTTTTCTAGCATATAGGACCCTTGAGTGACCATCTTATTGGATTTTGACAGCTGCCAAAGCACATATACAACACAAGGAAGAAGAAGAAGCTTGGAGCACAACACACAATACTAAATGTATTACCGCTAGAATGTACAAAGATAAGAAACCCGTTAGGGTTATAGGCATATATACAAGGTGGGGGGAAAAACCTCCTAAAGAGGGAAAAAGTGCCCCAGTGGTCCTAGTGTGTTCACACACATCACTGCCTAAATATATCAACAAATCCCCCTTGAAGTGATGTAGTGAACAAGGAGCTAGAACTCATGTATAAGGAAGTGCCAAGCTATGTGGAATCAGCAATATGCTTCACATGAGGATCAATGAACAGCATGTCCTCAACATACACATCATTTGCACGCTTAACATATAAGGTGCTCTCAGTTGGACTCTTCTCAAAACCATGTGCAATCAGATAGGCATGTATCTTTTCATACCAAGCACATAGTGCTTGCTTTAAACCATAAAATGCATTCCTTAACCTGCACACTTGGTTTTCATGCCCTTTTTGCACAAAGCCACGGGGCTAAGAAACACCTATCAACTGTTCCATTAAGCTTACACTTAGTCTTGTATACCCACTTAGTGCCGATGGCCTTCTTGCTAGGAGGAAAATCACATAAAGAACAGGTACCATTCTTCATTATGGCATCATATTTAGATTGCATGGGAACCATCCAATTTTTCGAATTTTGTGCTTCATTAAATGAAATAGGCTCATTCTTATCACAGAGAACACACAGAGTCATAGCATAGCAATTTGATGCAAAAGAGGCACTATAAGAGCTTGAACAAGTATGATATGACAAAGATGCATCTAATTTGTTGTCACACAAAGTCTTCACCAGCCATTTTGGCATAGTTTTTGCCTCCTCAATATCAACTCTCTCATCAACAAGTGGATCATGGAAATTTGCATAAAAAATGGAATGATCTGCATCATCACATGAAACCTGTAAAGGCTGAGAAGTTGCCTCATTAGGACCATCACTAAACTATCCACCTGTAAAAAGAGGCATCAAAGTATCATACATGTCTTTGGAGCTAATTGTTGGTGCATTTTACCTAAGCGAACATGCTTGATATATTTGATATCATCCTCATTTGTAAGTCACATGAGTAGTCATGTGAACACCTCTTGTAAAAGAGTTCATTTTTATCTCTTGTAATTAAAAAAAGAAAAAGGAAAAGGATGACTTACCTCATTCATGATGTAAAAGCAAACTCATGGCTCTAACTACCAAAATCACAAATTTTTGAGCTGAGGGAATATCTCCTAACTTTAGGGATCACTTTTAGGTGGAGCCATTTGGATTCGAATTCAAAACTCCCTCCAAGAATAGCTATAAAAAGAGCAAGAAGGAAGAGGTGATTAGCAAGCCTTGCATGTGACCACTTCATGTCATTTTGTAGAGATTGAAGAGCTTACTCCATAGCTCTATCGTTATACTCCCATTGTGCAAAGATTCATTGCTAATGTGTCTGTAATCATATGTGAATCTATACATTTATCATCATTTACTTCTCTGTTTTGTTCTCTCCTATACTCACTCAGAGTAGTACATTCAGAAGGTCATATCTCGCGTTCTTTTGCTCCTTTTTCAGTGATTGAATGTGCGTTGGATAGCTCTTACTGTTTAGTTTTGGCATATCAATTTTCAAGGTCATTCGATTTGTAATTTTGGAGATATCCGCATTTTACGGCTCACTGGTCTATCTCTACAGAACCCCGAGAATGGTGGGCATGTTCCAGAAATTGATAAATCTTGTTCTCAGTGCTCAATCCATCATTTGAAGTGTTTTAACTTGTATTGGAAATCTTGCTAAGTCTATTTGCTATGCCCAAAAGGAATTTTTCTAATTCCTACCAGGTTGAGAGCACTCTTCATTTCTTCTAGCAGGTGTATGTCCAAAAATAACAAGTTTTGGGAGCTAGTCATTTTGCAACTAGTCTCTCTTGACTTAAACTTTTGGGATACATGTTCCAAAGTACTTGGCTGATATTTTGGTGGATTTAGGAAGCTTAAAGGGTCTACTAATCAACTCTGAAGTCTCAGTTGGCTGGTGTGAAGCTGGTTGTAGCAGCACCTACTCATCTTTGGATTGCATCCACCATCTCTCTTCACAATGGTATCAGAGCATAGTCAAGCAACATGGGAGATGGATTTCCATCAACAATTGACAAATTGGATCGAAACAACTACCCGGCATGGTCTCTAAGGATGGAGGCTTACCTTCAAGGGAGGAATCTATATGGATTCATATCCGGAGATGAAGCAATGCCAACCATCAGGAACAAAGGACAACCATCACATGAAGAAGTGGAAGGACTTTCGAATTGGTGTTCGAAGGATGCACTTGCAAGGTCCTATATTCTAAACTCAATCTCTGATTTTCTATTACCTCATGTCAATGGATGCAAGACATCAAGAGAGACATGGAATGCACTTGCTTCTTTCTTCTCTTCCAACACTCGAGCAAGGAAGAACCAGCTGTGGATGGAGTTTACAACAATGAAGAAAAGCCCGAAGAAAAATGTGACTGATTATGTCACAAAGATGAAGGAGATTTCCGACCAACTTGGAAGCATTGGAGAGGTAATTGAAGAGGAGCAAATCATAAGACAAATCATGAATGGAATCAAAGCAGACGACAAGTGAGAGTCATTCACAACAGCCATGGATTTATACATGGATATGCATGTACCCGACCTCAAAACACTCATGGGCCAACTCTTCACTCATGAAGCAAAGATAAGCAAAGGTGGTGAGTCCTCAAGAGGTAATCAAACTTCTGCCTTATATTCTGATAAAGCTAAGGTCAAGGACAAGTCAAAGAATAGGAAGAATGAAGATGAAGGTAGCTCTTTCCAATCAAACTTTGCAGGTAGAGGAAGAGCTAGAGGAAGAGGCAGAGGTGGAAAGAAAGGCAGGGGGAGATTCCAATCATCTCAACCTTGCAACATATGTGGCTTATCTAACCATACTACTGAAGAATGTTTCAGGAACCCGAGGAACTCAAGAGGAAGAGGATTCAATAGAGGTGGCTATGGATAAAATAGAGGTAGATACAATGGAGGCTACAACAACAACAACTACTACAACAACAATTACAACAACAACAACAACTATCAAAGTGGCCATAGAGGAAGAAGAGATTACAATAACTATGCAGAGGATCAAAGTCAAGAAGATTCATTATTGATTATGAATCTATCAGCAAAGAAGGGTAAGGATGATGATCACATATTTTACATTGATTCGGGATGCTTGAACCATGTAGCAGGAAATGTGGCTTTACTTTCTGATTTGGAAGATCCTCATAACAAGCATGAAGTGCAGACAGGAGATGATACAAAGCACTCAGTGGAGAAGATAGGTAATGTGAAGACATCAGATGGGAATATGAACCTCTTAAGCAAAGTCTTGTATGTCCCTACAATTACCAAAAATTTAATAAGTGTTGGACAGATTGTTGAAAAAGGATTGCAGGTTAGATTCAATCGATTTGGAGCATATGTTGAAGACCCAAGGCAATGCTTTTGAAGGATTGCCAAAGGAGAAAAGACAGGAAGGCTTTTCACTTTTGAAGTGGAAGACACAAAGAACATAGCTTTGTTTAGCTATGGATCTCAAACTCTTACAGAGTTGGAGATATGGCACAAAAGGCTTGCTCACATTGGTGAGAGGACACTCAAACAGATTTGCAGGTACCAAAGTGTACTTGGTTTGCCTAATATCACAAGGCAACACATGATTTATAAGTGTGAAGCTTGTCAACTCGGCAAGGCTCATAGACAACCTTTCAATAAGAAAGGATATATGTATCAAAATCCTTTGGATCTAGTGCACACGGATGTGTGGGGTCCAAGTAAGGAGCCATCTATATCAGGCTCAAGATATTATGTGTCTTTCATAGATGATTGTAGCAGGTGGACCATTCTTTTTTTCATGAAGCACAAGGATGAAGTGTTTAATTGCTTTAAGAAGTATATTGCTCTTGTTGAAAACCAAACAGGTAGGACTTTGAAACGACTCAGATCAGATGGTGGAGGAGAATACTTCTCTTCTGAATTTGATGCCTTCCTGCATGAAAGAGGCATTAAAAGGGAAGTCACTACAAGGTATACACCCGAAATCAATGGTGCAGT
The DNA here is from genome assembly GCA_020310875.1 of Ceratopteris richardii. NCBI lineage: Eukaryota > Viridiplantae > Streptophyta > Polypodiopsida > Polypodiales > Pteridaceae > Ceratopteris > Ceratopteris richardii. The sequence goes on along the minus strand of CM035420.1, from coordinate 76,826,756 downwards.
AGAGAGGAGGAACAGAGCTATTGTCAAAGCAGCAAGGTCCATGCTCAACAAAAAGGGATTGCCAAACTACCTATGGGCAGAGGCTGTGTCTACAGCCACATATCTCATAAATAGACTTCCATCTAAGTCACTAGATGGAACCACTCCATATGAAGTGTGGAATGGAAGAAGACCTAGTCTAGAGCATTGCAAAATCTTTGGATGCTTAGCCTATGCTCACATTCCTTCTCAAGTAAGAGGGAAATTGGATCCCAAGGCAGAGAAGTGTGTATTCATTGGTTATGATCAAAACCAAAAAGGATATAGATCGTACAATCCAACCAATAAAGTCCTTTCTGTGAGTAGAGATGTAATTTTTGATGAAAACAAATCATGGTTTGATGATGACAGGAAAGTGAAGCTGCCATATGACTTGGATGAAGATTTTCCATCACTTCAACCAAAGGAGCCAAAGTAGATTGAAGAAAGTGATTCGGATATTGACGTAGAAGACTTGGAAAGACTAAAGCTATGGAAGAACAAAGGAAAAGCAAAGATGCAGGATGCTACATATGGACCCGAGAGCTCACATCAACCACTTAGAAGGTCTTCAAGGGAGAAGAAGAAACCATAGAGGTTTGTTTATGATACTTCTTTGGTCACCAAGCACTCAATCTACATTGCAAAGGATTCAATAAATGAAGAACCTACCACATTTGAAGAAGCACAAAGCAAGAAAGCTTGGAGAGATGCAATGAAATGGAATCCTTGAAGGAGAATGACACTTGGGAGCTTGTACCTAACAAGCCATCTATGAAGATAATCGGATCTCGATGGATATACAAAATCAAGAGGAATCCAGATGGAAGTATAAATAGACACAAAGCAAGGTTAGTTGCTAAAGGGTTTGTTCAAACCCATGGTATTGATTATGAGGAGACTTTCTCTCCTGTTGCAAAAATGCCTACAATTAGGGTTCTCATAAGTCTTGCTGCATCTAGAAATGCTTGGATACCAACTTATGGAGTTTAATCACTCAACTTTGCACAATAAAAGTGATATGAACCCTATCTCACTTCATAACCTTTTGTGGTACCCTATATTAAACCTCTGATTCACTTGCCTTACACTCATCGAAATCACTTAAGATTTTAGTCACACTTAGTATGGTTCATAAGCTTTCCAAAAAGATATAGAAAATTGAAAATGGATTGTTAAGGTCAATCAACAACTCTATACAAAATAGACTATGCAAAGATGTAGGATATGCAAAAATTTGGGTTACAAAGGTACACCAATTTCTGTACACATAAATCTTATTTCAAGGAGTCCTCTTGAGGAACATGAGATACATATAAGCTATAGAATGCACTTTAAATATCTTGAATTGGATATGTACACAAAGAGTTACAACTATTATAAGCAGACTATGTCTATACCTATAAGTGATTAGAGGGGGTGTGGGCTTGATAGGTCCTCCTTACTCCTCCTCTATGCATGTAATGCCCTCTTTTGAATTTTTCTAAGCTTGAGTAGCTGCATTTTAGCTCCTTGAGCCTTGAATGACTCTCTCCTTGAGCCTCCTTGAGTATATGTATTTTGGTCTTCAATGACCTATAAGACTTCCATGCATTTGATGATTCTTCACCTTCTTTTATAGCTTTTGGATGCCCCTCATGAATTTTTCACCACCTTATAACTTCCTTGCCTGACCTTGAGATCACCCTAAGCGATTTGAGCCATGACCTTTGTCCACATTAAGGTCCTTTGACCCCTTGGTCCACCTAAAGCTTGCATAGTTCACACTTTGAACATTGATACATACATTAAATTATCAATTAATGGAGAGTATGAACTAGCCAAATGCATGGAAACATGTGCTTTAGTGATGGTAGGTATGGGAAATGGACAAGCAATGCATGCATAAATAATTGTCCACCTCACATGACACCTCCTATGTGTAGATGTGTATCATGATACTTGGTGCAACAACAAACACCAAACAAACAATATCTCCATGTATCGATACCTAAATATAGCCTAAATATAGTCAATAGTAGGTTCGTTTTGAAGATCTTGCAAGGCACATCCAATGGTATTCTAAGCTTGATTGGACTTTTCTACTCCAAGGTATGCCCAAAAAATGGAGTGATGGAAATCAACTACTTGCTTCTAAAGACTCCCTACACTTCATAAACATGTGATACTAGTGAACAGAGATGAGAAAAAGGTAGATAACAAATCTAATCACACATTCCATTTATCAAGCATACATAGAGGCTCATGAAGAATATGATATACATGCAAGAAGAAGAAAAGTGGAGTTTTAAAAGTTAGCTCTCAATTATGGATAAAGTCTTTACAAATGAGTCACAAAGTGACTCATACATATGTGCCCTAATTTTGTTCCTTTCACACAAGATACTGACACTTTCTTTAGAAATATCTAAGGTGTCACGAGAAAGGAGATAAGGAAGAGAGCTCACACACACTCTCACAATCGAAGAGGATCACACACATAGATTGAGGCAAGGAAGAATGAACTTCTTCTTCTTCTTCTTCTTTTTCGTCTATTACATAAAAGGAATGTACAAGAATGACTTAAAAAGAAGAATACAACAAGTGCAATATATGAAGATTAGTATATAAGGAAAAAACTAATGTCTGCAAATGAGTGAGCTGGCAAGAAACAAATGTGCCATCACTCTCGATAGATAAATCTAGTATAGCTCAATGAAGTGTCCCTAACATATATTTGCATGACCATTATACATGTCAGAAAAATGAAAAATTGATACGTGTCATCCTAGATCATCACATGCTGAGCTTGATACCTCAACACTCCCCCTCAAGCTCAATGTCATATCCTCTAATCCAAGCATCTTCCGAAACTTCTTCAGCTTCTCTGCTCCAAGTGCTTTAGTGAAAATATCAGCAACCTGCTCATCTGTTCTCACATAAACAAGATCAATATCACCTACCAATACCTTCTCTCTAATGAAGTGATAATGTACCTCAATATCCTTTGTTTTAGCATGAAAAAGAGGGTTCTGTGCTAGCTATATGTTGCTAAGATTATCACAATAGATGGTAATAGGCTTTTGCACTTCCACACCTAAATCGACAAGTAGCATCTCCAACCATGATGCCTCACATGCTGCCATTGCAGTACCTCTATACTCAACCTTTGTACTCGACAAAGCAATAGTGTATTGCTTCTTGTTGCTCCATGTAATAGTTGCACTCCCAAGTGAGAATAGAAAACCACTAGTATATCTTCTATCTAGAATGCTACCAACCCCATCTGCATCGGTCTATCCATGAACCTAAAAATCTACACCATCTTCATAAAACAATGCATAATCCAAAATAGCACTCACATAACATAGAGTGCACCTCAAAGCATCCAAATGTGGCTTCCTGAAAACTTGCATAAATTGACTTTCAAGTCCAATACTGTAGCTTAGATCAGGCCTTGTAATTGTGAGATATATCAAGCTTCCCACAATTTTCCTATACATAGTAGCATTTTCCAATGCTTCACCTGATGTAGTCTCCAACTTCAAATTTTGATCTAATGGCATAGAAATTGGCTTACAATCAGCCATACCATACTTTTGTAGCATATTCAAGGCATATTGCCTTTGCAACATCCATATACCTGTTTTTGTATGTATAAACTCAATGCCCAAGAAATAGCACAACACACCATGATATTTCATGTCAAATTCCTACCTAAGAAGTTTCTTTACCTCTTTAATGCTTTCTTCATTATCACCACCTACAATCAACTCATCAACATAAATAGCCATAATTGTTGTGCCATCATCACCCTTCCTTGCATATAGTAAATGATCTACATCACACACAGAAAACCCAATGCTTGTTAAGTAATCAGTAATCCTTGCATGCCATGCACGTGGAGCTTGCTTAAGTCCATACAACACCATTTGCAACCTACAAACATATTCTAGATGCTTTGTGTCTTCATATCCTTTTGGTTAGTCCATGTATACTTCTTCTTGTAACTCACCATGTAGGAAAGCATTATTTACATCCATTTGATGCAAAGTCCATCCTTTTGTTGTAGCTAATGCAAAAAATGTTCTAACACTAGAAATTTTAGCTACAAGGCTAAATATTTCCTCATAATCAATGCCATATTTTTGTGCATATCCTTTTTCTACCAATTAGGCTTTGTACCTGCTTATGCTACCATCAGCATTGTGCTTTACCTTGTAAACCCACCTGCAGCCAATCGGTTTCTTCCCTTGCGGCAATGGAACTAGCTTCCATGTATCATTTCCATAAAGTGTATCCATCTTCTCATCCAAAGATTTTTCCCAATCTCTATTTCCAATTGCATCTTCAAAACAAGAAGGTTTAGCATCTTGTATTACCTTGGTCATGTAGGCACAATGATGAGCCATTGTCATACATCAATCATTGCACTGAATTCTACATGCTCCCATATTTTCTTGGTCCTAGGTCACTTCTCCTTGTATCATCTACATGTGTCTTTCTTACTCCTGAAGTCTTCACAAAAGGCAATCCAAGTTCCTCATCAAGACTTTTTTCTAAACCGCTTGAATCTCCATCAACATCTTCAAAACTTGCACATGTTTTAGTACTAGTAGAAAGCTTTTCTGTACCTTTCTTGGATGTATTTGATGAATTTGTTGGACTAAAATTTCCACGCAATCTTCCACTCCATGGATTTGAATTAGAACTATTCCTTGGTGATGCATCTAATCCACTCAAAACTTGACATTCTACACTTAATTTTTCAGCACCTTCTTTGTCATTTGGTTCAAGATTCAGTCCTTCTTTGGCATCTGCATAGAACCTTGCCATTTCATTAAATACCACATCTCTGCTTACCTTCACATGTCGTGTGAGTGGGTATTAAATTTATACCCCTTTTGCTCAAGGGAGTACACAATGAAGATAGATTTTTTTGCTTTTGGATCAAACTTTGTCCTCAACTCATCTGGAACATGTACATATGCAATACAAGCAAATACTTTCATATGTGATAAGTTTTTCTTTTTACCTATCAACTTCTCTTCAGGTGTAACTTGATATATAGCAGCAGTCGAAGTTTTGTTCATGATGTATACAGTAGTATGCAAAACTTCTATACAATAACAATGAGGCATAAAAGGATTTTTTCTAATTGTAATCATGTTGGTCACTATGACCATTTGAAGTTCATTGTCTCTTCCATAGATAGTAAGTTTCTTGAGCTAGTCGATATGATATTGAAAGGATTTCCAACTCCATATCAACACTCAGAAACATAAACACTTTTTTATTTTTAAGATAATTATCTATTATCTCTCTCAAATATTTTTGATGCATTTGTTTAAATTGACTAAACGTTTCTCTTGGGTACTTGCAAGAAAAAGAAGAAACTATTTTCTGAACAGAGAATGGAGGATTAATTGAACCCTTATTTGGATTCTTCATTTAAAGTCTATTTATATGTTTATGAGATCATTAAGTGAGTTTATGTATGTCCATGATCATATGAGGATATCTATGTGAGAATGAAGGAGAATTTAAGTATGGATAGTATATGTGCCTATGTTTATAGGGTTGTATATCTATATATATCTGAATGCACTTAATTATGTATATGTTCATGTCCCTATGAGTGTGAATGTGCATGAGGGTTTATGCTATATGTATGTGTTTGCATATATATAATTAAAAAATATATATTTGTGCACCTATGTATATGTGTTTATGAATTTTTTGCCTAACTAAGCATGGGTATATTTATGGAGTTCCAATTAAACCTATGAATTGGTTAGTTTTCCTTAAATGGGCATGTAAGTGCATATGTGTTAATATGTTTTATGTATGCCTATGTGTTTAAGTCTATAAGGTTTAGTATATGTGTAATAAAAGATTGTTCTATGTGATTCGATCAATATTAAATGTGCATTTTTATTTATAAGTACATATGCCCTAAGCCTAAGTGCCTAAATTGTTCCAAGTACAATCATAATTAAATTAATAGGCTCATATTTTTATATATATGGTGGATAATTATTAATATATATGGTTAATTAGAGCTAAAAAACATATATAATTAAGTAATATCTATAAATATATCTATGGATATTATATATATATATATATATATATATATATATATATATATATATATATATATATATATATATATATATATATATATATATATATATATATGAGAATTCATATATATATATATATGAGAATTCATATATATATATATATATATATGAGAATAATTAACATATATGTATTTAATATTTAAGTTAAATATATATATATATATATATATATACAATTAAATTCTTTATTTAATATTTATGAAATATATTTAATCTACCTTTTATTAATGTAAATAATTCTACATATATGCATTAGTGTAAGTTTTTATTTATGTGTGATTAGTAATGTGTGTTAGTTAACGTTAGTTTGCATGATAACTAACTAGTTAAGTTAATATAAGTGTTAGTTATCTAAATCTATGTGCATGCTTACGTATAACTCTAAGTGTAGCTATAAATGTGTGTGTTCTGTATGATTTTTCCTAATGATCTACTTTTGCAGATCATTGTGAAGAAAATTTGATGAGCACTGAAAAGGATTTGACAAGATTTACGAGATAGAAGGTGTTTCTATGTTGCTGATTTTAGTTCATTATATGATCTTTGAATTATAAATTTGTGTATTAAGCTTTTGTATAGGAATATCTTTTAAAAGCTGTATTAGAAGTTTTTACAAGCATCCGTATACGACTAGTTTGGGATCTAAAGTTTTAGCACTTCCACTATACAATTTAATTAAATTCTTATATTGCACTTTCTTATGTCTGAAAATATAGCATCTACAAGGAAGTCTGCTACTAAAAATAAAGAAATAGATAGTTCTTTTATTTTAGGAACTTTTTTACCCGCACCTATTGAAAGTACATTTACTCAAATCAGTGAAGACGAGTTTAGTAATGAATTAAAAGCAATAGAAATAGTTAAAGATCAAGTGGTAGATGAAACCTTACACAATTGTAACTTACCTAGAGTTTTGCCTTTACTTTCAATTGTCTTACCTGAACCAAAAAATAGAGAAGATTTGTTTCCTCCAACCTTAAAAGGAAATACGCTTCCACAACAAAAAGAAAACACCGTAGTTGATCTCATTAAAGATAGAATAACTAATGAAGAATTAATTTTCCCTTCATATTTAGAACTATATCTAAGTATAGAAACACACTTCCATACGAACCATAGAGACTTACTTTTCATGTATACAAAAATTGCATCTACAAGTAAGACTTCAACTAAAAAAGAAATAGATAACTCTTTTATTCTAGATACACTTTTATCTGCTCCATTAGAGAATACTACTACTCAAATCAATGAGAGCGAGGATAGTGTAGTTAAAGATCATATTGTAGATGAAACCTTATACTCTTCATCTTCTGATTATAGATTGTCTAGATTTAGAACCTTCTGTTCAATTGGTTTCCTAGATTTTGACGAAAGAGAAATCCTCTTTCCACCTTCCCCTAAAAGGAAAACTCAATCTAAAAACAATGAGGTAGATATTATTAAAATTTGTATTATTGAGGAAGTTTCTAATCATATTACTAAAGAAGAACTTATCTTAATAGCATAGCAAAATGCTAGAAATGTACTTTCATATGAATTTTAGTTTTTTAGATTAAACTTAAATAGATTATAAAACTCTAGCTTTTAACTCCAAAACACCGAAAACACATCTTAGGTCCTAAAGCACACAAAGAAACACCCTTTGTGTAGTCACATAGTGAGGTTAGCGTGAATCTGTTTGGATGAGTGGCTGCCTCCTTTCACAATCCTCTAGGACACTGAGGTTATCGTGAATCTGTTGGGATGAGCAGCTGCCTCCTTTCACACCCCTCTCTTCCATCTCTGTTCACAATCTCTGCATGCTGGCGATGGAGGAGGGGGGCAGGTGAGAAGTACTCTCTCTCTCTCCATCAATAGGATCTGTACCTGCAAGAGTAGATCATTACAAAAAATCATACAGAACACACACATTTATAGCTACACTTAGAGCTATAAGTAAGCATTCACATACATTTAGATAACTAACACTTATATTAACTTAACTAGTTAGTCATCATGCAAACTAACGTTAACTAACACACGTTAATAATCACACATAAATAAAAACTTACACTAATGCATATATGTAGAATTATTTACATTAATAAAGGTAGATTAACTATATTTCATAATTATTAAATAAACAATTTAAGTATTAATAAATTATTTTATTTATTAAATTTAACTATATATATATATATAAACTTAAATATTAAATACATATATGTTAATTATTCTCATAGATATATCTATATATATACATACATATATAATAAATATACTTATATCATCCACATGTATATATATATATATATATATATATATATATACTTATATAATATCCATAGATATATTTATATATATTACTTAATTATATATGTTTTTTACTTCTAATTAGCCATATATATAAAAATATGAGCCTATTAATTATGATTGTACCTGGAACAATTTAGGCACTTAGGCTTAATATATATAAAAATTCACATTTAATATTTATCTAATCACATAGAACAATCTTTTATCACACATATATTAAACCTTATAGACTTAAACATATAGGCATACATAAAACATATTAACACATATGGACTTACATGCTCACTTAAGAAAACTAACCAATTCATAGGTTTAATTGGAACTCCATAAATATAGCCATGCTTAGGTAGGCAAAAAATTTATAAACACATAGACATAGGTGCACACACACACACATATACATACATACATACATACATATATATATATATATATATATATATATATATATATATATATATATATATATATATATATATATATATATATATATATTTCAAGTATATATATGCAAACACATACATGTAGCATAAACCCTCATTCACATTCACACTCATATGTACATGAACATATACATAATTAAGTGCATTCATATATATATATATATATATATATATATATATATATATATATATATATATATATATATATATATATATATATATATATATATATATATATATATATATATATATATATATATATATATATATATATATATATATATATACAACCCTATAAACATAGGCACATATACTATCCATAATTAAATTCTCCTTCATTCTCACATAGATATCCTCATATGATCATGGACATACATAAACTCACTTAATGATCTCATAAACATATAAATAGACTTTAAATGAACAATCCAAATAAGGGTTCAATTAATCCTCCATTCTTTGTTCAGGAAATATTTTCTTCTTTTTCCTGCAAGTACCCAAGAGAAAAGTTTAGTGAATTTAAACAAATGCATCAAAAATATTTGAGAGAGATAACAAATAATTATCTTAAAAATCAAAAAGTGTTTATGTTTAAGAGTGTTGATATGGAGTTGGAAATCCTTCTGGTAGTGGGAACCTATCTGTTTTGTATCGACTCTTTCTCCTTGATGCTCCAAAGTACATAGTGCATTTCTTTGCACTTATCACATGGCTATAAGGTCTAATTGATCTCCATAAGCTCAAGGGCTGGTCTTGTGCCGGTTGGCTTGACCAAATTTCGTCGGTTCGAAACACAATTTTCTACCTCCTACAAGCTTCTCCAAGTTCTATTAGTGTTATCAGAGCTAGATCAAGATGGGTGATGGCTTTCCCTCAATGATCGAGAAGCTTGATTGACACATCTATGAGGCTTGGCAAATCAGAATGGATGCCTATTTGCAAGGTAGAAATCTTAATGGAATTGTAGCAGGTGATGAAGCTATGCCTATTCCAAGATTCAAAGGAGGACTTACACAAGAGGAGACAGATGAGCTCACACTTTGGTGCGCAAGGGATGCTCAAGCAAGGTCGTACATACTAAACTCTATCTCTAACTTTCTGTTACCACATATTAGAGGATGCAAGACATCTCAAGAGACATGGGATGCCTTGGAGACTTTCTTTTCTGCTAGTACTAAAGAAAGAAAGAATCATCTTTGGAACGAGTTCAACCAAATGAAGAAGATACCTAAACAAAACATCACAGAGTTTGTTACCAAGGTGAAGGAGGTTGCGGATCAGTCAGCATCCATTGGAGAGCCGATCAAAGAAAAGGCTATCATGAGGAAAATTCTCAATGGGATTTGAAGTGATAAGTAATGGCAATCCTTCACGATGGCTCATAATCTCATCATGGATGTGCAAACTTGAGAGTTCAACATCTTTCTTGGACAACTCTTCAATCAAGAGGCCAACAATAGCATAAAGGAAGGTAACTCCTATCATGGTAACTCAACTAGTGCTCTATATGTAGATAAGAAGGATAACAAGCAAAAAGAAAAGAAGAAGGAAGAAGATGAAGAAGAGACTTCCCAAGCCAACTTCGCAAGCAAGAGCAAGCGGAAAGGGAAGAAGAAAGGACCAAAGCAAGACAAAGCCAAAGATCAAAATTTTCAACCTTGTGCCATATGCGATAAGACCAACCACACCACTCAGAATTGTTGGCTCAATGGGAAGACCCAGAAAGGAAGTGGAAGAGGTGGATATGGCAACAATAGAGGCAGAGGTGGGTAGAACTTCAATAATAACAATAGAAGCTAGAATAGAAGTGTTGGGGATTCGTGGACAAGAAGGAGTTTGAGGGTTTGTAGGAGAACAAGGAGATGATGAAAATGGAATAACAGTGAGAACTTCTGCAAAGGAATATTCTTGGAACCTTGACTATTGATTATCTTGCAACAATTACAATGACTGCACACAGTCTAATCAATGACTAAATACAACTTCAGAGAATATCAATTATTGAAGACCAATTATCTCAAGTCCTCTGGCAGTGGCCTCTCCTGCACCAATCCTTCACTTGCTTCACGCTTCCCTGGTGCACACCTTGCACTAAGCTCACATCAAGCTAATGAATTGGTATCTCGGCGCGCACACACAATAGACCTTGGGACTCTTGGAATCTAATCCGCCTTCTCTGCACACCTTCCTCTTGGCACCTCTTGCACTCTTGAGTGTCGTCGCACACTGGTGGCTCTTCTTTCTTCCTTTCTTGCTTCCTTTCTTGCTTCCTCTGAAGCTCTCCCTTGCTCCTAGCTCTCAATAGAATGTGTCCAAGAATAGCCTTTGTCCTCCTCTTGAACCCGCCGGTCCTGTGTCTTCTAACTCCCATGGACTCTTGGGCTTCCTTTGATGTCCCAAGATTCTCTTGTTAGTTGGCGGCCAACGAATTGCCCTTTGTCCTGAAGTGACTTTAGTGTAAAACCAAAAAATTTTAAGGGGGTCATACTTTCACTTGTGCGTACACTTTTCCGCTTCACATGCCTTCACATTCCCTTTTAATTCTTCCTTTGTGTACTAAAGGGGGTTCACCTAAACCTTCCCAGTTACTTTAAAACACATTCTGATCCTTAAGAAAATTAATTTACCCTTTGCGGGACATTCAATTGTCACTTAGGCACTTTGACTTTGCACCTATTGGCTTGACCTTGCCCTTGTTGACTTTGACCGGTTTGCTTTGACCATCATGACTTTTATGGGCTCAACAGATGCCCACCACCTAAAGGACTCTCCGTCTCGGAGAGACAACAACAATACAACACAGAAAAAATTGCAAAGACACAGACATGAAAACAAGGAAACTGAGGCAAGAAAAGGGTTGAGGGGTTTGTAAAGTCCTCTTCAGGGCAGGATGAATCGGAAACCAGGAGATTGGGATTGTGCAGCATGTGATCACCTCAATTTTAGTGAGAGAGACTTTTGTCAGCGGTGCAATGAACCAAAACAGATTGAAGGACATGGAGGAAAGGGGGAAGACAGGCGTGGCTATGGAAGAGCTGGGCTTAATGGTATGGATTCTGGATATGGGAGACGTGGGTCTTCTGATATCTTGTATGAAAGGGGCCAGAATGATTACAGGGGAGGTGGTTATGTGGGTGATTACAGAGCTCCATATGGTGGTGATCCACGAGGTAGCTATGGGAGTGATTATCGGTCTTCTTATGATATGGATAATCGAAGTGGAGGGGGGGCTGCGGGGGGAGGGGGGAGGGGTGCTGTGGAGGGGGAAGGGGGGGGAAGGGGGAGGGGGGGCGGGGCTCTACGGGGGAGGGGGGCTGCGGGGGGAGGGGGGCTGCGGAGGGGGAGGGGGAGGGGGGAGGGGGGCCGCGGAGGGGGGAGGGGGAAGGGGGGAAGGGGGGCTGCGGGGGAGGGGGCAGCGGAGGGGGGGAGGGGGGGAGGCGGGCTGCGGGGGGAGGGGGGCTGCGGAGGGGAAGGGGGAGGGGGGAGGGGGCCGCGGAGGGGGGAGGGGGGGCTGCGGGGGGGAGGGGAACTGCGGAGGGGAAGGGGGAGGGGGGAGGGGGCCGCGGAGGGGGGAGGGGGGAGGGGGGGGCTGCGGGGGGGAGGGGGGCTGTGGAGGGGGCTGCGGAGGGGGGAGGGGGAGGGGGGCTGCGGGGGGAGGGGGGCTGCGGAGGGGGAGGGGGAGGGGGGAGGGGGGCCGCGGAGGGGGGAGGGGGAAGGGGGGGGGGCTGCGGGGGAGGGGGCTGCGGAGGGGGGAGGGGGGGAGGCGGGCTGCGGGGGGAGGGGGGCTGCGGAGGGGGAGGGGGAGGGGGGAGGCTGCGGAGGGAGGAGGGGGCCGCGGAGGGGGGAGGGGGAAGGGGGGCTGCGGGGGAGGGGGCTGCGGAGGGGGGAGGGGGGGGAGGCGGGCTGCGGGGGGAGGGGGGCTGCGGAGGGGAAGGGGGAGGGGGGAGGGGGCCCTGCGGGGGAGGGGGGCTGCGGGGGGAGGGGGGCTGCGGAGGGGGAGGGGGAGGGGGGAGGGGGTCGCGGAGGGGTGAGGGGGAAGGGGGGGAGGGGGAGGGGGGCGGGGCTCTGCGGGGGAGGGGGGCTGCGGGGGGAGGGGGGCTGCGGAGGGAGGAGGCTGCGGAGGGGGAGGGGGGAGGGGGGAGGCGGGTTGCGGGGGGAGGGGGCTGCGGAGGGAGAGGGGGAGGGGGGGAGGGGGCCGCGGGGGGGAAGGGGGGGCGGACTACGGAGGGGGGAGGGGGAGGGGGGGAGCGGGCCGCGGGGGGAGGGTGAGAGGGGAGGGGTCCGCGGAGGGGGGAGGGGGAAGGGGGGAGGCGGGTTGCGGGGGGAGGGGGCTGCGGAGGGGGAGGCGGGGGGAGGGGGCAGGTTGCGGGGGGAGGCGGATTGCGGGGGGAGGGGGGCTGCGGAGGGGGAGGGGGAGGGGGGAGGGGGCCGCGGGGGGGAGGGGGGCGGACTACGGAGGGGGAGGGGGAGGCGGAGGGGGGAGGGGGAGGGGGGAGGGGCTGCGGAGGGGGGAGGGGGGCGGGCTTAGGGGGAGGGGGGAGGGGGCCGCGGGGGGGAGGGGGGCGGACTGCGGAGGGGGAGGGGGAGGCGGAGGGGGGAGGGGGAGGGGGGAGGGGCCACGGAGGGGGGAGGGGGAAGGGGGGAGGCGGGTTGCGGGAGGAGGGGGCTGCGGAGGGGGAGGCGGGGGGAGGGGGCAGGTTGCGGGGGGAGGCGGATTGCGGGGGGAGGGGGGCTGCGGAGGGGGAGGGGGAGGGGGGCTGCGGAGGGGGAGGGGGAGGGGGGAGGGGGCCACGGAGGGGGGAGGGGGAAGGGGGGGAGGGGGGCTGCAGGGGAGGGGGTTGCGGAGGGGGGAGGGGGGGAGGCGGGCTGCGGGGGGAGGGGGGCTGCGGAGGGGGAGGGGGTTGCGGAGGGGGAGGGGGAGGGGGCTGCGGAGGGGGGAGGGGGGAAGGCAGGCTGCGGGGGGAGGGGGGCGGATTGCGGAGGGGGAGGGGGAGGCGGAGGGGGGAGGGGGAGGGGGGAGGGGCTGCGGAGGGGGGAGGGGGGCGGGGGGAGGAGGAGGGGGGGGGCTGCGTGGGAGGGGGCTGCGGAGGGGGAGGGGGAGGAGGGGGCTGCGGAGGGGGAGGGGGAGGGGGCCGCGGAGGGGGGAGGGGGGGCGGACTGCGGAGGGGGGAGGGGGAGGGGGGAGGGGCCGCGGAGGGTGGAGGGGGGCGGGGGGAGGGGAAGGGGAAGGGAGGAGGGGCCGCGGAGGGGGCTGGGGGGGAAGGGGGGCTGCGGAGGGGGGAGGGGGAGGGGGGGAGGGGGCCGCGGGGGGAGGGTGAGGGGGGAGGGGGCCGCGGAGGGGGGAGGGGAAGGGGGGAGGCGGGTTGCGGGGGGAGGGGGCTGCGGAGGGGGAGGGGGAGGCGGGGGGAGGGGGAGGGGAAGGGAAGGGGGGGCGGACTGCGGAGGGGGGGGGGAGGGGGACGGGGGGAGGGGGAGGGGAAGGGAGGGGGGGCGGACTGCGGAGGGGGGAGGGGGAGGGGGGGAGGTGGCCGCGGAGGGGGGAGGGGGAAAGGGGGAGGCGGTTTGCGGGGGGGGGGTAGCGGAGGGGGATGGGGAGGCGGAGGGGGGAGGGGGAGGGGGGGAGGGGTCGCGGAGGGGGTAGGGGGAAGGGGGGAGGAGGGGGAAGGGGGGGATGGGGGGAGCTGCGGGGGGGAGGGGGGAAGCTGCGGGGGATGGGGGCTGCGGAGGGGGGAGGGGGGGCTGGGGGGAGCTGTGGGGGGGAGGGGGGAAGCTGCGGGGGATGGGGGGCTGCGGAGGGGGGAGGGGGGAGGGGATTGCGGAGGGGGAGGGGGGAGAGGGGGGGGTCGCGGAGGGGGGAATGGGGAGGGGGGTTGTGGGGGGAGGCGGATTGCGGGGGGAGGGGGGTTGCGGAGGGGGAGGGGGAGGGGGGAAGGGGCCGCGGGGGGGAGGGGGGGCGGACTGCGGAGGGGGAGGGGGAGGCGGAGGGGGGAGGGGGAGGGGGGAGGGGCTGCGGAGGGGGGAGGGGGGCGGGGTAGGGGGAGGGGAAGGGAGGGGGGGCGGACCGCGGAGGGGGGAGGGGGAGGGGGGCGGTGGCCGCGGAGGGAGGAGGGGGAAAGGGGGAGGCGTTTTGCGCGGGGAGGGGGCAGCGGAGGGGGCAGCGGAGGGGGAGGGGGAGGCGGAGGGGGGAGGGGGAGGGGGGAGGGCGGATTGCGGGGGGAGGGGGGCTGCGGAGGGGGAGGGGGAGGGGGCCACGGAGGGGGGAGGGGGAAGGGGGGGAGGGGGGCTGCGGGGGAGGGGGTTGCGGAGGGGGGAGGGGGGAGGGGGCCGTGGAGGGGGGAGGGGGAAGGGGGGGAGGGGGGCTGCGGGGGAGGGGGCTGCGGAGGGGGGAGGGGGGGAGACGGGCTGCGGGGGGAGGGGGGCTGCGGAGGGGGCTGTGGAGGGGGGAGGGGGAGGGGGGCTGCGGAGGGGGAGGGGGAGGGGGAGGGGGGAGGGGGCCGCGGAGGGGGGAGGGGGAAGGGGGGGGCTGCGGGGGAGGGGGCTGCGGAGGGGGGAGGGGGGGAGGCGAGCTGCGGGGGGAGGGGGGCTGCGGAGGGGGAGGGGGAGGGGGGAGGCTGCGGAGGGAGGAGGGGGCCGCGGAGGGGGGAGGGGGAAGGGGGGAAGGGGGGCTGCGGGGGAGGGGGCTGCGGAGGGGGGAGGGGGGGGAGGCGGGCTGCGGGGGGAGGGGGGCTGCGGGGGGCGGGGCTGCGGGGGTAGGGGGGCTGCGGGGGGGAGCTGCGGGGGGAGGGGGCGGAGGGGGGGCTGCGGGGGGAGGGGGCGGAGGGGGGAGGGGGGGCTACGGGGGGAGGGGGCGCTGCGGGGGGCAGGGCTCTGCGGGGGGCGGGGCTGCGGGGGGGGGGAGGAGCGCGGAGGGGGAAGGGAGGGGCAGCGAGGGGGAGCTGCGGGGGGAGGGGGCTGAGGGGGGAGGGGGGGCAGCGGGGGGAGGAGGGTTGCGGGGGAAGCTGCGGGGGGAGGGGGAGGAGGGGGGGCGGGGCTCTGCGGGGAGCGGGGCTGCGGGGGGAGGGGGGGCTGCGGGGGGAGGGGGCGGAGGGGGGAGGGGGGGCTGCGGGGGGAGGGGGCGGAGGGGGGAGGGGGGGGCTGCGGGGGGAGGGGGCGCTACGGGGGGCGGGGCTCTGCAGGGGGCGGGGTTGCGGGGGGGGGGAGGAGCGCGGAGGGGGAAAGGAGGGGCAGCGGGGGGAGGGGGCGCTGCGGGGGGCGGGGCTCTGCGGGGGGCGGGGCTGCGGGGGGGGGAGAGGGGGGGGCTGCGGGGGGCGGGGCTCTGCGGGCTGCGGGGGTAGGGGGGCTGCGGGCGGGAGCTGAGGGGGGAGGGGGCGGAGGGGGGAGGGGGGGCTGCGGGGGGAGGGGGCGGAGGGGGGAGGGGGGGCTGTGGGGGGAGGGGGCGCTGCGGGGGGCAGGGCTCTGCGGGGGGCGGGGCTGCGGGGGGGGAGGAGCGCGGAGGGGGAAGGGAGGGGCAGCGGGGGGGAGCTGCGGGGGGAGGGGACGGAGGGGGGATGGGGGGGCTGCGGGGGGAGGGGGCGCTGCGGGGGGCGGGGCTCTGCGGGGGGTGGGGCTGGGAGGGGGGAGGAGCACGGAGGGGGAAGGGAGGGGCAGCGGGGGGAGGGGGCACTGCGGGGGGCGGGGCTCTACGGGGGGCGGGGCTCTGCGGGGGGCGGGGCTGTGGGGGGGGGGAGCGCGGAGGGGGAAGGGAGGGGCAGCGGGGGGGAGCTGCGGGGGGAGGGGGCGGAGGGGGGAGGGGGGGCTGCGGGGGGAGGAGGAGCGCGGAGGGGGAAGGGAGGGGCAGCGGGGGGGAAGGGGGCTGCGGGGGGGAGCTGCGGGGGGAGGGGGCGGAGGGGGGAGGGGGGGCAGCGGGGGGAGGGGGGAGGGGGGGGGCGGGGGGAGGGGGGGCTGCGGGGGGCGGGGCTCTGCGGGCTGCAGGGGTAGGGGGGCTGCGGGGGGGAGCTGCGGGGGGAGGGGGCGGAGGGGGGGCTGCGGGGGGAGGGGGCGGAGGGGGGAAGGGGGGCTGCGGGGGGAGGGGGCGCTGCGGGGGGCAGGGCTCTGCGGGGGGCGGGGCTGCGGGGGGGGGGGGGGGGGGGAGGAGCGCGGAGGGGGAAGGGAGGGGCAGCGGGGGGGAGCTGCGGGGGGAGGGGGCGGAGGGGGGAGGGGGGGCAGCGGGGGGAGGGGGTTGCGGGGGAAGCTGCGGGGGGAGGGGGAGGAGGGGGGGCGGGGCTCTGCGGGGGGCGGGGTTGCGGGGGGAGGGGGCGGAGGGGGGAGGGGGCGGAGGGGGGAGGGGGGGCTGCGGGGGGAGGGGGCGGAGGGGGGAGGGAGGGGCTGCGGGGGGGGCTGCGGGGGGAGGGGGCGGAGGGGGGGGAGCGTTGGAGGCGGGGAGGGTGGAATTGGGGGTGGAAAGGGAGTGGATGAGGAGGGAGGAGGGTGGGAGGCGGCTAGGGTGGAGGAGGGGGTGCGAGCGCAGTCAGGAGGGGTGGAGATAGGGGTTTGTTGGCCTGTAATCCGAGAAATCGGAGGGATACGTGTTGGGATACGCGTTGGGCATTACGGATGGAGAGAGGTTCTGTGAGCGACGGCAGGCCCTCCTTCTTACGCCAGGGTTCAAATATCAGCCAGGCAGGCCCTCCTTCTAGCGCCAGGGTTCAAATATCCGCCAGGCAGGCCCTCCTTCTAGCACCAGGGTTCAAATATCCGCCATTTTCGGTGACACTGATGATGCTAATTGTACTGATGCTCTGAGGGGATCAATACTGAGGGGATCAAGAATGAAGTAGCACACACATTATATAGCAAGGAAGAATGAAGGATTACCTCACAGGAATGGTTGGTTCAACCCAAAAGAGAGCTCAAAAGGAGAGGTTACATAAGTTCTATTGTCATCCATCAAAAACTAAACAAAAAAAAGAAAAGGAATGAAAGTTATGTTGCACTATTAATGGCCTCCCAAAAAAATGCGTGAGTTTTTATTGTGGTAAGTTTATATTGATGAAAGAAATTTAGTTATTAAAGCACTCCAAAATACTTATGAAACAAAAGAAATGAAAATGCAATGATTATGACTTTTGGTGGTAACTCTTGAGCCTTGATATGTTAACCAAGGGTAGGGCTTCGCCATCCAGTGTTTCCAATTGCACGGCACCCCATTGCAGCATTTTTGTAATGCGAAAAGGGCCTTCCCAGTGAGGGATCCATTTCCCTTTGGTTTGATTAGACAATTGTGGTCGGTGTAATAGAGCTAAATCACCAGGCTTCAAATTGTTCTGCCATAAATTTCGGTCATGAGCCTCCTTCCTTTTTATCTGAGTCTCTATCAATTGTTTGGTCGCAGTTAGAAGAATCTCCTCCACTTTATGCAATGCTCCTAGCCTCTGAGAGATATCCCAATCCTTCTTTCCCGGCATGAATGCTATCTTAGGTGATCCATGTAAAAATTCAAATGGCTCGATGGGTGATATGCCATAAACAAGTTGGAATGGGGAATATCCGGTGGCCTCTTTGTAAGCTAACCTGTATGCCCATAGTGTACCTTGGTAAGCAATGCCCCAGGAAGTGGGCTGCAACATACACTCCTTTCTTAACATTGAAATTAAAACCTTATTTGTCGATTCAGCCTGTCCATTTGCTCTTGGATAGTAAGCACAAGAGGTCCTATGAAGAATTCTATACCTGTTGAAGATTTCTTGTAGGACTTTATTGACAAAATGGGTACCTTGGTCAGTACAAATTTCAAGTGGACAACCAAACCTGCAAATGATGCTACTGTAAATGAAATCAACAACAGTTTGGGTAGTGCAATCGGGGGAGGCAATAGCTTCCGCCCACTTTGTCGCATAATCTGTAGCTATCAAGAGATATTTTTCTCTTTTTGGAACAGCGGGTGGGTAGATGGGCCCTACAAAATCTAGCCCCCACTTCTCAAATGGTTTCCAGGAAGTGGAAACAACCAAGGGGTTATGTCTCTGCTTTGTTGGCTTAGGTCCACACCTTTGGCAAATATCACAGGTCTTTCCCCATTCATCTGCGTCCCTAAAGAGTGTAGGCCACCATAGACCAGCATCCAGTATCCTCTGACTCATAATATGTCCTGGAAGGTGCCCACCACCTGTTCCTTCATGTGCAGAGTGAAGGACTTCCTTCACTTCTTCTTCTTCCACACATTTCCTGAGCCGGTCATCCTTGCCCTGTCTATACAATTTATCTTCAATGAAGGTATATGGTCTGCTCTTGATTAGCAATCTCTTCTTTTGTATGGCACTAGCCTTTTCTGGATACACCCCAGATTTAATGAAAGTTTTGATGTCGGAGTACCAACCTTGAACTTGTACAGCAAATAGATGAGCATCTGGAAAGTCATCATTGATTCCACTAGTTTGATTCATCGTATGTATTCTGGATAGATGATCCGCCATAACATTCTCTTTCCCTGGTTTATGGACTACAGAAAAATCGAACTCTTGGAACAACAATAGCCACCTCCATATTCTACCAGTGGCTTGTGGTTTGTTGAGTAGGTATTTCAGTGGTTGGTGATCTGTTATAATAATAAACTTTACCCCCAGTAAGTAATGACGGAATTTTTGGACAGCAAAGACCATTGCTAAGGCTTCTCTTTCTGTAGTACTGTAATTCCTTTCAGCCTTGGTCAAGATTCTACTGGCATATTGAATAGGCCTGTCTACTTTAAATTCTTCGTTGGGTTGTGTCAAAACTGCCCCGACTGCATAGGCACTGGCATTGACATGTATGTGAAAGATCTTGGACCACTCAGGTGTGACCAAGATAGGAGCAGACACCAACCTTGACCGTAATGTTTGATATGATTCTTCCTCCTCTTCTTCCCATTTAAAGGGTACTTCTTTACCTGTAAGTCTAGCTAGAGGTCGAGCTATTTCTGCATACATTTTTATAAACCTTCTATGGTATCCAATATGCCCCAAGAAACTCTGAATCTCTTTAGGGGATTTAGGCTTAGGCAACTTTAAGATAGAAATGATTTTGTCAGGATCTGGGGCCATACCTTTAGCCGACACCACATGTCCTAGGAGGGTTCCTTCTGTCACAAGGAAGTGACACTTGTTCGGATTGAGTTTTAACTTAGTATCCCTACATATTTTGAAAATATTCTGCAGCTGCCTCAAGTGGTGGTCCAAACAATCTAGAGGAGTTTCTTTATGAGAACCTGAAAATGAAGAGAAGTCATCCATGAAGATTCTAAGTGACTCCAGCAATAGGGGGCCAAAAATAAGATTGACCGTTCTCTTAAAGGTGGCTGGAGCATTTCTGAGCCCAAATGGCATTTTTACATACACATATGTTCCCCAAGGTGTAATAAAAGCAGTCTTTTCTCTATCCTCTGGGTGTATTGATATTTGATTATAGCCACTGAATCCATCCATAAAGCTATATAATGCATGCCCAGCCACTTCTTCAATGACCTGTTCTGCAAAAGGCATAGGGAAACCATCTGGAATGGTCACCTTGTTAAGTGCTCTAAAGTCAACACAAATTCTGATTTTATTAGTATTCTTCTTCGGTACTATAACCATAGGTGAGAGCCATTCTGAGTGTTCAACAGGAATGATGATTCCTGCATCCTCCATCTTTTGGATTTCCACATAGACAGCTTCAGCATATTTTGGATTAAGTCTATAACTTCTTCCTCTTATGGGTTTTGCTCCATCAACCAGAGGGATTCTGTGTTCTCCATAAGTCGCAGGCACTCCTTCTAAGTCTTTATAATGCCAGGCAAAAACATCTACATACTGGGTCAAGAATGATTTTACCTTTTCAAGGAGTCCTGGGTGGCTCCACAACCAAGTGGCCACCAAAACTGGCTGAGTATTGTCTTGAGTGCCTAAGTATATTTCTTGGACAGGGTTTCTTTCTACCATATTATCTTCGTTAGCATCTGCTTCCTTGTCTGCTTTTACTAGCTTTTTGTGCATTGCTTCATAAGCAAGCGAATGTTGGACCTCAATGTGTTCCTCCTTGTCCTGCATCCATCCTGCAGGGATTTCTTGAATTGGGAAAGAACATTCAATACCAGAATTTTTTACCTTGCTTTTAGCTTTAGAAACTTCGTTGGTTGTCACATCCTCCTCTAAGTTATATTTGAGGGGTATTTTCCTACCCCTTCTGTGGTCTCTGATGGGCTCTCCCAATCCATCAACCTGTACCTATTTCTTATCTTCATCATAACCTTCAGTTTTGCAGGGGTTACGAAGAAAAATTCCAAAACAAGAGGAAGAGTTGCTTGCTTGGAGCCAACTTAAAATATCCTCTTCTTCCTCGAAATCTATTTGGGGTTGATCTTCCGCTTCTGTTTCCATGCAAATGCTCACTGTTTGCATCATACTCGTGTTTCCTTGATTGTCTGGGCCCTCTTCTAAATGAATTTGTGTCAACTCCTGCCCTTTCTTTTGAACCCACATAGTATCTTTACCCCAATCATGAATGACACTGGCATGCCTCAGCCAAGGTCTTCCAATTAAGAGAGGAAATCCTCCTTCAACCTGGGGCAATCTTAAAACCACAAAATCCAGAATGAATAGATTACCTTGTACTTCAAGTGGAACTTTTGGGATTACCCCCAAGGGCCTTACTTTGCTCTGATCTGCCAAAGTAACCGTGAAATTTGCAGGTCTTGAAGGGTGGAGTCCAATCCTTTTCATGGTATGTTCTGGCATCAAGTTAATGCCAGAACCACCATCTACAATAACACCTTGAAATTCATGACCCTTGATTGATATTGTAAGCCGAGGACTTTTATAATCTGTAAGGGGTGCTTCCCCCCTGACTATCCCTTTATGTACAATAGCAGTCTTGGCCACTAAGCTTGTAGTAGAAGCCTCATCAATTATCTGCAATAATTCTGACCTGAATTTCCCATCTATCTTTATTAAATAAAAAATACTAACCTCCTTCTTCATTGACTTGAGTAGTTTTGAGGCCTCTGACTCTTTAAGAGGGTGAGCTTTATTTGCTTTGCCAAACTCTTCTTGAGCCCTGTTGAAGGCATGCCCAATGGCCTCACTGGTGCCTATGAGACATTCATTTTGGTTTGTGCCTGCACTTGTAGTATCTTTTTCTTCAATTGCAACTTTGTCTTTGTTCAAGTCCTTAATTATCAATACTTGATTTTCAAACACTTTTGCCGTTCCCTTGCTTCTTGTCTGTACTGCAAAAGATTCGAGTTCTTCTAATTGTACTACTCTAGTAGATGGTGAGGGTTCATTCACCTGAGGTGATGTTTCCTCCTTGAATACAGAGATCATTTGGAGATGGGGTCCTGAAGTAGAGGCTTGATTCTTAGGACAACAGTTTGTATAATGATCCCTGGCCTCTGGACAGTTCTTGCAAGGAGGTGCATTTTCTGGAAGGTTGCACCTGGATTGGTAGTGCCCACATTCTCCACATCTGAAGCAAATAATTGGCCTTCTAGGCCCATTTGCAAAGTTAGTTCTCGGTCTAGGATTATAGTTATTACCTTGGTTTGCTGCTGCTGCCATTACATTTGCTGGTGGCAAGAGCCCTCCTTGTGTCCAGTATGTCGTTGTTGGCATTCCCCTTACTTGGCATTCATGGGCCTCATGCCCAATCTTCCTGCATAATTGACAAGTCACATTTAGCATAGGACATTCACTTACTATGTGCCCTTGCTTACTGCACATGGAGCACCAGAGTCCGTTTTTAATGCCGCCTCCTTTGAGTTCTTGCAATTCCTGTCTCAGCTGAGCTAGTTCTTCTGCTTGGGCTTCCTCTTCCTTTTGGAGCTTGAGGGCCTCAATCTCTTTTCTCAGCTGAGCTACAGCAGTCTCCTCCTCTGTGTAGGGCTTATTCCTTTTCAAGCCCTCCAGCTCCCTTCTTAACTGGATCACTGGGTCCTCCAGTTCTGTACCATAGGTTGGTTGGGAGGAAGTTGCACCATATTGATGCCTGATCTGCTCCAAGCGTGTGGCCGTACTAATGAACTCGTCCACAGTGGCCGTAGGTAGAACTAACTCTTTTATTTTGCATTGGGTGATCACAGGTAGGGGTTTGGCTAACCACTTCTTGACAAAGAAGTCATGAGGTGGATCTGGTAGTTTAGCCATTAGAGCTTTGGCCCTGGTCACAAATTCTGGGAACTTCTCTCCTGGACCCAATTTCAAATTTTCCAACTCTTCTATAATGATCTCCGCCGTGTTGCCATGCTGAAACTGATTTTTAAAGGCCTCTTTCATCAAATCCCAAGAGGTAAAGTGATTTTCAGCAAACTGGGTAAACCACTTGTCTGCCAGACCTTCCAATGTGGCAGGGAAGAGTATCAAGAAAGCATCCTCCCTTCCCATTAGACCTCTAGTCTTGCATAATGCAAGAAACCTTCGAATGTGCTCATCTGGATCCTCATGGGCTAAACCTCTGAAGGAGGGAAATTTTATGTTCAATCTAGAGAGTAAGGTTTCTAGGTCTACCTGTCCTGCCATGATTCCTACAGATGAAGTTGATGAAAGTGGACTCGATGATCCTCTGACTGCCTTTCTTCTTGTCTGCTTGCACTTGACCCTCAAGGTTTGTGACCGGGTTGCGGTCATGAGCTCATAGTCCACTTAAAATGAGACACTTGATAAAAATATGTACCTTTTGGCCCACTAGAGTAGTGTTGTCGACACTAGAATGTTGCTCTCCAATGGCAATATATAGTCTCCTATGCTCAAATCTCCTTGGATGTCCCACCGTGCGTGCCAAATTTGTTGGGGATTCGTGGACAAGAAGGAGTTTGAGGGTTTGTAGGAGAACAAGGAGATGATGAAAATGGAATAACAGTGAGAACTTCTGCAAAGGAATATTCTTGGAACCTTGACTATTGATTATCTTGCAACAATTACAATGACTGCACACAGTCTAATCAATGACTAAATACAACTTCAAAGAATATCAATTATTGAAGACCAATTATCTCAAGTTCTCTGGCAGTGGCCTCTCCTGCACCAATCCTTCACTTGCTTCACGCTTCCCTGGTGCACACCTTGCACTAAGCTCACACCAAGCTAAGGAATTGGTATCTCGGCGCGCACACACAATAGACCTTGGGACTCTTGGAATCCAATCCGCCTTCTCTGCACACCTTCCTCTTGGCACCTCTTGCACTCTTGAGTGTCGTCGCACACTGGTGGCTCTTCTTTCTTCCTTTCTTGCTTCCTTTCTTGCTTCCTCTGAAGCTCTCCCTTGCTCCTAGCTCTCAATAGAATGTGTCCAAGAATAGCCTTTGTCCTCCTCTTGAACCCGTCGGTCCTGTGTCTTCTAACTCCCATGGACTCTTGGGCTTCCTTTGATGTCCCAAGATTCTCTTGTTAGTTGGCGGCCAACGAATTGCCCTTTGTCCTGAAGTGACTTTAGTGTAAAACCAAAAAATTTTAAGGGGGTCATACTTTCACTTGTGCATACACTTTTCCGCTTCACATGCCTTCACATTCCCTTTTAATTCTTCCTTTGTGTACTAAAGGGGGTTCACCTAAACCTTCCCAGTTACTTTAAAACACATTCTGATCCTTAAGAAAATTAATTTACCCTTTGCGGGACATTCAATTGTCACTTAGGCACTTTGACTTTGCACCTATTGGCTTGACCTTGCCCTTGTTGACTTTGACCGGTTTGCTTTGACCATCATGACTTTTATGGGCTCAACAAGAAGGGACTACAAAAATTATTCAGAAGATCAACCACATGAAGACTCATTGCTTCTCATGAATCTAAGCCACAAAGAAGTTAAAGAAGATGATCATTTGTTCTACATAGATTCTAGATGTTCGAATCATGTTGTAGGCAACATTGCTCTTCTATCTGATTTAGAATGTCCAAAGCATAGACATGAAGTGCAAACAAGGGATGACACAAAGCACAATGTGGACAAGATTAGTAATGTCAAAGCTTTCAATGGCAGGACAAACATTTTGAGTAAGGTTCTCTATGTACCCACTATCATGAAAAACCTAATAAGTGTAGGCCAAGTAATTGAAAAAGGCTTGCAAGTTAGGTTCATCCAACATGGAGCTTTTGTGGAAGATCCATTAAAGGCTTCAAGAAGATAGCGAG
Source organism: Ceratopteris richardii (assembly GCA_020310875.1). Taxonomy (NCBI): domain Eukaryota; kingdom Viridiplantae; phylum Streptophyta; class Polypodiopsida; order Polypodiales; family Pteridaceae; genus Ceratopteris; species Ceratopteris richardii. The sequence continues at coordinate 76,801,759 of CM035420.1, read as the reverse complement.
AGGTGAGAAGCATGGTAGGCTCTTTACTTTCGAAGTAGGAGAAACCGGGAACATAGCTCTATTCACTTTTGGGTCTCAAACCCTAAGTGAGCTTGAAGTGAGGCATAAGAGACTTGCTCATGTGAATGAAAGAACCTTGAGGGATATATGCAGGGATCAAAGTGTTCTAGGACTGCTGAAAATATCAAAGCAACACAAGATCAACACGTGTGATGCATGTCAGATTCAGAAGGCACAAAGACAACCATTCAACCACAAAGGCTACATCCACAACAACTTATTGGAATTAGTACATACAGATGTATGGGAACGAAGTCAAGAACCTTCATTGGCAGGATTAAGGTATTATGTCTCATTTATTGACAACCATAGTAGATGGACTATGCTATACTTTATCAAGATTAAGAATGAAGTGTTTGATGGCTTCAAAAAGTATCTATCACATGTGGAGAATTATATAGGTAGATCACTCAAGAAGCTTAGATCTGATGGAGGGGGAGAATACTTCTCCAAAGAATTTGATGAGTTCTTCCAGGATAAAGGTATCAAAAGGGAAGTGACTACCAGGTACTCTCCTCAACTGAATGGAATCGTTGAGAGGAGAAACAAGACATTGGTTGGATCACCCAGAACAATGCTTGAAGAGAAGAATTTGCCACATTATATATGGGCAAAAGCAACTTCAACTACTGTGTACCTTGTCAATAGACTACCATCCAAATCACTTCAAGGTATGACTCCTTATGAAGCATGGCATGGAAGAAAACCTAGTCTTGGACATTGCAAGGTTTTTGGTTGTTTAGCTTATGTTCATGTACCATCACAAATAAGAGGTAAGCTAGATGCAAGGGCAACAAAGGCAATGTCTATTGGATATGATTCAACTTAGATGGGTTACAAGTTCTATAATCCTTCAACAAAGCAATTCACTACAAGTAGAGATGTTGTGTTTGAAGAACACAAGTCTTGGTATGATGAAGACAAACAAAAGGTAACTCTACCATATGATCTTGATTCTGATTCTCATCAATTAGGAAGCAAGCATGATACATAGGTCGAGGATCCAAGAAGTGATACAGATGATGACCAAGATGAAAGGGAAAATGATTACAAGTTATGGAAGTCAAGAGGCAAAGCAAAGATGCAAGAGGTTGGAAAATGCTCCAAACAAGCACCTAGATGATTAGCAAGAGAGAAGAAACAACCAAAATGGTATGGATTTTCTTACAAAGCATTCAATATACTTGGAATAAAACTCTATTTCAGAGGAACCCTCAACCTATGAAGAGGAAAAGGGAAACACTAATTGGGAAAAGTCCATGAAAGAAGAAATAGATTCATTGAAGGAGATGGACACTTGGGATTTGTTTCCAATGTCATCAAATCAAAAGGTAATTGGTTCCAGATGGGTGTATAAAGCTAAAATAAATTTAGATGGATCCTTTTGCAGGTACAAGGCAAGATTAGTTACGAAAGGGTGCTCACAAACTCATGGTATAGGCTATGAGGAAACATTCTCACCAGTTGCAAAGATGACTACAATCAAGACACTGATAAGTGTAGTTGCAGCAAGGAATTGGAGACTCCCCCAACTTGATGTGAAAAATGCATTCTTAAATGGTTGGATAAGTGAAGAGGTATACATGTCACAACCACCAAGTTTTGAAAACCCTAATCATCCATCTTATGTTTGCAGACTTAAGAAAGCATTGTATGGATTGAAACAAACTCCTAGAGCTTGGAATTACAGGTTGGTTACATATCTTCAAGATCAAGGTTTCAAAGCTAGTAGCTCAGATCCCTCTTTATTCATCAAAAGGGATCACAATGAGGTTATCTATCTATGTGTACATGTAGATGATATTATTATGACAGGTGATGATCTAAATGGCATCCAAAGGATGAAGAGACACATGCAAGAGGAGTTCAAAATCAGTGACCTAGGTGAGCTCACATATTTCCTAGGTGTGCAGGTGATATAGACATGTGAAGGAATGTATCTGAATCAAAGGAGATACATTAAAGATCTACATCTCAAGTTCAAAATGGAGAACACTAAACCTGCAGATGCACCTTTGGAGATGAATCATAAACTTAGTGTTTATGAAGGTGAGAAAATTGAAGACATTAAAGAGTATCAAAGTTTGGTAGGTATCTTGATATATGCTACTCATAAAGGGTAGACATCTCATATAGTGTGGGAGTGCTTAGTCAGTTCATGCACTCGCCAAGAAGACCACACATGGATGCAACTAAGAGACTACTTAAGTATCTCAAAGGTACAATCAATGAAGGTATATTATATCCTTACTCTTCAGATTTGGATATCAAAATCTATACAGCTCCAGATTGGGCAGGAGCTAAGGATGATAGAAAAAGTACTTCTAGTTACTAAGCATTTGTAGGTTCAAAGCTAGTGTCATGGAGTTCCAAGAAGCAACCTACAGTTGCTTTAGCCTCAACTGAAGTAGAGTACATAGCAACTCAAGAGGCAATATGGTTAAGAGAATTGTATACAGATTTGGGACTTGTCAATTCCAAACCTCACATATTTGGAGATTTGGGACTTGTGAGTTGCATTACCACTTCATCAGGGAGAAGCTCATGGCAAAGGAGATTGACATTTCTTTTGTTCCTACTGAAAAGCAAGTAGCAGATATGATGACTAACGCACTTGATGGAATAAAGCTTTGTAGATTCAAAGTTATGGCAAGCATTCAACCTATCAGAGAATGAAGACTCAAGCATACTTTAGCTTGAGGGGGAGTTGTTGGAACATCAAGCTTACACTATGCTTCAGGTGGATTTGATCTACATCAAAGGCTATCATGTCCAAAGAATATCTGTTGGAGAGTTCTTTTTTCCTATGCTCACTTATTGTATTTTTTTAAAAATATTTTTCATGGATCTTTTACCATTGTAAGAGCCTTGAGCTTCACACATGTAAAAGTAGAAAGATAGAGCCCAAATCCCACAAATTTGTGGTGCTTGAGTTTCATTCAATCAAGCAATAAATCACCTAAAAGTAGATCAAACTAGATCTTCACTTTTCCTAGATTGTACGAAAGTGAATTGATTCCCTCCAAAAACCATTCCCACCTTCATTTAAATTCGAAATCCACTTGTAGAAGTCTTGGAGCACTTCTAGAGTCTATATAAAGACTTGAAATCACTTTTACAATACATGGAAGTAATATACATACACTTGCGACCATCATTGTCTTGCTCCTTCAATTCTCTGCATCATCTTCTTCATGAAAAGTAATCATGCAGAAGTTGCTGCTCTCTCTACAAAGCTCCAAATTGTGTGCAAGATGGCTCATTGGAAAGGTATTAGTTTTTAGTTTATGCCTATAAAGTTTCATAAATTTTGCTTAGTAGATTGGGAAAAATCTCAGTTTTTCTATCTTGGGGTCAATCTCTGCGTATTCCTGAAAAATAAGAGGTACCACCGTTGAGTGTCTGATTCATTCCTATAGCATATTTTGCTTATTTCTTATAATTTTGTGCATTCTATACACTCAACCCTATGTGTATCACTCTCATCAAAAGATTTTTTCTAATTGTAGTCATGCTGGTCGCTATGATCATTTGAAGTTCATTGTCTCTTCCATAGATAATAAGTTTTTTGAGCTAGTCAATGTGCGAACCTATCTGTTTTGTATCGACTCTTTCTCCTTGATGCTCCAAACTACATAGTGCATTTCTTTGCACTTATCGCATGCCGATAAGGTCTATTTGAGTCTTCATAATGGCAAGGGTTGGTCTTGTGCCAGTTGGCTGGACCAAACTTCATCGCTTCAAAACGCACTTTTCTACCTCCTACAAGCTTCTCTAAGTTCTTTCAAAGATGGATTTGAAACCTGCAACAAAACACTAAAAACAAGAAACACATAGCACATGCAATCCCTCTCTCTCTCTCTCTCACTCATGCAAATGAGTTAAGTGAAAAGGGTCGATAGATATGGGAAAAAATATGATTTTGTGGTGGAGATGATGAAGTGTGGCTACAATGATGGAAGGTGGAGAAGATTAAGATGATGCAAAGAATGTATGAAAATAGTGAAAAAATAACAAAAGTACCAATTTTAGCTTCCAACATCAATCCTTTGACACTCTTACCATCACATGTTCATCCTTAAGCATGCTTTTTGGCAACAACACCGAATTTGGTGTCACTCTAGAGAAGGACGAGTTGTACATCTCTCAAGGAGTGCCACCTCCATAATTGTCAATTGAGGGAGACAAGGGTATGATATGAATTTCATGAACAAGTTATGTGCATGAAGGTGAAGGTGAGAAGCACACTAGATACACACACAGATATACACACAAAGAAGGTAGAGATCGTTTCTCTATCAAAAATTTTCTTACAATACAAGCCTTCTTTCTTCAAAAAGCCAACGTCAATATAACCTAGAAAATGAGCTCTCTAGCTCTTTTTATAGTTTTTTAGTGACTTTGACCTTTTTCATGCCTAGTGTCCAACATCGCTAAAAACTAGGCTCTTTAGGAATTTTGAAGCATCTAACAAGCTCTAAAAATTATGAGATTTTGTGGGTAAACTCTACCTAAGCTCTTCGAGCTCAAGAGTGACTTGACTTCCACAAAATACAACAAAAATCTAAAAACTTGATGGTTTATGGTACAAGAATACTAATGAAAATCATTATTGAATACTTAATGATATTTGTAAGCCCCAATGGCTCCACATTTTTGGAAAAATTATGCTTCAACATTGAGTAATCTTTCCCATACCTCTTCACATGCTCTCTATTTGTATGTTCCTATTAGCTCCTCCTCTAGTTGGACCGTGTCCTTGCATACTATCAACAATTATCACTACCTTAAGTTCTATAAATTCATAAGACCCAAAGATAAGGAGCAAAGAAACATCTAGAAGCTAATCAAATGCAAAATGAAGAAACAAAAGATAGAGAACAGAAAAACAAAATCCAACTCTAAAAACTCCTCTCATCCAATAGACAAATATTTAAAAAAAAGAAGAATAAAGATTTGATTCAAACCAAGAGTTAAGGATATCTATGAGGTTTCAAAGTGACTAGATAAAGAAAAGAAGAAATATATGAAGGAAATTTATCATGCAGCTCATGCTCAAGATGTTTCCTTAAATGATGACACTAGAAGGAAAGTTTTGGAGAAGGATTTGATGCCATTCGAGAGTGATGTATCTCTCCAAACACATAATTTTAATATACTTTATGATCCAATGACTTATTTATATGAAGATATTGAAAGTGATCTCCATGCTAAATCCAAGGACATATCAACACATTATCCTATGGATAGTGAAATGGATGTGAATAAAGTCACATCACACATGCATGAAGAGATGCAAGAAGACCAAACTACTTGTAACAATACAAACATGCCAATAATGAGTCCTCTAAATAGTGAGATGTATGCTGATGGTGATTAGAATGATGCTAAAATAAAGGAAGCTTCTAGTTGAGGATCAAGATCATGAAGTAGTTTTGGATGATACATTGGATGTGTGTTCAGATATGCGAGAGAATGATCCTTACAGTAAGGAAAATTTATTGATTGGATTTCAAAACAATTATGTCCAAAATGATGCCATTAGCTATGAAGAGACAAGTGAAAGATCATAGAACGACAAGGATATACAATTGATTACTCCTCTAGGTAATGATATGTATGTAATTCATGATATATGAATAAGTAATGAAATGAAAGATGATGGGAAATCGCAAAAATCTATAAGTGTTTCATCAAAGAAACAAGGTGATAGGTCTGAAATGATTTGAAACTCCATGGTTTCTGAAATGTGGACATATAAAAACATAGGTCTTTGTTCCAAGTGTGATATGAATGGAAGTAGAAATGATCACTATGATGTTAATGGTGTTCATGTTGAGTTGATTCCATGTGCTAAATAAATTGAGTATGAAGATATGAATGTAACATTTATTGATGACATGTATGACAATTGTGATATGAGATGATAATTCAACATGAAAAAATTGAATTGAATGGCCACATTGATGAAGCTCGATACAAATACTACCATATGGATGAAGATGCAATTGATTGAATTGTATGTGGTGAGATATGCATACATGATGAAGTATTAGGGCAAGAGTGAATGACCAAAAAAGAATGTATGAATAGTGTGATGTAAGTACGTCATCTAAAGAGAATGAGAAAAACAAATCAAGATAGATAAAGAATCCTATAATGGCTTTAAATAGAGAAATTGATTTCTCATCAAAGTACATGCATATTCCTAGAAAATTTTAGAATCATGTGAGTGAATGTGAAAAATGTGACGATTTTGGATTACATAAGCAAGAATCTAGTGATTTTGATGATCACAATTTCCTTGAATACGATGAAATGGAATCCCTTCATGGTCATGTAGAGATGGTTGTGAACAAAATAATGATGAAGATCTTTTGCAAATATTAGAGGTAGAAGCACATTCTATAGTTGTTGGCACACAAATAGGGAGAAATCCTCGTATCTTGAATGCAAAAAACGAGTGTGTATTGTCTTCTAAGCATGGTGAGCACTTTTACTTGATGTGGAAACCTAATGAATCTGATAAAGAACTATGGTCTAATAGAGATGGAAGTTAAATTAATAGTTATGCAAATGAACAAATTCCCCCAAATGATTTCAAGCATGAAATGGATCAAAATGCACACTTGAAGGAAATTTTTGACAATGGTAAAAGTACATCCAAAATAAAAACTTTCTATACATGTGCTTTTAATTTTTCAAGAACATCTTCATATGATACATCTTAGAGAATCATGAATAAGGGAAAATATTGTGAAAGGTTTGAGCTGAAGAGGACATTTTGCAAAGGTTTATTGACTTGTCTCAAATCCTTGCTTGGTATTCGGATTGCTTAATTCCCTCTTAAGTGTGTCTAATCTTTCTTCATGCATCAAAATACATTTTCAAAAATATCACCACAAAAATAAACATAAATTCCCTTGACTTGAAGAGTGATACTTGCTCTCAAAAGGAGATTATGATTCTCTCTCTATACCTTAATTTTCATCATTAGCTCTTTCCTTGTTTTCAAGAGCCAAATGTGCTTCCATCCACTCATAGGCATCACCTGACCATCTTTCTTCTAATTGATGAAGTAGCCTTGTTCTTATGGCCATATCACCAAGATTTAATTATGCTTCATGTGATTTTATCATACGAATGATGAAAAGAATTCACTTCCTATGGAGCACTTATGTGCATTCATTTATTGTAAAAAGAGTTTGATTTATGATCACATTCTAAGGTAGCTTCCAAAGCATTTATCTTTGTAGCAGAGGAAAGTAAAGGGGCCAATAGCTAGAACTTGGGAGTGGCTGAGATTGATTCTCAATCAATCAACCAAAAGGTAGGCATAAACTCAACTTTTTATTTTCCTAGATTATAGTAAAGTAGATTCTCTTTATTCCAACAAACTAGCCTGCCTTGAATTAGAATTCAAGTGTTTGTAAAAAAGGCATGGGACAATTTGAGATCCTATATAAGACTCTGAAATCCATTGTACATAACTATTGAACCAATATACAAACATTGGTGATCAACTTGGTTCTTATTCATTATTTTTTGCTCCATCTTCCTTAGAATCAGTTATCTTGCAGAGGTTGATGTTGGAGATAGACGTCTGCAAAAGCACGCAAACAACACAAGGAAGGAGAAGAAGCTTGGAGCACAACACACAATACTGAAGGTATTACTAGAGAATGTACAAAGATAAGTATCCCATTAGGGCAATAGGCGTATATACAAGCCAGGGAAAAAAGCCTCCTAATCAGGGGAAAAAGTGCCCCAGTGGTCCTAGTGTGTTCACACACATCACTACCTAAATATATCAACAAATCCCCCTTGGGAGTGATGCGGTGAACAAGGGGCTAGCACTCATGTATAAGGAAGTTCCAAGCTATGTGGAAATCACTCCACAAAAGGAATTAAGCCCAAAGCTTTGTGGAAATCTTCAAACTTCTTCCTAGGCGGAGCCTTCGTGAAAAGGTCTACAATTTTCTCTTGTGTGGGCACATATGCCAAGCTGATCTCCCAGCAGAGAACCTCTCCCTGACATAGTGATAATGCACCTCAATGTGCTTAGTGCGAGCATGGAACATAGGGTTCCTCCCAACTGTCAATGCACGCTGACTGTCAGTGAAGATGGTGGTGGCAAAAGACTGGCCAACACCCAAATCAGCCATAAGGTGTCTGAGCCACACACACTCAACAGTCACTGTGAACGCTACCCTATATTCAACCTCACAACTAGAAGTGGCCATAGTAGGCTACTTCTTGCTCAACCAAGATATACATGAGCTATCAAGCATGAAGCAAAAGAAACTAGTGGACACACGAATGTCATAGCAACCAGCCCAATCAGAGTCAGAAAAAGCATGCAGATATGGCGGTAGTGATCCCCCTTGGGATAATACAACCCAACTAGCCGAGTACCACTCAAGTATCGAAAGATGCACTTAACCTCTTGCCAATGCTTGAATCCTGGGCAATGCATAAATCTACTCATCTATGGGACAGCAAATTGAATATCTGGTCAAGTAATGCATAAGTAAATCAAGCATCCAACAGCCTGCTGATAGAGAACAACATCAGAGGCATCTCTAGCATCATGAAGACTCAATCCTAAACCTCTCTCCATAGGAGTGGCAATAGGCTTACAGTCTTCAAGGCCAAAACGCTACAGTAATGTGTCAATATATTTCATTTGAAACAAAGCCATTCCACCACCAACTTGCATAAATTGAATGCCCAAATAGTGATGCAAATGCCCCAAATCAGACATCTCAAATGAGGCATGCACATCAGCCTTAAAATCAGCAATATGCCTCTCATCAGGACCAGTGAGCAACATGTCATCAACATAAACCACAATGATCAGAAGCACATCATAAGCATACTTAACATATAAGGTGCTTTTAGTTGGACTATTCTCAAAACCATGTGCGATCAGATAGGGGTGTATCTTCTCATACCAAGCACATTGTGCTTGCCTTAAACCATATAATGCCTTCTTTAACCTACACACCTAGTTTTCATGCCCTTTCTACACAAAGCCACAGGGCTGAAAAACATACGTTTCTTCATGCAAGTCACCATTAAGAAATGTAGTTTTAATGTCCAACTGATGTACATTCCAACCATGATGAGCTGCAAGTGCATAGATGCTCCGAACAGTAGTCATATGGCATGTAGGTGAAAAGGTCTCATCAAAATCAATGCCTCTTTCCTGTGCATAACCCGTTACAACAAGCCTAGCCTTATACCTGTCAACTATACCATCTGGTTTACACTTCAGCTTGTATACCCACTTAGTTCCAATGGCCTTCTTGCCAAGAGGCAAGTCACATAAAGACCAAGTACCATTCTTCATTATAGCATCATTTTTAGATTGTATAGCAGGCATCCAATTTGTTGAATTTTCTATTTCATCAAATGAAAGAGGCTCATTCTCATCACAGAGACTAGATGCAGCCATAGCATAGCAATCTGATGCAAAAGAGGCACTATGAGAGCCTGAACGAGTACGATATGGCAGAGGTGCATGTAATTTGTTGTCACGCAAAGTCTGCACCAGCCATTTTGGCATAGTTTTTGCCTGCTCAATATCAACTCTCTCATCAACTAGTGCATCATGTAAATCTACATCTGAAATGGAATGATCTACATCATCACATGAAACCTACAAAGGTCAAGAAGTTGCTTCATTACGACCAACACTAGACTGTCCACCTATAAAAAGAGGTAGCAAAGTATCATACATGTCTTTGGAGCTAACAGATGTCTCCTTCATACATCAAAGCAATGGTTGAATAGCATCTTCCACAAGCTTGAAGTGTGGCATAAGAGGCTAGCCCATGTGAAAGAAATACCTATGAAGGATATTTGCAAAAAATCAAAGTCTTCCTGGGCTGTCAAACATATTAAAGCAACACATGATGAATAGATCTGATGCATGTGAGATTGGGAAGACACAAAGAAAACCATTCGACCACAAAGACTACATCCACATATCTTATTGGACTTAGTACATACAGATGTATGGGTGGTAATAGATGAACCTTCATTTGTAGAATCATGGTATTATGTCTCGTTTATTGATGACCATAGTAGATGGACTATTTTGTACTTTATCAGAAATAAATAATGAAGTGTTTAATTGCTTCAATGGGTATCTGGAACATGTGGAGAACCATATAGGTACATCACTCAAGAAGTTGAGATCTGGTGGAGGGGGAGAATACTTCTCTAAGGAATTTGATGAGTTCTTGCAACATAAAGGTATTAGGATAGAAGTAAATACCAGGTACTCTCCTCAACTAAATGGGATTGCAAACAGAAGAATAGCCATTGGTTGGATGAGCGAGAAAAATGCTTAAAGAAAATAAGTTTCCACATTATCTATGGGCAAAGTCTATTTGCAGTGTTGTGTACCTTCTCAATAGACTACCATCCAAATCACTTCAAGGTATGACTCCTTATGAAGCATGGAATCAAAGAAAACCTAGTTGTGGACATTTCAAGGTGTTTATATGATTAGATTATGTTCATTTACCATCACAAATAAGAGGTAAGAGAGATGAAAGGGCAAGAACAACATTGTTAATGGGGTATAATTCTGTTGGAGATAGACGTCTGCGGAAGCACGTGAACAACACAAGGAAGGAGAAGAAGCTTGGAGCACAAACACACAATACTGAATGTATTACTAGAGAATGTACAAAGATAAGTAGCCCAGTATGGCAATAGGCGTATATACAAGCCGGGGGAAAAAACCTCCTAAAGAGGGAAAAAAGTGCCTCGGCGGTCCTAGTGTGTTCACACACATCACTACCTAAATATATCAACAAATCCCCCCTGGGAGTGATGCGGTGAACAAGGAGCTGGCACTCATGTATAAGGAAGTGCCAAGCTATGTGGAAGTCACTCCACAAAAGGAAGTAAGCCCAAAGCTTTGCGGAAAGCTTCAAACTTCTCCCTAGGCAGAGCCTTTGCGAAAAGGTTTGCAATGTTCTCCTGTGTGGGCACATATGCCAAACTGATCTCCCTAGCAAAGAACCTCTCCTTGACATAGTGATAATGCACCTCAATGTGCTTAGTGCGAGCATGGAACACAGGGTTCCTCGCAACTGCCAATGCGCTCTGACTATTAGTGAAGATGGTGGTGGCAGAAGACTAGCCAACACCCAAACCAACCATAAGGCATCTGAGCCACACACACTCAACAGTAGCTATGAAAGCTGCCCTATACTCAGCCTCACAACTGGAAGTGGCCATAGTAGGCTGCTTCTTGCTCAACCAAGATATACATGAGCTACCAAGCATGAAGCAAAAGCCATTAGTGGACATGCGAGTGTCATAGCAACGAGCCCAATCTGAGTCATTCAAAGCATGCAAATCTGGCGGTAGTGATCCCCCCTTGGGATAAAACAACCCAAGTAGCCGAGTACCACTCAAGTAGCAAAAGATGCGCTTAAACGCCTTCCAATGTGTGACTCCTGGGCAATGCATAAACATGCTCATCTGTGAGATAGCAAATTGAATATCTGGCTGAGTACTGCATAAGTAAATCAAGCATCCAACAGCTTACTGATAGAGAACAGCATCAAATGCATCTCCAGCATCATGAAGACTCAATCGTAAATCTGTCTCCATAGGAGTGGCAATAGGCTTACAGTCTTCAAGGCCAAAATGCTGCAATAATGTGTCAATATATTTCGTTGGACACAAAGCCATGCCACCATCAACTTGCATAAATTGAATGCCCAAATAGTGATGCAAATGCCCCAAATCAGACATCTCAAATCAGGCATGCAAATCAGCCTTGAAATCAGCAATATTCTTCTCAATAGGACCAATGAGCAGCATGTCATCAACATAGACAACAATGATCAAAAGCACATCATTAGCACGCTTAACATATAAGGTGCTTTCAGTTGGACTATTCTCAAAACCATGTGCAACGAGATAGACATGTATCTTCTCATACCAAGCACGTGGTGCTTGGGTTAAACCATATAATGCCTTCTTTAACCTACACACCTAGTTTTCATGCCCTTTCTGCACAAAGCCACGGGGCTGAAAAACATACACTGCTTTATGCAAGTCACCATTCAGAAATGTTGTTTTAATGTCCAACTGATGTAGATTCTAACCATGATGGGCTGCAAGTGCGCAAATGCTCCAAACACTAGTCATATGGCATGTAGGTGCAAAGGTCTCATCAAAATCAATGCCTCTTTCCTGCACATAACCCTTTGCAATAAGCCTAGCCTTATACCTGTCAACTGTACCATCAGGTTTATGCTTCAGCTTGTATACCCACTTAGTGCCAATGGCCTTCTTGCCAAGAGGCAATTCACATAAAGACCATGTACCATTCTTCATTATAGCATCATATTCAGATTGAATAGTAGCCATCCAATTTTCTGAATTTTGTGCTTCATCAAAAGAAACAGGCTCATTCTCACCATAGAGACTAGACGTAGCCATAGCATAGGAATCTGATCCAAAGGAGGCACTATGAGAGCGTGAACGAGTATGATATGACAAAGGTGCATCTAATTTGCTGTCACGCAAAGTCTGCACCAACCATTTTGGCATAGTTTTTGCCTATTCTGTACCTAAGAACCAACTTAGGGACTTGTGGAGAAAGAGACTATACCTCAATCCCCCTCAAGTGCATATAGTGGGGATTCACACTTTAATTATCAATCGGATGAGTGTGAAAACCTAGCCGAGTGTATGAAGACATGCATTCAAATGATGGTCAATGCAAATGTGTTTTCCCAAGAGTGCAAGCAAGGCTAAGACTAATCCAAACAAGCTTCAACTGTCAGTCATGGTGTCACGATACTTGGTGCAGCAACCTACAGTAAATTGATCTTTTCTCTCAAGTTCGAACTCCAAATATTTCAAATAGCATATGCATTTCGAAGCTCTCGAGAAGATGCATTCAATGGTGGTATTTTCACGCAATTCTCATGCTTCTCCTTCAAGTTATGAGCAAAATACTGAGTCATGGGAATGACCTTCCTACACTTCAGCACTTCCTACACTTCACACACACCTTAACAACAGCAAAAAAACACTTTCATGGATAGACAACACTTCCTAACACTCTTTCCAAGCAACACACATGCACACAAGCTCACAAAGAAGATGATACAGAGAGGAGAAGACACAAATTCGAATTTCTGTGCTCTTGATTCTCATAATGGCAAAAAGTCTTTACAAAGAGTCACAAATTGACTTATATATTAGTGCTCTAAAAATGGTCCTTTCACACAAGAGACCGGCACTTTATTCACTAAGAGACTAATTTCCTACTAATTTACATGGGTAGCTACTAATCTTCTGTGGGGATGCATCTAGAGGACTCCTCTAGTGCATTTACAATGGAAAGTATATTACAAGAATGGTTATAATACAAAAATTGGGTGTCCAAATCGGAAAAATTTTGGGGCCCTTCTTTTTCTCTGCCTTGTGCTCTTCTTTGCTCTGCAACACTCTCCCCCTCTTCGTCTCTGTCGTCCCTTGACAGGCTTTAACTTGTTTAAGAGGTCTAAATACGCGCACGCCACCAGTGACCTCTGTCTTGCTCGTGGTCCTCTAATTTGTCCTCGTTGCACACATCTGACCCTGTTGTATTGTTTTGAGCGTGTTTACTTTCTTTTCATCACCCGCAACCCTTGGTCAGTTCTACCTGTTTGTGAAACAGGTGTTCAGTTTTGATGGCCGATTCTTGATTTTTCTTTACATCCTCTAGGCCTGATGCATTCTTCTTGCCTGTTAAGTCGGGTTGCCACGCATGCCACTAGTGGAAGGTATGAGGATGTGATCCTTCAGCCTTCGATCTGGACCTTCCAAAGATCAAGAGGTTGAAGCACCCTCTTGTGGTTTAGGAACCGTTGGATATCCTCTTGCACTTCTTCATGGATACTTTCCTAGCCCTGGTTCCTCCTTCCACCTACATGCTTTTCCTTGATGTGTGCCCCTATGAGGCTCTGTGCAGAGATGGGTGTTGCGTGCCCCTACGGGGCTTCTTGCAGAGACGTATCTTCAAATATTATCTTTTAGTGAAGCTTCTTTCTTTGTCTTCTTCTTTTCTTCTTTTTGCTGGATTCTTCCTCAACACTTCCCCCCTCCTAGACTCTTTCATCCTCGATAGGCTTTGATAGTCGACACGAGTATGTTCTATATACTTTCTGCTTTGTTTCATTAAGCAAATTGACTTCACGTATCATTAACTGCTTCCACTGTTCTGCCTTCACACCATCATGTGGTGGTTGTCTATGATCAGCAAAAAAGCTAAGTTCATATGCCACTAATCTGGCATTTAGGTTGGATGACATCTTCAAAAAGATTTCTGAATCTAGCTCAAAAAACCCTGTGAAAAACGCTTCTTCGAATGTCTACATATATGTACTTGGCAAGAACATGAGTCTGGAATAATAAGCCATTATTGTAGGTCGGCTAGGCATAATAGATAGATAAAAAATGAGGATGTTTGCTCCTTGATTGCTACCAATGAAATTCAAAAATGTATAGGCCGCGTGTTTGAAGACCTTCAATACGGTAAGTATCATACTGAGTATTTTATTTGTCATCTTTACAGTTAAATCTGGTACTGTCGCATAACTTTGCAACCAAAATTCAATTGTTTTTACCATGTACTCTTCCGTTGGTAGATAATTATGTGGCATGCTTGGAAGCAGAGGGTAATTGAGCCACTGTTTATTTATAGCACCATTTTTTTGCATTTCCAAAAATTCTCTGGTTTCTCCTCGATGAGGTATAGGACAAAAAGAAGGGTTTACCTTTAATAAATATGGTGCCGCTTGCCAGTGCACTCGTAGTGTAGGATTTTTCTCCAAAAATTTTCGTCTCCAAATAGGTTATGCAACTTCAAATTCTTCTTGAGTGTAAGCGAACGTGTCATGTTTGAAATTTAGCTGCTCGTCTGGACTTTTCTGTGTAATCTTCTTTATATCTAGTCTTGTTTTCTCTTTGAATAATCCATACGAAATGTTGAAAGGCTTCATGATTGTCTCCAAGTCTCTACCTTTAATCTTTGCTTCTTTCATGACTTTGATGACTTCATTTTCAACACTTTCTGTCAATTGGCACACCACTAGTGCCCATTCCTTATGACCTATTTTTGCAGTGTATGGCATTGGATGATCATCATGTATGTCTGCCATCTGCTCTTGTATTGGAGAATTATAAATCGAGGGAGATAGAGGACATACCTCTACCTCGTCAATAGGATTCTCTTTTGTTGGCTCTACTAGTGTCCCGATTGGTGCTCTCTTTTCTACTTGGGTCTCTAACTGTGCTATGCGTTCATTCTTCTCTTTTACTTCTTGTGTTGTTGTTCTGAGTGCTTCTTTTGCTGCAAACAGTTCATTGCCAATTTCTGCTACATGGTCCATGTTTTCGCTGTAACTTCGTACTAGTTTGGCGTTCATATTTTGCAATTGCGTTTTAAGTTCATATGTTTCATTGGTGTACTTTCTTTCCCATTCTTCGGCTCTGGCTTGCTCTTGCTTTAGCAAATCTGCATATTTTGCAACCTGATCTCTTAATTCTTTCTGTTCAGTTTTGGATGTCTCCTACTTTTCTATAGGCTGATCATATAGCAATGACTTCATCAGTTCTTTAGTTCTATTTCCTAAATTGTCATTTTCTTCCATGTACACCTTTAGTTGTGTTTCAAGCAAGTGACTTCGAGTTTTGATTCTCTCTTTATCTGCTTCACTGGCTTCATGTAACCTTCGTAAATCTGTTAATTGTTCCTGGAGTTGATGATGTTGGGTCATGAATGTGTCACATTGCGTTTTGACCTCGAGCAACTCCATCCCTTTAGCTGCAATCTCCTTTTGGGCCTGGATCAGTTGTGCAGATAGTTGTTCACTCATAATTTGGAATTGATTCTTTTCATTCATGGCCTTATCGTAATCTGCATCTATCTCCATCATCTATTGTTGTGTATCCATGGCCGTTTGTATCATCTACTTGACAACATGTTTTAATTATGTAACATCCACATTTAACCATGTGGTAGGAATACTAGGTTCTGCTCCTGTTGTCACATCTTTTCCTTTTTCCACGTGTAATGTAGTATCATGGGGCTGCCTAATATGAAGTTGGATCCTTGGCTCAGCCTCCATGTGGTCAATCTTGCCTTGAGGTGTATCATTTGGCACCTCAATCATAGTTGGCTCTTTGTTTTGTAGTAGACCTGAGTCTACATTATTGGTCACGAGAACTTCTTTCACACTTATCTTTCACTAGTCATTCAGTTGAATTACATGCACACTATCCAGGGGTTGTTCTATGTTCTTCCCTTGCGATTGTTGGTTGTCAAGTGTGACTTCCACTTGATTAATCTCTATCCATTCTTCATTGTGAGTTTTTGTCCGTATATCAGTATCCAGAGTGTCTTTTTCATGGCTAGATTCTTCTTGGGAACTCGAATCTTCCAAGCCTAATTCTTTGTATCTGGCCACTTGTTCGGGGGTTTGTTCTTTATCTTTCATTCTCCTTTCTTTGCTGGCTTGCCTATAATGATGACCTTGGATATTCAAATTTACTTGCCCCCACATATACTGATGTGTTTCTTCTAGGGCAGCAGAGAGATCTCTCTTTGTAATTGATTGTTGGTTCCCAGGAATCTTTGGCAAGATGTTTGTCCGTTTCGAAGTAGGTGTCTCTTGAGCTTCTTCCTCTCTTAGAAGTTTAGTTCCTCTCATAGGTGTCCTTGAACTCGTTTCTACTTCTTCAACCACAATGACTGTTTTCTTTTTCTTTGGCACCATAGCTGACTTGGCATATTTGGCTAACTCTTCTGAGGTCGGCATCTCACACAGGCAATTTTTCATATCAAGTGTCTCATAGATGAGTAAGGTCAAAGCCGAGCTGCCATTTAGAAACTTTTTCTGACCCCACTTCTTCTTGGCTTCAAATAGTCGGTCTTGAACATAAGGGGTCATATTCACTTTATTGTCGACTTGCCTCATTGCATGTGAGGGTAGTTGCACGACAATCTTTTGAGGTGCGGTGTATATGTGCATACTAGGAAAACAAAAGTGCTGGTGCACTAAGCGGACATCATCTTCAATATCCGTTCTGTTTATATCCATAAAGGATCTCTTTTTGGGATCGTGACATTCTTCCTTGACATTAGTGAGCCCTTCTTGATTCCATACAAAAGCTTTGTTGATCAATTCATGAGTAAATTGAATGGTTTTCCATGTACCAACTTTGTCCAGTACTCTTGCTTCAGGGATTGATGCCTTATTTGATGCAGGTTGAAGTGTATTCATTACTTGCGTACACCTCTCGAAATCTGGCAAATATATCGGCATTCTTAAGAATGCATCCATTCCCACTTGTGTCCATACATCTGTCATGCACGGTAATCCTTGCACAATGGTCTTGAAATCTTGTGACATAATAGGGAAGTAGTGATCCCTATCCATAATCTTGATGGTTGCCATGAAGATGAGGTCCAATACTGGTTGGTCATCCAGAAACCAATGGCCTCTGGCTTTCGTTATTGATTCCAATGGAAGCAGTTGGACCTCTTGCTCTTGTGTAGCTTCGGAATTGGGAGATGCCATCTGCACTCAATTGAGGGCATTAATTAGTTACCGAATTCTGTTTAGAATCATCCTTCATTTATCCTTCATTAGATTGGCAACTCTCTGCGTGAATGGTGTCGTCTCTTTCCCCATGGGTGTGAGAAAGGTAATACCTGGGATTTTTTCATACTTTTCAATATTTTTATGTTTTTGTCTGAAAAGAAAAACAAAAAAGTTAGTTCATAACCGAAGCGGTTATTACTTTTTTAGTTGTTTTCTTGAGTATGTACATGTGCTCTCCTATTTCCCAAGAGGAAAATGTGCTTTACTATCCTTAAATAGAAGAAAGATGTGCCGAATGCTTGGCCTTGTAGTGTGGCCCTAATATGCATACTCTGGGTTCTGGTAACTCCAAATGTGTGCAGCCTGAAGTATTTGGGTATTGCATGCAGCTGGTCTTCTTTTTCGGCATCCAAATCTGCTTCACTTTGTTTGGACGCATTGTATTCCGAACATTCCTGATGAATGTGGTGTTTCTTATGTTGTACGCCTGCTATATCTGCTTTTAGAATCTTGGACTGGCTTTTGTTGCAAATGTAGACTCTTGCTCTTTCCTGTAGCTATTCTTCTTTGGTTGTTTTGCCAGTACACCGTATTGATTCTTCTTGTGCAGTGGTTTGTCCTTTCTGATGATTGTCACTGGAGCACATATTTTTGGAATCCATATTTGCGTTCGGGCCAGTTGGGCAGCTATTACTTTCTTCGGAATCCAAACTCTAGCAATTCGTTGTTGACCTCAGTGTCCAAAATCATTTGCCTTCTTGTTTGATTGGTCGTTCTGATGTCGATGACGTTTCTGTTGTTGAAGATATGCATCCATTTGATCCTTCCTTATCCAAGCCTGTTTAGTGTATGGAATGGGGTATATTCTAATAGGTGTAGCCTTGGGATGATCCTAAGAACTAATCCCTATTGTGTGTGGTTCTTCACTAGGGCCGTTTTCAAATGATTTGACACTCTTGTGAATTGCTAAATTAGAAGATGGGGTGCAAGCAGAATTTTGTGTATCCTCACATGAAGTACTCATGGAACGTGTTTGCAAGGTGCTAGTGAACATACATTCATCATCATGTTTATTAGAGTGAGCTCTCGGGTCTATATCCTCAGCTTTGATTGCTTGTTCACCTAACATGCTGAATACCTCTCGATGTCCTATCTTGGCTGAGATGTATCCTAAAGCCCATTGAATAGTCACTTCATATTCGTATATCCAATCTTGACCTAATACTAGGTCTTCAAGTAAGTCCTGATCATGACACACTAAGATTTTCTGTTCCATCGTGTTGTTTCCATGATGTAAAGGTAAGGTTACTTCACCTATACATTTGGTAATTGTTCCTCCTATTCCTATCAACTATGCCTTTGATGGGCATAATTCCTCCTTAAGTTTTCTGAGTCAATGAAAGTTTAATACAACTTATTGCGTCTCATGTGTCAATGAGAGCATTCACTAAGTGGTACTCCTCTTTTCGAGCTCCCAAATTCAAATATGGTTGTGTCCTTTGTTGACCTAGGTTTTTTGTGGCTCTAAAATTAGCCATTGGGATGAGTTCTTCTCCTAGTCGATATCTCTCATCTCTCTCTCTCATCCACTCTTTTTGTTTCTTGATTCGTTCTAGTGCTTCCTATCTAGCTTCTTCTCGTATCCTTTCTTCCTCGATGCATCTATTCTTACCCTTTATTAATCGTGACATTGTTTCCTCAGTCAATGGTTCTAGATATTTTTTCACTCGACATCCACTGATATAGTTTGGTAATACTTCTCCATCTAGGGTTGCTAAGCTGATGGCTCCGCTAGTGGATATGCGATTGATGATTAATGGGCCATATCCTCTCTTCTGCAACTTCTTAGCATGTTGTTTCAAGGTATATACCAAAACTAAATCTCCTTCCTTCAAGTTTTTGTCTTTAATGTGAGGATCAAAGTATGCTTTTTGTCGCCTTTTAGCAGCATAAATGCCTGCTATTGCTTGTAACCTAGTTTCATGTAATTTTTCTATTTGATCCAATTGAGCTGATAGTTCATGCCCAGTCCACTCATAAGTTGTTGCTACTCTAAGAGTGGGTATTAAGAAATCAATTGGCAAGATAGCATTCTATCCATACACTAGGTTAAATGGATTAGTTCCTATGGCTGTCTTGTAGGCTACTCGAAATGCCCATAAAGCATGATGTAATTGCTTATCCCAGTCAGATCTTCCAGTGTTAACAATTTTTGTGAGAACTGTACACAAGCTTGTATTTGAGCTTTCAGCTTGTCCATTGGCTTGTGGGTGATAAGGGGCTGATTTCTTATGAATCACTAAAATATCATTTAATAAGGTTTCTCTTACCTCATTCACAAAATGCGTGCCTCTATCACTCACAATTTCTATTGGTAATCCAAATCTGGTGAAGATGTTCTCGAAAAGAAACTTGGCCGTAATCCTTGCATCATTTTTCTTGGTTGCTCTAGCTTCAACCCATTTGGTCAAATAGTCTGTGGCTACAATTATATATTCAGCATGGGATCCTTTAGCTGGTAGTCTAATAGGTCCTATGAAATCTATTCCCCATTTAGTAAAAGCTCTGGCGCTCATCATGGGTTTCAGCGGCATCTCATCTCTTCTAATTGGGTATTTGGTTCGTTGACATGTATCACATCGTTGCACGTATGTTGTTGCATCTTGATGTAGAGTTGGCCACCACATTCCTACGAAGAGAATCATTTTTGTTGTTTTATCTGCAGAGAAATGTCCTCCTGCAGCTCTTGTATGTGCCATCTCTAAAACTACCAGATATTCGTCCTCATAGAATGCACAATCGTAATTGATTGTCTCTTCCTCGCTTAAATAGTTGTTTTCCTACAATGACATAATCCTTGCTTCGTTCTACCAGTGCACGTTTCCTTGCTAGAGTGGCTCCTTCTGGTTATTCTTGGGTCTTCAAAAACTTTACCAGAGGCATGCTCCACCTTGGTGCCACTATGGAGTAGCATAACGTAGAGTTCACTTCTGGATTTTGTTCTTGACAAGATGCGCAGGCTGATACATAGTTATGCACATCCCTTTGCATGGTTGGCCAATATATGCCTAATCCCCTCAGTGTTTTCCATGTTCCGTTTGCATTCAAATGGGTTTTCCATTGATTTACATGTGGTTTCTGAAGCCACATTTCTTGTTCCTCCTCTTCAACGCATCTCATTAGTAATCCACTTGGTGATACAAACTTCCAGCAATGATATGAAGGTTTTTAATCTTCCATAGGTCTTGGGTTTGGTTTGGTGTGATCCCATCTTTATGACCATGTGTGAGTATAGGGATCAACTTTTCTGCCCACTGGGGACATACTTCGAGGTTGAAAAGGTACCTGTCTGGCAGATCATTTGGTACTCCTATGGGTGGTTCTCCATGTGTCATTCTAGATAAATGATCTGCTCTTATGTGGGTATTCCCTTTCTTGACTACTACCTCAAAATCAAATTCCATCAACAATAGAAACCATCGTACTAGTCGTCCTGTATTACAAGGCTTATTGACTAAGTACAGTAGGGCTTGATGATCAATGAAGAATTTGAATTTTTTTTCCAACAGGTAATGTTGGAACTTTTTTACTGCGTACACCATCCCTAGGCCTTCCCTCTTGGTTGTGGTATAATTGCGCTCCGCTTGATTTAATTGTCTACTGGCATAGCCTATAGGGTGGTCTAACTTTCCTGTATCTACAGGTTGAGCTAAGATGCAACCAATGGCAAATTTGGAAGCATCCACATGAATGTGAAATGGCTTATTCCAAGTGGGTACTCGAAGGATTGGTGCAGAACTCAATCGACTCTTTAATTCATTGAAGGCTTTCTCACATTCTTCAGTCCAGTTAAACTGAGACAATAATGCATAAAGAGGTCTAGCAATTATGGCATACATATGTATAAACCTTCGGTAGTATCCACAATATCCACAAATGCTTGTACTTCTTTAGCAGTCTTTGGTCTCGGTAAATCCAAAATTACTTTGATTTTGTCTTCATCAGTTGAAATTCCATTTTTAGAGACAATATGTCCTAATATTTTTCCTTCTCAAACCATGAACACACTTTTCTGGATTAAGGCATACTCTATATTGTCGACATTTGGCAAAGATCTTTCCTAGTTCAGGGATATGTTCTCATTGTATAGCTGAATAAGTGCATAAGTCGTCCACATACACCTCCATACTCTTTCTCAAGAACTCCTTGAATACATGACACATCAATCTTTGGAAGGTGGTCGGGGCGTTAGTTAGACCAAACGGCATGACTCTAAAGGGGTACACTCCCCATTCAGTTGCAAAGGCTGTTTTATGTTGGTCCTCAGGAGTAATGGCTACCTGATTATACCCTAGAAGCCATCTAAAAAACTATACACTTCTTTCCCTGCCACTCTTTCCAAAAGATGATCTGTGATGCGTAATGGGTAGCTATCCCTTATGGTGGTGGCATTCACCTTTTCCAAATTAATGCATACCCTTAACTTTCCATTCTTTTTCGATACAACCACTAAAGGTGATACCCATTCCATGTGTTCGATCTCATAAATGAACCCATCATCTAACAACTTATCTATCTTTTCCTTTATCTTTGCTGAGTATACATCGTTATATGTGTATGGTCTTTGTTTAGAAGGTTTGGCTTTGGATGTCATAGGGATGCTATGGGCACATATAGAAGGGTCTACTCCTTTCAAATCCTTATAAGTCCAAGCAAAGACATCTCTATATTCTCTTATGAGGCGTATTAACTCTTGTTCTTCCTCCATTGAGACATCCTGTCCTATAAAAGTACATCGCTCCTCTCCTTCCTCTAAGGTTACTACTATTTTTTTGGTTTGCTCTTTGTTGTCATATGCTATTCTTAGCTGTGCTTCCCGTTTTGGCATTTGAATAGCAATTTTCCTCTCTTCTGCTTCATATTTTTTGAAGTGGGCAGGCACTTCAAATTGGTCTTGTGGCTTGTTTTCTCCATCTTCTGGTTCTTTATCTATCCCTAGCTCTTCTTCTTGTGTAAATTCCTAATTGATTTCATTAGTTATGACGCTTGCTCCTTGATTTTCCCGTTCAGGTTCCATTTTCTCTTGCTCCATTTCAATACTCTCATATTCCTCCTTCCATTCCTTTTCTATCACTTCTCCTTCCTCAGCCTCCTAAAGGACTACCACATATAGGCTAACATCATATCCTTCCTCATCAATACATTCATTCATAGTTATTACTTCTTCGTTTACACACACATCTAGGGTAGCTAAAATCTCCATCCAACCGTGAGGTTCGAACTCTTCATCCAAAAAGACTTGAGGCATGTAAGCCGGATCTTGTATAGACCTAGCTACTCCTTGCCTTTGCTGCCATCCTTTCCTCCTATCCTCTTCCTTTTTTGCATTCTTGCATATCCATAGATGAGTGTCTTCGTTCATCCATGATTGGTTGCTTGAACCTATACTGTGAATCGACTGGTCATCTTCCTCCTTATGAATTTGATTCCATTGTAAGGGGGGAACATCTTGATATGTATATGTGTGGAGATTTATTCTCGTGGTGGTTCCTTCATGTTGTAGGTATACTGCATCTTTTCCCCAGTCTTGCACAACCTTTAGCTGTCTCATGAAAGGTCTTCCAAGTATCATTTCATAATTGCTAGGCCTTTCAAATTGACATATTGATAAGGTGTGCTCGAACTCAACTCTGCAAGTAGTAAAAACTACCCATTCCAATAATCCCAAGGGTCATTCAGTGTGTCTGTCTGCCATTTGTATCTTCATGCCTGTTGGTCTTAAAGCTGGTTTTCCCCATTTCTCCCAGATTTCTCTAGTAGCAATTCCTACTCCCGCTCCTGAATCTAAGATGGCTTTAGTGGTGTAATCTCTATAGGTAATTGGAAGGCAAGTGTTTCCTTCATCTACCTCACTAAAATCTCCAACCTTATCGACTGGGATTTTTACTGTGTTGACTTCATCAGCTATCTCCTTCTCTTCCACCTTGATCTCCAATTGGCTGGTCAATTTCTCCTTCAAATGTGGTTTGATCCTTAAAAGTTCTTCCAATGTCAGGGTACAAGGGATTTTTACTTTTTTAAAATGTTTTATAATATCTGATGTTTGGACTGATGAGTTTTGTTCTTTTTTCCTTATTGAGGGAATGCAATGTAATTCCGAATTATGCTCGTACTCTCCTGTATAATTTGGCAAAGCTTTTACACCATCATTCTCTTTGTCACTTGGATCCATCGATAATATTCCTTCTGAATTCAATTCAGGTATTGAATCCTCTATTCCATCTCCTCCTTCTAGCTCTTCAAAGGGTGGTTCCATTCGTTCCTCTTTCTTCCATCTGTCTTCTTGGACTCTTGCCCACAAGCCCTTAGGCCATTCCCCTTCTACTTCGGGAACAATGGATTCTTCTTGTTTATCCTCACAGTAATTTCCATTATGTGTCTCACCCTCTTTAGGTTTCTCGGTGTCCTTAGGGATGACACACTCTTGGAATTCTTTTTAAGGAATTCGTGAATTAGGTAGTGGAAGAACAGGTTTTTCTAAGGTCTGTTGAGCCACTTCAATTAATTTCTTGCATATCGCCAACCTTTCTTTCTCTAAGTCACCTCTAGGATATTGTCTTTCATGTTGTTCTATGGTAGGTCCTGCTCTTATTCTTGCCTTGTATGCCTGAATCCACATGGCTAACTCTTCCGGCATGGGATCTGCTAAAACCAATCCTACCTCATCCCTTTTATGCCTTTCATTTTTATTTTCTTCTTCCAATTTCTGTTTTTCTTTTTGAGTTTGTTCATTCTTTTCATTTTCCTTCTTTTGTTGTAGTTTCTTTTCCTTCATTCTATCTCTACGGTTCTTCCATCTTTGTGTTCGTTTACTTGTACCACTTTTCTGAGGCTCTTCCGAATCTTCAACTACTTGAGGTGCAGGTGGGTTTGCCTCTTTGTCGCTTTGACTCTACTCTTCGGCTTCTTCTAGGGTCCCTCTAGCTTTGGCTCTTGTTATCACTTTCAATGGTACAGTGTATTCCTTATCGCTTCCTGGTGATTCGATTACCTCTATCACATTGATTTGTACATTCGAGTTAACTTTGTTGGGATTCTTTGGGCAATCTCGGAAAAGGTGTTCCTTACCACAATCACTACAGTAGCCTTCCCAGACTTGCTGTGGTGGTGGTGGGTTTGGCAATGTACATTCTCTAATATAGTGATCACCTCCACATCTATAACATGGTCCTCTAGGTATAGGTCGTCTATTCATAGGTTGGGGTGGTATGGTTGCTCTCAGAGCTGTGTACATCAAGGACACATAGTCGTGCTCATATACATAGGAAGTGTCTAGTGCTTCCATGCTATAGGCATATGGTTCATATGTTAGCCCATATTCTATCATAGAATTCTCATAAGAGGGATAACCTCCTTGACTAGGGTCATAAGATGGGTCATATGATTCATTAGTAGTCAATGGTGTGGCTGGGACTATTGCTCTCTCTAAGTTTTCCTCATGTTGAGCCATCTTTATCGGGACAACGTTTTGAGGATGGGGCGGTTGTTGCCCTAACACTGGTTGTGGTTGAGTGTATCCTTGATAAGCATATGGTCGTGGTACTGGTGGCTGCTGATGATATGTGGGATATCTAAAGGCTTCACCTCCTTGATCTCTCTGAGGGTATCCGTAAGGTCTCACATATGACTGTATTGGTCTTGATTGCCTATTGTAAAAACAGTTTTTTGTGTTCTGATTTGTATAGTTTTGTTCTGTGTTGCAATATTGTAGGGGTCCTGGGATAGGTGGTCTATTAAAACCATAAGCAGGTGGTGGGACTACTCCCCTAGTGCACAAGTGAGAAGGATGATCTCCTCCATTGCATGCATCTTCTAAGCATGGGTACTCTCATTGGGTTATTTGGGTAGTTCCTCTGTCCTTGAACATTCAGTTTCTTTGCTACCAAATTAGCTATTTCCTCGACATTGTTCTTAGGGTTTGATGTGCTGCTGGCTGAATCTTCACTCTTCATACTACCTTGAGGTATTTTCAGGTCTTCTGCTAGGTTGTCTTCTAGGTTAATACATTCTTTCATGCATTCTTGCAAACTTTGAACACTCTTCACGTACACCAGAGATCTTAATGATCCATTCAATAATCCTTCCAAAAATAATGACACCATTTTGTTTTGAGTAGGTCTCTCTTCCACTGGACACCTATCCACATATTGCTTGAATCTTCTTGCTGCCAATCTCACTGATTCCGTGGGAGCTTGCTTGAAGCTATGAATCAATGAAGACGAGTTGTTTTTAATTCCAGACTTAGTGAATTCTTCTATCATTTCTTGATAGACTTGTTCCATGTTTTGAAAATGATTAGGGTCTAATGGCTGGAACCAAGCTAAAGCTGTGTTTATCAAAGTAAGACCAAAAGATTCATATTGGATCAAGAAATCTTCCACTTGTTTGGCTCTGATAACTTGCTTAAATTCCTATATGATTGTAAGGTTCACTCGAGCCATCATAGTGATTTCTCATGCATTTGGCAACTTGAATTGGCCTTAATCTTCTTCCTGCTTCGGGCGGTCTAGGCATCACAGGGAAAATTGGTCTTCCTATCGGTGTACCAGGTCCTCTTGCTACAGGTGGTCTGACTGGGGTAGGAATTCCATGTCTTGGATCCACAGGTGTTTGAGGCCGATAATTAGGGTTATTTGCAGGCATAGCCAAGTGCACATGTGGTCTGACCGGAATATGTGTTTGTTGTGTTTGCCCTGACTGTTGATACGAATTATCCTGAGAGGTTCCATGTGGGTTTCGTGAACTAGTGGCTTGATCCCTAGGAGGGAACATTGGAATATTCTGATATTTCAAATTGGCTCTTTCTAACTCCGTCAAGGGCCAATACCTTCTTTGATTCTTGTCCAAATATGTGATGATGGTGGGGAAGTCAGGATCTTGTAACTCATAGATGGTAACTGGATTAGGGGCTGCTTCCCACAAGGAAGAATGTGCTCTAAGGAGAGGCTCCATTCCGTTAATCAAATACACATCCATTAAGCAGTCATCTTGGGGAACCAGGTCTCCTCTCCAAACCCTGGCAACAGTTGATCTCCCTCTTGGAGTGGTCACTTGCTCTTCATTTCCTTCTTCATTTGGGTTATGAGCATTGTTTTCCTCCCCAAGTTCATTGATATTTTCAGGGTGCTCTATAACAACATACTGGATATCTCTTTTGTCCATGTAAAATCCTCCTGCATACTTGACTGCTGGCCTAGGCACTATGTAAGCCTCTGAAGCTTTCTTCAATCTAGCTACTGATCTGTTTAGACCATCTAGATATATGGGTATCTCATGTTGATTGGTGGTCACATTGTTGACAGCACACGGGAAGAAGCAAGTACGGACACACATACAGATCTAGCACTAAGGCAACCCTTCCTTTTTTTCAAAACCCTTACATCATTTTAAAGTGATTCTCATCACTAAAAACCCTTATAAATATCATTTCACCTTTTTGTAGCTCCATTTTGTACAAGCCGAGGAGTCCTCGAGCTTGGGGAGCCTTAGAAGTAGTTGCCTGCCCATTTTCATAATTTTTAGATCTGGTTTGAGCCCTCAAATAAGCCCTGGAACCTAATTTTTAACTAGGCCGGACACTAGGTCTGGATAGGGCCAAAGCTAGTCAAAAACTATAAACAGAGCTAGAGAGCTCATTTTTGAGCTAGCTTCTTGTAGTTTGAGCTTGTATGAGAACTTTGTTGCAATAGAAGTGATTCCATTGTCTTACTCTCTTTGTTCTTTCCGTGTGCGTGCGTGTGCGTGTATGTGGGTTGGGTGCTTCTCACTCACGCACTTGTGCTTCCACTTGCTCGTGGTCTTCATACCATCCTCACGTCTTCCCGGATTGACATTAAAGGAGGTGCTACTCATCACTGAGCTACACCAAATTTTGGCGCCATTGCCGGGGATTCGAGCTTTGAGGACGAGCGTGTGATGGTAAGACGTAGAGAGGACGCGTTGGAATGGTAAGTAGTCGGTAAAATTCTGATTTTCTTTCCACCTCCATCTCCATCTTCACCTCCTTCTCCATCTCCACCTCCACCTCCTTCTCCACGACATATTCCCTCTTCCTTGTCATTCCCCTCATTTTTTGTGTGCGAGTTTGAGAGAGAGCGAGCGTGTGTGTTCTTGTTTTGTGTGTTTTTGCAGGTTTCTTGCAGGTTGCAGCTCCATCATCATCTCGAGCAAGCTCAGCAGGTACGGAATCTGTCTGCACAGTCCCCGAGGCGTCGAGCTCGAGCTATCGTGACACTCCGAAAACTTCACCCAATCACAATTCTGAGTGCACCACGACACTGCGCAGGCCTAGAGCTCCCAGGATCACTAGATAGAACAGAAAAATTCACCATATCTCGAGGTATGGTGACACTCACGAGCTATCGCGACACTCACGAGCTATCGCAACAGTCACGAGCTATCACGACACCTCACGAGCTATCGCGACACCTCACGAGCTATCACGACACCTCACGACCTATCGCGACACCTCACGACCTATCGCGACACTTCGACCTATCGCGACACCTCACGAGCTATCGCGACACCTCACGAGCTATCACGACACCTCATGAGCTATCGTGACACCTCACGACCTATCGCGACACTTCACGACCTATCGCGACACTTCACGACCTATCGCGACACTTCACGACCTATCGCGACACCTCACGAGCTATCGCGACACTTCGACCTATCGCGACACTTCACGACCTATCGCGACTCCTCAAGCTATCGCGACACCTCACGAGCTATCACAACACTTCGACCTATCGCGACACTTCACGACCTATCGCGACACCTCAAGCTATCGCGACACTTCGACCTATCGTGACACTTCACGAGCTATCGCGACACTTCGACCTATCGCGACACTTCACGACCTATGGCGACACTTCGAGCTATCACGACACTTCCGACCTATCGCGACACCTCGACCCGACCTATCGCGATACACGGCCTTTAACACATGAAAAATTTAGGGTTATTTTTGAGTGAATTGACGGGTAGTTGAGCTTAATTTTAGGCACCTTGGTATAACTTTAGAACCTTGGAAGTGGGCAAAAGACCTAGAAATCAGAGAGGGATCTCTTGAACCCTGAGAGCCTATTTTGACCCTTTAGTGCCTGAATGGTCATAACTTGACCGTACGAACTCCGTTTGATGCGATTTTGGTCTCATTGGAAAGCTCGTTGAGAATCCTACATGGACCTCGACTGGTTTTTGTAAGAGTCATACGCGGAGTTTGAGAACATGTATTTTTAAGTTGACCTTTAGGTGAAACTAGGTGGTCTTAAGATTGAAGGGGTACAGTGAGTTACTCCAGGGGGACTATAAATATTGATGTGTGTCTGTCAATTACTTGTGGTAAGAGAGCTATATTGACTGGTGAGTTTTTGCAGGAACATTGTGTGCACTCAAGGCAATCCAAAGCAAGCTAGCAAGGGTGAGTACCAAGCTTGGGAGAAGGCTTCCTGGGCTTGTGTAGCAGTCTGGTCAACCAGCTAATTGAGGTTGGAAGATCTCTCAACCCTCCTTTGTCAATTCCTAGCCTAGGCTAAGTACGACTTAGGTGTGGTAATTAATCAGGGCAACGTTAGGTATGAATCAAGTCCAAGAGTATTAATCAACCAAGTGCAAGAATTAAGTAGGTCTTAAGTGTGAAAACTCTAAGGGACAAAAGGTAAACTGGAATCAATCACTTATCAAGTGCGAAAATTCACTTAAGTACTCCTGACGACGCGATTTCAGACAAGACCGTAAACATAATATTCAACTCAAAAGAACAAAGTGATTGGTGCAAATTAACCTGCAACGAGAGTGTGCTTAGGTCTAAGGGGGTAGATAAGTCAGGCATATGAACCTTAGATCAGGCAGACACTTAGGCCGAGATAGACAAAGCCTCAGATCTTCTGAAGCTAGTGTCAATCACACTGCCAGGTCTTGGGCCCAACAGTTGAGTGATTACCCATACACTCCCAGATAAAAAACAAGTGATTCTGAGATGTCCTATCACATGGAGAGACCAGTAGGTAGTTCAGGGTTGGCTTATCTAGAAAAGCCAGAAGGACCATACAAGACTCAACTGGGATACATCAGGAGGAATTGTCTAGGTGCTCGCATCTATGAAGATGGCCTGAGAAGATCGGTGGTCCAGATTAAGAACCCCGATCAACCCCATGGATTAGACCACCCGGTAGTCAAGTTTGAGAATGGAGCATACCTAGATAAAGAGGGGACTATATATGTAGTCACGACTCTTCCTGATAGAATTGATGAGTTTGGAAATGTGATAGCGGAGACCGACATGGGTGATATAGAGCAAGGGAACTTAGAGAGAGACCCAAGAACCCCCCGTGGTAAATCTGTCTTGACCAGAATCATGACTCCGGAGTGGATTGCACAGGATAATAAAAGCATAGATCTACTTTTAAACCGAGAAACCGATGAGGCTTTTTGGAGATATAAATCTGCTCAACCTCAGGAAGTGAGTGCCCTCACAATCTATGAGTTTAAAGACCCTGATAGCCCAGGCCGAGTAACCTACCTAGACAATGCATCAGAGAGAATCTTCATGGTCATTGAGCATGGCAGACATGTCTACACATGAAAGGGTGAATTTGTTTTTCCCCAACCAAGGTCTAATGCGTTCTTTGGTCACCAAGGAGCTGGGACCTCCCAAGCTCATGGAGCTCAAAGAGAGAGAAGTAGAGACAAACCTGAGGTAAGTTTTGCCAACTCCCTGGGAAGAGAAAGAACGGGAACGAAAAGGAATAGAGTGGAACCTGAGAGACATAGAACCCCATGGAATCAAAGGAATGCTGACGATTTTCCTTTGACAAGGCCGAGAGAACACACTAGGACCCTGCGACCAACTCAACTGGTGAAGTCCATGAAGAATTACTTCGATGGCACTGGAGACCCTTATGACCATGTGGCAGAATTTCGGCAATTCTTGAAAGCTGAGCAGGTAGAGGACCTATTTACACAATATAATGCTTTTGGTCTAACCCTTAGGAACACTACCCTTACGTGGTTTCAACCACTAAACGAGACGCATTTCAGAAACATAGACCAGCTCTTAGAGGCATTTATCATTGAGTTTTCTAAGAGTGGAATTAGGCATAACACCTCCTCACTAATTCATAGCTTCAAACAAACACCTCAAGAGACGGTCAGACTAGCTGGAAGAAGATTTAGGCAGTACCTGGAGAGATGCCCGATGCCGGAGTTACCCACACCAGCTAAACAAGTGGCCTTGTTCTTAGATGGATTGTTGAGCACCAAGCTCAGGTCATATGTGTATCTGAAGGACCCCAGAATGATAGAAGAGTGTGTGCGCATGTGCATAGACATTGAGGACAATCTAGGTGAGGAATTAGAACTATCAAAAATCTATAAGGATTCAGATAGCTCTAGTAGCCTCACATCTGGTCAATCCACATCCATTGAAGAACTTGCAGAGAAGGTAGCTCAAAAACTAGGTGTCTCTAGCAAACAAATTCTGAGATTTGCCCCAGTTAAGCGGTGTTACACTTGTGGCGGTGACCATATGGCAAATGTATGTCCCATTATGGCCCAACCCCAGGCGAATCCTAGTAGCCAGTACTGCACCATAGAGCACAGGTACACCAACCACACTGCACAAGACTGCCCATATAACAAACAAACTGTTAGGCAAAATTACCCTCAACCATATCCACAACAGGGTAGATACCAGAATCAGTACCCACCACAACAATACAACCGACCACAGCAAACTTATCAGCCACCTTATCTAGGGCAGCAGAGACCTCAACCAGTCCTAGTACAGCAACCCCCTGCTCCAACCAATGTGATCCTAGTGAAATATGCATCTACTGAAGAAAATCCGAACAGAGCCATAGTCCCAATCACCCCATTGCTATCAGACAGTGATCCAAGTGACCATAGTTTTGACTCCACACATATTGATAGCCCACAGGCTTATTACATGCAGTCACCCGAGCATAATGAGTCATACTATTATGAGGACCCAAGTGAAAATAGTGGGGAACCTGAGTATGCTAATGTCATGTACACAAACCCCAACTCTAGACCTCAACCTAGGCAGGTACGACCCCCATTTCCTAGAGGACCATGCTTCAGATGTCAGGGAGATCACCTTATACGTGATTGTCCACTGCCTGCCCCTACACAACCTCAACCAGTAACCATTCAGGGGTTCTGTCAAGACTGCGGGAAAGAGCATCTCCTACGAGATTGCCCAAAGAACCCTAATAACATGCCTAAAATCACTCCTATCAATGTTGTTGGGTTAGTTGTAGACTCCACAGGGAGTGTGACTTCCACTGCACCGGTGCAGGTGATCACAAGAGCCCAGGCACTACAACAAAACCAAGGTGTTGGTTAGGAAAAGAGCCCCGAGGTGAGTGAAACAGAGAGCATAACCAAAAAGAGAACTAGAGCCTGGAAGGATAGTCGTGAAAGAATGAAAAGGCAATGGGCAAAAAAGATGAGCGAACTTGAAGAAAGCTTGAGAGAAACCAAAGCAAAAATCATAGAGATCACATCTCAACTGCACTCTCACACATTCCCACCGCTACCATCCCCATCACCCTCCATCCCTCCACCCTCTAATACACCCCACGTATCCCACCCACCACCCCGAGTAGGATCAGTATTAGCCAATCCCACTCCTAAAGACATAGACATGATGCTTAAAGCATATCAGGCCAGAATCCAAGAAGGGCCAAATGTAACGGATCATGACAAGTGCTACCCTAGAGCTGACCTAGAGATAGAAAGAACCAAGCTTTGCACGAAAATGGTCGCATTGGCTCAGACTATGTTTGAAGCCAGTTGCCTTTTCAGTTACTCGGGCTCATCCAAGACACAATTACACTTGGATGGACTTCTAGAGAAGTTAGAGGGCATAATTGCAAGATCTGCCAAGGAAGAAAAAAATCAAGAAAGAGATAAAGCAAGCAAAAACATGACCCATTCCCCACCGAAAGCTTATGTGCCCAATTCCACTGAACCAGACACCCCCCCTCCTTAGAAAGAATAGAGAATCTAATGGCACAATCACAAAAGGAACACGCCCCTCAACACCATGACAAGGCTAGTATAAGAGTAGGTTTTCCTACCCAGAAAGCCTATGTGCCTGAAGCCTATGTGCCTAACTCTACGGAGCCAGACACATCATCTTCTATGAATCGGTTCACACCAGAATTCCTACGCGAGATTCAAGAAGACAAATGGGCTAAAGAAAGTGAAGCCCCTCCTCCTTTTGAGCTGGTGGATGACACACACGATCAATTCCCACAAGACCTTCCTTCCATTTATGGAGAACAGGAGAGTGCCCAATCTCAAGAAAGATTAGACTTCGAGTCTAATTCTTTACAAGAACTACCCCATTCCACAGGCCCATGGGAAGCAAAGTCCACCTGTATGAGGGCACCTACAGTCATGGTAAGAAATGAAGATTTAGTTATACCTAGGAACACAGAGGTAGTGAAGAACACCAAAGTGCAGTGCAATCTCACTTTGGAAGAGCTGCTTAAGGTTAGACCAGAAGTATGGAAACATGTAGCCAATCAAGTGCCCGAGATAGCAAAACCTCGTTCCTAGGTAGGATCACATAGGACAGTGCCAGAGATACCCTTGGATAAGATAGGAGATGTGTGTGAAGGTGAAGAAGGGAACACCTATCTTCCCATTACCTACCAAGAGTACACCACCAAGGCAATTTTGGACTCAGGTGCAGGAGTTGCAATTGCCACCACTTCCCTATGGAAGCGTTGGGGCAAGCCAGCACTCAGGCCAACGAGAATGAAATTGCAGATGGCCGATGGTCATATTGAGAGACCCTTAGGATTTCTAGAAGGAATAACTCTCACCACCCGTGGTGTCGAGTTTGAGCACATATTTGCCATATGTGACTTCAGCAAAAATCATGCCTATGAGATGATCTTGGGATGACCTTTTATGCGACAGTTGCAAGTGGTACAGGATTGGGGAACCAATTCTTTGTACCTGCAGCACTTAGGTGTTACGACCAAAGTCAATCTTAAGGATTACTCTCATAGAGATGTACCACCTATTCAATGGAATCCCATCCATAGAGCCAAAGATGAGACTGAGTCTGTGCATTCCATAGGATCCGGATCCTCGTGGATGCATGAAGACACCCACTTATGGATGTGCAAAGTGGCAGTAGAAGAAGAGAAAAGAGAAAAAGCCATAGAGGTAGGTGCAAAAGAAACCCATAGATCAATCCAAGACCCAGCCTATGCACCTGTAGTCTTTCCGGACGAAGAACTTGAACCCCACGGCTGGGCAGAAATTCTAGCAACCATGGATGTAGCCATCAATGAGGAACAATGGACACCCCACTGTGATGAGGATGGCTATGATATTTCAGTCTTCTCCATAGAGCCAATCATGGGAGAGGCAGTTCTAGAAGAATGCGAACCTAGCCCTGATGCATTTGAGGATGCAAGTGACTCCGATCTAGAGTCAATCATTATTGACCCACCCTTTGCATCAGATGAAGAATACTTCTATGAAGTAGAATTTCAATCCCAGAGGCACGGAGAGCTTACAAATGAGGTGAGGTTAGCCACACAAGTAGCTTCTAAAAGCGGAGGAAAGAAAAGAAAGAAGAAGGAAGTCACACTGGAGGCAGAAGAATCTTTGTTTGAGGTCCCTGAAAACTTTAAAAAATATGAGATAGACGATAGGAGGGTCATGATAAGAATGCCTAAACGTGAGGCACAAGCAGGAGAAGCCTATGATAGCAAGGAAACTACCAAGAAAATAGTTGTTGCCATCGAGGAAGGAGAAGAAAGATGCACATACATAGGTCATGACCTAACAGAAGAAGAAGAACAAGAGCTGATAGCCTTGCTAAGAGAATACCGAGATGTATTCGCTTGGAGCTACAAGGATTTGAAGGGTGTTGACCCAGACATATGCTCACACACAATTCCCATGACCTCAGATGCTAAACCCTCTAAGCAAAAGCCATACACATATAATGATAACTATGCTGCTAAGATCAAAGAAGAGATAGACCGCTTGGTGGAAGCCAGATTTATCTATGAAATTGAGCACACTGAATGGGTATCCCCCATTGTAGTGGTGCCCAAGAAGAACGGCAAATTACGAGTTTGCATTAACTTGAAGAAGGTTAATGCAGCCACTATTAGAGATAGCTATCCGCTTCCTATCACTGAGCATCTATTAGAAAGGGTAGCAGGCAAGGAAGTGTACAGCTTCCTAGATGGGTTTCCGGGCTACAATCAAGTAGCCATTGCACCAGAAGATCATCATAAAATGACTTTTGCCACAGAGTGGGGTATATTCGCTTTTAGGGTAATGCCATTCGGGCTGACCAATGCTCCCGCAACCTTCCAAAGGCTGATGTGCCATGTATTTAAGGAGTTCCTGAGGAAGAACTTAGAAGTCTATGTTGATGATCTTTGTGCTCATTCCAACATAAGGCAGACCCATATACTCGAACTCAAACAGATCTTTGATAAATGCAGAGAATATCAAGTCTGCCTGAACCCAGAAAAGTGTGTTTTCATGGTCAGGCAAGGCAAGATTCTAGGACACATAGTGTCCAAGAACGGCATATCCACTGACGAAGAGAAAGTGAGAGCCATAGCAGAACTACCTAGGCCAAGGAATGTCAAAGAAGTTCAAGCTTTCATGGGGCATTGTGGTTACTACCGCCGATTCATTCACATGTATGTTGTCATTGCAAAGCCCATGTATGGACTTTTGACAAATTTTGAGTGGACTAATGAGTGTGAGAACTCCTTCAATGAGCTGAAGAAGCGATTGTGTTCAGCACCAATCTTGACCACACCAGATTGGAGCAAGCCATTCCATGTTCATGTGGATGCCTCCAATTATGCTATTGGATGCGTACTTGCACAACCTACGGGTGAAGGGAACATGGATCTCCATATTGCCTATGCTAGTAGACAACTAAATGCAGCTGAATGGAATTATACCACCACTGAGAGAGAAGGACTAGGCATGGTGTATGCGGTTAAAAAGTTTAGACATTATTTGCTTGCAAATAAGTTTAAGTTTCTTACCAATCATCAAGCATTACTATACCTGGTAAACAAACCATGAAACACCGAAAGGTTAGTAAGATGGTTTCTCTTACTAATGGAGTATGACTTTGAGGTTGTGGTGAGGAAAGGTAGGACTCATTTGAGAGCAGACCATCTCTCTAGGCTCACATCCGGAGAGGCCCCACAAGGAGTGTCAGATGACTTACCTGATGCATACTTGTTCAATTTGGAAGTGGTGCCCCAATGGGCCAAGCCCTTAGTGCCGATACTTACATATGGACCTAATCATCCAATAGTAAACACACATGATAAGGAGGTAGTCAAAGCTCAAAAGTACCACATCATGGCTGGAAGTATGTACAAGCACACGGATCAAGGAATCTTGGCTTGTTGTGTAGAAGAGGACGAGTACGCTAAGTGGTTGCAATTAGCACATGTAGGTGCATTAGAGCAACACTACTCAAAACAACGAACCCTACAGACCCTGAGAAGACTAGGAGTGCATTGGCCGACTATGGAAGCTGATGTCCAGAAGTTGTGCAAGGAATGCCCAATCTGCTGCACTAAACCACCTGTGGAACATGCCACTCTTTATCAAGTGTCCATAGTGCCAGATTGGATTGAACCCCCAGTATCCTTCTTGAGGACGAAAACATTCCCTCAAG
This sequence comes from Ceratopteris richardii, assembly GCA_020310875.1. Taxonomy (NCBI): domain Eukaryota; kingdom Viridiplantae; phylum Streptophyta; class Polypodiopsida; order Polypodiales; family Pteridaceae; genus Ceratopteris; species Ceratopteris richardii. The sequence goes on along the minus strand of CM035420.1, from coordinate 76,765,294 downwards.
ATATGACTTTGGCCAGACAAAGAAGTTTGGAACAAGAAGCCTTAGATTACACCATCATAGGTGATAATTTATACAAAAGGGGGAAGGATGATTACCTGAGACTATGTGTCCATGAAGGTGAATACCTAAAGATCTTGGAAACAACTCACCAGGGTGTAGCAGGAGGACATTTTGGTCCAGATAGGGTGATCAAAGCAATCCTATTTGCAGGATTTTGGTGGCCCACCCTTCACATGGACGCACATACCTATGTGAAGAGGTGTGAGATTTGTCAGCGAACCCAGTATCCTATACGCAGAGATGAGATGCCACTGAAGCCTATGATGGGCAGACGTGCATTCTCTAAGTGGGGAATAGACTTTGTAGGTCCTATCAATCCCTCAGCTAAGGGTTCCCATGCTGAGTATATCATCGTTGCCACGGATTATCTAACCAAGTGGGTAGAGGCAAAAGCCACAACGAAGAACGACGCTCAGACAACTGCTAAATTCTTGTTTGAGAATGTATTCACAAGATACGGGCTACCCATAGAGCTAGTTAGTGATAGAGGCACTCACTTGTTGAATGAAGTTATTGATAATCTGCTCCAAGAATTCTTGGTAGTGCATAAGAAGTCTGCCCCCTATCACCCTCAAGCCAATGGGCAAGCCGAAAGCACCAATAAGATCCTTTGCAATGTATTGACAAAATTAGTGAACAATAAACGCTCTGATTGGGACAAACAGCTACACCATGCTGTTTGGGCATACCGAGTCGCCTACAAAACGGTACTCCAAGCCACCCCCTTTCAGATGGTATTTGGCCAAAACGCAGTGCTACCGTTGGACTTCTTAATACCTACATTGAAAGTAGCACAAGAGCACGAATGGACGGGTCATGAAGTCTCCTCTAGACTTTTTGACCTTGAACGATTAGGAGAAACAAGACTGAGAGCAGCTGCAGGGATATATGCAGCTAAGAAGAGACAGAAGGCATACTTTGATGCCCATGTGAAGGATAAGGGTTTGAAAGCAGGAGATCTAGTTGTAGTCTACACATTGAAACAACACGCAAGGAAACTAGAAAAGAGAGGCTACGGACCTATGATCATCAATAGGATCTCCATGAGTGGAGCAGTACAACTAGCCACTTTAGAGGGTGATGTTCTCCCAAACTATATTAGCGGATGCAGAGTCAAGCTATATCAGGAATCCCTCACGGAGGAAATGCTAAGTCGACTCAATACTGCTAAGCAACGTAAAGAGGAGGAAAAACGAATTCGAGAAGAAGCACAGGCAGAGGCCTTAGAGCGTATCAGACGAATGAAGTTGAGGAGATAGGGGAGGGATCAGCCTATGACTGACACTCAAGAGTCCCCAGGCTATCACATGGCCATGTGTGAGGCTTCAGGTAAACGTACCCATAAGATAGTGGATTGACGACCTTTTGTGACCCTAGAAATAGGACAAAGAGACAGCACAACAAGCGTGAGAGCTTTAATTGATTCAGGAGCAGCCACAAGTGCAGTTCGGCTTTCTTATTGCCAGCAGTTGCAATTGGAGGTAAAACCCCTAGAAGCATATCTGATAGGATTAGGAGCTGTTGAAACCCCTTGCATGGGAGAGGTGGATCTTCCCCTCTACATACAAGAGGTCCTCATGCCAGCAAAAGTGCTAGTGTGTGAAGACGAGGATCTGACCGAACCTCTTGTCTTAGGCCAAGACTGGATCTATGACCACGCAGTTAACATCAACCTAAGAAGTGGACTTCTTCAGGTTTGGGTAGGCCAAGGCCGTCTCATGATTGAATTAGAAAATCAAGCACTCAAACCAATAGAACAGGCACCAACTCCTGGTCCCTCCAGGAATCCACATGAAGATAACAATGTTGTTCTTGTACAAACTTCTATGGTGCAGAGGATTGTCAATCTTACTGAAGGTACAGGAGCCAATAAGGAGTTCCTAACTGATCCAAAGAAGATTCTAAATGAGCAGACCGAACATCACTCGACACGAAGGAGGCTGCTGATCAAGAGGCAAGAGCGCCAACCCGTGCAACATGGAGCATCTCGTGGCGCGAAGCAGATCTGGATACACAAGGATGGAAAACCCACAACTCTAATAGCAGACTCTCAAGGAGACAAGAAACGAGCCTCACCATCAAGGAACAAAGTGAAGAAGCCCTCTAGGATAACCCCTAGGCATACCATTTCTATTCGGGTTCCTAAGCGGTCAATGAAGGTCATCCCTAATGCTAGACAGATATGGGTGCCCAAGGCCTGCTTACAAGCCCAAATTACTTCACCTTCAGGCACTAGGATGAAGCAACATTCACAAGCACTCGTGGCCAACAACTCAGAAAACGAAAAGATACCTACACCACTCACTGTCTCCACTCCCATCAACCCTAGGAATGTCTCGAAATGGGTACCCAAAAGGTCCCAAATACATCACACTCTCATCCAGAAATCTTCACCTGTCTTTAGCTCTAAGAGTTACGAATCCGCTATCAAAGTTTGGAGAATTAAACTGTGTATTAAACCCCTTGACCCAATTCTGTAAATCCGCCTACTCTAACACAGGAGCATTCTAAGCCCATTGCATAACCAAAGTATGCATCTAGGATGACACTGACCTCTAATCACCACTCACACCTATCACAAACACTTCACCACTAACCACTGACCTCCGGGATTGTCATGTTAGTATTGTGAAGGGAACACCATTACGTCTTGTTTCCTATGCAACACTAATGTGCCTTTCTTCTTGTAGCAGATAAGCAACCTCCTCTCATGGCAACCGCGGCAGGCACAAGCTCTCAGGCAGGCTCTGGTGCTCCAATCAATTGGGATGCCATGCCGGTGGAGGCCCCACCAACAGCTCGGCCTGAGGAGTTCGTGAATGTGCGGAGAATTCCTATTCCAAACCCACCAAATGGCCTAACCGAAAGAGTAAAGGGGCATTCTCACTGGTTCAATGAGATGCCAGGAGATTTGGGAGACGCGGATCATATCTGGGAATCCAAGATGGAATGTGGAGGAGTGTGGTGGACCTTCGAGTTCTTCTCACGAGAATTCGAAGCATTGCAAGATGCAGCTCCCCTTCAAGATATCTGGCAAAAAGCAGGATTACAAACTTATTTTAGTGCAGATCTGCCTAAACCCAATTTCCTCAGGTGCTACTACCTAATTGCCACGCTGAAGCCGACAGGGGATAAAGATCATTCAGGCACATTCTGGGTGCCCTCCTTGTCAAATCTGGAGGAAATGAGAAAGTTCGAATTGAATGTTACTTTAATCAGGGAAGCACTTCATATGTATGGCACACATGTACCTTCTGACCGTGACCCCTTGATACCTGAGTCGATGAAAAGCAATAGAATCAAGAAGCTAAAAGAAATGTGCACCCTCACCCCCAACATCGCCATACCTTTGCGAATGTGCCTCCAACACTTCGCATTCCCAGCTCAGGACCGTTTCACCCAATCTCACAAGAAAATATGGTATGGGCTATATCTAGCAGAGACTGGAAGCTTGCCCATTAAGATGCCTGTATGGATCTTGGACCAAGTGTATGAGGCAGGCAAGCGGGGGGTGAGGAAGCCCACTTTACACGGCTGTTGTGCACTTACAAGAATTATCTATAGATGTCTTGCATATGATGTGCCGGTTGCTAGAGCCCTAAAATATGCACAATTGGAGCCTGCAAAACGAATGCGTGTATCGCTTTCCCAGGTTTCCCACGTAATGATCCCTCAAGAAGCCACGACTGAAGCTTCTCCCCGACCAGAAGCTCAGGTTGCACCTTTCACGATCCATCTTCAAGGAGTTCAAGTTGGGGAGGTGGTACAACCTTCTCCATCCGCCCCTCCACTACCTACCAATGCAGAGTTTGCATCCATGGCCACCTTCACAGAGGATCCAAACTTTGATTTTGAAAGATTCCTGCAGACAGTCCCCCTATCAGACAGTGAAGATTCCCCTGATAATGTTGATCCGGGAGCATCAGTCCAAAGAGAACAGCCACGGGGCGAGACAAGCAGGGTACATGGGGAAGAAGTGGCACAACATCCGCATGACCCAAACACACAAGTTCAGGAAGGTGCGCAAAGAAACGAACCAGAAGACAGTGAAGAGGAGGCCCTTGCCTACACGGCACAACTCAAATGGCTATACAAGACAATCATGCAGGTACAGAGAAGACATAAGATGACAGAAGAGGCGAATAGAGCTCTAGTGAACCAAATGCTTCAAACCGAGAATGTCGACTCACATTTTGTGGAATCATTGAATCTATTGGCAGAGACATGTGGGATCGGGGAAGCATTGAGGACAATGGTCTATCAGGAAAATCCTACCTATGATCAACGAAGGATTGATACACGGCCACGGCAGGGAAAAATGATTCAAATGGAAATGTCTACTGCCTTGCCTACCACCATTTTAGAGGATGTTCACATGGCTAGCCCAAATCCCACTGACGAACAAGATGTAAATACACAGGTACCATCTCCACCGTCACCTCCCATTCAACCCTCAGAACCCTTTTCCACTAGTCTTTTGGAACAACCGATATCCACCCATCATGAAACCATTGTACACACCTCTGTTTTTACATCCTTCCCATTACCCACATCCATCACTTCCACCCAAATTTTTGAACCTCACACTGGTCATCCTGCCACCGATCAAACCATAATAGGTCACCCTTCCTATCTCCCCGCCCTTGGACAACCACTTGCCACTAGCCAGACCTCATCCCATCCTTTTCCATTCACCCACACCCAAACCCTATCCACCACTTCCCTAGTAACCGCCTCATGCTCAACCCAAATCACACAACCGTCATTCTGGACAAACCTTGTAAATATACTCCAACAGGTGGATAATTATAATAACAAGTCCCTTTCCCAACCCCACTCCCCCACATTCACTGCCACCACTATCACACCACCCACCATCCCCGTATTCACAGTTCACGAATCACACACTCTCACGTCCGATCCCATGGACATCTCACCGTCCATAGGATCACCCACCACCACTGTTCTTCCAACATCACCACGTGTCATGTCACTCACATCACTATTGCCAAACACGGTAGGCACAACATCCACTTTTCCCTTTCCCATCTCCCGACCCCTTGCATCGTCCACCCTTACCCCTGCACCCACCTCATTTAGTCATACACGCAACACCATGCTCGAAGCTGCTGCCCAACTTTATCAGGAATACAGGTTACTAGAAGAAAACAATAAAGAGCTCTGTACCTTGTCATCCCACCTCCAGGCACGTGTCACTGCCTTGGAGTCGTCTAATACGGAATTACAGCAGGAGGTGACCACCCTCCAACAATATCAAGTGGAGCTAGAGTCCACACATATAGAGAAGAGTAGGGCAACGGAAGAACAACTTAGTGATCAGCTAGCCGCAATGCTAGACTACAACAAAACATGGCTCTACTCCGACGCCATTTAGCGGCTGCTCAAGAAGAAAACAAAAGACTACAGCAACAAAATCAAGACAACCTCGAAGCAACCATGGAAAATACTCCAGGGGCACCCATCGACCCTACTAAATTCCAAGCCATCCCCTCAGAAAACATACAACAAATATTGGAAACCTATGCCAATCTCTTAGAAGCACATGATCAACTTGCTGACTAAGTTAAAGACCTACAGAAAGCCCAAGTGCCTACACCACACCAACGAGAACCTAAAGAGATGGTCGACGCTGCAACCTCACTAGAGCCAGAATTATCAGTAACCAATGAAGTACTAGAGCTACGTCAGCAGGTGGCCGAGTTAAAAATTAAGTTGTTACAATATGAATGACCCCCCTCCCCACCTGATCAGCCAAGTGAAGAGGAAACTATTGTCATTTCGGTGGAAGAAACATTCGAAGATAATTATGAGCCACAACCTCTTCCAGGTGGCAGGATCACTGAAGAGGGACAGGATACATATGAGGAACCCCCGTCAGCATGGATGAAGCAGGTCGAGGAGATGGGCCACACTCACAAAGAGCGTGTTGCAACTCAGATGCTAGCCATGAAAACCATAGAGGAGACCATACTCAAGTCTGAATATTTCTCGAACTTGGCTCCTAGGCGGTTGATAACTAGCTCAGAGTTAGAATACAAACCTTATTTTGTATTGTTGGCGGACTACAATGCTGAGATCAAACACATAACCAACAAGTACCCCTCGTTCGCAACACAGTTTGAACCCGAGGACATCCCAGAGGCAGCCAGAAAAGGGGCAATATTCCAACCTACTTGGAGGCAAAGACTACTTGAAACATATCCGGAAATGCTTAGAACATGGGATCACGCTCCCATGCATTTGAAGTATAACCCTTGTTATGGGCCAGTACAAAGAAGAAGATCATGGAAAGCCTTCACCATCAAGGTTCAGAACAATGTAAACGGTAGAGAATGGCTTAATTACCCCGCCATTGCACCCCCAACCGGCACCCCCACAGTATCTTACATGAGTACAACCATCCGACATTGGATGCCACGCCTCCACCCCATGCCAGATGTAGCTGCCCAGATGATGCTCAAGATATTCGATATGATGCAGGTGGTGCTCAAAACTTTCCGCAATGTATGCCATATTCAGCCTCCGATTCCCGGGTTTGTCAATGGTAATTATGACCTGCTATATGATATGAGCACCACCCCGAGCATACGCGTTGCTTATGCATGGCACGCACGCATCAGATATCTCCCTGCCTACTATAAGCAAACTTTCGATGATATGTTCACCACAGGGTTCTGGGAAGCACACTCAGAGGTATTCGCGTCAAAGCCCACCCATTTGTTACACCTCTTTGCATGCGAACAAACGATGCACTCAGAACTCTACACAATGCCACAACCGGACATACCAGGTGCAGTCAATTGGGAGGCCCTCCAGAGAGACTTGGTTCGGGGACTACGCATCAAGGAACAAGAAGTGGCAACCGGTCTCCTGCAGAACTACAATGATCAAACAGTGGAGCAGAGGTCTGTCAGAGGCGATAGACGCTAGGGGGGGGGAGAGTGTTGACAGCACATGGGAAGAAGCAAGTACGGACACACACACAGATCTAGCACTAAGGCAACCCTTCATTTTTTTCAAAACCCTTACATCATTTTAAAGTGATTCTCATCACTAAAAACCCTTGTAAATATCATTTCACCTTTTTTTAGCTCCATTTTGTACAAGCCGAGGAGTCCTCAAGCTTGAGGAGCCTTAGAAGTAGTTGCCTGCCAATTTTCATAATTTTTAGATCTCATTTGAGCCCTCAAATAAGCCCTAGAACCTAATTTTTAACTAGGCCGGACACTAGGTTTGGACAGGGCCAAAGTTAGTCAAAAACTATAAATAGAGCTAGAGAGCTCATTTTTGAGCTAGCTTCTTGTAGTTTGAACTTGTATGAGAACTTTGTTGCAATAGAAGTGATTCCATTGTCTTACTCTCTTTGTTCTTGCAGTGTGCGTGTGTGTGCGTGTATGTGGGTGCATGCTTGGGTGCTTCTCACTCACGCACTTGTGCTTCCACTTGCTCGTGGTCTTCATACCATCCTCACGTCTTCCCGGATTGACATTAAAGGAGGTGCTACTCATCACTGAGCTACACACATATTCTAAAGATGTCCGATATTCTCCCTAAATAATTGGCATCATGCCAATGATTGGTATGGTGTTCTGCATATCCTCTGAAGCCATAGGAATTTCTTCCTCTGACTCACTAGAGGTTTCAGAATAATGTGAGTGGCTACTTGGTTCGGCTACACTTCCTACAGAAGAGATCACACTCCTTCGGCTTCCTAGGGTTCTTCCAGATCTCAGGTTCATCCACTTAAAAGCTCTGATCTGCCGTTGCTAGCCTCTAGCTTCTAGAACTCTTCACTATGGGTCAGAATTCTAGAAAATTTTTTGGCTGGGAAAGGACTGAATATGAAATCTCAAGTCACGATACTTGACTCCAAAATTTCACGATACTTGACCTTTGAACCAGACAATACACGATATCTGCCAAAAATGATACACGATACCTGGATAAACGCGATACTCGATACACCATACTTGGGAGGTATCGCGATCAGGCAATCACGATACTCGATACTTGAGCAAACGCGATACTCGATACACAATACTTGGGAGGTATCACCATCAGGCAATCACGATACTCGATACTTGAGCAAACATGATACTCGATACACGATACTTGGGAGGTATCGCGATCAGGCAATCATGATACTCGATACTTGAGCAAACGTGATACTCGATACACGATACTTGGGAGGTATCGCGATCAGTATTAATATGATACACGATACTTGAGAAGTATCGCGATCGGGAAACAACGATACACGATATTCGGTGAAGTATCACGATACTCAACCACAGGAGATCACGATACTTGTCAGGTATCACGATACTCGACGGCGAGAGAACATGATACTTGATCCTTTTTCATATTTATGCTGGAGTTTTTTGGATTTTGAATGAAGAAAAATGTTTTACAGGCTCATCTACCCTCTCCTCACCCTCTGAATCAGAAAAATACTTTCTCTCTACCCCGGTATGGCCTTCACGATACTTCACGCAGATCATTTTTTTCTCAAATGCTTAATTTATGTAATAAGGATAAGAGAATGATATATGTGCTTACCTTAGATAGTCTCTCTCAACTCTTTAACAACTCCAATTAGCTCTGCGTAGCTCCACAAGCTCGGATCTAGCTCACGATACTCGGCAGCACCTCTCACGATACTTGTTCAAAAGACAAGTGACTTACAAAATGACATTTTTTGGCTTTTATACTTTTGAATTTTCCTTCTCACTGAAAATGAAACAACAAGACAAGGATTGGAAGCTACTCTAACTACCTAACCTACTCCCTCACTCCTCCTACTCTACTCATTCCACTCACTTCCCTAGACTAATAACTCACTACACACACTCCAAGAATGAGAAGTAGTAAGTGTGGCTGAAAGTGACTTACCAAAGAAGAGAAAATCACTACTCCTCTCGCTTCAATGCAAAAAGCTACTTACCATCACATGAATGCCTCGGTTTGATTCGACACTCCCCGGCAACGGCACCAAAAAACGTGTGTACCTAAGATCCAACTTAGGGACTTGTGGAGAAAGAGACTATACCTCAATCCCCCTCAAGTGCATATAGTGGCGATTCACGCTTTAATTATCAATCCGATGAGTATCAAAACCTAGCCGAGTGTATGAAGACATGCATTCAAATGATGGTCAATGCAAATGTGTTTTCCCAAGAGTGCAAGCAAGGCTAAGACTAATCCAAACAAGCTTCAATTGTCAGTCATGGTGTCACGATACTTGGTGCAGTACAATTAATTGAGCTTTTCTCTCAACTCAGAACTCCAAATATAGCAAATACATATGCGTTTCGAAGCTCTCAAGAAGAAGCATCCAATGGTGGTATTTTCACTCAATTCTAATGCTTTTGCTTCAAGTTATGAGCAAAATACTGAGTCGCGGGAATGACCTTCCTACACTTCAACACTTCCTACACTTCACACACACCTTAACAATAGCAAACAAACACTTTCATGGATAGACAACACTTCCTAACACTCTTTCCAAGCAACACACATGCACACAAGCTCACAAAGAAGATGATACAAAGAGAAAAAGAGACGAATTCAAATTTTTGTGCTCTTGATTCTCACAATGGCAAAAAGTCTTTACAAAGAGTCACAAATTGACTTATATACTAGTGCCCTAAAAATGGTCCTTTCACACAAGAGACCGGCACTTTATTCACTAAGAGATTAATTTCCTACTAACTTACATCGGTAGCTACTAATCTTCTATGGGGATGCATCTAGAGGACTCCTCTAGTGCATTTTCAATGGAAAGTATATTACAAGAATGGTTATAATACAAAAATTGGGTGTCCAAATCGGAAAAATTTTGGGGCCCTTCTTTTTCTCTACCTTGTGCTCTTCTTTGCTTTGCAACACCTACTCAATATCAGCTCTCTCATCAACAAGTGCATCATGTAAATCTGCATAAAAAATGGAATGATCTGCATCATCATATGAATCCTGCAAAGTTTGAGAAGTTGCCTCATTAGGACCAGCACTAGACTATCCACCTGTAAAAAGAGGCATCAAAGTACCATACATGTCTTTGGAGCTAACAGATGTCTCCTTAGTACATGAAAGCAATGGCTGAATAGCATCTTCCACAAAGACATTATCACGGCTAACCAGAATGCGTTTAGTCTATGAATGATACAGACGATAGCCTTTACTTTCAAAACTGTACCTAACAAAAATACATTTACTACCTTATCATCCGATTTTTTGCGATGTTGTTCAGGCACTAGTGCATATGCCAAACAACCAAAAACATGCAGATGAGCAACAGATGTCTTGCAGTCATGTCAAGCCTCATATGGAGTGATAGACTGCAGCGCTTTAGTGGGACACCTGTTTAGTACATATGTTGCACACATGACAGTCTCAAGCCAAAAACTATGGGGTAAAGCCTGACTCTTGATCATGCACCTCGCCCTCTCCATAGCTGACTTGTTCTTTCGTTCAGCAAATCCATTATATTGAGGTGTATATGGCACTGTACACTGGTGTTTTATCCAACGTTCAGCCAGAAATGCATTAAAATCAGAAGACATATATTCCCCCCTCGATCAGAATGGAGGGTGCCCATTTTACATGCTCACATATTTTCAGCCAAAACCAAAAACTTTTTAAAGCACATGAACACTTCGGACTTTGCTTTGAGTGGATATACCCATGTATGCCTGCAAAAATCATCAAAGAAAGTCACGAAGTAAAGGTAATTTCCAAAAGAAGGTGTCTGCATAGGACCACAGTCATCACTATGTACAAGTTGCAAATTCTGAGTAGCCCGAATTGAACCATCTTTTGGAAAGGTTGAATGCTACATTTTGCCCAAAATACAATCTTCACAAACATGTTTTCTAGGTGCCTCAAGTTTGGGCAAAGAGGACATCATTTCAGATTTCTACAAGTGTAGCAAACTAGCAAAATTCAGATGACCAAAGCATGCATGCCAAAGCTTTGCATCTGACATAGCCTGAGAATCATTTACTGCACATGCCAAATCACTTACAGATCTTTCATAGTCTATGAGCTTATACAACCCATGACATAAAATGCCAGAAGCAATAATCACATCGCCATTTGAGAGATCATGAACTGTACACCTATCATCAACAAATTTCACAATCAAGCCAATCATCGCTAATGCAAAAACTGATAACAGGTTCTTTTTGATCCCTAGCACAAATAAAGCATCTAACAAAGTGAAAGAACTACCATCAAGAGTAGTCAAAATGATCTTACCAACTCCCATAACAAGATAAGAGGAGTTGTTGGCGCATGTAACAGTATTCCCAGTAGGGGAAGGCCGAGTGAAGAGAAGAAACTGCACTGCGAGGTAATATGTTTGGTCGCCCCACTGTCAAAATACCAAACATCTGAGTCTACTGCAGACATGCACTAATCATGAGAAGATGGGTAAAAACTGCGGACAGTAGTAAACACCCATTCCTCTTCTTGCACAAGATTTACAGACTCTGTTTTTGGTGTAGAGGCCTCTACAACAACCATTCCAGCCTCTTTCTTCTTTGCCTCTTTAGCAGCCAGTTTTGGACAGTTCTTTATGATATGATCATTGCCTTTACATTACTTACAAAACAATTTCTGCTTTTCTGATTTTTTCTCATCTTTGTCTTGGTTCTTTGAATGTGCAACATTTGTAGATTTCTGCTTACTAGTAGAATAGCTCCATTTTCCTTTGCCTTTCTAACTAGTCAGGAAAACTTGATTTGCAACTCGCATAATGGACCTGTTCTGCCTGGACTGATCTTCTTGCAAGAGAACAGAGACTAACTCCTCAAATGATAAAGCATTCAGATTGCCTTTCATCATCAACCGAAGAGTAGAAGCAAAACTCTGATATGAGTCAGGAAGACCATTGAGAACGGTCTGCACAAGTGAGCTATCTGGTATAACCTCATCAACAGAAATCAACTGTTCCTTCAAATCTTTGATCTTTGTTAGGAAACTGTCCATAGAATCACCTTCATTCATGTGCTCACTCTCCAACTTTTTTTGGAGGTAAGCAACACGAGCCTCATTCCTAGCTTGGTACAATGTGGTAAGTGTATCCCAAGCATCCTTAGCTATTCTACAAGAGCGAATGTGAGGAATAATGGCACATTTGACAGACAAAGCTATCAATGCATGTGCCTGGGTATCTCTACCATCCGAGCAAATCTGCTCTGCAGTAGGTGTAGCAGAAACAGCAGCACGAACAAGAATCTACGGAATATCATCGTCGATACCATCTTCATCAGCTCCATCACCTCTATTTGCAGTAGCTATAGTCAGAGGTGTAACAGGACGTCTTTCATTACCCTGCACAATGTTCCACAATCCTTTTGCAACCAATACATGTCGCATCATATATGCCCATAATGGGTAGTTGGTACCATCCAACTTATCCTCAACAGCCAAAATACAGAATACATCACCGCTTTCACCCATGGCCGGTGACTAAAATACCTTGATGCAAAAAATTGACTGTATCTCAAAAAGTTGAACGGAACTGCCCAGATGAATTCTGCTAGACTTATAGCAGACTTCGAGACGCTTAAACTAGCGAACCAAAACTAGTATATAGCTTTGGCACAAAAAGAAAAAATAGCTTGCACAAGCGCTACGATAGTGTGTTCGGAGGCCGATACCGCAATTTCAGCACCACATAGCAAAAGGTATTTTGATCTCTGAACCCTGAGTGTGCTCACCAAATTTTGTGCGAATCTGAGACTGGAAATGGAGGAGTGTCGATGGTGCCGTAGATGAAGCGAGGACCTGCTCTGATACCAATTGTTGGAGATAGACGTCTACGGAAGCACACGAATAGCACAAGGAAGAAGAAGAAGAAGCTTGGAGCACAAACACACAATATTGAATGTATTACTAGAGAATGTACAAAGATAAGTAGCCCATTAGGGCAATAGGTGTATATACAAGCCGGGGAAAAAAAACCTCCTAAAGAGGGAAAAAAGTGCCCCGACGGTCCTAGTGTGTTCACACACATCACTACCTAAATATATCAACAAATTCAACTAAGATGGGCTATAGGTTCTTGAATCTTTCAACAAAGCAATTCACTGCAAGTAGAAGTGTTTTGTTTGAAGAACACAAGTCTCGGTATGTTGAAGACACTATGTATGAAGGTGAGTAGATTCATGATGGTAAGGAGTATCAACGCTTAGTTTTTTTCTTGATATATGCTACTCACACAAGACTAGATATATCATATAGTGTGGGAGTATTTAGTGAGTTCATGCAATCACTAAAAGAACACACATGGATGTTGCAAAGAGAGTACTCAAGTACCTCAAAGGAACACTTTATGAAGGTATTCTATCCTTAGTATTCATATTTGGATATGAAAATCTATTGAGATGGAGGTTGGGCAGGGGTGATGGATGATAGAAAATGTACATGTGGATACTTAGCATTTGCAAGTTCAAAATTGGTTTCATGGAGTTCCAACGAGCAACCAACATTTGTTTTATCTTCAACTGAAGCATAGTATAGAGGTCTCATGATTGCAACTCCAGAAGCAACATGGCTCAAAGATTTGTATTCAAATCTAGGACTTGTAAGTTCCAAGCCTCACATACTTGTAGATAGTGTAAGCTCCATGCACATAGCTACAAATCCAATTTTCCATGCAAGATCAAATCACATAGGGGATCATTACCACTTTGTCAAAGAGAAGCTTATGGAAAAGGAAATTGACAATTCATTTATTCCTATTGAGAAGCAAATAGTAGGATATGATGGCAAAGGCACTTGATGGGATAAATTGATGCAAGTTCAAGTCCATTGCAGGTATTTAGTCTATAAGAGAATGGAGACTCAAGCATACTTTAGCTTGAGGGGGAGTTGTTTGATCATCAAGCTTTGATTATGCTTAAGGGGACTTTATCCTATCATATGAAAGGAATTCACATCTTGTGAAGCAATTATGTGCATTTATTTATTGTATTGAGAGTTTGATCATATGTTCACATTCTTATGTAACTTCCAAACTATTTGCCTTTGTAAAAGAGGAAAGTAAAAAGTAAAAAATTCATGATTTTGGAGGGGTTGTCTCTTCATTTCAACAAACTAGACCACTCAAAATTCAAATTCAAATCCTTGTAAAAAAAGGGCTTGGAACACTTCAAGAGTCTATATCAGACTCTCAAATCCATTTTACATAAAAATTGAAGTAATATGCATACATTGGAGATCATTTTGGTTCTTCTTCATTATTGTCTACTCCTTCCTTAGACTGAGTCATCTTGCAGATGTTGCAGCTCTCTCTACAGAGTTCCAAATCAATTTATTGAGCATTTAGTCAAAAGATATTATTTTCTAGTTTATGTGTAAAACGTTTCAACTCATTTGATACATTATATTCAAAGACATCTCTATTTTACAATCTCAGGGTCATCTTCTACACAGTCTTAAAATACTTGGATAACATCCAATTAGTGTTAAGGTTATTTCTCCTTCATTGGTTGCTATAAATTAGAGATTTTATGCAGTATCACAAGCAAACCATATATATGACAACCCTTAAGAGGAATGTTTCCAATTGTAATTTCTATGGCTACTCTGAGTGTTTGAAGTCATAACTTCCATACACACACGTACACACACACACACACACACACACACACATATATATATATATATATATATATATATATATATATATATATATATATATATATATATATATATATATATATATATATATATATATATATATATATATATATTTATAAAGTGCGCACATACATGTTTATACCAAATTCTGAAGGAAAGAGGTATGAAAGTTTACAGATGAACAAGGATGATGACATGATGACATCATAAATTTTTTTTATGAGACTCATATTTCAGTTGATTTCACTTGATTTCAATTGAGTTGAGTTGATTTGACTCGAGTACAGTCAAAGATGAACGAGCAGTGTTCATAATACACTAAGTTGTGAGTTTTCAGTCACAAGTTCCAAGATTCAGTTCTTGATTAGTGTATTTACATGACACAGCAGAAGTACGTTGAGAAATCTTTTTGTAAGATAAATGCAAATATGTGGATCCTAGTGTATGTTTCCAGGTTTTTGAAGACAGGAGATAACAGGTTCAGAGAAATTCATGCTAAATTTGTTGTCAAGCAGTGATTGCTTGATGTGTACACTATTGGATATCTAATTGGCATATTTTCTCAAGTATTATGGTTCATATTCAGCAAGTCCAAGTTTGAAGGAAGGTCAAAATTCAGTTTTGAAGAAGACTTTTGAAGAAAAGGTTTGAAGTTCAATATGGGGGTACAAGCTTGAAATTTGTAGCTTTGAAAATTTGCAAATCCAGTCCAGGTTGTACCATTGTGACATTGCAGGGGGGATTGTTGGAAAACAATGTCCCAAGGTCAAGGTCAAGATCCCATGGTCATTGGTCCATTTTATTCAAAGTGCAAGAATCATGTATAGATTTTGTTCTCATATCCTTCTACAACTAAGGCGCTAGGCACCATGGATAGGCCAAGACCCTCTCATACAAACCATGCAAGTTCAATCCCCACTGGCAGCGCGTGTGAGGAGAATGTTTAACCTTTTACTTTATTAAAATCTTCCGGACGACGACGCGATAAACAATGGCATTTTAACGGATTTTTTTCCCGATTACGATCTACAAACAATCGTGGAGTTTTTATTGGGCGATTGCTTTTGGAGGGGTTCTTTTCAAGGCTACAGAAAACTATATAAGAACAAACTTGGATCACTTCAAGGTATCCTTCACCTAGTTTTCAACACAAGCCTTATGCTTGGACCTCAATAGAGGTGGTGTTTCTTCTAGCACATGGGGAAGCCATGGTGCTAAATTGAAGCATGTTGAGGAGCAGCTATGGAGTTCTTCTTGGAGAAGATGTAGAGTGTGCTCACACTCTTGCTCATGAAGAGGAGGTTATCTCTTGTTCATGGAAAGAAGACTTGGTCATTAGCATCTTGATGGTGAGGATCGGCCATCTACATGTTGTAGTTGAAGATTGTCTTCTACATGAAGATTTTGGGCTACTTCAAAGACATTGGATGGTGTTTAACATAAGATTTACATCTTATGTTAAGTATCCAGGTACATATTCTCTTTATGCACATAGGTACTACTTGAATTTTATGGAGGCAGTAGCATCATATCAGGAGGATTCCAATTCAGCATAGGTACAAGAGAATCTTTACGTATATGCTTTATGCATATTTGGATGAGGTGTTTGAGAAGGTGTGTTCACATGAGTTTTAGGATTTCTTGTAGCAAACTTGTTAGCATTCTCTGCTACTTTTTAAGTATGTGATCTTTTCACACACGTATCTGACTTAGGGTCTTCCATAGCCTAAGGTTAGATGAGGGTTTGTTGATTATCAGTTTCACACTGATCCTTCCTCTTTCAGTCACTCATATTCACTCTTCTATAACCTATTAGGTCACACATTTCATGTACATTCAGATTTCTGCCCATACATCTGAATATGTTTGTTACATTTGTACATTCACTCATTCATCTATTTCTCATCACATAGAGTGGTTGAGAGTTTTGCTCCCATATTGTACATTGAACATTGGTATATATGATACTATGAGTAAGAGATGGCTTACGTAATACCTTACACATATTGTCTAGTCTCTCTCTATCTTTGTCTCATCATTTGTATGATTAAGTGTGGTATGTTCATGTTTTGTCAATATTAAAGATTGCTAGATTTTGTGTTGTATATGCTGGACCTATGGAACCATGGACCTGTGATATGAGCTAAGGGCCTACCTCATTTCCAACATCACCCAACAGCACCTGTTGCCAATTGATTTGGTTCGTGAGTCTCAAAACTCGGTTCACGTGATGCCAGAGAACACGGACTTGGGGCAATCGAAGAATAGGTGAGCTAAATCTTCGATGCATCGATGGCAACGCTTGCACCATGGTGGTACACCACAGATTTTGTTAGCCCTTGCATTGGACCAGATACCTTTGTGCAAGATCTGCCACATGAGAACGGACTTTTTGATCTCAATTAGAGGGTGCCAAATAGACATGAACTTTAGTTCCCAATGAAGTTTGGACCAAGAAAGGCACCATCTCCTATTAAGAGTGTGATGAACATCTAAGTTCTCTTTGAGCTTGGGGATTCCGGATAGATTCTTCCCATTGCTCTATTTGAGGCCCTCCAGGCAAGGAAGATCCTGACCGTAGAGAAGGCGGGTAGTTGAGCGGTCCCATGCTAAACACCTGCCTTGAAGAAGAGTCCATTCCTCTAGGGTAACTCTAAGTCTTGGGTCCAAGTCTTCGAGCCTAATCCATTGGCTGGTCTCTTGGTTCCAGAGTTGTTTCCACTATTTGAACCCCTTGTTCCATAACTGCTTCGCAGTTTGGAGGTTCCAAGACTCCACCCCCTAATGCCGCCGATCGAGAACCAAATAGAGTCATTTTGTCTTATCCCAGCTGCCCACTTCCACTCCTCACTGATTCTAATGAAATGTTTGGACTTGTTCCAACTCTTCCATAAAGAACACACGAGGGTAGAGCCTTTAGGGGACACCGGGTGAGGGGAGAACAAAAGCGTGAGAATCCCTAAGTCTTTCCAACCAGGATGGCCAACTAAGGTAAGGTCTTCCATGTTTCTGAAGATCAATTTAGCCCAAGAGGACTCACTATTGCTCCAAGCCTTAATAAGCCACTTTGCTGCTAGTTTGTCAGCCAACCCAACGATATCCAAAATTCCCAAGCCCCCTAAGTCTTTTGGGCTAGTGCAAGTTTCCCATTTGATTTTGGGAATCCCCCTCCTGTTGGGGTCTCCAGTCCAAAGGAAGTTTCTGTAGATTCTTTCCACTTTGGCCAAGTCTTTCTCCTTAGGTCTCCAGCACGAGATAAAATAAATCGTTGTAGAAAGCGTAAATGTGTTAACGACCATAGCATGCCCTGCCAAGTTGACTTGCATACCTTTCCAATGATTTAGTTTGCTATCCATCTTGGATAGCACCCAGTTCCATCGTTGGTCCATTGAGATGTCGAATCCCATCGGAATGCCAAGGAGACGGAAGACTTGACCTCTAGGGATAACTTGACACCCCTGATGTAACAACAATTGGGGTGTAGGTCCATTGATTGCTCTAAAAGCAATTTTAGCATGGTTGATTTTTGAACTTGACGCCACACAAAAGGTGTCGAGGCACCACCAAAACACCTCAATGCTGTTTATATCGTTATGCACAAAGTCATTCATGTCATTGGCAAAGAATCTTGCAATCATTTGGTCGTGATTTAGAGGTAAGGAAAGACCCTTAAGATTGCTAGCATCCATGTGATGCTTTAATAGGCGACTGAGTCCATTCGAGGCAACAGCGAAGAGTAATGGAGTCAAAGGGCAGCCTAGCCTCATTGATCTTTTTAAACAAATGGGCTCAGAGAGCTTACCGTTGATACTTATTCTAGTTGAAGCGTTTCCAAGAAGAGTGGAAACCATCTTTGTGAACTTTTGGCTGCATCCAAGGTCTTTCAATGATTGAAGGATAAAGCCCCATTCCAATCTGTCATACGCTTTGTCAAAGCCCATCTTAATGAATACCAGAATTTGTGCAGACTCCTCAGCAAATGCAAGGCCTTCCCAAATGTCGACAATTGTTTCAAGTATAGATCTACCTTTGATAAAACATTTCTGTCCTCACAAAGCCATGACTTTAAATGACAGGAGATGCTGTCGCCGATAACTTTTGCAATTATCTTGTATCCTATTTGGAGCATGGTAATCGGTCGCCTTACTGTCAATCTTGAAATGTGGGTTTAAGCACCTCATCAATAATATAGGTATGCACGACGAATGATAGTTGCCATGCTACAATGTTGCATATTTGTTTAGAATACCACCTTTCACACATTGAAATGCAGACGATGCAAGAGTGGAATCAAAAGGGAAAATTCAATTTATCAGATGTACATTGAAGTATTTGTATATGATATGAATCTTTTTGTCGTCAACCGTAATGTCCTCTTCCGTGAAGACTTTGGTGGCCTCTTCTTGTGGCTGAATTCCAACCAACTCTCTCCAAAAACCTTGGTCTCCCTTTGAGAAAGGACCCTCTCCATGGTTCTTAACTACTACCCTTTTTCAGCATAAGTTTCCCCTTTCACGTTTTCTTCCCTTCTTTTCCTCGCTCGCATGCAAAATTAGAATGTATATCCTTCTTTCCCCCTTTTGAAGAACACGACTCCCACTTTTTTGTTTTCATTTCAACCCAAAATCGTGTAGAGCCATCCCCCCATGCAAGTTCCACCGTAAGAGATCGGAAGTACATCGATAATGCTCATCGTTGGGTTTCCACCTTGTTTTCACCTCTCATCATTGTAAAATAGTAGCAAGATTCATGAACCACTCTAGCTTTTCTACATACTGAAAGCATCCAAATCAAAGTGCTTTTATCTGGATCTATTTGCCTTTTGTGTCATCGTGAGCCTGTCTTGCAATCAATACATTCCAAGATATCAAGTCATGTTCATGCATCATTTTGAAAATAGCATGTGCATCTCTAGTACTCCAACATTTACTACTCATTGTCACAAGACCATTGCTGACAAGAATGCCATGATTCGCTTTCTTTCCCCAATAAAGGTTTGAAATAATTTCCCATTCCGCAGGGCTCAGACATTAGTAAACGAGTTTAGCATTGTAATGAATGTAATTTCGTTCATTAATATACCGGCCTTTTGCATTTACATTCTTGCGCAAACCATGATTAGCAAAGGCAGACAACATGGTTGACCATGTGATAACGTTCCTCTATATCATTTTCTTGAGCATAATCCATGCATCTTCTACACTACCACATTTTAGAGGGTGCGTATGTTGAGATGGTTCCAAGAGTAACTATCTAGCTCAATGTGTGAGCATGATGTTGACAGATTCTTGAAATGATTATAAGTTATGCGTGTAAAAACTATCCTACAGTGGCACTATAGGAAAGGAACCAAATTAATTCAAAAAAATGGCTTAGGTGGAAGTTGTTGCTTAGGGAGGTTTGAAAATGGCATACTTGATGAGCTACATGCACACAATACATTCAAGTTTCCATAAAGGGTACCAAATCGTAATTATGCTTCGAGTTCTCATGAATTGACTTCAATTATCAGTCATTGGTTGAATTCTTTTGACGGTTGCTTGATTTCTTGCTTGGTGAGCCTGCAAAAGCAACATACATTGAAATATGGATTAATTTATACATACCTTCACTTGAAATTTTAATCCGAGGTTCGAGCTTGGTTGCAGGTTGGGCTTCAAACCTTGACCACATCCAAATAGAACATGGACTTTTGGTTCACCTTATGAGCCAATTCAATGTGAGATTTGTTTTTCCCTCCTTTTCAAAAACTCCACGACAAGGTATGTGGGGATCACCTTTCTATGTTGGAAAATGGTGAACCAACAAATGCGGTACCATATGAGCTACCAAATGCCTATTTTTTCAACCTAGAAGTAGGACCAAAGTGTGTGGAACCCATGTTCCTATGCTCACATATGGTCGACTATACCACTACCTTCCTACACATAAAAAGGGAATTTGAGGAGTCGCACCTACTCTCTCATATGGAGTTGAATATATTAGAAAGAAAGATATAACTTCTTATACTTACGCTTACATAAAGTGAATATTTCCTTGTCCTTGGAATGGACCACTCAATAGTTTTAGGTGGATATTTTCCCTAAGTGAACAACTAAGTGGAGTACATTGCGTAGGCATGCAAAAGATACATTGAAACTTGTGATATATGTCAAGGGACCAAATATCCTTTCCGTAGATATCAAATGCCACACAAAGAACTATGATGGGTGGTAGGGAATTTTCTAAGTATAGAATTGATTTTCTTGGACTTATAAGCCCACCAAAAAAGGCTCTCATGGTGAGTATATTATAGTGGCAATAGACTTTGAAAAAGTGTTTCATGATAAGAGCTACATGATGTTTTGATGCTCGAACCATTGCTAAATTTCTAAATTCAAGAAATCTTCACTAGGTATGGCTTACTTATCAAAATAGTAAGTGATAGGGGAAGAAATTTCATAAATGATGTTACTTGAGCACCTATTAGAAGAGTTTCTAATAGCACATAAAATACCATCCCCTTAACCTCATGCTTATAGTAGCCAAGAGTATGAATAAGATTCTATGCATAGTACTCATGAAAATAGTGAACAAGTGTTCTGATTGGGACAAACAATTGCATCATGCAACTTGGGCCTCTACATTTGCTTACAAAAAAATGTTAGGAATGAAACCATTCAGTTTGGTGTTTAGAAAAAAACCCTATATATGCCATTGAGTTTCTCATTACTACATTGAGAATAACAAAAAAACAAAAGAGAGTGGAAAGGTCATGAGCTATCCAACCACGTGGAGCTACTAGAGCAACTACAAGAAACATGATTAAGAGCTCTAACATGCATTTATGCTAATAAGTGAAGGCAAAAAGCTTATTATGATGCTCACATTAAAGATCAGGGTTTACAAGAAGGACATTATGTTCTAGTATACTTGCTAAAAAACATACCAAAAATCTTCAAAAGAGAGGCCACGTACCTTTTGTGATAAACAGCTCCACTAAAGGTGTGGTCCAATTAGCAACCTTTGAGGGTGATATCTTGGCCAATTACATTACCATGTCAAGAGGTATCTTGAAGCTTTGACCGATAATGTGGTGACAAGAATACAAATTGCTAAAGAAAAAAAGACATAGCAAAAAGAGAATTCAAGAAGAATATGAGGAAGAAGCTAGGCAAAGAATCCTTAAATGAAAGAAATTGATGCAGAGGCTTCCTCACCCTCTTCTTTCAGACCCTATCCAATTATGCTCACTCAATGTTATAGATCCAGGTCCTTTGGAGAAGATATCATGGCTATATGCTACTCGAGGACTATTTTTCAAGGAGACAATGAATGCACCCATAGACTTAAGCACATCAAGGAGTCTGACATGCATCAAAATAGTTTTGGCTATTAAGGAATTTATCTATCAGAAGAAAATAGCTATTCTCAACATAAAACGAAGAGAACAACATGCATACGAAAGATGATGATTAGGTAAATAATGAAGGTATAATCTCCTCATATGATTTCTTAGTTGCTAACAAACCACATATGGAAGAAACAATATAACGATAGTAGTGATTAAAAGAGTAGTCTCCAATTGCGGATTATTCTTTGTGATGCATAATAGTTGATAATGGACAAATGTATGGTAAGTTATCATTTTTCAATCCACAATGCTTTACATCATGAATTGAATGCTTAATTGAACATCATGATATGCGTTCCTTTAAGATTCTAATGGACATGTCTTATCATGATCTTTACATCAAGATTAAATGTGAGGACCAACCTTAAGCCCCTAGAGAAGAGAGGTTAATAGGAAAGCTAGAAACTTCAGCATATAATTTGGACATTATCCCCCAGTAAGCTCTAGGGCACGCTATCATCGATCCTCCATCATGTGCAAGGCAATTGAGGAAAAAAGCTAATCCATGTCACCATTATCCACATACCAAGACTTGAAAAATATGGGTGCCCAAAGGACCATTTCAAGTACAGAAAGAAAAATGAAAAATCAAGGAACCTAGAAAACAAAGTCAAAGCCAAGGAGAACCAAGAAGCATAACCATCAATATTCAAGAGCCCAACAATAATGAAATAGACTATTAGGACCTCCACCATCTAGAAAGTTGACTCTCATTGCAAATGTTCTCCTCTATATTTGAATACTAGAGTCACGGCGAACACAATTGTAATTGGAAACCACAAGTGCATGTGCAATCTCCATCACTTAAAGTATCAAATTGTATCAAAAATTGGAGTCCTTACTCACTTTAGGAAGTCTTCTTTGATGGCCAAAAAGAAAAGAACTCAACATCCATAGAAGCATTAATCAAGTTATCCTTTTCTTGGGAAAGTACATAGAGTTAATGTACCTATATTGAAAGAAAGGATAAACAAATGAAGGATAGGTTTACTCACACATTTAGAAAAAAAATGAATTCTATAACTTTTTACTAATTCAAAGCTCTCTATCAAGTGAAGTTTCGAATTATCAATATCCTTTCAACTAAGGTAAGAGAGTCTAGGTTAAGCACCAAGTTCATTGTGTCACTTAGTGAAATAAATCTCTTGACTCAAAGTAATACATAAGCACTACATTTCAAGAAATAAATTCTTAAAAAGATTGAATAAAGGAAACTTGATCGTTGAATCATAAACAATTTGAGTAAAAATGTCATCAATAGAAGCTTAGTGGATTGACACACCAATGTTGATACCATGCTAGTATCTAGTGGTTAGATGATGTATAGCTTTACTCCAAGAAGAATTTTGAGAATCATGCTAATTTCTCTTCAAGATTTACAAATTTCTTATGTATCTTGATTAAACACATCTATGAGAATCAAAAGTGTTGATTCACATAGAGTTTGACTCAATTAGTTGTAAGTATCATAGAAGCTTGAAATGATTGCACCTAGTTTTAGTTCTTTCTTTCCACTTTCAAAATCTTTTGGATCTGACTCAAGAGGAACACTTTCTTCAACATTTTGTATAGAATTTCGAAGACCAATTGGACATAATAATACTCCAATTGGATGAAAAATTGAGTAAATTTTGGTTTGAAGTGATCATGGTAGCAACACCTAAGTTAGAAGAGATTTTCTTCCTTATCCTTGGAGTGATCATTGGAAAATTAAACTATTTGATGTAGGTCTACTATTAAGAAGTTATCATTTCTAAGACTTACCACTTGTCAATTGAGGCAATCTAGATAGATGCCTATTCAATGGATGTTGAAGTTCTAGAGAGCTCTAGAATTATGTGATGGTCTCTACTATATTCTCTTGCCTCATTGGGATTGGGATTTGCATGCATGTCTTCAAAGGCCACCATATGGTCGCAACTCAACTCAAGCTCACTAGTTGATGAGTACTAATGCATATGGCAAAACGGCCTATAACTACTTCCTATTGAAGAGACATAACTCTTGATAGATTTTTAGTGGCCCAATGTTTTCCTCAATCTTGACTGCATGTGAAAATTCCAGAAAACAAATAATTCTCAAACCTTTGTAAGAGGTACATGCGTGTCTATATGGTTCCTTTCAATAAAAAATAATATGCAAAATGTTGAAACAAACTTTTCAAGGGAAATGTGATTTCCTTATATAATGTGACGTGATTCTTTGCAATGCCTTTGTAAAATTATAGCAATCAAACAAAAAATCATGATATTCCAATGATCCTTTCAATGATTTTTCATAAGAACAAAGCTGGTTCCCTTTTTTTTCAATGCTCATAAATCAACCCAATGATAAACAAGTCCTTCCTTTCAATATTTTAAAGTACTTTTTGATTCTCTTTACTTTCAATGTATGTTTGAAACAAATAAATCCGAAAACTAGATTTTGAAACTTGTTATGAAGAACTTCACTTCAAGGTTCCCTAGGTAAATCACTTCTCGAGACTAGGGAGTCATGCAAACATATGAAAATCAAGTGATTGTATTTATCATCCTTTCTAAGCTAAAAAATTCATCCAAAAAATTAAGACGGTTGTAGCTTGACCTTAATATTCCAAGATCCTTTCATGTTCGTTGTCGCTTGACTCTATTACATGTGAACCTTCAATGGGCGTTTATATTTAACTCCAAAATTCATCACTTCGATCTAAACGATGCCTCCATCTTCACTTTTCCACATGAGAGTTTAAGTTATGAAATTTCAAACAATTGGACTTGGTACTTTACTAAGTTCTTTTCTACGTGATCCAAATGGTCGCTGTACTTGTTTTTTACTTTGATGATGCTCGCCGAAATAGCCAATACTCTAAAACTAGCCAATGCTCCTCACAAATATCCTATATGATATCCATGATTGTAGAGGAACTAGAAACAAAGTAAAAAATAAACAGAAACAAAGAGATTAAAGAGAAATGGTTGCATTAGCTAAAAAATCAGATTACAAGACATTTACACCTAGACTTACTAGCTGTGATCACTAAATTCTAGACCTAAGAGATAAGAGCGATGTTCAAATTATTGAAAGTTTTTCAAGCTCAAGAGTGTGGGAACATGCCCCAAATTGAACCTTCCACATCATCCACAATCAAAGGAGGCTGATTTCCACGAGTTGGAGGCATCCAATTATGCCCATAATGGAAAGAAGTTGATTAGAGAAGATTTAGCTCACCTCTTGATGTGATTGGACCTCACTTTTGACATGTATATGCTTTTGATTGGTTAAAGAGGTTAGTATGTGGTCTTTAAAACCTCTAATGAGTTGTATTATGACTTAGAGTCGTGGAAATACGTGCCCAAGCTGCCCCCTTGCTTAAGCACACCCCCTACTAGCTGTTCTCTGTTCTCTGCATATTTTGCAGAAATTTCACTTTTACACACTCTATCTATCTAGATGTTTTTAGCAGACCCCCCGGTCTTGTAATTGTTGTTTCTCCTTCATCCGGAATCCATTTGCAATGATTTTTGTCTTGTTGGAAAGCTTATAAGTTCTAATATGTGTGGTATAAGTCTCAGGTTCAGTGCCTGCACATGTGCAGAGAAATGTCCAGAACAGTGTTTGTCTAGTTAGCTCATACTCTGTGAAGAGATCAAGTTGTCTGTTTTGTTGCAGCTGGTTGAGGCATCATCCAGTATCCAAATGGAGTGATTTTACTGTCATTTGAAAGCTCGTAAAGTCTAGTTTATGCATGCGAAATTTCATTTTCATTCTCCGCATATACTGACAGAAACTCGGAAAATACAAAGCCTATGTCTGAAAAATTTCAGGATCCTAGGAGGGTTCATTTGCTTTTGTTGTGCACATAGGAGTGTTTATCCTCCAACAGTGGTATCAGAGCCATAAGTGGAGTATCAAAGAGAGAAGAAGGAGCTAATGAAGTGAAGTAAAGACTTCATCAAAGTTTTAAGGAAGGAAGCAAAGAACGGGCACGTCAACAACAAGGGGAAGCAAATACATCATCAAATCAAAGATGAACCTTCATCAAGAGGAGTAGCTCTATTTTTTGAGGTAAAAGACATCCTTTTCAACTTCATTGCATCAAGGGGGAGGTTCAAAAGATTTAGGAGGCACCATGGCTGATCTCAATGCTCAGATTGAGAAGCTCGAAAAAGGAAACTACCAACCGTGGCGATTTAGAATAAGCAATTTTTTGATGGGGAAAGGTTTGTGGGGACTTGTGAGTGGTGGAGAGCCAAAACCCTACATAGATGAGGTAAATCCAACCAATGACCAGAGAAGAGCAGTAAGAGAGTGGGATGGAAGGGACAAAAGGGTCATTTTCATTTTATCTCAGCATATTAGCACTATGGTAGGGCATATTCAAGATTTGGATACATCAAAGAAGGTGTGGGAGTGCTTGGAGAGATTGTATTCAACCTCCACAAAAGCTAGAAAAATTCAGCTCAAGAATGAGCTAAATAATCTTAGGAAAAGCCCCTCTCAAGGTGCTAATGATTACATATTAAAGGTTAAAGAGCTTGCAGATGCACTAGGGTCAATCGGTTGTGCCCTAGATGATGACGATCTTGTCACCAACACCCTAAATGGACTTAGGGATGATGAAAAATGGAGGGCTTTCACAACTTCAGTGTATGTAAGGGACTCTCTTCCTGATTTTGATCAACTAATCACTCTCATGGTGACAGAGGAGATGAACCTTGGTGGTCATAATGCCAAGGATAGCCAAGGGCAATTGTTGTATGTAGGTAGAGGAAGAGGAAGACACAACCGAGGTGCTACAAGAGGAAGAGGAAGATATCAAAGCAACCAAGGAGGTCAAGGACAACATGAAAATGCAGGTCAAAGAGGTGGAAGAGCCACAAATAGAGCAAGAGGTGCAAGATTTTGTGGAAGAGGACAAGCCACTTCAAATGGATGCTTTGTATGTGGTAAGCCCGGTCATTTTGCAAATGAATGCTATCATAGAGCTCAAAGACAAGGGAATCAGAGCAATGACAATAATTATAGAGGGCAAGGTAATTATGCAAACACATCATCCAGCCAAGGGAATGATTATTTACTTGCCATGAGGTATGGTGAAGATACAACTCAAGCTAGTGAAGATGTATGGTATGTAGACAGTGGATGTAGCAATCATATGTCATGTCGAAAGGATTTTTTTAGTAATTTGAAGATCCCAAAGCATCAAGGGCATGTGGAAACAGGTGATAACTCAGAGCATATCATTCAACATGTGGGAGATATCAGTTTGGAAGGAAATCAAAGAGCAAAGTTCTTATCAGAGGTATTACATGTCCCTACTATTACCAACAACTTGATTTCGGTAGGCCAAATGGTAGAAAAAGGCTATCAAGTTAGGTTCAATGAAAGAGGATGTTTTGTTGAGGATCCAAGGGCAGGTTTCAAGCTCATAGCAAAAGGAAAAAAGCAAGGGAGAATGTTCACAATGGACATAAATCAGCCACACCATTCAATGTATGTCACATATGGAGACAAGAGGATAGCAGATTTGGACCTATGGCATAAACCAATAGGTCACATCAACCTACAAAAGCTCAAGGACATGAAAAGGAGGAGCTTGGTAAGAGGCCTACCAAATTTTACATCTAAAATGTTGCATGAAATTTGTGTAGCTTGCCAACAAGGAAAACAATCAAGGCTGCCCTTCAAGCAGAGTACCTATGTAAGTGCAAATGTTTTAGACCTCATTCACACGGATGTTTGGGGTCCAACAAGAGAAGAATCCCTTGCTGGAAATAGGTATTTTGTAACCTTCATTGATGACTTTTCAAGAAAAGTGTGGTTGTATTGCATTAGAAACAAATCAGATGTGTTCCACTACTTCAAGAAATTCAAAGCACAGGTGGAGAAGGAATCTGGCAAGTTTATCAAAACTTTGAGATCCGATGGAGGGGGAGAGTACTTCTCCCATGAATTTTCTGAATTTTTGCAGGTCAATGGCATCAAAAGAAAATTTACATGCAGGTATACCCCTCAAGAAAATAGGGTAGCAGAGAGAAAGAACAGACACATAGCAGAGGTAGCAAGGTGTATGCTCAACGAAATGAATATGCCGCATTGTTATTGGGGAGAGGCTACATATACAGCCACATACATCATGAATAGATGTCCTACATCAGGTATACATCATCTAACCCCCGAGGAAGCATGGAGTGGAAGAAAACCTTGCATTTCACATCTTAGAGTCTTTGGTTGTATATGCTATGTACATGTACCTCAAGAGTTGAGGTGAAAGTTAGATGCCAAATCTGAAAGGTGTATTTTTTTGGGATATTCTATGGAACAAAAGGGGTATAAATGCTATAATCCCATCACCAAGGAGCCGAAGGTAAGTAGGGATGTTGTCTTTGATGAGTTGAAGCCTTGGTATGCATGCACAAGTCCATTGCAGGTTGAAGACATAGGTGAGACAGATTTGAAGAATGATGATAGAGTTCAAGAAAGCATGGATTTGAGTGGTCCAAGCAACTCATGCAACACAAGGACACCCTCACCATGGAGTGGAACGCTTAGGGAAAGAGAGACCAGCTCTGAAGAAAGCAAAGTCAAAGGCAAAGAGAAGATTTCAGTTGAAGAAGGAAGCTATGTGGACGAGAGCATGTTGGAAGATGAAGAGATAGAAGAAGTTCAAACTCTAGGAGTGGCCAAACAAAGAAAGAAGATGGCAACCACACCTAAAGGAAGTGAAAGAAGGTCTTCAAGAGTAAGATATCTAGTACAAAGGTTAAGATATGATAATTTCATTGCAAAGCATTATGCATACATGACTCAGGTAATCAAGGACAAAGAACCAACTAGTTATGAAGAAGCTAAGGATTGCAAGGAATGGCAAGAGGCAATGAAGGAGGAGCTCAAAGCACTTGATGAGAACCATACTTGGAGCTTGGTACCAGCTCAAGAAAGCATGAAGGTGATAGGTAATAAGTGGGTTTACAAAATTAAAAGAAATTCAGATGGTTCCATTGCTAGGTACAAAGCAAGGTTGGTGGCGAAAGGCTTCTCCCAAAGCTACAGGATAGATTATGATGAAACTTTCAGCCCCGTAGCCAAGATGCCAACAATTAGGACTTTGATTGTAGTGGCCACATCAAGGAAATGGAGCTTATATCAGTTGGATGTGAAGAATGCCTTCCTCAATGGAGAGCTTGAAGAAGTAGTCTACATGAGCCAACCTCAAGGATTTGCTAGTATGAGGTACCCAAATCATGTTTTCAAGCTAAGGAAAGCACTATATGGACTAAAGCAAGCCGCAAGGGCCTGGAATCAGAGGTTAGTGGATTATTTATCAAGTTGTGGATACAAAGAAAGTGTTGGAGATCCATCACTTTACATGAAGAAGCAAGGAGACAAGACGGTATACATATGCATCTATGTGGACGATTTGATCATCACAGGAACTGATATTGCAGGTATTAAAGATATCAAATCAAAGCTAGGGAAGGAGTTCAAGATATGTGATCTTGGAACACTAAATTACTTCTTGGGAATAGAGGTAATCTATGCACACAATGGCATCTTCTTGATTCAAAGAAAATACTTGTTGGATGTGCTATACAGGTTTGGTATGAGTGGTTGTAAGCCTCTTTCTCAGCCCATGGAGCCCAATACAAAGTTGGCTGCAGGTCAAGGAGAGGCTATACAAGATATTACACTATATAGAAGCATAATTGGTTCATTAATTTATGCTACATTCACTAGACCTGATCTTGCATATGTAGTAGGTGTTCTTCTCAATTTTTGCATGCACCTACTCATGATCATCTTATGGCGGCAAGAAAGGTGCTTTGTTACATCAAGAACACCATCAAACAAGGTCTATTTTACTCATATGATGCTGATCTAAGTGTCAAAGGATATAGTGATGCTGATTGGGCAGGTAGCAAGGATGATCGAAGGAGTACATCGGGTTATGTTTTCATGATAGGTACAAAAGTGATCTCTTGGAGCTCTAAGAAGCAACCCACTGTTGCTCTTTCATCCACAGAGGCTGAGTACAGAGGTTTAGCATTGGCTACATGTGAGCTATTATGGCTTAAGAAGCTACTTAAGGACTTGGAAGTAGAACTGGAGGAGTTTCCTCTTTATGGAGACAACATTTCAAGCATCTATCTAGCTAACAATCCCATGTTTCATGCAAGGAGCAAGCACATAGAGGTTCATTACCATTTCGTTAGAGAAAAGGTGATGGCAAAAGAGCTAGATATAAGGTATGTGAACACTAAAATGCAGGTTGCAGACATGATGACAAAGTTTCTTGAAGTTACAAAGCTTGGAGGATTCAAGGAAGCTATCAACATAAGAGACATAGGCTAAAGCAACAAAGGAAAAGAATTGAGCTTGAGGGGGAGTGTTGAAAGTTTTTCAAGCTCAAGAGTGTGGGAACATGCCCCAAATTGAACCTTCCACATCATCCACAATCAAAGGAGGCTGATTTCCACGAGTTGAAGGCATCCAATTATGCCCATAATGGAAAGAAGTTGATTAGAGAAGATTTAGCTCACCTCTTGATGTGATTGGACCTCACTTTTGACATGTATATGCTTTTGATTGGTTAAAGAGGTTAGTATGTGTAACATAATCCTGGTAGGAGATGGTTGAACTACACCCTAAGAGAGAGGATTAGGAAGTAATCCTCAACCATGGCTTTTGGGGCAAGTGGTTAGCCCATCACATTCCTAACCAAGAGGTTGTGAGTTCAATTCCTTACATTGGTATCAGAGCCTAGGAAGTAGGCTTGGGCAAAGTGGAATGACCCAATGGCCTCTAAAAAAGGCGCTTGGGCACTCTACCATGTGAAAGGGTAGGAATTGTGGAAGGAGCGCGCGTCGGCTTCAAGGATGGACCTTACAATGATTGGGGTGTATCTCCCAATCCGTAGGTCAGATTGAGGCGTGTAATATACCGTTGGAAAGCTCTCGGAACGAACTTTCCAATGAGCTAGCTTGGAAGTGTGAATTCCTTGGAAATCCTTGGGTGGCACTTGATTGAGTGTTCAAGATACCAAGCATGGGTGAGAACAAGGTTCAAGACACCAAGGTTGAGAGCAAGGGTTCAAGAGACCAAGGTTGCGAACAAGGTTCAAGAAACTGTGCGAGGTTGAGGAACATCAATTCAAGGGCACCTAGGGAGTTCAAGGGACTGATCACCGAGGCTAGAGGGATACAAGAGTAGATCATTGAGGACAATGATCGACCAAGGGGGGAAGAATGTAACATAATCCTGGTAGGAGATGGTTGAACTACACCCTAAGAGAGAGGATTAGGAAGTAATCCTCAACCATGGCTTTTGGGGCAAGTGGTTAGCCCATCACATTCCTAACCAAGAGGTTGTGAGTTCAATTCCTTACAGTATGTGGTCTTTAAAACCTCTAATGAGTTGTATTATGACTTAGAGTCGTAGAAATACGTGCCGAAGCTGCCCCCTTGCTTAAGCACACCCCCTACTAGCTGTTCTCTGCATATTTTGCAAAAATTTCACTTTTACACACTCTATCTATCTAGATGTTTTTGGCAGACCCCCCGGTCTTGTAATTGTTGTTTCTCCTTCATCCGGAATCCATTTGCAATGATTTTTGTTTTGTTGGAAAGCATATAAGTTCTACTATGTTTGGTATAACTCTCACGTTCAGTTCATGCACATGTGCAAAGAAATGTCTAGAAGAATGTCTATCTAGTTAGCTCATACTCTGTGAAGAGATCAAGTTGTCTGTTTTGTTGCAGCTGGGTGAGGCATCATCCGGTATCCAAATGGAGTGATTTTACTCTCATTTAAAAGCTCTTAAAGTCTAGTTTATGCGTGAAAAAATCCATTTTCAGTCTCTGCATATACTCAAAGAAACTCAGAAAATACAGAGCCTATGTCTGAAAAATTTCAGGATCCTAGGAGGGTTCATTTGCTTTTGTTGTGCACATAGGAGTGTTTATCCTCCAACACAAATGACCCTTTTGTTGAAGAGATGAAGAGCCTTCTTTCAAGGAGGGTTTGGCAATCCTACAGGGTGATACCCTTGCATCATTATGATGTCCATCACACACGTTACCTAGGAAATGTCCTTGATCTCTCTGACAGCAACAGTGCAAAAACATGTTGGCTTTTAGTGTAGGGTGCGCTCATACACTTCTATCCCATGTCCCTCTATAGAGCTTACATTTGTGCTCCAATCCCAATCATCTAGATAAGTGTTTGCTTTTGTCAAAACGCTTCAAAATGGTGCAATCAAGATAGACAACACTTCCATAACTCTAAAATAGTTTCATACCCACAATCAAGAAGTAAGTTCACTTAAAAAGCATGGAAAAGCACAAACATGGTTTTTTCAAAAAGAGAGCTCCAACTACATTCAGCCAATAAGTTTTTGTGCAACTGAAGTCTTTGATTTTATGTATGCTTCTCCAAAAACCAATCCCTTTTCTTTTTACTTTGAAAATCTCTTAAAAATAGAAAAGAAGCAACTCTAATAAAATTCTTTCTTGCTGATTATTTGAGGGAAGAATCTTCTATTCAACACAATGAAATGCTAAGAAACCTTCGAGTATATACAAATCTTCTTGGCTATAAAATTTAATGGCATTTTTATAATGACTGGTAAAAAATACAAGTGTAACTCAGCTAAGAATGAATAAACTCAAACTAACTTTGAAAACATTTGGGGATCTCACCATAGCTAAGTAGCACTTAGTCTTAGTATCTTGCTATATCTTCTCTAGATCTAGTTGTGGCTGCACCTCTCCCTTATGTTGATATATTTAGGTAGTGATGTGTGTGAACACACAAGGACTGTTGGGGCACTTTTTTTCCTTTTTAGGAGGTTTTTCCCCCCGGCTTGTATATACGCCTATTGCCCTAATGGCCTACTTATCTTTGTACATTCTCTAATAATACATTTAGTGTTGTGTGTTGTGCTCAAAGCTTCTTCTTCTTCCTTGTGTTATTCGCGTGCTTCTGTAGACATCTAACTCTAACAATTGGTATCAGAGCATGTTGCCACTTCATCTAGGGCATCGTCCACACTCCTCTGGTTGCAATCTCAGAATCACAAGAAATTTGGTACGTATACTCAAGGTGTTTCAGAGATCAAAACAGCTTCGCTTTATGGTATCAAAATCGCAATCTGAGCTCATTTCCGCCTCTGAACGCACTATCGCAATGCTTGTGCGGGCTATTTCGTCTTCCTGTGCCAAAGGTATATACTAGTTTTGGTTCGCCATTATAAGCGTCTCGAAGTCTGCTACACATCTAGCATAATTCATCTGGGTAATTCTATTCAACTTTTTGAGATACAATCAATTTTTTGCATCAAGGTATTTTAGTCACTGGTCATGGCTGAAAGTAGTGATGTATTCCGTATGTTGGTTGTTGAGGATACGTTGGATGTTACCAACTACCCATTATGGGCTTATATGATGCGACATGTTTTGGTTGCAAAAGGACTCGGGAACATTGTGCAGGGTGTTGAAAAACGTCCCATCACACCTGCAATTGTTACAACTGCAAGTACAGGAGCTGATGCAGAAGGTGTCGAAGATGATGATATTTTGCATATTCGTGTTTGTGCTATGGTTTCTGTTGCACCTATTGTAGAGCAGATTCGTTGGGATGGCAAAGATGCTCAGGCACATTCATTGATAGCTTTGTGTGTCAAACGTGC
This sequence comes from Ceratopteris richardii, assembly GCA_020310875.1. NCBI lineage: Eukaryota > Viridiplantae > Streptophyta > Polypodiopsida > Polypodiales > Pteridaceae > Ceratopteris > Ceratopteris richardii. The sequence continues at coordinate 76,731,509 of CM035420.1, read as the reverse complement.
CATGATTCCTCACATTCGCTCTTGCAAAATAGCTAAGGATGCTTGGGATACACTTACCACATTGTACGAAGCTGGGAATCAGGCTCATGTTGCTTACCTCCAAAAACAATTGGAGAGTGAGCACATAAATGAAGGTGACTCTATGGACAATTTTCTAACAAAGATCAAAGACTTCAAGGAACATTTTATTTTTGCTAATGAGGTTATACAAGATAGCTCACTTGTGTAGACCGTTATGAATTTTGATTCTACTCTTCGATTGATGATGAAAGGCAATCCAAATGCCTTGTCATTTGAGGAGTCAGTCTCTATTCTAATGCAAGAAGATCAGTTGAGTTAGAACATGTCCATTATGCATGTTGCAGATCAAGCTTCTCTGGCTAGTCAGAAGGGCAAAGGAAAATGGAGCTCTTCAAGTAGTAAGAAGAAATCCGCAAATGCTGCACATTTGAAGAAGGAAGACAAAGATGAGAAGAAATATGAAAAGCACAAGTATTATAAAGGAAATGATTGTATCATAAAGAACTGTCCCAAACAGGCTGCTAAAAAGGCAAAGAAGAAAGAGGTTGGAATGGTTGTTGCAGAGGCCTCTACACCAAAAACCAAGTCTGCTAATCTTGTGCAAGAAGAAGAATGGACGTTTACTATTGTTTGCTGTTTTGACCCATCTTCTCATGAGCAATGCATGTCTGCAATAGTCTCAGATGTTTGGTACTTTGATAGTGGGGCGACCAAACATATTACGTCATAGTTTAGTTTCTTCTCTTCACTCGAGCCTGGCCCTACAGGGAATATTGTTACATGCACAAGCAACTCCTCTTATCCTATTATGGGAGTTGGTAAGATCATTTTGACTACTGCTGATGGTAGTTCTTTCACTTTGTCAGATGCTTTGTTTGTGCCAAGGATCAAGAAAAATCCGGTATCAGTTTTTGCATTAGCCAAGATTGGCTTGGTTGTGAAATTTGTTGATGACAGATGTACAGCTCATGATGTGTCAAATGGCCACATGATTATTACTTCTCGCATTTTATGTCGTGGGTTAAGCTCATAGACTATGAAAGATCTGTAAATGATTTTGCATGTGCACTACATGATTCTCAAGCTATGTCAGATGCAAAGCTTTTGCATGCATGCTTTGGTCATCTGAATTTTGCTAGTTTGCTACGCCTGTAGAAATCTGAAATGGTGTCCTCTTTTCCCAAACTTGAGGCACCTAGAAAACATGTTTGTGAAGGTTGTATTTTGAGCAAAATGCAGCGTTCCTCCTTTCCAAAAGATGGTTAAGTTTGGGCTACTTAGAAATTGCCGCTTGTACATAGTGATGTTTGTGGTCCTATGCAGACACCTTCTTTTGGAAATTATCTTTGCTTTGTGACTTTCATTGATGATTTCTCCAAGCATGCATGGGTATATCCATTGAAGGCAAAGTTTGAAGTGTTCATGTGCTTCAAAAAATTTTTGGTTTTGGTTGAAAATCTGTCAGCATGTAAAATGGGCACCCTCCGTTCTGATTGGGGGGGAGGGGGGAGGAATATATGTCTTCTGATTTTAATGCATTTCTAGCTAAACATGGGATAAAAACCAGTGTATAGTGTTGTATACACCTCAACAGAATGGAGTTGCTGAACGAAAGAACAGGTCACTCATGGAGACGGCAAGGTGTATGGTCAAGAGTGAGGCTTTACCACATAGTTTCTGGCTTGAGGTTGTCATGTGTGTAGCATATGTACTTAATAGGTGTCCCACTAAAGAACTGCAGTCTATCACTCCATATGAGGCTTGGCTTGATCGCAAGCCATCTGTTGCTCATCTACATGTTTTTTGTTGTTTTGCATATGCATTAGTGCCTGAACAACATCGTAGAAAATTTGATGATAAAGCAGTAAAATGTATTTTTGTTGGGTACAGTTCTGAAAGTAAAGGATATCGTCTGCATCAGCCACAGACTAAAAATATTCTGGTTAGCCGTGATGTTGTTTTTGTGGAAGATGCTATTCAGCCATTGCTTTCATGTACTAAGGAGACATATGTTAGCTCCAAAGACGAATGATACTTTGCTGCCTCTTTTTATAGGTGGACAATCTAGTGTTGGTCCTAATGAGGCAACTTCTCAGCCTTTGCAGGTTTCATGTGATGATGTAGATCATTCCATTTTTTATGCAAATTTACATGAAGCACTTGTTGATGAGAGAGCTCATATTGAATAGGCAAGAACTATGCCAAAATGGCTAGTACAGACTTTGCAAGATAGCAAATTAGATGCACCTCTGTCATATCATACTTGTTCAGGCCCTCATAGTGCCTCTTTTGCATCAGATTGCTATGCTATGGTTGCATCTAGTCTTTGTGATCAGACTGAGCCTGTTTTGTTTGATGAAGCACAAAATTCAAAAAATTGGATGGCTGCTATGCAATCTGAATATGATGCTATAATGAAGAATGGTACTTAGTCTTTATGTAACTTTCCTCCTGGAAAGAAAGCCATTGGCACTAAGTGGGTATACAAGCTGAAGCATAAACCTGATGGTACAGTTGACAGGTATAAGGCGTATTGCAAAGGGTTATGCACAGGAAAGAGGCATTGATTTTGATGAAACATTTGCTCATACTTGCCAAATGACTACTGTTCATAGCATTTGTGCATTTGCAGCCTATCATGGTTGGAATGTATAATAGTTGGACATTAAAACAGCATTTTTGAATGGCGACTTGCATGAAGAAGTGTATGTTTGTTAGCCGCGTGGCTTTGTGTAGAAAGGGCATGAGAACTAGGTGTGCAGGTTAAAGAAGGCATTATATGGCTTAAAGCAAGCACCACGTGCTTGATATGAAAAGATACATGCCTATCTGATTGCACATGGTTTTGAGAACAGTCCAACTAAAAGCACCTTATATGTTAAGCATGCTAATCATGTACTTTTGATCATTGTGGTTTATGTTGATGACATGCTGCTCATTGGTCCTCATGAGAGGCATATTGCTGATTTTAAGGCTGATTTACATGCCTCATTTGAGATTCTTATTTGGGGCATTTACATCACTATTTGGGCATTCAGTTCATGCACGCTGATGGTGGAATGTATTTGTGTCAAATGAGATATATTGACACATTATTGCAGCGTTTTGGCCTTGAAGACTATAAGCCTATTGCCACTCCTATGGAGACAAGTTTACGATTGAGTCTCCAGGATGTTGGAGATGTGTTTGATGTTGTTCTATATCAGCAGGCTATTGGATGCTTGATTTACTTATGCATTACTCGGCCATATATTTGGTTTGTTGTCTCACAGATGACCAGGTTTATGCATTGCCCAAGTGTCAAGCATTGGCAGCGGTTAAGCGTATCTTTCGCTACTTGAGTGGTACTTGGCTACTTGGGTGGTTTTCTCCCAAGGGGGGATCACTACTGCCAGATTTGCATGCTTTTTCTGACTCTCTCTGGGCCGGTTGCTATGACACTCATGTGTCCACTAGTGGCTTTTGCTTCATGCTTGGTAGCTCATGTATATCTTGATTGAGCAAGAAGCAGCCTACTATGGCCACTTCCCGTTGTGAGGCTGAGTATAGGGCAGCTTTCACAGCTACTGTTGAGTGTGTGTGGCTCAGAAGCCTTATGGCTGATTTGGGTGTTGGCCAGTCTTCTGCCACCACCATCTTCATTGATAGTCAAAGCGCATTGGCAGTTGCCAGGAACCCTGTGTTCCATGCTTGCACTAAGCACATTGAGGTGCATTATCATTATGTCAGGGAGAGATTCTCTGGGGAGATCAGCTTGGCATATGTGCCCATGCAGGAGAACATTGGAGACCTTTTCATGAAGGCTCTACCTCAGGAAAAGTTTGAAGCTTTTCGCAAAGCTTTGGGCTTACTTCCTTTTGTGGATTGATTCCACATAGCTTTGCACTTCCTTATACATGAGTACCAGCTCCTTGTTCATCGCATCACTCCCAGGGGGATTTGTTGATATATTTAGGTAGTGATGTGTGTGAACATAGTTGGACGGTCAGGTCACTTTTTTTCCTCTTTAGGAGGTTTTTTTCCCTCGGCTTGTATATACGCCTATTTCCCTAATGGGCTACTTATCTTTGTACATTCTCTAGTAATACATTCAGTATTGTGTGTTGTGCTCCAAGCTTCTTCTTCTTCCTTGTGCTGTTCGTGTGCTTCTGCAGACATCTAACTCCAACACCTTACAATGCTGCTCCTCACACATCCAACAAGACAAAAAGGAAAAAAAAAAGAAAGAAACAAAATTTAAAAAAAAAGGAAAAGAAAAAGAAAAGGGAAAATAAACGAAAATAGATGAGCCCAAGAGAGGTGCACTCCTTACATGGGGAGGAGGAAAATGTAAAATAAGAAAAATGAAGATAAATAAATCCATGTGTGCATTGTAGGCACAAAAGGCTCGGTTGGTGGATTAAGTCAAGCGTTTGCAATATGGCACAACACAATTGACATAAGAAGCCACTTAATCATGTTTGATTATCAAGCTACAAGATGGAGTAGCTAGTGCACTTACAGGGATAACTCAAATCACTCTTCTTTAAAATCAACATTATTCATCTCATAAAAACAAATCACAAATGTTTATCATATCATCTACTCGCTAATAACAAATTCATCATGTTCATTATGCACACTTGATTATACCCATGTGGTACAACATATCAAAAAAAAATCAAGGGATTGAATCCATCTAGTCTTTTTCAGTTTATGATATTTGTCACTCTTAAAAAATGTGTTCTTCTAAGTTGTCATCTTCACCATCATGTTGTCTACTTCATCCTCTCCATGGATAGTGCTCACAACCTTCTTCTAATTAGATCATAGATGGGACATCACAATCTTTTTCTCATCAAATCATAGATTGGCTGCAAGGAAAATATTAGCCAAAAAACATACATAAGTACATTTATCAAAAGCAAAAACACACACTTCTTTATTACTATTTTCTTTCAATATTTCTTACATGCATAAAACTTAGTCACATGCACACTTACACACACTCACATATACATGCTCACATGCATTTACTCATACTCTCATACATGCATTCATCTCTCTCACTCATGCACATGCACTCTCTCTCTCATGCATGCACACTCTTACACATTCATGCATACTCACTCTCACTCATGCACATGCACTCATGCACACACATACATACACTCTCCACATGCATGCACATACACACTCACATTCATTCACTCACATGCATGCTCTCACTCTCACATGCATGCATTCACATAAAATGCAAACAAAATCTCTCTCTCTCTCTCTCTCTCTCTCTCCCCCTCTACCATCAGGATGTGCTCTACTTATCTCTAAGTCGATTGTGTGTTCTCTTGATTCAGTCATCTCTGTGCGCATCAACAACCATGGGGGAGATGGGCGAGGAATTAGGTATCTCTCTCTCTCTCTCTTTCTCTCTCTCTCTCTCTCTCTCTCTCTACCATGCGCGATGTGCCTATCTACAATCGAAAGGAAGGAGGCTCCTCTTTCCTTCTCTCTCTCTCTCTCTCCACCATGAGTCTCTGAGCGTCAGTGCAATTTTTTGTAGCCGTCTGATCCCCCCTCCTCTCTCTCTCTCTTGTATCAGCTACATATTCTTGTACTATTTCCCTTATGTGGTTATTCTTGTAATAAGAAGTATATTTCCAAAATATTTTCTAGTGAAGTCAGAGAGCACAATCCAGTGCCCCTGTGACATTTTTGGCAAGACAACCTTCATCAAGACCAACCACCATGGATTCCCTATGCAAGGAGATCCAATCTACCATAAAGGACTTGATCGAACATGTCCAAGAGATGAAAACATTGCGACAACAAGATGATCGATCAGTTTCAAGCTATGCCTTGAATATCAAGATGTTGTTTTGTGGAACTACATATCAAGAAGACTACATGGCTAATCAGTTTCGAAGTGGCCTCAATCTTGAAGTCAAATATTTCTTGCTATCCATTCCCCAACATTTCATCAAAAACCACATCTCTACTCACCTTCACTTATTGTGTGAGTGGGTTATAACATTTATACCCCGTTTGCTCAAGGAAGTACCCAATGAAGATACATTTTTCTACTTTTGCATCAAGCTTCATCCTCAATTCATTTAGAACATTTACATATGCAACACAACCAAATACTTTCATATGTGATAAGTTTGGCTTTTTACCTATAAACTTCTCTTCAAGTGTAACTTGATGTACAATAGTAGTCAGAGTTCTGTTCATGATGTATACAACAGTATGCATAGCTTTTGCCTAATAACACTAAGGCATATTCTTTTCAGCCATCAAAGCTCTTGATTTTTGCAATATGTCTATTTTTGCGTTTAATGATGCCACTCTGTTGTGGTGTGTACCTACATGAAAATTGACGTCAAAATCCATGAATTTTAAGAAAATTGTTCAGCTCATTTGACATGTATTCACCTCCTCCATCAGACCTTAATGTCTGAATATACTTTCCTGTCTCCGTTTTCACCATAGCCTTAAAATTATGGAAGTGAGTGAACACCTAACTCTTCTCTTTCATGAAGTATACCCATACTTTTCGTGTATGGTCATCAATGAAAGTAACATAAACTTGCAACCACCCATGGATGTGGTCTTTGTAGGACCCCAAACATTTGTATGTACTATTTCTAGCACAATCTCACTAAGATGCTTGTCATGCAAAAACGATGATCTTGACTGTTTACCAAATTGACATGCTGCACATACCTTTTGCATCTCTGCAGCCTTGAAATTTGGTAGTCCATGGACAACCTCCTTTGACTGCATCAATTTCAACCTCTGCAAATTTGCCTGTCCAATCTATTTGTGCCACTTCTTGTCCTCCATAGATATATATTTCTTGTATGCTCGATAGGATGTGATATGTCATCACCTATTTCAACATATCTAGGAGATGGCAATTTCTGCAAACTACTAAACCATTCTGCGTGACTGGTCATGTGATTTGAAGCACCTGAATCAACATACCAAACAATACCATTTGATTTTGAAACATCAACAGACATCGTATTCATCATATGATGTTGAACCATGAATAACTTCTTAGAATCATCGGCACTTGTGGATGCATAGTTGTTTTGTTGCCTTATATTATTTTGATTCTTCAACCTGCAATCACGTTCAAAGTGTCCAAGTTTACCACAATTCCAACATCCTTTACTATCATTACTTCAATCATTTCTTTGGAAAATTTTGCAACCTCTTTGGGTCCCCTGCCTTGGTTATTCTGTCCTCTATTGCTTGGTCTTGGTTATTCTGTCCTCTTTCGTTTTTGAAGCCTCTATCTCTTCCTTTGCTAGCGTAGAATACCTACTCAGAACTAGGTTTTCCTTGGGAGTTTGAATCATCACCAAGATTCTTTTCTTCAATAATTAGCATGGATACTAGATCAGCAAAATTTGATATATTTTCCATGGTCTGTATAGGAGTTCTGAACTGCTTATATTCATCTCCTAAACCACAAAGGCACACTTCTACCTTATCATCATCATTTACATTCACATCAATAGATGCAAGTGACTCACACGTGATGTAATATCTAGACACCTTTCCATCTGCATTTCTTTTTGTTTTATACACCCATCTACATCCAATTCCTTCTAATTTCTTGGTCTAGGTACCAGGTCCATGTATTATTCTCAATTAGAGCATCATGCTCTTCTTTCATTGATTTTTCCGAATTCTCTTTAGCTTTAGCTTCTGCATATGTTGATGGATCTTTCATTGATTTTTCCGAATTCTCTTTGGCTTTAGCTTTTGCATATGTTGATGGATCTTCATCTGTCTTCAATATGTATGCATAGTCTTCGGTTGTGTCATAGCTATACCTTATAGGTGGCTTTGTTTCCATTGATGACCTTCTTATCTCTACACTCCTTGAAGTCTTTGCCTCATCATACCTTGGATCAAATCTTGGTCTATCTTCATCTCCATCTTTATCATCACTTTCATCTTCATATACTTGCATCTTTGATTTTCCTTTACTTGTCTTCATGACTTCTTCAAAATCTGTGTGAATATTATTTGAACTTGTATACCATGTCTTTTGTTCTTCGAATGTCGCATCTTTAGAAACAAGAAATCGTTTTGTGGATGGACTCCACAACCTGTAACTCTTTTGATTATCATCATATCCTATGAAGACATACTTCTCTGCTTTAGGTTTTAGCTTATGTTGTTAGCAGCGGGTTTGGTCGAACTATTCTTGTAATCATTATTCTTGTAATAACTAAGGTACCAAGAGTTTCCGAAAAATTGTAATTTCTGTATCTTTCTATTTTGGAGGTTCCAAATGGTGTGAAGCCCTTAAAACTTACCCCTTTCTTACGAAGTACGGTGTTAAGTTATGCAAAAGCAGATTCCAAAAGCAACAATTATGAAACGAATAGATACGTAGAGTGGTGAAGATCGAAGTCTGGAAATGGAAGTCAGATTGTACTATGCTACTGTAATGTAAAGGATAGTTTATTCTGAACTCAGAGTCTATTTATTATGAAGTTAAGATTTTGGATACATCGTGTTTATGGATTGTTCTGTCTGCACTCATTTACATTGAAGTAAAGGAATAGAAATGCATGTTTACGAGTATTTATATTCGTAAATCCCCATTTCTGAACCTGTATATAGTGTACTATTAGTCTATCGGTGATAAGTATGCAAACATATGGTGACCACGATGGGATGGGGTAACAGAGCACCACATTAAGTAGATTGATGCCGGTATGAAGCGGCAAGGATTATTTACAAAAGCCTCATCATCTTGATTATCTAGATGACTTCATGCAATAGACACTCACAACATTGAAGTTGGAAGATATTCCTCTTGAGGAAGCAATCACTATTATAGAAAAAGTACACTTTTTGGGTGGAAACTGGAGTTTTACCCCCCAAGCTTTTAAAGGACCTAGTCTTTGAGTGGAAGGATGTAAACTAGCTAAAGTATTTTTGCACGGGGAATTCAGCGAGACCAACCAGCAAAACCACTTGTAGGAAGAGGAATACCTTGTAGAAGAAGGTCAAAGCAGTGGCAATGTAACCTTGCGAGAATTGCAGTTAGCTTTAATACCCTTACCTCAAACTACTACCCTACAGACGCTTGGTAACTTGATCGCGAACAGGCACCCACTACAGTGCTAAACTATACTCATTTTTATGGGTGAGTGGATGAAGATCCAGACGTGCACGTACAGACATTTAAGAATCAGTACTTATGTAATCATCGTAATCTACATGATAATTGGCACAAATTTCAGGGGTTTCAAGCCACATTAGTCGGTGATGCAGTCAAATGGCTTATTCAATACTCTCCCGATTACTTTTCCACATATGATGAGTTGAAGGCAGCATTTTGGAGTTACATTCTTCACTTCAATATATGTTGCAGAAAGGGACGGTCGAGCAGTATGCATCAGATTTTAGATCCACACTGTGACAATTTCTGGCAGATAAGTGTCCTATAGAGGAAATCTTATTTGTGGACGGATTGCAGCCATCCATTAAAGAAAAGATCTATATGCACACCCTTGAACAATCCTGTACATTAGATAAGATAATTGACTTAGCAATCCGTATGGATCAGAAGATGCAGTTTGCCAATTTCAGCTTGGAGAAGACTAATTTGGTATTCAAGAAGGGTGCAATCCTAGAAAATCAATTGTATCGCCTATGGTGCAAGAATGCGGGCCATATTACCACTAATTGTGTGCTTAATCAGGTCTTTTGTCCTATTTGTAACAAAACTAATCACAGTCTGGAGAAATATTGCTTTAATGCGCAAAATACCTTGGTGGCTACTATGCAAGTAGAAGAACCTTCTTGGAAAGATAATTTAAATGGGTATAAGCACCAAGTTGTTAATAGACAATGGCCAAATAGTCAGGATGCTAGACTGGGAGGACCCTCTCAATATTCAGATTCCCATAAATTTTCAGAACATTGGCGTGGTTTCTACCAAAATAGACAAGAATTTGCTAGAGGATGGAGATTCCAACAACCTGGGCTCCACGATCCTGGTAATTGTCCAATTCAGTGTCAGTTTTGTCCGAAATGTGGTGACTTTGGAATGTTTGGAGCCGAAAGCAGCAGTAGTCACTCGATCTTAGAAAGAGTATTCCAATGGACCAAAAATGGATTACTTATCTCCTGTAGAACAAAAACAAACTTTGACGAAGGTAGTACAAAGGGCTACGGAGTACCCGCTGCACTATGTGAACTCTCCACTATTCCTAGTAGAATCTTCCGGACAAGATCGTATAAGAAGTACAACTGGTACAGAAAGACGGGAGCTCGCAAGAGCCATCAATTGGTATCGACCTACGTAGAGATTTTGCACAAAAACGAAGTATAAAAGGATGAAAACAAGGGTATAATGATTATGAATCATCAGTGAATAGAAAGTATTGTGAAATTCTACAGGAATCACACATTAAATTATCTTTAGGGGCATTGCTGGAATTAATCCCCGCATTTCACAATTGCTACAACAATTGGAAAACAAATATATACCTTCTGACAATCCAAAACCCTCAGTTTCAACGGTACGGAATGTGCCAGACCGAATCGTGGATTATGCGGTACCCATGATCACCGTGCAATATAAAAATAAAGTAATTCCAAAAGTTTTGATTGATGGGGGTTCTAGTATTAATATTGCATCTACCACCACGTGTAAACAAATGGATTGGAATAGTATTGACCTCTCTCCTTTCTTTGTTTGGATGGCAGAACAATCAAGGGTACAACCAGTAGGGCTGGTTAAAGATATCCCTATTCGGATTGCATAAGTTCTCTTTAACATGTGGTACTGGAACTGAAGAGGAACAATTTAGATTACAATTTATTATTGGGTCAGCCATGGTTGTGCAATGCTAAAGTGTTGATATATTTAGGTAGTGATGTGTTCACACACTCTAAGACCGTCGGGGCAATTTTTCCCGCTTTAGGAGGTTTTTTCCACCAGTTTTTGCCCTAATGGGCTACTTATCTTTGTACATTCTCTACTAATACATTCAATATTGTGTGTTCTGCTACAAGATTCTTCTTCTTCCTTGTGCTGTTTGCATGCTTCCATAGACATCTAACTCCAAAAATTGGTATCACAGCAGGTCACCGCTTCATCTAGGGCATCATCGACACTCCGTTTGCAATCTCAGAATCGAACGAATTTTGGTGAGCATACTCAACATGTTTCCAAGATTAAAACAGCTTCAATTTGTGGTGTCGAATCACGATCTGAGCTCGTTTCGGCCTTCAAATGCACTACTGCAGTGCTTGTGCAGGCTATTTCATCTTTTTGTGCCAAAGGTATATACATGTTTCGGTTCGCCAGTATAAGCATTTCAAAGTCTATTACAAGTTTAGCAAGACTCGTTTGGGCAGTTCTGTTCAACTTTTTGAAATACAGTCAATTTTTTGCATCAAGGTATTTTAGTCACTAGCCATGGCTGACAGCAATGATGTATTCCGTATGTTGGGTGTTGAGGATAAGTTGGATGGTACCAACTACCCATTGTGGGCTTATATGATGCGACATGTATTGGTTGCAAAAGGACTGTGGAACATTGTGTAGGGTGTTGAAAAATGTCCTATGACGCCTGCAACTGTTACAACTGCAGGTACTGAAGCTGATGCAGAAGGTGTCGAAGATGATGATGTTCTGCATATTCATGATCCTGTTGTGGTTTCTACTGCACCTACTGTAGAGCAAATTCATTGGGATGGCAGAGATGCCCAGGCACATGCATTGATAGCTTTGTCTATCAAACGTGCCATCATTCCTCACATATGCTCTTGTAGAATAGCTAAGAATGCTTGGGATACCTTACCACATTGTATCAAGCTAGGAATGAGGCTCGTGTTTCTTACCTCTGAAAACAATTGGAGAGTGAGCACATGAATGAAGGTGATTCCATGGACAATTTTCTAACAAAGATCAAAGACTTGAAGCAATTTCTGCTGATGAGGTTATACCAGATAGCTCACTTGTGCAGAATGTTCTAAATGGTCTTCCTGATTCATATCAGAGTTTTGCTTCTACTCTTCGATTGATGATGAAAGGCAATCCAAATGCCTTTTCATTTGAGGAGTTAGTCTTTGTTCTGTTGTAGGAGGATCAGTCTAGGTAGAATAGGTCCATTATGCGTGTTGCAGATCAAGCTTTCTTGGCTAGTCAGAAGGGCAAAGGAAAATGGAGCTCTTCTACTAGTAAGCAAAAATCTGCAAATGCTCCACATTCGAAGAACAAAGATAAAGATGAGAAAAAATCAAAAAAGCAGAAGTTGTTTTGCAAGTATTGTAAGGGAATGATCATATCATAAAGAACTGTCCAAAACTGGCTGCTAAAGAGGCAAAGAAGAAAGAGGCTAGAATGGTTGTTGCAGAAGCCTCTACACCAAAAATAGAGTTTGCTAATCTTATGCAGGAAGAAGAATGGGCGTTTACTACTGTTTGCAGTTTTGACCCATCTTCTCATGAGCAGTGCATGTCTGCAGTAGACTCAGATGTTTGGTACTTTGACAGTGGGGTGACCAAAAATATTACCTCATAGTGTAGTTTCTTCTCTTCACTCGAGTCTGCCCCTACAGGGAATATATTATTACATGCACAAACAACTCCTCTTATCCTGTTATGGGAGTTGGTAAGATCATTTTGACTATTGTTGATGGTAGTTCTTTCACTTTATCAGATGCTTTATTTGTGCCAGGATCAAGAAAAATCTGTTATCAGTTTCTGCATTAGCCAAGATTGGCTTGGTTGTGAAATTTGTTGATGATAGACGTACAGTTCATGATCTGTCAAATGGCGATGTGATTATTTCTTATGGCATTTTATGTCGTGGGCTGTATAAGCTCATAGACTATGAAAGAAATGTAAATGATTTGGCATGTGCAGTACATGATTCTCACGCTATGTCAAATGCAAAGCTTTGGCATGCACGCTTTGGTCATTTGAATTTTGCTAGTTTGCTATGCCTACAAAAATATGAATTGGTGTCCTCTTTACCCAAACTTGAGGCACCCAGAAAACATGTTTGAGAAGGTTGTATTTTGGGCAAAATGCAACGTTCTTCCTTTCCAAAAGATGGTTCAGTTCCAACTACTCAAAAATTGCACCTTGTACATAATGATGTATGTGGTCCTATGCAGACATCTTCTTTTGGAAATTATCTTTACTTCGTGACTTTCATCGATGTTTTTTCTAGGCATGCATGGGTATATCCATTGAAGGCAAAGTCCGAAGTGTTCAAGTGCTTCAAACAGTTTTTGGTTTTGGTTGAAAATCTGTTAGCCGGTAAAATGGGTACCCTCCATTTTGATCAAGGAGGGGAATATATGTCTTCATATTTTAATGCATTTCTGGCTGAACGTGGGATAAAACTCCAATGTATAGTGTCGTATACACCTCAATAGAATGGAGTTGAACAAAAGAAGAGGTCACTCATGGAGATGGCGAGGTGTATGGTCAAGAGTTAGGTTTTACCACATTGTTTCTGGCTTGAGGCTGTCATGTGTGCAGCATATGTACTTAACAGTGTCCTACTAAAGCGCTGCAATCTATCACTTGATATGAGGCTTGGCATGATCACATGCCATTTGTTGCACATCTACATGTTTTTGGTTGTTTGGCTTATGCATTAGTGCTTGAACAACATCGCAGAAAATTGGATGATAGAGCAGTAAAATGTATTTTTGTTGGGTACAATTCTGAAAGTAAAGGCTACCATCTATATCATCCATAGAATAAACGCATTTTTATTAGTCGTGCTGTTGTTTTTATGGAAGATGTTATTCAGCCATTGCTTTCATGTACTAAGGAGACATATGTTAGCTCCAAAGAGATGTATGATACTTTGCTGCCTCTTTGTAGAGGTGGGTAGTCTAGTGTAGGTCCTAATGAGGCAATTTCTCAACCTTTGTAGGTTTTAGGTGATGATGCAGATCATTCCATTTCTGATGCCGATTTACATGATGCACTTGATGATGAGAGAGCTAATATTAAGCAGGCAAGAACTATGCCAAAATGGCTGGTGCAGACCTTGCGTGACAGCAAATTAGATGCACCTCTATCATATCATACTCAATCAAGCTCTCATAATGCCTCTTTTGCATCAGATTGCTATGTTATGGCTGCATCTAGTCTCTGTGATGAGACTGAGCCTGTTTCATTTAATGAAAGGTCATGCATTTCCAAAGTATGCATTAATATAGGGCCACATTACATGGTCGTGCATAGACACACTTCAAAATCCCAGGCACAAGAGCACATTGACATATGAAAAATATTTTTGTTGATTCTAACCTTTGTCTTCTTGTTTTGTGACATTGTTTCAAAAAAAAAAAAAAGAGAGAGAGAAAGGTGTAGCTCAGTGATGAGTAGCACCTCCTTTAATGTCAATCCGGGAAGATGTGAGGATGGTATGAAGACCTCGAGCAAGTGAAGGCACAAGTGCGTGAGTGAGAAGCACACAACCATGCACACACATACACACACACGCGCACACACGACAAGACAAAGAGTGAGAAGCAATGGAGTTCTTTAGATTACTTCCAAAAAGCTCTTACAAGTTCAAATCAATTACAAGCTAATCCCAAAAATGAGCTCTCTAGCTCTATTTATAGTTTTTGACTAGGTTTTGGCCGTGTCCAGACCTAGTGTCCAGCCTAGTTAAAAATTAGGTTCTCTACCCTATTTGGAGGTTCAAACGAAGTCTAAAAAATGTGAAAACTGACAGGTAGGTACTTCTAAAGCTCCTCAAGCTCAAGGACTCCTTGGCTTGCAAAAAATGGAGCTACAAAAATATGAAATGGTATTTACAATGGTTTTTAGTGATGAAAATCACTATTTTTGTAGGGGTTTCTAATAACATTTTGACATACATTTCTTGGAGCCCCCTACTTGCTCCTTCTCCTTGTGTGTCCACCTCTTTTATATGCATTAGTGTCCTGAAAAAATATTGGCCTACTTGCCAGATCATCGTTGACTGCTCTGTCTGCTTGTACTTTCTCTTCTCTCTGACTCCCTTCGTAAGCTTCCTTGCCTGGTGAGTCCTTCAGTTCCAACACCCCCCCCTCTCGCGTCTGTCATCCTTGACAGACCCTTGTTGGGTGGATCGTTGGATGTAGTACTCAACAACTTCTTGTGCTAAGTGATGTTCTGCAATCCGCAACCCTTTGGCCAAGTCCGTGAGTAGAGCATCCCAATCTACCAGCCCGGGAACCTCTGGATGTGGTATACATAACTTTTCTGAATGGAGAACTTGTTCCACTGCAAACAACTGCAATAAATGTGATGGTCTGGGAATGAATATCTCTGAATGATATTCCCAGAATCCCATGACAAACATTTCTTCAAATGTCTATTTGAAGCAGGCTAGTAGATACTTGATACGCGCGTGCCATGCATATACAACATTAATAGATGGTGTTGCACTCATGTCGTAGACAAGGTCTTGATTATCTTCATTAAATCCAAGTGCTGACACATGAGGTTCCTTGACATTCTTGAAAGTCCTGAAGGTGACCAACATGTGTTCAAAAATTTTAAGGCACATTTGGGCCATGACATCTGGTACATTTTTAAACCTGACCCCCCAATGCCGAATCGTCGAGATCATATATCTTATGGTAGGTTGGCCTTTAGGTGGTGCTAAGTAGACATAATTGAGCCGTTTCTCGCATCCTTTGGTTGTCAACACAGTTTTTGTGTATTCCGGCCACGACCTTCTTCGAAATACAGGGCAGTGGCATGGGTTGTATTTGATGTACAAAGGCATGTTATTCCATGTTCTTACCATCTCTGGGTAGGTTTCAAGTAGACGAATCCTCCACGTCGATTGATGTATATTGCCCTGCTTGGCACTTGGTGGGATGTCGTCCGGTGCAAACTGTGTAGCCGAGGTTAGTTCTTTTGAGGTGTGGTGCTTGATTTCGGCATTGTAGTTGCCACTAAGACACAGAAAGGAACATACAAATCGTCGAATGTGCCGATCCACCTATGATGGGAGAGGTTTCGAAAGTACTCTGATTTTATAACTACCTCTTCCAATTGTGACATTGACGCTATCTGAACTGCCACTCTATCATCATGGGTTGTGGCCACTTTGTCTAACCTCTGCATCCATTCAGGAGCCTCTATCTCGATGGTGTCCATGCCCTCTTCTATTTGCTTGCCCCCTGGTGCAGGCATGGGAACGTATGGATCTTCATAGGTTTCCTCGATTTCAATTGGCACTAAGTCCTCAGGCTCGGGCTCTACAAGAGGCGAAGGTTGACGCTCGTATTGCATGACTTTACTTCGTAATTCTTCTAGTTCTGCTTTGAGTTTTTCGACTTCTTCAGACGTGTCAACTGGAGTTGTGACTTTGCTTGGTGACTCATGCTAGGTTGCCAGCTGCTTGAATAGGTCATCTCTTTCTCGTTCCAATGCTGCATGGGCCTCCAGGAGGTTGGCATGAGTTTCTAACACGAGTTGCATGTTCTCTAAGGGAATGGCCTTGAATTTTTCTCGGTCGATTTCCTGTGGGGAACCCTCCATGGCTGCTTCCAAGTTTTCTTCATTCTGTTTCTGCAGTCGTTTATTCTCTTCGAGTGCTGTAGACATGTGTTTGCGTAGGAGGGCCAGGTTGCATCTAAGCTTCAGATTCTCCGTTATCTGGGAGTGTAGCAATTCATCCATATGTTGCCTTTCTTCTGCATCTGACTGGGATGGATTGGCTACTAACTGTTCATGTTGTTCTTGTAAAGTGGTGTACTGTTGTTGTAGTAGCCGCTTTTCCCTTTCGAGATCAATGAATCGTAGTTGAAGTTCTTCATGGCTTCGAAAGAGTCGTGTATGTTGGTTATCGAGATGCTGGTAGTGTTGTTGTAGTTGCGACATACACTGATACATATTACTAAATACATTGTTAATAGGGGTGGATGCAGGAAGGGTGTTGAATGCAGAAGGGAAGGGAAAGGGGAAGGGGAATGGAAGTGTGGATGCGGTGATAGAAAATGGTGAAGTGGGAGGTGGGGGAATGGGAGATGGTGGGTGTATGGGGGGAGGGAGAGGTGCGGAGGTGGGTGAGATGTCCATAAGATCAACGGTGGAGGCAGTAGTGGGAGTGATTGTGAATATTGGAATTGTGGGTGCAGTGATAGTGGTGAAAGTGTACAGTGGTGTGTGCAATTGTGAATACGAACTGCCCGGAAGTGTGATTGGGGGAATGAGATTTTCTGTGGCTGCGGTTAGAATTACTGTTTTAGTGGCCGTATAGACAAAAGAGGTGGAGATAGGGTGTGTGGGTTGTGTGGGTTGACTGACAGTCTGTGCTTCGGTATGGGTAGTGGACTCGGAGGTGGTGACAGTAGTGGTTACACTGGTAGTGGGAGGTGAATGTGGTGGAGTTGGAGGCAGGGGTGGCAAAGGGGGTGACGGAGGTGCACTTGATACATGGGTTTCCTCAGTATCATGGACAGTGTGTGCGGTGCCCGTGGTTGTGGATGTGCCTTGTGGTTTTGATACTAATATATTCATCTGCTTTCCTGATCGAGGGGGACGTCTGCCGTATCTTCGCTCCGTTCTTCGTGCTTGTGCAAGGGCGGTATGCACCGTCTCAAGTACTCCTAAAGCCTCAGATATCATGTCAAGAGTGGCGCGGTATTGCTCGTCTACGCCTTCCTTCTCAAGGATTTGATTCATGAGGGCCTTGCCTGCTGCTAGGGATAGTCTATGTTGCTCTTGAACTCTGTTCATGGTATCATAGAGCTTTTTCAATGCCTTCGTATAAGTTGGAGCACCTTCAAGTACCTGCAGAGCTTCTTGATCATATTCCTGCACTTCTTCCTCGGATTGTCCATCATGTTCCTCCTCTTGTTCTTCTTCTTCTTCACCCTTCACATTGAGGACATCTGGTTGTCTGGGATGAGGTTGGTCTGTAGCAGTTTGTTGTCCACTAGCTTGCTTTGCCTCGACTTCGGCGTTAACAGCCTCTATGATTCTGGCTACCTCCTCATTAGTTAGGTCTTCTAAAGTGAATCCATGAGGGAACTCTAGGTCGGTTGGTACAGGTGGAAACACTAGGTTCAGTCCATCAGTGTTGTGTCTTGGTAATGTGATAGTGAAGGGTTGTACCCGCCTTGGAAGTGGTGGAGTTGTCTCTTGTGTCAATGTCGCACCGCGGGGTTGTGCACAGGGCATCTGAACTGCACCTCTCATTTTCTTAGATGGCGGTTCTGCGGTTGATAGTCTACATTCGAATTCTTGTACCGTGGTCCAATTTAATGCCCTCTGCACTGGCACATCATACGCCAGACATCTATACACAGTCCTGGTGAGGGCACAACATCCATACAATACAGAATTTTGTTTTCTATATCACCTTTGATGAGCCAAGTGGATTTGGTCGATAATCCAGTGGGGCATGTTGATTGTCAAATCAGAAGCATCAGCCAAATATAGACTAAACCATATCTTCTTAGGTGGCATTGTGAACCTCTCTTGAGCGGGAAATGCAAAATGCTGCATGACCATTCGCAAGTGAATGGCAATTGTAGGTGTCATTGCCACCATGTCCTTTAATTTCGTCAGATTCCTATTCTTCATATTGTCAAGGACCATAGTCTGTTTCTCCGTAGGAATGTGCATACCTTTCATGTCTAGAGCTTCCCTTACCAAGTTGATAGTCAACCTGAAACGCTTCAGTTCATTGCCCCTTGTGAGATATGGGAGGACAAAGGAGCTGTATCCCTTCTTGTCTTTGCTCGGAGTGAGGGTGCTAATCAAATAAGAGCACCTTAGAAAATCGGGCTTTGGCAATTGGAATTTGAAGTAATCGTAGAGTCCCGCCTTCTTCCATATAGGTTTCAGTCCTTCATTATTCTGCAGTCTCTCAAATTCCCTGGTGAAAAAGTGATATCTACCCCAGCGCCCACTGAATTCTATCTTGGCCTCCCACATGTAAGTGCCTTCACCTAGGGGTCCTGCCACATCACTGAACCAATGTGAGTTTTTGCTCACCGGCATTGTGTGCCCCTGTGGAGGATTCTGAACCGGGATGGCGTGTAATGCCCTCAATGCCACTGGTCGTTCCTTCAATTCTTCCTCAATGGGAAGACTTTCAATGTCCATGATTTGGGGGCTGGTGCCTGCGTGGGAGCTAGTTCCTGCCGTATCTGCCATGTTACTTCTTGCCTCCTGATTCTGTGAGAATATAGAAACAGGTGTTAACATTGTAAAGGACAAGATAGAACCGTTTTTGTCCCCATTACAACATTAACATGAGGTTCGGGAGAGATTACTAGGCTATTAAGTGCTCGGTGCTTGTGTGTGTAGTTAGGAATTGGGTAGACCTAAGAGCTAAGTGGAATGAGGTAGTGAGAGAGGGATGTAGTTAGTAGGTGGGCATGGATTTACAACTGGGGTCAGGGGGTTTATTACAAGTTTTAGGTTGCCAAATGCAATGGAGGGGTTTTGATCTTGAATTTGTGGAGACTCTGGAGAGTTTGTTAGGAGTATCGACTTGAAAATGAGGCTTTTTAGGGACCCATTTACAAGTGATTCTACTTGTGCGCTTGGAAGAATACGTGTCCGTGGGTGATGTGTAAGACTAGGCATCAGATGTTTGAGTGAGTGAAACATGTTGTAGAGGGTGTGGCCTTGGTGTAGCTATTTGAGCCCGCAAGCAAGCATTAGGCACCCAGATTTGTCGGGATTGTGGGCTGGCCTTCATCAACTTCTTGGGTACCCAAATAGACTTTACTTTCGCAGAAGAATTTATGAAAGACTTCTTATTAGTGTCGTGTTGTTGACTACTAATAAGAGGTTTTGGCCGTGGGATTGGCCTGGTCATAACAGGGTGTTCACCTTTCCACATCCATACTTATTTCAACAGCTGAAACAATCTGCTTTGCTCCTTTTTTTGGCCTCCAGTATAGGTAGTGCTCTGCTTCCTCTGTATTTGATCTTCCATTGGTTGCTGCATCCTTCTGGTCTTCAGGAAAGAAGGGAGTGCCGTCTTGTCCTTGACTCCGTTGTTGAGACACTCCTCGTTCTGCATCATGCAGTTTTGGACAAGAATAGCATTGTCAACTTCATGTGCGCCCCTAGAAGGACCAGGAGTTCGTGCCTTACCTAGTTCCTTGAGTGCCTCCTTTTCCAATTCAACTGTAATTCGACTATGATTTACCCATACCTGAAGAAGTCCACTCCTTAGGTTTAGGTTGACTGCATGATCATAGATCCAGTCCTGACCCAAGACAAGAGGCTCAGTGAGGTCCTCATCTTGACACACTAGTACTTTGACTGTCATTACTTCCTCTTGAATACAGAGGGGAAGTTCCACCTCGCCCATGCAAGGGGTTTCCACACCTCCCAATCCTATGAGATATGCTTCTATAGGATTGACAGTTAATTTCAACTCTTGACAGTAAGACAATTTAACAGCACTAGTGGCTGCACCTGAGTCAATCAAGGCTCTTAGAGTCCTTGCACCCTTTCCTTGTCCTATATCTAAGGTTATAAAAGGACGTCGATCAATTATCCTATGGGAGCTGATATCTGAAACTTCACACATAGCCATGTGATATCCTTGATCTGTATATGCATCTCGCCTAGGTTGCTCTCTGCCTTGTCTTCTTAATTTCATTCTCCGTATGCGTTCCAATGCTTCTGCTTGAGCTTCTTCGCGAATTCGTTTTTCTTCTTCTTTGCATTTCTTAGCAATGCTGAGTCGACTTAGCATCTCTTCCGTTAGAGGTTCCTGATATAACTTGACTCTGCACCCGCTTATATAGCTAGGAAGAACATCACCTTCTAGAGTAGCGAGTTGAACTGCTCCACTGGTTGAGATCCTATTAATGATCATGGGTCCATAGCCTCTTTTCTCTAGTTTTCTCGCATGTTGTTTCAAAGTGTAGACTAGTACTAGGTCGCCTTCCTTCAAACCTTTATCCTTGACGTGGGCATCAAAGTATGCCTTCTGTCGTTTCTTGGCTGCATATATCCCTGCAGCCACCCTAAGTCTTGTTTCTCCTAATCGTTCAAGGTCAAAAAGTCTAGAGGAGAGTTCATGACCCGTCCATTCATGCTCTTGTGCTACTTTCAATGTAGGTATTAAGAAGTCCAAGGGTAGCACTGCATTTTGGCCAAATACCACCTGAAAGGGGGTGGCTTGGAGTACCGTTTTGTAGGCAACTCGGTATGCCCAAACAGCGTGGTGTAGCTGTTTGTCCCAATCAGAGAGTTTATTGTTCACTAATTTCATCAGTACATTGCATAGGATCTTATTGGTGCTCTCAGCCTAGCCATTAGCTTGAGGATGATAAGGGGCAGACTTCTTATGTACTACCAAGAATTCTTGGAGCAGATTTTCAATAACTTCATTCAAGAAGTGAGTGCCTCTATCACTAACTAACTCTATAGGTAGCCCATATCTAGTGAACACATTCTCAAATAAAAACTTAACTGTTGTTTGAGCATCGTTCTTCGTTGTGGCTTTTACCTCTACCCACTTGGTTAGATAGTCCATGGCAACAATGATACATTCTGCATGGGAACCCTTAGCTGGGGGATTAATAGGACATACGAAGTCTACTCCCCACTTAGAGAATGCACGTCCACCCATCATAGGTTTCAGTGGCATCTCATCTGTGTGTTTAGGATACTGAGTTCTCTGCCAAACATCATACCGTTTCACATAGGTATATGCATCCATGTGAAGGGTTGGCCACCAAAAGCCCGCAAATAGTATTGCCTTGATCACCCGATCTGGTCCAAAGTGTCCTCTTACTACACCTTGGTGAGCAGTTTCCAAGATCTTGAGATATTCACTTTCATGGACACAGTCTCTCAGGTAACCATCCTTACCACGCTTGTATAGATTATCACCAATGAGTGAGTAATCCTGGGCTTCTTGTTCTAAACTCCTTTTCCTAGCCAGAGTCATGTCTGGAGGGAATGTTTTCATCCTCAGGAAGGATACTAGTGGTTCACTCCAATCTGGCACTATGGACACTTGATAAAGAGTGGCATGTTCCACAGGTGGTTTAGTGCAGCAGATTGGGCATTCCTTGCACAACTTTTGGACATCAGCCTCCATAGTCAGCCAATGCACTCTGAGTCTCCTTAATGTCTGTAGGGTGCGTTGCTTTGAGTAGTGTTGCTCTAATGAACCTACGTGTGCTAATTACAACCATTTAGCATACTCATCCTCTTCCACACAACAAGCCAAGATCCCTTCATCTATGTGCTTGTACATACTTCCTGCCATGATGTGGTACTTCTGGGATCTTACTACCTCTCTATCTTGAGTGTTTATGACTGGGTGGTTAGGCCCGTATGTCACTACTGGCAGTAATGACTTAGCCCACTGTGGCACCACTTCCAAATTAAACAGGTAAGCATCAGGAAGGTCATCTGACACTCCTTGTGGGGCTTCTCCAGATGTGAGCCTAGAGAGATGATCTGCTCTCAGATGAGTCTTCCCTTTCCTTACCACAACCTCGAAATCATATTCCATTAGCAAGAGAAACCATCTTACTAATCTTCCTGTATTGCATGGCTTGTTCACGAGATATAGCAGTGCCTGATGGTCAGTAAAAAATTTAAACTTATTTGCAAGCAAATAATGTCTAAACTTTTTAACTGCATATACCATGCCTAATCCTTCTCTCTCCGTAGTGGTATAATTTCGTTCAGCTGCATTCAATTGTCTACTAGCATAGGCAATTGGAAGATCCATATTACCTTCACCGGTAGGCTACACGAGTACACACCCAATAGCATAATTGGATGCATCAACATGAACATGGAAAGGTTTATTCCAATCTGGGGTGGTCAAGATTGGTGCTGAACATAATCGCCGTTTAAGCTCATTGAAGGAATGCTCACATTCATCAGTCCACTCAAAGTTAGTCAAAAGTCCATATAGAGGCTTTGCTATGATGGCATACATGTGTCTAAACCGTCGGTAATAACCACAATGCCCCATGAAAGCTTGTACTTCCTTGACATTCTTAGGCCTAGGTAACTCGGCTATAGCTCTCACTTTCTCTTCATCAGTGGATATGCCATTCTTTGACACTATGTGTCTTAGAATATTGCCTTGCCTGACCATAAAAACACACTTTTCCGGGTTTAGGCAGACTTGATATTCTCTACATTTGTCAAAGATTTGTCTGAGTTCAGGAATATGGGTTTGTCTAATGTTGGAATGAGCACAAAGATCATCAACATAGACTTCTAAGTTCTTCCTCAGGAACTCTTTAAATACATGGCACATTAGCCTTTGAAAGGTAGCTGGTGCGTTGGTAAGCCCAAATGGCATTACTCTAAAGGCAAAAATGCCCCATTCACTGGCAAAAGCCGTCTTATGTTGATCTTCTGGAGCTATGGCTACTTGATTGTAGCCCGAAAATCCATCAAGGAAGCTGTACACTTCCTTGCCTGCTACTCTTTCTAAGAGGTGTTCTGTGATAGGAAGCAGATAGTTATCTTGAATTGTGGCTGCATTGACCTTCTTCAAGTTAATGCATACACGGAGCTGCCCATTTTTCTTGGGCACCACTATGATGGGGGATACCCACTCAGTGTGCTCAATCTCATAGATGAATCTAGCTTCAACCAGTCTATCTATCTCCTCTTTGATCTTGGCCGCATAATTATCATTATATGTATATGGCTTTTGCTTAGAGGGTTTGGCATCTGAGGTCATGGGGATAGTGTGTGAGTATATGTCAGGGTCCACTCCTTTCAAATCCTTGTAACTCCAAGCGAATACATCTATGTATTCTCTTAGCAAGGCTATCAATTCGTGCTCTTCGTCTTCCGTCAGGTCATGGCCTATGTACATGCATCTCTCTTCTCCATCTTCCACGACTACCACTATTTTCTTCGTGGTTTCTTTGTTATCATAGGCCTCCCCCGATTGCGCCTCTCGTTTAGGCAATCTGATCATGACTCTCCTGTCATCTATCTCATACTTCTTAAACTTTTCCGAGACCTCAAACAAAGATTCTTCCTCTTCTGGTGTGACTTCTCTCTTCTTTCTTTTCTTTCCTTCTTCCTTTGGGGTCACATGTGTGGCTAGCCTTACATCATTTGTAAGCTCTCTGTGCCTCTAGGGTTGAAATTCTACTTCATAGAAGTATTCTTCATCTAATGCAAAAGGTGGGTCCATAATGATTGACTCTAGATCGGAGTCACTTGCATCCTCAAATGCATCAGGGCTAGGTTCACACTCTTCTAACACTGCCTCTCCCATGATTGGCTCTATGGAGAAGACTGAAATGTCATAACCATCTTCATCACAGTGAGGTGTCCATTGTTCTTCATTGATGGCTACATCCATTGTTGCTAAGATTTTTGCCCAGCCGTGGGGTTCAAATTCTTCGTCAGGAAAGACTACAGGTGCATAGGCCGAGTCTTGAATGGATCTATGGGTTTCTTTTGCACCTACCTCTCTGGCTTTTTCTCTTTTCTCTTCTTCTACTACCACTTTGCACATCCATAAGTGGGTGTCTTCATGCATCCATGAGGATCTTGATCCTATGGAATGCACAGATTCCGTATCATCTTTGGCTCTATGGAGGGGATTCCATTGGATATGAGGGACATCTCTATGAGAGTAATCTTTGAGATTCACCTTGGTCGTAACACCCAAGTGTTGTAGGTACAAGGAATTGGTTCCCTAATCCTGTACCACTTGCAACTGTCACATAAAGGGTCCTCCCAAGATCATTTCATAGGCATGATTTTTGCTAAAATCACATATAGCAAATGTATGCATGACTGTGGGTGCTCTCATACATGTGGACTTAGCTTCCCATGGGCCTGTGAAGTGGGGTAATTCTTGTAGAGAGTTAGACTCAAAGTCTAATCTTTCCTGAGATTGGGTGCTCTTCTGTTCCTCATAAATGGATGGGATGTCTTGTGGGAATTGGTCGTGTGCATCATCCACCAGTTCAATGGGAGGACGGACTTCACTTTCTTTAGCCCATTTGTCTTCTTGAATCTCTCGTAGGAATTCTGGTGTGAACCAATTCATAGAAGATGATGTGTTTGGCTCCGTAGAGTTAGGCGCATAGGCTTCTTGGGTAGGAAGACCTACACCTTCACTTGCCTTATCCTTGTGTTGAGAGGCGGGTTCCTTTTTTGATTGTGCAATTAACTTCTCTATTCTTTCTAACAGTCCATCAAAGTGCAACTGTGTCTTTGTTGAACTAGAGATGTTAAATAGGCGACTGGCTTCAAACATGGTCTGAGCCAATTCCACCATCTTCGCACAAATTTTTGTTCGTTCAAGCTCTAATTCTGCTCTAGGGTAACACTTTTCATAATCAGTTATGTTTGGCCCTTCTTGGATTCTGGCCTGATATGCTTTAAGCATCATATTAAGGTCCTCAGGATTGGGATCTGCTAGGACTGATCCTACTCTTGGGGGTGATGGAATTGTGTGAGGTGGGTTGGAAGGTGGCGGTTCGGATGGAGATGGGAATGGTGGTGGTGGGGTAGTGTGAGAGGGAGTTTGAGATGTGAGTTCAGTTATCTTGGCCTTTGTTTCTCTGAGGCTTTCCTCGAGTTCACTCATCTTTTTTGCCCATTGCCTTTTCATTCTTTCACGACTATCTCTCCAAGCTCTAGTCCTCTTCTTTGTCATGCTCTCCGTTTCACTAACATCTGGGCTCTTTTCCTGGCCTACACCTGGGTTCTGCTGTAAGGCTTGGGCTCGAGTGACCACTTGTATCGGTGGAGTGGAAGTGACACTTCCTGTGGAATCTACCACTAACCCAATAACGTTAATGGGAGTGATTTTTGGCATATTGCTGGGATTATTTGGGTAGTCTCGTAAGAGATGCTCCTTTCCACACTCTTGGCAATAGCCCTGGATCGTCACCAACTAGGGTTGTGTAGGTGGAGATAAGGGACAATCACGAATGAGATGATCTCCCTGACATCTGTAGCATGGTCCTCTAGGAAATGGGGGTCTTACTTGCTTAGGTTGAGGTCTGGAGTTGGGGTTTGCGTACATGACATTAGTATACTCTGGCTCCCAATTAGGTTCACTCGGTTCCTCACTGTAGTAGGACTCATCATGTTCAGGAGACTGCATGTAATAAGCATGGGGACTATCAACATGCGTAGAATCAAAGCTATGGTCACTAGGATCACTTTCTGAAGTTAATGGTGTTACTGGGACTATAGCTCTATTCAGGTTTTCTTCTGCAGCAGCATACTTTACCGGAATCACATTAGTAGGAGCAGGTGGTTGTTGTGCTAGCACTGGCTGAGGTCTCAGTTGGGCCTGATATTGAGGTTGGTAATTTTGCTGAGGCCTAGTATACTGTTGTGGTGGGTATTGACTCTGGTATCTGCCTTGTTGAGGGTATGGCTAAGGGTACGTCTGCCTAACTGCTTGCTTATTGTAGGGGCAATCTTGCGCGGTGTGATTGGTGTATCTTCGTTCTATGGTGCAGTACTGGCTACTAGGATTAACTTGGGGTTGAGCCATAATGGGACAGACATTCGCCATATGGTCACCTCCGCAAGTATAACATCTTTTCACTGGGGCAAATCTTGGGATCTGTTTGCTAGTGACACCTAATTTCTGAGCTACTTGCTCTGCAAGTTCCTCAATTGATGTGGATTGCGAGGAAGAGAGGCTAGAGGCACTATTTGAGTCTTTGTAGATTTTGGAAAGCTCTAGTTCCTCCCCTACGTTATCCTTGATGTCAATGCACAGGCGTACACACTCTTCTATGGTCCTAGGGTCCTTCAAGTACACATAAGATCTAAATTTGGTACTTAGCAATCCATCCAAGAATAATGCCACTTGCTTAGCTGGTGTGGGTAGCTTCGAAACAGGGAATCTTTTAAGATATTGCCTAAATCTTCTTCCAGCAAGTCTCACGGTTTCTTGAGGGGTTTGCTTGAAGCTGTGAATGAGCGAGGAAGTGTTATGTCTTATGCCACTTTTAGAGAATTCGATAATGAATGCCTCTAGAAGTTGGTCTATGCTCTTGAACTGCCTCTCGTTTAGTGGCTGAAACCATGTGAGGGCAGTGTTCCTAAGGGTTAGACCAAAGGCATTATACTGCGTGAATAGATCTTCAACTTGTTCAGCTCTCAAGACTTGCCTAAACTCAGCCACATGATCGTATGGATCTCCAGTGCCATCGAAGTAGTTCTTCATGGACTTAACTAGCTGAGTCGGTCTCAAAGTCCTTGTGTTCTCTCTAGGTCGTGGTAGAGGGAACTCATCCGCATTTCTTTGATTCTAGGGAGCTCTAAGTACCTCAGGTTCTACTCTATTTGTTTCCGTCCTCGTTCTTTCTCTGCCCCCTAGGTTGGCAAAGCTTACTTATGGCCTATCTCTACTTCTGTCTCTTTGAGTTCCATGAGCTTGGGATGTTCCAGCTCCAGGGTGAGCATAGGACACGTTTGATCTTGGTTGGGGGAAAACGAATTCACCCTTCCAAGTGTAAGCATGTCTATCATGTTCTCTAACCACAAAGATCCTCTCTGAAGCATGATCTAGGTAGGTCACTCTGCCTGGGCTATCTGGATCTTTAAACTCATAGATCATGATTGTTCCTATATCATTTGGCCGATCAAATTTATACCTCCAAAAGGCTTCGTCAGTCTCTTGGTTCAGAAGAAGATCTATACTCTTGTTGTCCTGTTGAACCCACTCGGGATTGAGGATTCTAGTAAGAATAGATTTCCCTCGAGGGGTCTTGGGCTCCCCTCCTACGTTCCCTTGTTCTAGGTCATCTATGTCTGTCTCAGGGATCACATTCCCGAATTCATCTGTCCTCTCCGGGTGACTAGTGACCACGTATATGGTTCCCTCTTTATCAAGGTATGCACCATTTTCAAACTTGACAGCAGGGTGCTCTAGCCCAATAGATTGGTCTGGGTTTTTGATTTGGACCATGGATCTTCCTAAGCCGTCCTCATAGATGCTAGCACCTAATCGGTTGGTCCTAAGGTATTCTAGCTACGTCTTGTAGGGGCCTTCCACCCTATACAGATATGGCACACCTGAACTTCCTGTAGGTCTGTCCATCCCTTGAGACATCTGTGATTCACTAGTCTCAGAGCTAGGGTAATGAGAGTGGTGGCTCAACTGCTGGCCCCAAGACCTAGCCGTATGATTAACGCTAGCCTCTAAAGACCTCAGACATTGTCTATCGGTTACTAGATGTCGCCCTGATCTAAGGTTCATAAGCCTAATTGAATAGCCCAAATTTGCCCAAGTACAACCTCGTTGCTGAGTTCTTTTGTATCAGTTACTTGATTCTTTTTTTAGTTGATTACCGTGTTTATACTCTTGTCTGATATCACGTCGTCAGGTACACTTGAGTGTATTTCCACACTTGAAGTTGATTGTTCCACGTTACGTTCTTTTTCCTTTAAAGTTCTCAACCATACAAAGATTATGCCGTTAGCTTGAACTTGAGTATTTAGGTGGTCTTCAACTTGATAAATGCCTATCGCCGCCCTGGCCTACTCCTATCACTAGTCGTTCTTAGCCTAAGCTAGGAATTGACAGAGGGAGTTGAGAGCTTCTAACCTTTTGTTTCCTTCTTGGTTGCCCTTGAGTGCCTAGGAAGCGCGTTCCCAAGCTTGCACTTACTCTTGCTTAGAATGCCCTTCGATGCTCTCAATAGATCTGTAAGAATTCCGAAGTTAGCTCAAGACTTAAATTCCAAAGACAGAACCAATCACTTTCATTCATGTAACACAAACACCAATTTGCACTGTGATTTTTTGGAAAAAAATTCTAGAGATCCCTGAATTTTGTTCCCCCTGGGTATGGTCAACTTCAAAATACCCTATCTAATACTCCCCACGAGCTTTCCAACAAGACAAGAATCACACCAAACGGATTTCGTATGAGAAAGTTATGTTAGTTCACGGTTTTGGGACTAAAACAGGGTTCAAACAGGCTGACAGATCACAGGATTTTTCTCAAAAACACATGTGTAGGGACCTCAAAGATCACTAATGGCTTGCTAATTATGCCCAAAATTACCCCAAAGACTTGGAAATATTAACCCTAATTTTTTGGCCGAAAAGCCTGTCAATCGCGATCGACAGGTCTATCAATCGCGATTGACAGAGGTGTCCATCGGGGCTTGTCGGTCGCGATCGATACATCAATCACGATCGACAATGTCAATCGCGATCGACAGAGTCGGTCGTGAGTCGTGTCAATCGCGATCGATGGTGTCAATCGCGATCGACACTTTTTCTGGGTTTTTCGTCGTGAATTCAGTCGATCGGGGCTGTGTCCATCGCGATGGACACGTGGCTACGCGAAAAAGTCAATCAATTGTTGAAATTCAGTCGGTCGCGATCGACGGTGTCAATCGTGACTGAAAGAGGTGTCGGTCGTGGCTGTCGGTCGCGATCAATGGTGTCAATCGCGATTGACAGGGTCCTACGTGGCAGTCAGTCGGTCGTGGGGTCTGTCGGTCGCGATTGAGAGGGTCTATCGGTCGCGATTGAGAGATGTTATCGATCGCAATCGATGGTGTCGGTCGCGATTGACAGAGAAACACAGAATTTCTTAACTGTTTTTAGTGATTTAGAATGTGCTCATCATGTAGATTATGGTGGTGCACTTTGTTTTACCAAATGGGTGATTTTTTTGTCGATCGCGATCGATAGAGGTCTGCAACACAGAGACAGTTTCGTGATGTTTTGTACCTGCGTGGAGTGCTGGAGATGATGATGCAGCAAGTACCTACAAGAAAGATCAAGAAACATGCAAAAACAACGCACACAATATCGCTCTCTCGCTCTCTCTCACAAGTGGAATGAGAGAAATGAGGTGGAGAAGGTGATATGATCAAAAAACTGATTTTTTTCGCGATGATGGAGATGGAGGTGGGAGATGGTGATGATGATGATGGTGATGATGGTGGTGAGGTAAGAAAGAGAAAAATAGGAAAAGTAAAGAAATTACCTACAACGCCAACGTCTCCAATCTACATTTTACCATCACACGCTTGTCCTCAAAGCTCGATCCCCGGCAACGGCGCCAAAATTTGGTGTACCTCAGTGATGAGTAGCACCTCCTTTAATGTCAATCGGGGAAGACATGAGGATGGTATGAAGACCTCGAGCAAGTGAAGACACAAGTGCGTGAGTGAGAAGAACACAAACATGCACACACATACACACACACGCGCACACACGGCAAGACAAAGAGTGAGAAGCAATGGAGTTCTTTAGATTACTTCCAAAAAGCTCTTACAAGTTCAAATCAATTACAAGCTAATCCCAAAAATGAGCTCTCTAGCTCTATTTATAGTTTTTGACTAGGTTTTGGCCGTGTCCAGACCTAGTGTCCGACCTAGTTAAAAATTAGGTTCTCTACCCTATTTGGAGGTTCAAACGAAGTCTAAAAAATGTGAAAACTGACAGGTAGGTACTTCTAAAGCTCTATAAGCTCAAGGGCTCCTTGGCTTGCACAAAATGGAGCTACAAAAATATGAAATGGTATTTACAATGGTTTCGCACCAAGCACATAGAAGTACCATTATCATTACATAACATGCTTCTTATGAGGCAATGTGGTTAAGGAGAATTCTTGCAGATCTAGGCTTTCCATCAAATATGGTGACTGTACTCAAGTGTGATAATCAAAGTTGTATGGCTATTGCAAAGAACCCGGTATTTCATGCTCGCACCAAGCACATAGAAGTACAGTATCATTACATTCGTGAGCTAATTGAAGATGAAATTGTGGAGCTAGAATACTTCCCAACAGAGGCAAATTGTGTTGACATATTCACTAAAGCACTTGGAAGAGAGAAGCTCAACAAGCATCTTCAACAGATGGGCATAGGACCGAAACCTACTTGATTTTTCATCGGTAAACATTGAGGGGGGATGTTAGTATATGATCAATGTCTACCCCTCATAAATGCATGCAGATTTTGTAAGGCCCCCATTATGAGGAGAAGCCAAGCGTGCATTACCCAATTGATGTGAATCCCAACTTGCATGTTGGATGAAGGTCATATTGGACCATGTAAGATATTGTAAGGAAAGGAAGTTGGCATGATAGTAAAGGGAATATTCCATGGAATATTCCCTATCGGAGTCAGAAATCATTTATATTTGTTAGGTCGATTCAACCGGCCTAAGCCGTGTATGGCAATTACGTGGGCGGTGGCCGCCCACGCTCTACTACCCATGTATAGCCGTCCATGGAAGGCGATCCATGATCCTATATATACATGATTTCTGCATGCGACATGTGTTGGTTGCAAAAGGACTATGGAACATTGTGCAGGGTGTCGAAAAACATCCTATCACACCTGCAAGTGTTACAACTGCAGGTATTGAAGTTGATGTAGAAGGTGTTGAAGATGATAATATTCTGCATATTCCTGTTTGTGCTACGGTTTTTGTTGCCCCTACTACAGAGCAGATTCACTGGGATGGCAGAGATGCTCAGGCACATGCTTTGATAGCCTTGTCAGTCAAACGTGACATTATTCCTCACATTTGCTCTTGCAAAATAACTAAGGATGCTTAGGATACACTTACCACATTGTACCAAGCTAGGAATGAGGCTCGTGTTGCTTACCTCGAAAAATAGTTGGAGAGTGAGCACATGAATGAAGGTGATTCTATGGACAGTTTCCTAACAAAGATCAAAGACTTGAAGGAACAGTTGATTTTTGCTGATGAGGTTATACCAGATAGCTCACTTGTGCAGACCGTTCTGAATGGTCTTCCTGATTCATATTAGATTTTGCTTCTACTCTCCGGTTGATGATGAAAGGCAATCCAAAGATCAAGCTTTCTTGGCTAGTCAAAAGGGCAAAGGAAAATGGAGCTCTTCTACTAGTAAGCAGAAATCTGCAAATGCTGCATATTCGAAGAACCAAGACAAAGATGAGAAAAAATCAGAAAAGTAGAAATTGTTTTGTAAGTACTATAAAGGGAATGATCACATCATAAAGAACTGTCCAAAACTGGCTACAAAAGAGGCAAAGAAGAAAGAGGTTGGAATGGTTGTTGCGGAAGCCTCTACACCAAAAATGGAGACTGCCAATCTTGTGCAGGAAGAAGAATGGGTGTTTACTAATGTTTGCAGTTTTGACCCATCTTCTCAGGAGCAGTACATGTTTGCAGTAGACTCAGATGTTTGGTATTTTGATAGTGGGGCAACCAAACATATTACCTCGCAACATAGTTTCTTCTCTTCACTCAAGCCTACCCCTACAGGGAATATTGTTACATGCGCCAACGAATCCTCTTATCTTGTTATGGGAGTTGGTAAGATCATTTTGACTACTGCTGATGGTAGTTCTTTCACTTTGTCAGATGTTTTATTTGTGCCAGGGATCAAGAAGAACATGTTATCAATTTCTGCATTAGCCAAGATTGGCTTGGTTGTGAAATTTGTTGATGACAGGTGTACTGTTCATGATCTGTCAAATGGCGATGTGATTATTGCTTCTGGCATTTTATGTCGTGGGCTATGAAAGATCTGGAAATGATTTGGCATGTGCAGTAAATAATTCTCAGGCTATGTCAGATGCAAAGCTTTGGCATTCACACTTTGGTCATCTAAATTTTGCTAGTTTCCTATGCCTGCAGAGATCTGAAATGGTGTCCTCTTTGCCCAAACTTGAGGCACTTGGAAAACATGTTTGTGAAGGCTGTATTTTGGGCAAAATGCAGTGTTCGTCCTTTCCAAAAGATGGTTCAGTTCGGGCTACTCAGAAATTGCAGCTTGTACATAGTGATGTCCATGGTCCTATGCAGACACCTTCTTTTGGGAATTCGTGACTTTCATCGATGATTTTTATAGGCATGCATGGGTATATCCATTGAAGGAAAAGTCCAAAGTGTTCATGTGCTTCAAACAGTTTTTACTTTTGGCTGAAAATCTATCAGCATGTAAAATGGGCACCCTCCGTTCAGCTCGAGGGGGGGCATATATGTCTTGTGATTTTAATGCATTTCTGGCTCAACGTGGGATAAAACACCAGTGTACAGTGCCATATACACCTCAACAGAATGGAGTTGGTGAACGAAAGAATAGGTCACTCATGGAGATGGCAAGGTGCATGGTCAAGAGTCAGGCTTTACCACATAGTTTCTAGCTTGAGGCTATCATGTGTGCAATATATGTACTGAATAGGTATCCCACTAAAGAACTACACTCTATCACTCCAAATGAGGCTTGGCATGACCGCAAGCCATCTGTTGCTCATCTGCATGTTTTTGGTTGTTTGGCATATGCATTAGTGCCTGAACAACATTGTAGAAAATTAGATGATAAAGCAGTAAAATGTATTTTTGTTGGGTATAGTTCTGAAAGTAAAGGCTATGGTCTGTATCATTCATGGACTAAACACATTCTGGTTAGCCGTGATGTTGTTTTTGTGGAAGATGCTATTCAGCCATTGCTTTCATGTACTAAGGAGACATCTGTTAGTTCCAGAGACATGTATGATACTTTGGTGCCTCTTTTTACAAGTGGACAGTCTAGTGCTCGTCCTAATGAGGCAACTTCTCAGCCTTTACAGGTTTCATGTGATGATGCAGATAATTCCATTTCTGATGCAAATTTACATGATGCACTTATTGATGAGAGACCTGATATTGAGGAGGCAAGAACTATGCCAAAATGTGGAGACCTTGCGTGACAACAAATTAGATGCACCTCTATCATATCGTACTCGATGAGGCTCTCAGAGTGCTTCTTTTGCATCAGATTGCTATGTTATGGCTGCATCTAGTCTTTGTGATGCGACTGAGCCTGTTTCATTTGATGAAGCACAAAATTCAAAAATCTAGATGGCTACTATGCAATCTGAATATGATGCAATAATAAAGAATGGTACCTGGTCTTTATGTGACTTGCCTCCTCGCAAGAAGGGCATTGGAACTAAGTGGGTATACAAGCTGAAGCGTAAACCTGATGGTACAGTTGACATGTATAAGGCTAGGCTTGTTGCAAAGGGTTATGCACAGGAAAGAGGCATTGATTTTGATGAGACCTTTGCACCTACATGCCGATGGCTACTGTTCGGAGCATCTCTGCACTTTGCAGCTCATCATGGTTGGAATGTACATCATTTGGACATTAAACTTCATTTCTGAATGGTGACTTGCATGAAGAAGTGTATGTTTTTTAGCCCCGTGGCTTTGTGCAGAAAGGGCATGAGAACCAGGTGTGTAGGTTAAAGAAGGCATTATATGGTTTGAAGCAAGCACCACGTGCTTGGTATGAAAAGATACATGCCTATCTAATTGCACATGGTTTTGAGAATAGTCCAACTGAAAGCACCTTATATGTTAAGCGTGTTACTGATGTACTTCTAATCATTCTGGTTTATGTTGATGAAATGCTGCTCACTGGTTGTCATGAGAGTGCTAATGATGTACTTCTAATCATTGTGGTTTATGTTGATGACATGCTGCTCATGAGAATCTTTCAATCACCCTCTCTGTTTCACCATCACTTTGAGGATGAAATGCAGTACTCATGCATAATTTTGTTCTTATGGATTGAATTGTTGCTTTCAAACAATTAGATGTAAACCTTGCATCCCTATAAGAAATTATAGTTTTAGGTATACCATGTAACCTAAAAATTCTTTTATGGAAAGTTTAGCAACATGCAAATCTATATCAGTTTTCCTAACTCAAAGAAAATGTGCCATCTTCATAAGATGGTCCATGATAAAAAATATGGTATCATGCCCACTTTTGGTCACATGCAACTTTGTTATGAAATCCATAGAGATGGATTCCCATTTTTTATTAGGCACATCTTGTTGGACAATTCCTCTCCTAATCGCAGCGGAAAGTGTAGAAGACCTTCTCAAGATGAAGACTCTTGCCAACAGCAGAACCTTCAAATAAAAAATGGTACCAACTGAAATATCCAAAGAACTTGAAACTTTGGTCACTCAAACTAGACACCTAGAGCTTTCAAATGAGATATCAAACTCAATTTGGAGTAGATTTGAGTTGTCAACTATTTGATTCAAAACAGACTACCTGTCCACTCAGTTAGGCTGAAAACTGGACTTCACTAAAACCTGAATAACTCAGAGAGCATACAGAATTTCATAAAACTGTTCTAGATAGAGGAATTACTCAACATAAGCTTTCCAACGAATGTTTAAACACTAAATTTGGATACATATGTTGAGAGATATGACTCTCACAAGTAGACTACCCAAAAATGGGTGTGCGGCTGGACACAGCTGAAAACTAGACTTCACTAAAACCTGAATAACTCAGAGAGCATAAAGAATTTCATAAAACTGTTCTAAACAGAGGAAGTACTCAAGATAAGCTTTCCAACAAATGTTTAAACACTAAATTTGGATACATATGTTGAGAGATATGACTCTCACAAGTAGACTACCCAAAAATGGGTGTGCGGCTGGACACACTCTATGAGAGTGAACTGAACGAAATGACTCAAACCAAATGAAGTAGATACAAGGGGGCTTCCACGCCTTCTTGCTCTCACATTGAGTGTCCTCCCTTGCTTCTTTTATAGCCAAGTGACCAAAAACTCTCATGATGAGTTTGAGAGCTCTTCTCCATCATTTCTCCACTACTTTGGACAGCCACTCCTCTTACAATTCAGATTTTGGATTTGATTCTCTTTTGAATGATTCTCTTTTGGCCTCCACTACTTGCTGAAGTAAATGCTTCTATTTTTCATTTTTGTATTTGCCTTCTACTTGAAGAAAATCCTTTTTGCAAAAATATATACGAGCTTACTTCTTTATTTTTAACACATCTAATGATTATTGTTGGTGCATTTTACCCAAGCCTACATGCTTGATATATTTGATATCATCCTCATTTGTAAGTCACATGAGTAGTCATGTGAACACCTCTTGTAAAAGAGTTCATTTTATCTCTTGTAAATGAAAAAAGAAAAAAAGGAAAAGAATGGCTTACCTCATGCATGATGTAAAAGCAAATTCGTGACTCTAACTACCAAAATCACGAATTTTTGAGCTGAGGGAATATATCCTAACTTTGGGGATCACTTTTAGGTGGAGCCATTCGAATTCGAATTCAAAACTCCCTCCAAGAATAGCTATAAAAGGAGCAAGAAGGAAGAGGCCATTAGCAAGCCTTGTACGTGACCACTTCATGTCATTTTGTAGAGATTGAGGAGCTTACTCCATAGCTCTATCATTTTAATCCCATTGTGCAAAGATTCATTGCCAATGTGGTTGTAATCATATGTGAATCTATACATTTATCATCAACTACTTCTCTGTTTTGTTCTCTCCTATACTCACTCAGAGCAGTAACTTCAGAAGGTCATATCTAGAGATGTGCTCAACTTGTTTCTGTGATTTAATGTGCGTTGGATAGCTCTTACTGTCTAGTTTCTGCATATCAATTTTCAAGGTCATTGGATTTATAGCTTTGGATATATTTGCATTTTACTGCTCACTGGTCTATCTCTGCAGAGCCCCGAGAATGGTGGGCATGTTCTAGAAATTGATGAAACTGGTTCTCACTGCTCAGTCCATCATTTGAAGTGTTTTAACTTGGATTGGGAATCTTGCTAAGTCTATTTGCTATGCCCAAAAGGAATTTTTCTAATTCCTACCAGGTTGAGAGCACTGTTGATTTTTTCCAGCAAGTGTATGTCCAAAAATAGCAAGTTTTGGGAGCTAGTCATTTCGCAACTAGTCTGTCTTGACTTAAACTTTTGGGATACATGTTCCAAAGTATTTGGCTGATATTTTGGTGGATTTAGAAAGCTTAAAGGGTCTACTAATCAACTCTGAAGTCTCAGTTGGCTGGTGTGAAGCTGGTTGTAGCAGCACCTACTCATCTTTGGATTGCATCCACCATCTTTCTTCACAGTGGTATCAGAGCATAGTCAAGCAACATGCGAGATGGATTTCCATCAACAATTGACAAATTCGATCGAAACAACTACCCGGCATGGTCTCTAAGGATGGAGGCTTACCTTCAAGGGAGGAATCTATATGGATTCATATCCGGAGATGAAGCAATGCCAACCATGAGGAACAAAGGGCAACCATCACATGAAGAAGTGGAAGGACTTTCGAATTGGTGTTCGAAGGATGCACTTGCAAGGTCCTATATTCTAAACTCAATCTCTCATTTTCTTTTACCTCATGTCAAGGGATGCAAGACATCAAGAGAGACCTGGAATGCACTTGCTTCTTTCTTCTCTTCCAACACTCGAGCAAGGAAGAACCAATTGTGGATGGAGTTCACAACAATGAAGAAAAGCCTGAAGCAAAATGTGACTGATTATGTCATAAAGATGAAGGAGATTTTTGACCAACTTGGAAGCATTGGAGAGGTAATTGAAGAGGAGCAAATCATAAGACAAATCATGAATGGAATCAAAGCAGACGACAAGTGGGAGTCATTCACAATAGCCATGGATTTATACATGGATATGCATGTACCCGACCTCAACACACTCATGGGCCAACTCTTCACTCATGAAGCAAAGATTAGCAAAGGTGGTGAGTCCTCAAGAGGTAATCAAACTTCTGCCTTATATTTTGATAAAGCTAAGGTCAAGGACAAGTCAAAGAATAGGAAGAATGAAGATGAAGGAAGCTCTTTCCAAGCAAAGTTTGCAGGTAGAGGAAGAGCTAGAGGAAGAGGCAGAGGTGGAAAGCAAGGCAGGGGGAGATTCCAATCATCTCAACCTTGCAACATATGTGGCTTATCTAACCATACTACTGAAGAATGTTTCAAGAACCCAAGGAACTCAAGAGGAAGAGGATTCAATAGAGGTGGCTATGGATCAAATAGAGGTAGATACAATGGAGGCTACAACAACAACAACAATTACAACAACAACAACAACAACTATCAAAGTGGCCATAGAGGAAGAAGAGATTCCAATAACTATGCAGAGGACCAAAGTCAAGAAGATTCATTATTGATTATGAATCTATCAGTGAAGAAGGGTAAGGATGATGATCACATATTTTACATTGATTCGGGATGCTCGAACCATGTAGCAGGAAATGTGGCTTTACTTTCTGATTTGGAAGATCCTCATAACAAGCATAAAGTGCAGACAGGAGATGACACAAAGCACTCAGTGGAGAAGATAGGTAATGTGAAGACATCAGATGGGAATATGAACCTCTTAAGCAAAGTCTTGTATGTCCCTACAATTACCAAAAATTTAATAAGTGTTGGACAGATTGTTGAAAAAGGATTGCAGGTTAGATTCAACCGATTTGGAGCATATGTTGAAGACCCAAGGCAAGGCTTTCCAAGGATTGCCAAAGGAGAAAAGACAGGAAGGCTTTTCACTTTTGAAGTGGAAGATACAAAGAACATAGCTTTGTTTAGATATGGATCTCAAACTCTTAGAGAGTTGGAGATATGGCACAAAAGGCTTGCTCACATTGGTGAGAGGACACTCAAACAGATTTGCAGGGACCAAAGTGTACTTGGTTTTCCTAATATCACAAGGCAACACATGATTTATAAGTGTGAAGCTTGTCAACTCGGCAAGGCTCATAGACAAGCTTTCAATAAAAAAGGATATATGTATCAAAATCCTTTGGATCTAGTGCACACGGATGTGTGGGGTCCAAGTAAGGAGCCATCTATATCAGGCTCAAGATATTATGTGTCTTTCATAGATGATTGTAGCAGGTGGACCATTCTGTTTTTCATGAAGCACAAGGATGAAGTGTTTAATTGCTTTAAGAAGTATATTGCTCTTGTTGAAAACCAAACAGGTAGGACTGTGGAGGAGAATACTTCTCTTCTGAATTTGATGCCTTCTTGCATGAAAGAGGCATTAAAAGGGAAGTCACTACAAGGTATACACCCGAACTCAATAAAGTAGCAGAGAGGAGGAACAGAGCTATTGTCGAAGCTGCAAGTTCCATGCTCAACGAAAAGGGATTGCCAAACTACCTATGGGCAGAGGCTGTGTCTACAGCCACATATCTCATAAATAGACTTCTATCTAAGTCACTAGATGGAACCACTCCATATGAAGTGTGGAATGGAAGAAGACCTAGTCTAGAGCATTGCAAAATCTTTGGATGCTTAGCCTATGCTCACATTCCTTCTCAAGTAAGAGGAAAATTGGATCCCAAGGCAGAGAAGTGCGTATTTATTGGTTATGACCAAAACCAAAAAGGATATAGATTGTACAATCCAACCAATAGAGGATTTTTTGTGAGTAGAGATGTAATTTTTGATGAAAAAAAATCATGGTTTGATGATGACAGGAAAGTGAAGCTATCATATGACTTGGATGAAGATTTTCCATCACTTCAACCAAAGGAGCCAAAGCCGATTGAAGAAAGTGATTCGGAGATTGACCTAGAAGACTTGGAAAGACTAAAGCTATGGAAGAACAAAGTTAAAGCAAAGATGCAGGATGCTACATATGGACCCAAGAGCTCACATCAACCACTTAGAAGGTCTTCGAGGGAGAAGAAGAAACCAGAGAGGTTTGGTTATGATACTTCTTTGGTCACAAAGCACTCAATCTACATTGCGAAGGATTCAACCAATGAAGAACCTACCACATTTGAAGAAGCACAAAGCAAGAAAGCTTGGAGAGATGCAATGGATGAAGAAATGGACGCCTTGAAGGAGAATGACACTTGGGAGCTTGTACCTAACAAGAAATCTATGAAGGTAATTGGATCTCGATGGATATACAAAATCAAGAGGAATCTAGATGGAAGTATAAATAGACACAAAGCAAGGTTAGTTGCTAAAGGGTTTGATCAAACCCATGGTATTGATTATGAGGAGACTTTCTCTCTTGTTGCAAAAATGCCTACAATTAGGGTTCTCATT
This sequence comes from Ceratopteris richardii, assembly GCA_020310875.1. Taxonomy (NCBI): domain Eukaryota; kingdom Viridiplantae; phylum Streptophyta; class Polypodiopsida; order Polypodiales; family Pteridaceae; genus Ceratopteris; species Ceratopteris richardii. Next base: position 76,691,669 of record CM035420.1, on the reverse strand, counting down.
AGTCTTGCTACATCTAGAAATTGGAATGTTTATCAACTTGATGTAAAGAATGCTTTCTTGAATGGATGGATTTCTGAGGAAGTGTATATGGCACAACCTCCTGGATATGAGGATGCACATCATCCTAACTATGTATGCAAACTAAAGAAAGCTTTGTATGGATTGAAGCAAGCTCCAAGAGCTCGGAAATTCAGATTGGTGACTTATTTGCAGGACCAAGGATTCAAAGCTAGCAAGGCGGATACCTCTTTGTTCATAAAGAGGAATGGATCTGAAGTGATCTGTTTATGTGTGTATGTTGATGATATTATTATCATAGGCAATGATCTTGAAGGAATCAAACAGGTAAAGAGTCAAATGAAGGAGGAGTTCAAAATAAGTGACCTCGGACCACTCACTTATTTTCTTGGATTGGAGTTGATCTACACAGATTCAGGTATATACATCACACAAAGGAAGTATGTCCATGACATGCTCCTCAAGTTCAAGATGGAAAATACCAAGTGTGCAGGTACACCTATGGAGCAAAATCATAAGCTTAGTGCTTATGAAGGAGAGCCAATTGAAGACATCACAAGCTATCAAAGCTTGGTTGGAAGTTTGAACTATGCAACACTCACAAGGGTGGATATATGCTATAGTGTTAGCATATTGAGTCAGTTTATGCATAAGCCGAGAAGACCACATATGGAAGCGGCCAAGCGAGTCCTCAAGTACCTAAAGGGGACCATGAATGAATGGTTTGTTTTATTCATTTACTTCAGATATTGAGCTAAAGGTCTACTCAGATGCAGATTGGGCCGGATCTAAAGATGATAGAAGAAGCACATCAGGGTATATATCATTTGCAAGTTCAAAAATCATTTCTTGGTCATCGAAGAAGCAACCAACCGTGGCATTATCTTCTACTGAAGCTGAATATAGAGGTTTGGCTAATGCAACTCAAGAAATCATGTGGTTAAAGTCTTTGTACACAGATCTTGGACTTCATTCTTCAACACCTCACATTTTTGGTGACAACACAAGCTCACTACATCTAGCAGCTAATCTGGTATACCATGCTAGAACCAAGCATATTGAAGTCCACTACCATTATGTAAGGGAGAAGCTAATGAGCAAGGATATTCAACTATCCTATGTCTCTACAGATATGCAATGTGCAGACATGTTAACTAAAGCTCTTGATGGTACAAAGTAAAGTAGATACAAGTTGATGATTGGCTTGCAAGAAATCAAGGACAATTGAAGACTTATTTGAAGGCCAAGCATGTTAGGCTTGAGGGGGAGCTGTTGGTGCATTTTACCCAAGCCTACATGCTTGATATATTTGATATCATCCTCATTTGTAAGTCACATGAGTAGTCATGTGAACACCTCTTGTAAAAGAGTTCATTTTATCTCTTGTAAATGAAAAAAGAATGGAAAAGAATGGCTTACCTCATGCATGATGTAAAAGAAAATTCGTGGCTCTAACTACCAAAATGACGAATTTTTGAGCTGAGGGGATATCTCCTAACTTTGGGGATCACTTTTAGGTGGAGCCATTCGAATTCGAATTCAAAACTCCCTCCAAGAATAGCTATAAAATGAGCAAGAAGGAAGAGGCCATTAGCAAGCCTTGTACGTGACCACTTCATGTCATTTTGTAGAGATTGAGGAGCTTACTCCATAGCTCTATCATTCTAATCCCATTGTGCAAAGATTCATTGCCAATGTGGTTGTGATCATATGTGAATCTATACATTTATCATCAACTACTTCTCTGTTTTGTTCTCTGCTATACTCACTCAGAGCAGTAACGTCAGAAGGTCATATCTCGCGTTGTCCTCACCCTTTTTCAGTCATTTAACGTGCGCTAAATAGCTCTTACTGTCTAGCTTTTGCATATCAATTTTCAAGGTCATTGGATTTATAGTTTTGGATATATCTGCATTTTACTACTCACTGGTCTATCTCTGTAGAGCCCCGAGAATGGTGGGCATGTTCCAGAAATTGATGAAACTTGTTCTCAGTGCTCAAGATTCCTAGAAAAACCAAGCTATGTGGACAAAGTTGCATCATGAAAGGCATGCAAAATCGTTTTTTTCAAAATGGATTTTCAAGAAATACATAAACGAGAATTACAATACAAATCATTATTTTTCAAATGAAATTTTCCCTGAAACATAGAACCTGGATTTTTGTGCAAAAATTTCAAGATTGTTGCATAAAATAAATCTTATTTTAATTATTTTTTCAATATCAAAATCAGACGATAAAATAGAAATTGAGTTGCATAAAGGTTTACGACTCAAAGCATCCACCATTTTGTTTTATTTTCCTACTAAGTATTTATTATCAAAATCATATTCACTTAGCAATTCAACCCATCATTTTTGTCTATTCTTAAGTAAAGGTTGAGTAAATATATATTTAAGGCTCTGATGATCTATTCTTAATTCAAACTTTACTCCAAGCAATAAGTTTCTCCAATGTTTAATTGCATGAACAACTGCAAGCATTTCCAAGTCATGTTTTGTATAATTTAGTTCATGTTTCCTTAGTTTCCTTGACTCATAAGACACTACCCTTCTTTCTTATGAAAGTACGCATCCGATTTGACTTCCACTAGCATGACATGCAACAATAAATGGCTTCTCTAACTAAGGTATCTTTAGCACACAATTTTTTATAATTTTGCGTTTTAATTCTTCAAATGCATTTTGACACTCATCGTTCCATGTGAAGTATCTATTCTTCTTTGTCGATTCTATATGAGGATTTGCAATTCGAGAAAACTCCCTAATGTGTGCCCTCTCATATTGTGCCAAACCAAGGAAGCTTTTCGTATCTCTCACACATTTGGGTGCAAGCCAGTCAACTATGCTTTTAACTTTCTCAGGATCTATGTGAATCCCTTCCTTAGAAATAACTCTCCCCAAATAAGTCACTTTCCCCTTTGCAAAAAAATATTTACTCATCTTACCATATAGTTTATGCTCTCTGAGTTTCTGTAAAGCCTTCTGAAGATGCAATGCATGTTCATCATCATCCTTAGAATACAAAAAAATATCCTCAAGAAAGACTAATATAAATTCATCGAGATATTCATGAAGCACATTATTCATCAAACACATAAATATTCTAGGAGCATTTGTCAATCCAAAAGGCAAAACTATGAACTCATAATGACCATATCATGTTCTAAATGTGGTTTTGGGTATGTCCTCAGACTTTACTCTAATTTGATGATATCCCAATATTAAATCAATTTTAGTGAATACTATGGCACCACTCAATTGACTCAGCAATTCATCTATGTGTGGAAGTGGATACTTGTTCTTAGTGTATATGGACCATCTTTCTTTTTCTAAAACAAAATAGGTGCTCCCCAAGGTGAAACACTAGGTCTTATCAACCCCTTCTTCAATAGATCATCCACTTTGAGCTTCAACTCTTTCAATTCATCAATATTGAACCTATAAGGTGCTCTAGAATAAGGCTTACTTCCTAGATAGATTTCTATGGCATGGTCAATTTTCCTAAGAGGAGTCATGCCCGATAGATCATCAGGAAATACATATGCGTACTCATCTAAAAGTTTTCTAACATATTCAAGTATTTCTTCTTCTCTTGAAGATCATTCACATAAACCAAATATGTCTCATGACCCTATCAAATACCCCTCATCAATTTTACAGGAGAAATAGGATAAAAACCTGAATTACACTTGCCTACAAGACAATGATCCTTCCCCTCTATTTTCAAAGTAAGGATCCCACTTTCACCATCAATCATGACACTGTTATGAATTAATCAGTCCATTCCAATGAGTACATCACATTCTCTCATTTCAATTACATGGAAGGTATCTAAAAACTTATGTTCACCTAACATAAAATCCATATTCTCAATACAGCCTCAAGTATCATGTATCCTACCATTAGCCATCTATAGAGGTCTTTTGGTTTGCTTCTCAACATGCAATCCCAAAGCCTCTACCAACTTAAGTGAAAGAAAATAATTTGTACTACCAAATCCATCAAGAAACTAACCTTATGTGAGGATATGTCCCCTATAATCCTAACCATCGATGCCTTGAATGCGAAGAAGTTATCATGCATTGAAGTCTTGGGTTAGAGCACTTACCTTGATCATCCACTTCCTCAATTGTTATGTTTTCCTCTTGTAGATGAGCTATCTTCACCCGCATAAAACAATTGATGGACTTGTTTGGACATTCAAAAGTGTGATGTCCATGCTCTCCACATCAAAAGCAAAGTCCCAATCTTTTAGCCCGCTTTCCTCTTTGACCATTAATAGAGTTAGTCGATTTTTTTCCATTCTGATTTTTTGAAATAGGTCTTGGGGTTTGATGTCCTGTTGAGATAAACCTTGATTTGGGTGCCTTTTTCATAGTAAAATTCTCCATCTTCAACCTACAATCCAAGTTGTAGCTTCAACTCGTCATGTTTTTAGCTCTGATTCATCCTCTTGGAAACAAAAATCGACCATGAGTTCTTTATTCAACCAAAATCCTACTCCTAAACAAGCCTATCATGTTTCACATTGGGTTTAAATGCTAGAGAGTTGTGAATGTGACCTGATGGATCACGTTGGTGTTGCTACTTGCCTATACATGATCATGCAAGGTGTTGTGATTTTAGTTTTAGGTGCCTCACAAAGAAGAGGTAAGAAGCAACAACTCAGCAGATGATCACATGAAATGCAGATAGGATAATTTCATGTTAGTATATGATCAGGGTCTACCTCTCATGATTGTATGCACATTTTGTAAGGCCCCCATTATGAGAAGAAGCCAAGCGTGCATTACCCAATTGATGGGAATCCCAACTTGCATGTTGGATGAAGGTCATATTGGACCATGTAAGATATTGTAAGAAAAGGGATTTACCAGGGTCCCCAATTGTGGGTTCCGGGGTAGCGGTGAGCAGATTCAACTGGGGGGTCAAAGGGGGCTAGCGGGCCCCCTGGCTAGGGGGTCCTAGGGGTCCAACGGGCCCCCTGATGGGGGTTCTGGGGTAGTGCCCCCTGTGCGATGGTAAAGGGAATATTCCATGGAATATTCCCTCTTGTAGTCAAAAATCATTTATATTTGTTAGGTCGGTTCAACTGGTCTAAGCCGTGTATGGCAATTATGCGGGTGGTGGTCGCCCACGCTCTATCGCCGATGTATAGCGGTCCACGGAAGGCCACCCATGATCCTATATATACATGACTTCTGCACTACCTCATACATTGAGTTGAGCCAGCATACCTCTACCTTGTATGTCCCTATCTAGAGTTGTCTAGATCACCATTTAAGCTCTACCTTGAGAGCACACGGGTGGACAACGCCATCATCTTTGTACTTGCTGTTAGTAGAAAATTGTTGAGATTCTCCTATATTTGTTATCTTCTTTGTTACGCTCCTGTGTTATATTGTGTAACTATTGTCTTACATTTCATACAAACATATGAATACATATACTCATTCAATCAAAACTTTCCCTTAATGCATTGAATATAGGGTGATAGATTAAAATCCTCTCATATGGATACATCAATGAAGTCTTACATAGTCTAATACAAAGCAAATCATCTAGATAAAATGGTACATGATAAATCATCTAACATCTAGCCATGATACAATTGCAAGTGAAATCAAAGAAACTCCAAAAGACACCATAGTATGGCTCTTCAAGGCTTTTAAGATCAATAAGAACCACATCTTCATAGTGGAAGCTCCAAATGCTCATCAATAACTCGTTAGAAGCACAAATGTATCACGAGGAAGGAGATAAGGAAGAGAGCTCACACACACACTCTCACTCTCAAGGAAAAGCACACACACAGGTTGAGGCAAGGAAGAATGATCTTCCTCTTCTTCTTCTTCTATTACATAAAAGGAATGTACAAGAATGACCTAAAAACAAGAATACAACAAGTGCAATATATAAAGATAAGTACATAAGGCAAAACCTAATGTACGCGAATGAGTGAGCTGGCAAGAAACAAATGTGCCATCACTCTCGGTAGATAAATATAATAAAGCTCAATGAAGTATCCCTAACATATACCGACGTGACCACTATACATGTCAGAGAAATGAAAAACTGGTACGTGCCATCCTGGATCATCACATGTTGAGCTTGATATCTCAACGCTCCCCCTCAAGCTCAATGCCATATCCTATAATCCAAGCATCTCCCAAAACTTCTTCAACTTCTCAGCTCCAAGTGCTTTGGTGAAAATATCAGCAACCTGCTCATATGCTCTCACATAGACAAGATCAATATCATCTGCTAATACCTTCTCTCTTATGAAGTAATAATGTACCTCGATATGCTTTGTTCTAGCATGGAAAACAGGCTTCCATGCTAATTGTATGCTTCTAAGATTATCACAATAGATAGTGATAGGCTTTTGCACTTCCACACCTAAATATGCAAGTAACATCTCTAACCATGATGTCTCACATGCTTCCATTGCAGCACCTCTATACTCGGCCTCTGTACTCAACAAAGCAACAGTGGGTTGCTTCTTACTGCTCCATGTAATAGGTGCATCTCCAAGTGAGAAAAGAAAGCCACTAGTAGATCTTCTATCTGGAGTACTACCAGCCCAATCTGCATCGGAGTATCCATGAACCTGCAAATCTACACCAGCTCCATGAAACAATGCATAATCCAAATTAGCACTCACATAATGTAGAGTGCACGTGAGAGCATCCAAATGTGGCTTCTAGGAACCTGCATAAACTGAATTTCAAGTCCAATAGTATACCTTAAGTCAGGCCTTGTAATTGTAGGATATATAAGACTTCCCACAATTTTCTTGTACATAGTAGCATTTTCATATGCTTCACCTGATGTAGTATCCAAGTTCAAATTTTGATCTAATGGCATAGAAATTTGGCTTACAACCAGCCATGCCATACTCTTACAGCATATTCAAGGCATATTTCCTTTGCGACATCCATATACCCGTTTCTATGTGTATAAACTCAATGCCCAAGAAATAGCGCAGCACACCAAGACCTTCATGTCAAATTCCTGCATAAGAAGTTGTGTTACCTCTTTGATGCTTTCTTCATTATCGCCACCTACAATCAAGTCATCAACATAAATGGCCACAATCGTGATGCCATCATTGGCCTTCCTTGCACATAGTGAATGATCTGCATCACACATAGAAAACCCAATGCTGGTTAAGTAATCAGCAATCCTTGCATGCCATGCATGCGAGCCTACTTCAGCCCATACAAAGCCTTTTGCAACCTACAAACATATTATGGATTCTTTGAATCTTCATATCCTTTTGGCTGGTCCATATATACTTCTTCTTGTAACTCACCATGTAGGAAAGAATTCTTCACATCTGATGCAAAGTCCATCCTTTTGTTGTAGCTAATGCAACAAGTGTCCTAACAGTAGACATTCTAGCTACAGGACTGAATGTTTCCTCATAATCAATGCCATATGTCTGTGCGTATCCTTTAGCTACCAATCGTGCTTTATACCTGCTTATGCTACCATCAGGATTAGGCTTTACCTTGTAAACCCATTTACAGCCTATGGGTTTCTTTCCTTGCGGCAATGGATCCAGCTTCCATGTATCATTTCCATAAAGTGTAGCCATCTCCTCATCCATAGCTTTTTCCCAATCTGCAATTCCAATTGCATCTTCAAAGCAAGAAGTTTCATCACCTTGTATTACCTTTGTCATGTAGGCATAATGACGACCCATGCAACTATCATATGTCAATCGTTGTACTGAATTCCTCATCCTCCCAGATCTTCTTGGTCTTGGGTCACTTCTCCTTGTATCATCTACATGTGCCCTTCTTATTCTTGGAGTCTCCACAGAGGGCAATCCAAGTTCCTCATCAAGACTCTTTTCTGAACCGCTTGAATCTCCATCAACGTCTTCAAAACCTGCACATGTTTTATGACCAACAGAAAGCTTTTCTTTACCTTTCTTGGATGTATTTGATGAATTTGCTAGACTGAAATTTCCACGTAATCTTCCACTCCATGGATTTGAGTTGGAACTATTGCTTGGTGATGCATCCGGTCCACTCAAAACCTAAGATTTTGCACTTGATTTTTCACCATTTTCTTTGCCATTTTGTTCAAGACTAAGTCCTTCTTTGGCATCTGCATAGAAGCTTGACATTTCATCAAATACCACATCTCTGCTCACCTTTACCTGCCGTGTGAGTGGGTTATAACATTTATATCCCTTTTTCTCAAGGGAGTATCCAATGAAGACACACTTTTCTGCTTTTGGATCAAGCTTCGTCCTCAATTCATCTGGGACATGTACGTATGCAATACAACAAAAAACTTTCAGATGTGATAAGTTTGGCTTTTTACTTGTAAACTTCTCTTCAGGTGTAACTTGATGTACAACAGCAGTCGGAGTTCTGTTCATGATGTATACAACAATATGCACAGCTTCTGCCCAATAACAATGAGGCATATTCTTCTCAACCATTAAGGCTCTTGCTATTTCTGCAATATGTCTATTTTTGCGTTCAGCAATGCCATTCTGTTGTGATGTGTACCTGCATGAAAACGGACACCGAATTCCATGATTTTTTAGAAAACTGCTAAACTCATTTGACATGTATTCACCTCCTGCATCAGATCTTAATGTTTGAATGTACTTCTCTATCTGCTTTTCCACCATAACTTTAAAATTCTAGAAGTGAGTGAACACCTCGCTCTTCTCTTTCATGAAATATACCCATACTTTGCATGTATGGTCATCAATGAAAGTAACATAAAACCGACAACCACCCATAGATGTGTTCTTTGCTAGACCCCAAACATCTATATGTACTACTTCTAGTACATTTTCACTAACATGCTTGTCATGTGGAAATGATGCTCTTGACTGTTTACCAAACTGACATGCTGCACATACCTTTTCCATTTTTGCAACTTTGAAATTTGGTAGTCCATGGAAATTCTCCTTTGACTACATTAGTTTCAGCCTTTGCAAGTTTGCATGTCCAATCTGTTTGTGCCATATCTCTATATCTACAATAACTCCTCCACCTTTTGCAAACATGGCTGCATTCATTTTAGGAATCTTCGCATTTAAGGTGAACATCCTACCCATTTTGTTTCCATTGGAAACCAATCATCCATCCTGCTTGTACTCTTCTACGTATAATCCATCAGCATTGAACTTGACTTGTAATCCCTGGTCAACCATGTGTCCAATAGAAACTAGATTCTTTGTTATATTTGGAACCTGCAACACATCAGCAAGATGTTTTACCTTCCCATCCTTCATAGAAGATGCTATGTTTCCTTTATGCTCAATAGGATATGATGTATCATCACCTGTTTCAACATATCCAAAAATTCGCATTTTTTGCAAACTACTAAACCATTTTGCATGATTGGTAATGTGATTTGAAGCACCAGAATCAACATACCAGACATTATCATTCAATATTAAAACACGAGCAGACATCATATTCATTTTGTGATGTTGAGTCATAAACAGCTTCTCAGAATCATCTGCACTTCTGGGTGCATAGTTGTTTTGCTGCCATCTGTTATTTTGATTCTTTAACCTACAATCACGTTCAAAGTGTCCAGGTTTACCACAATTCTAGCATCCTTTACTATCATTACCTGAATCATTTCTTTGGAAATTTCTACGACCTCTTTGGCTCCCCCTGCCTCGAAACTGTCCTCTTCCCCCTGCATGATTCTGTTGTTGACATTGGTCTTGGTTACTGTTTCCTCTTCCACTTCCAAAACCTCTACCTTTGCCTCTTCCTCTGCCATAGTAGAATACCTGCTCAGAACTGGGCTTTCCTTGGGAGTTTGAATCCTCACCAAGATTCTTTTCTTTAATAATTAGCATAGATACCAAATCAGCAAAATTTGAAATATTTTCCCTAGTCTGTATGGAAGTTCTAAACTGCTTATATGCAGCTCCTAAACCACGAAGGCACACTTCCATCTTATCATCATCATCTACTTTCACGCCAATAGATGCAAGTGACTCACATATGCTTTTGATTTTTAGATTGTAGTCATTTATCGACATGCGCTTCTTTTCCAATGTATGCAGCTCGTTCTTGAGTTGCAATTTCCGTGCCTTTGCATTAGTCTCATACAAAGTGACCAAACTATTCCAAGCCTCTTTTGGAGTCTTGGCATCATGTATGTGTCCAATCATGCTATCTTGTATGCTAACAGATAGCCAATACATTACCTTTCATGCTCCTTGATTCCATTCCTCATATGCTCTTAACTAGTCTGTAGTCCAATTCCTTTTTGGTAACTGCAGAGTTTCATTCTCTCCTTTGATGTACTTCTAGTAGCCTTTTCCCATCAGGAAATTCATCATTCTGAATCTCCAAGCATGGAAGTTGTTCTTTTCCATCTTATCGCTCATAAGATGACTCATTCCATCTGCATTTGCCATTTCTGCAACAATTCACAACACTGCAAAACACTACAAGCAGCACTTCTACTTGAACAGTGTCACACTATGACGTGACAGTTCGATCTCAGAAAAATAGAGTTTTTGTGTATCAACAATACACAGAATTTCTTGAAATTCCAAATTTGGAATATATGAGTGTCATCGAACACAATGCAAGTTATAGTTTCTGAAACTGGCCTAGTTTTTCTATGGGCCCCACCTTGAGGGCTCGAAACAGAGGTTGAGATGGCTTCAAACCTCGATCTGACAAAAGCGAGTGACCCTAAAGGGATAACACTCGAAAATATTTTGAGGTCTTCTACCTTCACTTCGATTTTCGGAGCAAACGAAGGCCGTTTGTGAAATCACATTTTCTCCATGCCTTGCCGCGTAGTCTTCACCGTCGCCTTCTCCACGAGCTCTCTACAACCACGCTGGCTCTGATACCATTATCACGAGGAAGGAGATAAGGAAGAGAGTTCACACACACACTCTCACTCTCAAGGAGAAGCACACACACAGATTGAGGCAAGGAAGAATGATCTTCTTCTTCTTCTTCTTCTTCTTCTATTACATAAAAGGAATGTACAAGAATGACCTAAAAACAAGAATACAACAAGTGCAATATATAAAGATTAGTACATAAGGAAAAACCTAATGTCCACGAATGAGTGACCTGACAAGAAACAAATGTTCCATCACTCTTGGTAGATAAATCTAATAAAGCTCAATGAAATATCCCAGACATATACCGACGTGACCACTATACATGTCAGAGAAATGAAAAACTGGTACGTGTCATCATGGATCATCACATGTTGAGCTTGATATCTCAACAAAATGCCTCTACAATAATGCATGAACAAAACTTTTTTTAGTCAAAAACATCTTCAAATCATCAAGCTTCAATGCGAAACTCACCAAGTATTAATGGGATTTGCATCAAACTCTTCAAAGTTTGCAATGCTCTATTGTTCTTCTCTCTCTCTCTCTCTGACACAACACTTATCTGCAAACAAAGATGGTACTAACATCATAATGAGGGCTGATGATTCTTCTACTGCCAACTTTCTCAAGTGTCTTAATATTTTTTGCTTAGTAAGTGGTTCTGTTGTTAATCATAATAAAACTAGTTTTTTTGCTTCTAATAACTTGATTCCTCAATGTGTTAGTACTACAGGTTGTGATATCATTTAAAAACGTACTATTTTCAGGTTGTCGGTATCCCTATGGGATTTGAAATCACCAATGATCAAAGATGGAGTTGGGTCTTAGATAAATTTTGTGCCAAAATCTTCAAGTGGATAGATATGCAGCATAATATCTCTCAAAGATCATTTGTGCTTAACCATTACATTCTGCCTTCTCTGATCTACAATTTGTCTTGTTGGTAGCCTACTAAAAAGAAGGTTGCTCAAGCCATGTCTCTGGCCAGGAGATTTTTGTGGTGACACTCTAGAATCCCAAAGGTGGCTTGATAAATTTGCTGCATGAAGAAGTCAGAGGGTGGACTTGGTCTTATATGCCCTACAAGAATGGCTACACAGATGGCTACCAAATGGATACTTAGATATTTTTCCTTTGAGGGCCACTAGGCTTGTCTGATTAAAAGAAGTGTTAATAAGTTTTGTATAAAAAGAAATAAAAGCTAGAATAATTATCCACTATGGGATATTGTTTTATCTCATACTATTTTTGTTCATAAAGGTAGTTCCTTGGTCTGCAACTTCTAGAAAGCCTAGATGTTGGTCACGGAGAAATATAAACTCCCAGATTGGTTTGCTAAAAACATCTCTTTTTTCTTGCAGCCATGTCTTGTTGGTATGAGAAGGATTCTAAAACATTGTTTGGCCTATGTTGAAGTATAGGGGAGTAACCAACCCAAACCGCCTCAGATGGAAGTGAGAGGATCTTCCAAGAGGAGTTGCAAGAAGTGTAAGCAACACACACACCCATGTCCACGAACAATGGCACCATGGCCAACGTCAAAAGGAGCAAGGGAGGGCAATGCTCACACACAAGACAACCCCAAGTGCCAAACCCACACACATGGATCAGCGCCTAGCACACAAGGAGAAATGTGGAAGCCAAGTGAACCTTCTTTCCATTAGCATGGAGGCCAAGGCCATGGCCAAGGGACCTCCCTTTTACAAAATGATCTCTTGCTTGAGATATCCTAAAAATAAAAGGTAGGCGGGAAAATCAAGAAGAGAATCTTTCAAGAGAGAGAGAGAGAGAGCTCTTCGTACGTTTCCAAAAGGGCTTCCATTTCTAAAATAAGGCAAGAATTGAAAATGAAGCCTTCTACCAAAAAAGAAAGGTAAAGTTGTGTTTTTATGGGTTTTCTCAAAAAAATAGGTAAGAGGGAGTTCCTATGAAGGAACTTATACAATGAAAAAATTAAGTACTTCTTCAATGCTCTTCAAGCCTTCTCACTGCATCATAGCTCCACAACAGCCTATTTTAAAGAAATTCCTCATGAGGAAACTAGCCCAATCGTAATCATTAAAAATTATCATTATAACTCTTGGAGAGCTAAAATGATGCAGATTCACTCACAGTCTAGATTAGATAGGATCAGATTTCTAAATATGTATTTAGAGAGCCTACTGATGTAATCTCCCTGTTTGGGGTTTCTCTCCCCCGTCACAATGTGGACCATGTCTAGTTGCTAGACTTCCGTCCTCTTGGTGGTCTCTTGTAATTTTTCTAATTTGCATCAATTTTATACTTTCTATTTTTGCTCAAGAAAAGATACATGAACAAACTAACATAAATACACGATTATATGTATACACATTCATATAAATGCGCATGTACGCACTCACTCACACTTAATCATGCACGCACACACACATGGCGCAAGCGACTAACAATTTACTAAAACAAACACTATATATATATATAAATATATATATATATATATATATATATATATATATATATATATATATATATATATGTGTGTGTGTGTATGTATGTGTGTGTGTTTTTCTAATAATCTCTTCTTTCTAATTTCTTTTGTTTTACATTTTAAATTATGGATTTTTACGTATCATTAAATTATATTCACACTCATACACATAAACTTGCGTACACATACATACATATATACGATTTCATACAGATGCACATGTACACATAGACACATCATATAGCACACATAAGTTCACATAGTTTTAAAGATACTGATGATGTCTGCACATGGACACATAAATTAATAACAATAGATATACACATACAATCACATATTTATAGACACATTGGCACATAAACACATACATAGTTAAGTTTTCACACATATATTTAAATGCATATATACCCATATAGATTTAGGCATACATACTCACTTAGAATATACATTCAATTATATATACATCACACACACTTACACATACATACATACATCCACACACATCCACATTCATACATTCAGACACATACATGCACATAAACACAAGGAGGTATTCACATGGTCACATGGGTACATATATTCATATTTACACATGAATTCGTATAGATAATTATATCCACATGCACATACATGCATACAAGACATATAAGTTAAAGCACACACACACAAACGCAAACACAGATACATGCTCACACACACTTAAACATCTTGTTAATTTCCTTCTTCATGGTTTTTGCAGGTAAAAAAGGGAGAAGTCAATTATTAACGGATAAATAGAAGAAATTAGATATGACAAACAAACTTAAAGGTCGGAGAGTTCATTGTTTCCAAATAATTTTTTTTCTTTTTTGGAATTCAATGTTGGTAGGAAATTCTTCCCGACATCATATTCATGGACATCTCAATGTTTCTTATACAATTTAGAGCTGCTTTAAAAGATGTTTTCTCCTCTTACTTGGCGCTAACCCTCTAGATTTTGGATCATGACCCCCTAATCTTGCACGTTGTACTTATAGATCCATGGGGACACCTGTACGAGCACTTTGCTCAAAATGTTTATTGTTTTCGATTAGGGTTAGTTCTCTCCTTAACATACACACGTAACAGGTCAAATTTACCTTCTTCTAGTATTTTGATTCTATTTCTATACATTTACCTTCTTCCTTTTTTTTTTGTAAGTACCCAAGCATAGCTATCAACATTGTACCTCACCCTGAATCTACCATTCTGCCCCACTTTCTTTCCATTCATCCATGTCTAATTAGCATCGACGTCTTTGTTTTAATGTGTTACTAATCTCGCTTTTGAATCCTTAATGACTTGGTCAATCATGTACACAACGTTCTAACGACATGATGATTTCTCTATGCAATTAGACCTAACTGGGCTGTACAATTTGTCACTTCTAACCTTCTTCCAACGCTGAAGGTCAACAGAAGCCACGCCATAGCATTTTTTCAATCACACAGCACTCTTTCTTGAACCTTTAGGCCATCAATTCTCTGAGCCTATAGTTTGTATTCTGCCAAGTCCTATACAGGTTACAACTCAAAGTGTTTCCTTGCTATGTAGTGCTTATGTAGTGCTTAACCTAGTAGAGCAAGCAAAAACGTCTCCTTTGAGTGTGCCCCACACTTAATGAATACCTTCCCCTTCAACGTAGTGACCTTCTCTCTTGTTTCTCTCTTGTTGTGCGACCTTCTGAGTGCACGTATGCTTCACATTAGTGTGCTACGAAGCCTATGACTCTTTACAATTGCGTGTGTGCAGTTTCATCCTTCCGATAGTGCTAGCTCCTCATGCTATTGTAAAAAAGGAATAGTCATGAAGTATATAGAACTTAACTCAATTGTCAAAAGACTATGGCCGAGCTAATAGATTCTTGTTGTGCGTGCATATAATAGTTCCAACAGATCATTCTCTTGTTAGTGCAATGCGATACCCTACTACCTCATTTGTATATTCATGCTAGCACAATGTGGTAGTGGAAAATCACCAAAGGTTCTATATAACACCACATATTCTTTGTACAATATAAAGTTATGGTTTGATGTAGTACAAATACTCTTTGATCATTCCTTGGCACCATATCAATTCTCTACTCCTTCTTCATGAGATTGAATCATCCTATAGAGTCTAGTTCTCTCCCTACAAAGGTCCAAATCTAGTGATTCAACATGGCCTAGAAAGATATTACTTTCTATTTTAGGTGTATAAATTTTCAAGACATTTGGTTTAGTAGATTTAGAGAAATTGCTAGTTGAAGGTCTCGAGGCAATTTATACATAGCCTTGAAAAATTGGGAGTACACCCAATCATTAAAATTAATTCATTGATTAGTATAAATTAGGGATTTTATGCATTATAGCAAGCTAACCCTATGCATGATATCCCCCTAAAAGGAATGTTTCCAATTGTAACTATGTTGGCTGCTCTAAGTGTTTGAATTCATAGCTAACATCCAAATATAGAAGGGTTTTTTGAGCTCGTGAAGGTGCAAGTTATCTATTTTGCATCAACTTGTTCTTGTTGATGTTCCAAAGTATCTATTAGGTTTTATTGCACTAAGCACAATCCCATAAGGTCTAGTTTACATATACAAAGAGCTAGGGCAATTCCTATGTTGGTTTGCTAGACCATCTTCACCATCTGACAACCCAATTTCTCAAGCTTCTCCAAACATCTCCAACTACATACTCGGGGAAATTAGCAATTGACAACAACTTCATTGTGTGGCAGCAATATTTTGATCTAAGATCTTTTCTAGCCCTGAATACACTATTGTAGTGAATGTCAAGCAATCTTATCCTTTTGCATCATACATATATACATGTTTCGGTTTACCAATACAAGTACCTCAAATTCTGCTACAAGTTTAACATGACTTGACATGGTCTTTTTGCTCAGCTTTTTTAGATATAGTCAATTTTTGCATCAAGGTTTTTAGTCACTCACCATGGCTAAAAGCAATGATGTATTCCATATGTTGGCTATTGAGGATAACTTGGATTGCACTAATTATCCACTATGGGCATATATAATGTATTATGTATTGGTAGCAAAAGGGCTATGGAATATTATGCAAGGTGTTGAAAAATTTCCTACTACATCGACCTACTACATTTGCAAGTATAGTTATTGAAGGTGATGCAAACTTGTTGAATCTATTAAAGAGAAACTTTTTTGGGATGGAAGAGATGCTCATGTACATGCATTGATATCTTTGTCTATCAAATATGCCATTATCCCTCACATTTCTTTTGGAAGATAGCAAACGATGCTTGGGATATAGTTGCAACTTTATTCTAAGCCAAAAATGATATTTATATTGCTTACCTTTGAAAACTGTTGGAGAGTGACCATATGTTTTAAGGAGATTCTATGGAAAAAATTTTATCAAAGATCAAAGATTTGAAGGAGCACTTGATTTCTGTGAATAAAATCTTGCCAAATAGTTCACTTGTGTAGACTATTCTTAATAGTCTTCTAGATAAATATCAGAGTTTTTCTTCTCTTCTTTGAATGATCATGAAAGTATATATATATAGATAGAGAGACATCCTCACACATACACATGCATACACATATACATACACACATACACACATATGAAACACACATACACTAGACATAAATATGCATACACACACATAGAGACACACATACATACAGGTACACACACATGCATGCATAATGCACATGCATATGCATGCATATGCATGCATACATACATACATACATGCATACACACACATAGACACCCACATACACATATATACACATACATAGACTCATATATACACCTACATACACACACACATACACATACTTACATATACATACACACATATAGATACACTCACATATACACACATGCACACACTCACATATACACCTACATACACATACACACACATATACATACTTACATATACATACACACATATAGATAAACGCATATACGTACTTACATATACATACAGACATATACATACATACATAAACATACACATACACACATATATACACATATGCATATACACATACACATGCATACACACATGCACATGCATACACATATACATATACAAATAGAGACACATACTCACTTATACACATGCACACACATATACATACACACATACACACATATCAAAACACAGATACATACACTAAACATAAATATGCATACACACACATAGAGACACACATACATACATGTACACAAACATGCATACATATGCATACATAATGCATATGCGTATGCATACATACATACATACATGCATACACACACATACACACCCACATACACACATACACATACTCATATATACACCTACATACACATACACGCACATATATGTACTTACATATACATACACACATATAGATACAGTCACATATACACACATACACACACTCATTTATACA